>JAEIGQ010000029.1:1234954-2469908 GCA_018904275.1 Lordiphosa clarofinis | reverse complement strand
GCTGTCAACTCAATTTCACATACGTTATAAAAAAGCCTTATTGACCAAGAAAGCCTAACAAAGAAAAACTAACAAAATTACAAAATAACTAATAATGACTCCGACTCGATGGGGGAGTTTTATTTGCCCGTCCGGCCAGCTATGCCCCGATTCACAGCCAACCGCAGTCAGAGACGTTATTAGAGCTACCAAAAACTTTAATGATATAGAGATAGAGAAGAGGAAAAAAACAAAACCAGAATAGAGGCAAAGGAAAAAAATAATAATAAAACTAAAATAAATCAGATATAAAGAGAAAAAAATTCAGAAGAAAACAATAAAAAAAAAAAAAAAACTAACTAAAAGTGAAATTTAAAACTAATTAAAAATACAAAATTTATAAGCTATACTTAAAACAAAATAACTAGAAATCTCTGACCCGGTGGGGGAAGATTTTTTAGCCAGTCCGGCAAGCTATGCCCCTACTCACAGCCAGGAGTGGTCAGAGATTTCCCCTAAGATAATTATAGAGATATGTTTTTAGAGAGAAGAGAGAGAGATCTGTTGAGAGCAGGTGATAGAGATCGTTATGATTTTTACATAAGACTCGAAATCGATTGTGCTTTGCATAATCAGTCGTTCATCTAGGCAATACTAATGGAAAATAGTTTCTGGTTGGCCTAGAAGGAACGGAGAAGTTAAGGCGACCTAAAAGTTCAGATGAATCTACATCACCAATAATTAGTTTATGAAGAAAAGAAACACCTAATACTGTTCTACGGTTAGCTAACGAAGGAAGGTCAATAAGCAAGAGTCTGTTAGAGTACGATGGCAGACGAAGGTTAGGGTCCCAATTTAAGCCACGTAGGGCGAAAAGCAAGAATTGCTTCTGAACTGATTCAATACGATCTATATGCTTTTTATACTGCGGAGACCAGACGGACGAGCAGTATTCAAGTACAGGACGGACTAGAGCAGTGTATAAAAGCTTTGGTATATGGATCATTAAACTCTTTCGACCAACGTTTAATGAATCCGAGTACACCATTTGCTCTATTAACAATAGAGGAGATATGAGGATTGGAACTCAATTTTGGGTCAAAAAGAATTCCAAGATCAACGACTGTAGAAATTCGTTCCAAGGGTTCATTTCCAATCGTATAGGTAGCCAGCGAAGGCTTGCAACGATGGAAAGTCATGAACATGCACTTGGAGCAATTAAGGTGTAATTGATTAATCAGACACCAGGACTGCAAGGAGTTTAAGTCATCTTGCAATCTGATGGAGTGCATCGGGTCGTTGAAAGATAAAATAAGTTTTACATCATCGGCGTACATAAGTATCCGAGAATTCGAAATTATTGTGGGGAGATCATTAATAAATAGAGTAAAAAACAATGGGCCGAGGTGACTGCCTTGTGGCACACCTGAAGTGACAAAGACAGGCTTTGACGTATTAGAGCGTAGCAGAACTTTTTGAGTTCTATCTTTTAAATACGACGAAATCCAAAGAAGAAAAGGGGATGGAAATCCTAATCGATCAAGTTTAACGAGAAGAAGATCATGGTTCACAGAATCAAATGCTTTACTGAAGTCGGTGTAGATGACATCAGTTTGTTTTTGTAAAAGGAAACCATCGTGTACCATTGAGGTAAAAAAAAAAAGAAAAATGTTGAGCCACCTTTTAATACTGCACTTGGTCGTCATCATCATTGTCGTCGTCGTTATTGTCGCTGTTATTACTGGGCTGAGCACTTTTCGTTTGCACATTTCTTCTTTTACACACGTGTGCCAAGCCAGGGCTGGAGCTCTTGAAATATGAGAATACCGTATATTAAGAACCTTTAAAAAAACCAATAAGGAGTAGTAGAAACTTTATAAACCAAGCTCCCACCCAAGATAGTATAAGTTTAGAAAATACACATAATATTACGTTTAGGATACTTTCTTATAATATCGCAGGTCTTAAAAGTAAGCTAATCCAAAACAGCTTTTTTAAAATGGTTAACAGATATCAAATCTTCTTCCTATATGAGACGTTTATTGAAAACAACATGGAAAACTATGAGCATTATTTACAGAATTTCGAGCTCTACTGGATTCCAGCAGTAAGGATGGCGGAAAGGGGGCGTGCAAGTGGAGGTTGCCTTTATGGAATTCATAAAGATTTCAAATGCACGGTGAATTGTTCTTTCGAAAATATTTGCAGCAGAACAGTTGTAGAAATTCATGGGACCCGAGAGAAGCTATATATTATACCCACGTACCTCAACTGCACAAGATGGTCGGATGATTATGAGCAGCTCTACGACTTTCTTCTACAAGCAAGAATTCAAAATACCATGCTAGTTGGCGACCTAAATGGAAGAATTGGAGAAGGGCAAGTGGTCACAGAAGAGGAAACGGAAAGCGTTTGGTCTGCCACACGAAGAGCAGCAAAAGACAAAACAAGGGACACAAAAGGAACAAGAATCATGGATTTGGGAGAATCCTTTAATCTGCTAGCGCTCAATGGCAGATCGCAAGGTGACTCAGAAGGAAAATTTACTTTTATTCGCGGCCAGGCTTGCACAACCATTGATTACTGCATGATTCAGGGAGAATGGCATAAACATGTAAGGGATTTCAAGGTAACAGAGGAATTGTTTTCGGATCATATGCCAATAGAAATCGAAGCGTGTGTAATAGCACAGACACAAGCTGAAACTAACAAACTCTTACCAAAGCTGAGATGGATGGCAAATCTCAAGGAAGAGTACAGTTTGAGATTAGATCGCATTATGAACTCCCCGTACATAAACCAGTCTGAAAATTGTATCCAGCGTTTAACTGATTGCATTACTGAAGCAGCAAAATGCATGCAAAAGCCGCATAGAACAAACTTCAAAGAACCATGGTACGATAATGAATGTGAAAAAGCAAGAAAACGCTCAATGCACTGGCTAAGACAGGCGTCGCGCAACAATACACCGGAAAGCAAAGCAAGCTACCTTCGAGAGAATAGGTATTATAAACAACTTTGTGCAGAGAAGCAGCGCTTCTATAATCAATATCTTCAGAGAGCTCTCGATAATATAAATGATAGCAAAAATTTTTGGAAGATGGTGAGAAAAATAAACGGCTCAAACGAAAAAAGAGGTATACACGTCACTTCCGAAAACTTAGCGGAATATTTTAAAGGCCTGCTTTTAGAGAAGTAGAGGAACCGTATATCTTTGATTTACCGATTGTCGAGAGAGCATAAATTGACAGACCGTTTACAAATGCAGAAGTGCGCCTTGCAATAAGTCAAAATAAAGAAGGAAAAGCGCCAGGAGAAGACAGAGTCCCAGCGGAATTTTTGCTGCACTCCTCAGAAGTCTTTTAATGAAATTTTTAACTCCGGATGTGCCCCTGAAAGCTTTCAGAAGAACATAATTTACCCAATCTTTAAAAAAGGCAACCCTAAAGAAGTGAGCAACTACAGAGGCATCTCCTTTTGAACACTCTGTTAAAAACATTTACCTCCGTAATCCTAGCCCGCATAAAATCGTATTTGGACGAACACCAAATACTACACGAAAATCAATCTGGGCTTAGGAAAGGATATTTCACGATTGACAGCATCTTCGTGCTGACTTCGGTAAGCAGGGACTTTCTGAGGACAAACAAAAAACTGTACCTGTTTTTTATTGATTTTAAAGCAGCATTTGATTCAGTAGACAGGAAACTCCTGATTCACAAGCTAGCGGATATAGGCATCTCGACAAAGATACTTCAAATAATAAAAAGCCTCTATGAGGACAATGAAACGGCAGTGTGGGATGGTTTTAATCTTTCGCCCTGGTTCAAAACAAATTTTGGAGTAGAGCAGGGGTGCATTCTCAGCCCTCTTTTGTACTCCCTGTTTGTAAATGATATCTCCACTGAACTCCATGGAGGAGCGCCATTTGGTGGGAATATATTTAAAATCCTGATGTACGCGGACGACATGGTCATCCTCGCTGAAACACCAAAGATGCTACAGGAGATGATCAATGAAGTGCTAAGATACTGCCTAAAATGGGGACTGGAAATCAACACGGAAAAATCAAAAACAATGATAATTCGAGATGGCCGAGGGAGGTTGGCACGAGATGAGAAATGGACACTGGGCAATATAGAACTAGAAACGGTAAAACTGTTCAAATACCTTGGAGTGACGTTATCTTCAAACATGTCATTTAAACAGCACATTAAGTTAAAACTAAGTGAGTCCAAAAGAGCACTAAACAGCACATGGAAAGCCTTAATGAAGAAGAAAAATGTAAGCGCGAGTACAAAGTACAAAATGTTTCAGGCAACGGCGAGAACAATTATGTGCTATGCTGCCGAAGTCTGGGGATGGGAGTCATACGACGATGCCGAAAAATTGTTAAGATTCTTTCTGAAACAACTATTTTATCTCCCAAACAATACGCCAACATATGCGATACATTTGGAGACAGGCCTACCTGAGATGTCCCTTCACACACTACAAGCGCATTTCAAATACATGAACAAAATCATGTCTTTGTCAACTGACAGGTATCCGAATATGGTAGCGTCTGCACTGATAGCGTCGTCTTCGCAATGCTTCCAAAAATGGACAGAACTGGCCTCTGAATACGAAGTGAATCTAGACCTAGCCGACCCTAACACCTGGAAAGAGAGTCAATCCACACTACTGGCTTCGATCTACGAGAGAACGCGTGAGGAATATGTCAGGCGAGCCCGCGAAAGCACTTCTCGACAGATGTACAAGCGTTTAAGTTACGACCTTGGGGAAAACAATTACTTTAGGGAAGACTATGACAATTTAACCATTTCTTATATTTGCAGAGCAAGAACAGAGGTACTGGCGCTTAACTTCTCACCGCACAGACGTGTTGAAAATGAGCTGTGCAGCCTTTGCAACATGAGAGCACGCGAAGATGTGACTCACTTCATAGCAGTCTGTCCAATCTTGAAGGAACTGAGGATCCGCTCTTGGGGCAAGGCATACCTTACACTGGAAGAGCTAGTAGCAGTCCTAAACGGGCAATCTTGGAGACTGTTAGCAAAATACCTGTTGGATGCTCACAAATACAGGGCAAGAATCCTGCAGGAAGCATTTTAAAAGAGAATTCTGTTATATTTTTTTTTCCTTGTTCTGTTTATTAATTGGTGGAGCCCGGGACTCCATCCTGAGGAGTGAAAGATCTACTATCTCGCGACGAGCGGGGAAGGTAGGTGGTGTAGCTCTGAAAGATGGGCGTTCCGGTAGCTCTCGCTTATTAAAAAAAAAAAAAAAAATGTGAAATGTAAAACTTAAATTTAAGGCTAACGGCAAAATGCCATGCCTATATATATTTAATCTTCTATTAATAAAGAAGAACTTCTACTACTACTACTACTAAAAAAAAAAAAAAAAAAAAAAAAAAAAAAGAACCTTTAGATATGCATAAATAGGGAGCGCTTGAAGAAAATAATAGTCCATTGAAAATGTCAACCCCTGCGAATAATTGCAGGTGGATAGACTACCATTTGAGTACACAGAGAAAAAAAAAATTCAAAAGCTACACGGAAATGTAGAATTTCTACACGTTTCGACCGGGTTTTTCAACCCACTATTTTTGTGTAGCTTTTCTAAACGCCGCGTGTGGCTTTCTGAATTCCACACGGCGCGTTTAGGTTTTCCACACGCGCGTGTGGCTTTGTCATTTCAACACGCGGCGTGCAAAAAGCTACACGAAAGTAATGGGTTGAAAATCCCGGTCGAAACGTGTAGAAATCCTACTTTCCGTGTAGCTTTTTAATTTTTTTTTTAACAAATTTATATTTTTTTACTTACTCTGGTAGATAATAAATTCCGGCCCCTTGGACTGAAACACGATTGGAATGATGGCTTAGACGTCTCCGCCACGTCACGCGTGTAGGGCAAGGCCTCTAAGACATTACTTGTATGGAATCTACTAAAGGCACAATCCAATATTTGCTTGCTTGTAATTCTCAAGTTCTAATTCAACGCTATCGCTATTTATATACAGGCAACAGAAATTCGCGCACGATTCGTTTAGATTTTTTACACGCAGCGTTAAGGCTTTGTAAATCTAAACGTACATGTAGAAATCCCACACGCCACGTGTGGCAACCAGTTTGCTAAACGAAAAATATTAGAATTCTGTACTGATTTAGAGCTACATTTTTCGTTTAGAATTCACACACGCGCGTGTAGCATTTCAATATCTAAACGTCAATGTTGAAAACCTAAACGTCCGTGTGGTAATCAGATTGCTGCATGAAAAATGTAAAAATATTAAGGGAAACAAGCTGATTTTCATATGTCGTGTAGTCTTTGCTTTTGCACATGTAGCATTTAACTTTTCTACATTTTCATTTAGATTTTTAATTCCTACACGCCGCGTGTAACTTTTCCACACGTCCGTGTGGCTTTCTAAATTCTACACGCAGCGTGTGCAATTTAACAGGGCGAAATACGTTGCGTTTAGGTTTGACGTTTCTAAACGCGCCGTGTAGCCAATTTTGTTTTCTCTGTGTAGATAATAATTAATTAGAGGATAATAATTAATTATAATAATTATTAATGCAAACCAGTCAGATTAAATCAGAGACGGTTAAATGGTGAGGACAGATAACTGTGCTTGAGTTGGTGAGCACGAAACACTTGAGAAGACTTACTGGCTTTCCGTACTTTCCGATTAATATTTTCATATCAATATAAATGCCTTGACCGAAACCGAATTTCGATCGGGCTTTAATCTCTGATTCATATGTTAGAAAAATACTAGGAAATGCATTTTTGCATGCTCTCATATATGCAGTGGCTTGCCCAGCCCTGACTTGGCCAGGCCATAAAAATGCGTGCCCAGGCGGACCTACGTAAGTACATAATAACCAACAACAAAAACGTTGACGGTAGTTGTGTGCTGCTGACATTAATTTATTTACTGAACTTGGCGAATGGCAAGCAAAAAACATTGCAAAAGAGGCCGCAAGCTCTGCAGTTTTTATTTCCACCCTTCTCCTTCTCTGGCTAACCCCCTTTGGCACCGACACAGGTGATCCTTTGCATATTCATTGCATTTTATTTATTGTATGATTCAACAATTTACGTAAGTTATCCTTTTGAAGGAAAGTGAACAATAGAAACACGTACACACGCCTGCCTTTTATTACTTGGCTCAGATCTTGGGCCAACTGCTTCCTTTTTTAAATGCAATAACTAAGTATCTGACTGAGTCATATTTCCGGCCCGGCCTGCCAAGTTGTGTATATTAATTTATAAATTATTTTCTGCCAACTGGCAAAATGTCCAAAAATATTTATTTGAAACATCAATTAGAGGTGGCAGCAGTCCCTGCAGAGCGTGTGAAAATTGAGGAAATAGTCATTTAGACAAACTTCACATACGGGCAAACATACACATAGATACTCGAATTGTGGGGATAAAATTTAATGGAGCAATCAGCTGCTAACATGAAGTAGTCATCCGATCTGGTCGGTTCCGACATATTAGCAGCGTGCAGACAAACGAAGACTCTGTGCAAAGTTTCAGCTCGATAGCTTCAAAATTGAGGGACTAGTTAGCGGGGAAACAGACAAACGGACGGACAAAGCTTAATCGACTCAGCTCGTCATGCTGATGCAGAATATATATAGTTTAAGTGGTCGGAGATGCGTTGCAAACTTCTGGGCAATGGCAGCTATATGATAAAGTCATCCGATCCTCGCGATGTTGACATTTTTGGAAGGCTTGATGAATATGAAGCACACTTCTCAAGTTTCAATCAAAAAGCTTTAAAGCTGACTGCGTGGCAAAGCTTTCTTTAAGGGTATCTTTTTATTTGTTTATAACTTCAAAAATTAATATCTTTTAAACTATAAAAGTCTCCATTTTTTTGAAAAACACCGTTTTTTAAGTTGTATTTAGTACAATAAATTATTTATCCTCAGAAGCTATCTCGTCGTGGTTAACACTGAGAAAAAGTTATATGTAATTTTTAATAATAATAATTTAAATAATTTAAAAATCTATTAAATTATAATTTGAGTAGATACAGTAAAATTCTTTCCATCGATATTAGCTCGAGACCTGTCCGATAAACCAAACGTAAGATATCACGTTTTTGAAAAACCCTTTTTTCCATTTTTTCGTTTTTGACGATTTTTGAAATTGTTTATAAATTTAACAAAAATTTTATTTGCAAAACCGCAAATCACGTTTCAGTGGGAGTGTTGAGATCTAATTTCGGTCTTTTTTTATTGAAAAAAAAAGTTGTTCGATTTGAAATACAATGACTCGTATAAGCAATTCAGTGAATTATGTTGATTTTATTTTAGTTGCATTGTAAATGTATTTAAATTAAAATAACCTATTTTTTAAATATCACATAAGTATTTGATCCACTAAAAATGAAAGAACTAGGAGCTGATTTCACATTTTCTACATAAAGCTATCTGTCAATGTATCAAGCAAACGGTCCATGGTCATTTCGTTTTATACGAGACTATTTACACAAATTTACATTAAAAACAAGTGAGACCGTTGCAGTCGAGTTATCTCGACTTCAAAATACCCTGTACAATTAACAAACACACAAGCACGCATACACACAAATGTAAATAATATCGCGCTCACACGCACACTCACGCGCAAGCCTCAAACAGAGCGCAATAAGTAAAGCGTGTGGTGAGGGGTGGGGGCAAAATTTGTTTCGTGAATAACTTCGGTGTTTTTGCTCAGATCTGATTTTCAGAATAGCTACATTAAGGGGCTAAGATAATATATGTTAAGCGACGATATTGTAACTTTAAAATTGTGGCTCTGACAGTTTTTTGCGGTTTAAGGGGGGAGGGGGGGAAATTTTCGAGATCTGAAACAAACTTGATCTGCGTACGGCCTATACCTATGTACATGCAAAAATAGTCTCCGAGATCGACGCGTTCATACAGACAGACGGACGGACGGACATACGGACAGACGGACATGGCTAAATCGACTCGGCTGTTGATGCTGATCAAGAATATATATACTTTATAGGGTCGGAAATGCTTCCTTCTCCCTGTTACATACATTTGCACAACTTCATGATCCCCTTTTACCCATTTTCAATGGGTACAGGGTATAAAAATCTGTTTTGTTAGTTATTCTGGTCCTCAATGTCTTAAAACGCCTTTAAAGCTATATCATTATCTGAAAAGCAGTCTCGCACTAAATCTAAATTAGTAGGGCTTTTTTGATTGAATGATGTTTTGTTTTGAAATCAGTTTGACCAAAATATTTATCATTTACTAAATTTTTATTTTTCCGAAATAATTCCAAAACCGGCCAAATCGTTGTCGCGTTAAATGTATTCGGATCTCTATTGGACTTTACAATACAATATGCTCGTTTGCTTTGCACGGAAACCCAAATGAAAGGGTTTTAATTTATTATAGCCTTGCAAAGGGTATTATAATTTTGGCCAGAAGTTTGCAACGCATAGAAATATTCGTTTTCGACCCCATAAACTATATATATTCTTGATCAGGGCGACGTGCTGAGTCGATTGAGCTTTGTCGGTCCGTCTGTCTGTCTGTCTGTCCGTCTGTTTCTACAGACAGATTAAAATCGGTATCTGCATACAAACGGTTCGACAAATAAACGATATTTACTGTGATTCAATTAAAGTTGGAGCTGCCAATGTCGTGACAAGGGAAATATTCAACTTTCATACTCAAAAAGCAAAGGCGTGAAATGCACGCCACAAGTGAAAGCACAAAAAAGAGAAAAGGTGAAAGTTAGCCTCCAATGCACTAAGAAACAAGCTAAGTATTTTCGAAAAGAACACGATTTCACTTCGTAACACGCAACTCAGAGAAAAAGAAAACACCAACACGCCACAACATTTGTCGATAGAAAATACAGGTAAAAAATGTCTTTTGTGTGCACTTCAAGTAGCCGGAACATTACGACGTAATTTGTAGCGATGAAAAGGTGTAACTAACAATAATTAATGATAAAAATAACAGAGTGAATTTACAAGCCATCAAAATGATAGCATGGGAGGATTATTGGCTAAATAGAGTCAGTAAAATAAAGTGTGATAAATAGGAAGATTTTCTACATTTTCTAAAAGGGTTATCCTTTAAAAAAAATGCACGAACTGTCAGTCTTATGAGGGGAAAACCACATTTTAAAGACAAGTTTACCCTTTACCCTTTACCCTTTAGTCAGCACAACATGGCTTATGAGTAAAATGTATGACACCTGTCACGTGACGCCATAACACATCATTTTATTCCTAATTATTTTATTTACTTCATTCCTTTTAAGGAAACGAAAATCAAATAACAAGCACAATGACAAATAGAGAGGCAGGCAAAATAATATAACGTTAAAGTTGAGAAGAAGGTAGAATAAGACATTTTTGTGAGCACAGGATAACAAGTTGAACGTGGCGAGCATATGATATGTCAACGAAACTTATACTTATAAATATACAGACTTGTCGTGGATGTGCTCTACTGTGAGTGTGCTTGTGTGCTTTAAACAATGGCACATACTCATGACAGCAAGTGTCAGAGAAGAGTTGAAAAAAAAACACAGTAAATACACGGGCAGCTTCCTATGGCTTTAAAAAGTTGCTGATTATACAATACGTCTGTCTAAAAACAGCGGCAGCTCCGTTATCTCTTTATTTTCCTGTGCGCCTTCTCAACTTTTACTTTTCGCGACTTTTTTTTCTCTCTCGACTTCTCGACTAGTCACAGGACAGTTTTTAAATACAAGCGCAAAGGTTAAATAAAAATTTGCTAAAAAAAGGATTACCAATGAGAAAATGCGCATTTCTCTTTTATGCAAAACAAAATGTAAATAATTTTTCATTAAGTATACGCAGCGTACTTTCACTATGAGCTCCAAGTTAAAAGGGCGTGCGAACAGTCGAGAAAAGCGCAAAGTGGCTTTGGAATTTTTTTGGTTCAACATACTTCCGGTGTGGCATAAACACACTTTCCTTAAACGTAAATTTGCGCAATTCGCATAAGAGTAACTTTTGGGCGCCAAGAGTTTGCAGTTTATATGTGAGCTACAACCTTGAACATTACGAATTTGATAAAGAGCTGTAAAGAGCCACCAAAATGGTAATGTACTAGACCTTGTTGCCTAGTCTTATTTATTGATTTGTATTTTATTACTCAATAAACGAGATCGTAAGTTAAAGTCGGAAATGAAATGTTTAATTGCCCTTGTGTGTTCCTGAGCGATCCTACATTTTATTTGCTTATTCTATAAATTTTTCTCATTTCATTTGATTACACAGTGCTACAGTGCGAAATAACCTGGGTATTGGCATAGCCTACGCTGTAGAGCAGGTCGCGTATAGCACTTCCTTATACTTGGTTTTCCTCGGGGACCCCCAAAATCTGAAGTTATGGCCCAAAAACCGCTTTTTGCTATTTTACCTCACTTAAATAGATATAACTCGCGAATGAACCGTCTGATTGCTCATAACCTTATCAATTCCGATAGCGACGAGAGGAATCTAATACATTTTAGTCAATGGTTTGACTAATTTAACGCGATGGCTGAGTAATGCGGCTTACAGATCTGGCATTTTCCATTTTTTTTGAGAAATTTGTACTTTGACCATCACTGGTATAACTATTTTATTCTATGCGTTTTTTCCTTAAAGTTTGTAATAAAAGCCCATTTAATTCTCCGTCGAACGGTTGTTGTCCCAATGAATTTGGATACCGTTTGACGAAGTTATTCGCGCATTTCTAAGTACACCTCGACAATCTAGTATTTTTTTTTAGTGTGCTAACATATTTATGTTTGCTTTCACATAATTGCCCCTAAAAGTAAACTCAGTTTTGATTTGGCGCCAGATTCAAATAATATTTTTAAATACTTAAAATGCAAATATATATAAACTTCCATGTATCAAAATTTTTTCGCAAATATTAACGGTCTCTGAATACTGTTATATAGCTTAAAAATAAATTGAGCTATACTGAGTAGATGTGGGCTGCAAGTGGTTGTTATTATTTTTAATGAGCTGAAATTGGCATATTAAACAAAAGAGCCGTGCACAGCAAAAATCGTATACAGGTAGGCACGGTTAAGGCTTGTGAAAAATAGATTGCTTTCAGGGCGCAAGCCTTGGCCACGCCTGGACATATCCGGTCTAATGCAGAGAATTTAGCTGCGGGTTCTATTTAATGATAAACCCCATTGGTACCTAAAAAAATTACTTTTCAAGTCCACAAACAAGGCCCAATGATAACTGTCTAACCACGATTGTAGAGAACCGCGATAAAATACCATGGATGACCAATGATGAAGAATATAAAAATTACTATAACAGTATGGACGAACCATTAAATACCAAATAAAAACCAAAGTGGACCGCGCCAAGTAAAAATGAGAAGAAAGTGACATCAGCTCGCTTCGGCCGCGACGCCCGGCCCGTTATCCTGTCTAAAAACTCAGCGCATAAGAAATTGTGTAATTGGCTAGATTTGAAGTGAGTTAAAACAAATAAATCCAAGAGTGTCAGCCCGCATAAGCACACAGTGCAGCAAGGCGTATGGGCGACTTTAACTCGCTTATAAGTATATAGTATTTATTTTCAATGGTTGACAAAATGTATTCAACAGTTTTCTTTTTAAAAGTAAAGATGTTAATAACATTTCACCAGTCTTCAGCAATTTAGCAGGAATTTTAGCAGCACCAGCTTTTTTGGCCCGAAACTTAAACCACATATGCCTGACGATCTCGCCACTGCTATTACTGCCCGACAGTCGCTTCTGTTCCGTGCGAGCTGGCGACAATGGTTCGTCCATCCTGTTATAGTAATTTTTATATTCTTCATCATTGGTCATCCATGGTATTTTATCGCGGTTCTCTACAATCGTGGTTAGACAGTTATCATTGGGCCTTGTTTGTGGACTTGAAAAGTAATTTCTTAGGTACCAATGGGGTTTATCATTAAATAGAACCCGCAGCTAAATTCTCTGCATTAGACCGGATATGTCCAGGCGTGGCCAAGGCTTGCGCCCTGAAAGCAATCTATTTTTCACAAGCCTTAACCGTGCCTACCTGTATACGATTTTTGCTGTGCACGGCTCTTTTGTTTAATATGCCAATTTCAGCTCATTAAAAATAATAACAACCACTTGCAGCCCACATCTACTAACTATAGCTTATTTTATTTTTATGCTAGATAACAGTATTCAAAGACCGTTAATATTTGCGAAAAAATTTGATACATGGAATTTTATATATATTTGCATTTTAAGTATTTAAAAATATTATTTGAATCTGGCGCCAAATCAAAACTGAGTTTACTTTTAGGGGCAATTATGTGAAAGCAAACATAAATATGTTAGCACACTAAAAAAAAATACTAGATTGTCGATGTGTACTTAGAAATGCGCGAATAACTTCGTCAAACGGTATCCAAATTCATTGGGACAACAACCGTTCGACGAAGAATTAAATGGGCTTTTATTACAAACTTTAAGGAAAAAACGCATAGAATAAAATAGTTAAACCAGTGATGGTCAAAGTACAAATTTCTCAAAAAAAATGGAAAATGCCAGATCTGTAAGCCGCATTACTCAGCCATCGCGTTAAATTAGTCAAACCATTGACTAAAATGTATTAGATTCCTCTCGTCGCTATCGGAATTGATAAGGTTATGAGCAATCAGACGGTTCATTCGCGAGTTATATCTATTTAAGTGAGGTAAAATAGCAAAAAGCGGTTTTTGGGCCATAACTTCAGATTTTGGGGGTCCCCGAGGAAAACCAAGTATGTGGAAGTGCTATACGCGACCTGCTCTACAGCGTAGGCTATGCCAATACCCAGGTTATTACAATTTTTGAAAATTTGTAGCACTGTGTTATTATTTGTGTTTTCCATATATTCATAGAATTTTCGATTTTATTTTTACACATAAAAAAGAGAAACAGGTGTTAATTTGCTAAATTAACTTTTCGTTACATTTATACCTGTGTTGTGTAATGAAGAATTCAAAATCTATCTCTTCCCTTCACCCAAAACATCCAATCCTTGGTAATGTTCCGTTCATTGTTTCGCATTCGGTTTGCATTTACCCACATTGTTTTGTAGATTATGCAATTTATTTAGTTTGGCTTTGGCATATCTGCGCAGCAATGTGGAGCTATCCAAATGTTTTTGGTTCCATGGTGATAAATTCTATGACCGCACGTACTATGGAAATTAAAAGTACACTTTGAAACCAGGGATAGGTTCCTCCTTCGACTTGATTTTCTTACTTGATTTTTAGAAATATTTCCATATTGGTTTGAAATCAAAATTTGATTATCAAATTACCTATGCTTTTCCGTTTTATTATTTGCTCCCGACGCTATAAAGTTGAAACATTTCTAAATTTTGACTAAAGTTCAATTATTATTATATATTTTGTATTATCATCCAGGTTGCCATCCTCCAACAAAGTTTGTGAAATACCCAAAGAGCAAAGGAAACTTAAAGAGAAGGATTCTCAGAAGTTCAAGCATGAAAACGGTGAGTGGTCTAATCAACTTTACTAGCCATCTAAACCATATCGACTGCTATGACGCTATGAATCAAGCGGTAAAGCGACCAATCACCACAAATTCGGGATGCGATGTGACTATCATGGCTGAGGTGATCATTTTCAAATGCCATAGTATGGTGCTGCGCAGCTTTTGCGGTTTCTTCGCCAATGGTAATTCCCTGTGACGTCCAACGCCTTTGGCAGCATCTACACCTGGAGGATCGGTTACGCTTGTTGCTGTACTCGGAGTCGGTTGCTAGTTGCCGCACAATTCTTGGGAGCTCTTGGTGCGGGGGAATGCGTCCTTTGGTGCCTTAATTATTAGGAGGAATTTAATGAATTAAACGCCACTAAAGTTATTCAACTGGTGGCGGACTTGATGTTGCTTCGAGTGAGCAAGGCATTTTTGTTCTGGCATGCAGCGTTGAGCATCTTTGCATTTTATTGTCCTTTTACTTTCTGGGAGTGCACACCGAGATTGAGGTGTTGTATGCTTTCCTAATGAGGTTTATGGCTGACCGTCAGACGCGCAAGAGAAAAATGAGCAGAGGGGAAGCACGAGCTGGGTGACTAGTTGGTTCCCCTTTTTCATTTGGCCGTGCTCTATTACCAAGAAGTTCACAAGAGAGTCTTCAATGCTAATGAGATGGCTCCATCCGACCGTATCTGGATGTGAGATCCCGTCTGTCTGTGATTGCAGCTTGTAGACAAGGATCGGTGGCAGAATTTACTCTACCACACTTTACCAGTGTGGTAAAGAGAGGTGTGGTAAGTTCTACCACCGATCCGTATCTACAAGGTGCATATAGTGACAGAGGGGATCTCTTATCCAGATACGGTGGAATGGAGACAGCTCACTAGCATTGAAGGCGCTTATGTGAACTTCTTGGTGATAGAGTATTGCCTGATTTAGATAGGGGCGCCAAGTCGTCACCCAGCTCGTGCTTCCCCTCTGCTCATTTTTCTCTTGCGCGTCTGACGGTCAGCCATCAACCACATCAGGAAAGCATACAACACCTCAATCTCCGTGTGCACTCCCAGAAAGTAAAAGGACAATAAAATGCAAAGATGCTCAACGCTGCATGCCAGAACAAAAAATGGCGTTCAACTCATTGAATTCTTCCTTATCATTGAGGCACAAAAAACGCTTCACTTCTCAGCAGTAAAGAAACCACAGGTGCCATGAACATATTTACATCAAAGACACTTGCGTCCTCCGATTTAATTTTTGACTTATACGCACTTTGTCCGGAAGATCCATCGTATCCCCATTTATTCCTCAAAGTGGGATTGGCGAGGAGGAGCTTTACGCTTCCTAAAGGCAAACTTTTAATCAGGCGACTTTTTATACATAATTGTAATAAATAGATAAAACACATAATCTCTGATTTTATTACCTAAGAATTATAGCAACCAATGAATAAACGGCGCTAATTAAAAAAGGAAACTTCTTTTATTTAGAACATACATACAATGTTATAGTTTGCCTACAATTCTATTCCAAAGTTCGTGGTTTTCTGCAAATTTTCATATTTTTTCGCAGATTTGAAAAAAGGTACGCTTTGATAAGCTATATCACCCATAAACATATGTTATACGATCTCAAAATAAGATTGGATCGTTTAGTTTGGAATATAACTCGGAAAAGTTAACTTGTTTTGTCAAGCGCTTCAGTCAAAAAATTGATTTTTGACGCAGTTTGAGGCCCGAGGCCCCACTGTGCGACGTCGCGTGGTGTCGATACTGCAGTAGGCTGATGTATACACAGTAGCTACGAAAGTGCCGGACACTATTTTAATGCAAGAACCAAAAACTTTCGGAAACTTGGAAATGGAAGTACCTCTAATGGCCGATTTCACATCTACAAATAACAGTATAAAATCGATGACTATCTGACACATAGCAGATCTTGTGTTTATCAATCTAATTATATTCGATTTGAACTGGATCAACAAAAATATATCCATAATTACTCAATAGTGGGTTAGTAAAAATGTTTGCTCAGCTTTAGCAATTATTTTGTTCATATTTTATTGACCGAACACCACAACCTTCTCGCAAAACACAAATACTTTATTTAATTTAATCCTGGCCAGATCTCAACCAGTTCCCACCTAGATACCACCCATTTTCAACCTAGATCCCACCCAGTTGTCCCTCTTCAGCATCTTGCTAATCTTCTTGTGTGTGTGTTTGCAGGCAAACTCCACACAACAAACAAACACCTTTCGTTCCGAAAATAAAGATGTTTCACATCAATAACAATAAAATACAAAATTGTATAATTTACACAAGCCCAAGGTTAAGTTTACATCAGAAGTTTGTATCCATACACAATTAACAGCCACAACTCTATGGCCCACAGAAACTCTCATCATTCGTGTAATAACATTAAAGCAATTTGTGGCACACAAAAATTTTTAACTTAGGACTGACCACTCCTCTTTCCAGCACTCTACAATACGTCGATTATTCTGCGATTTATTATTGATCCATTGTTGCTATTAGTGGGTCCCCACAACCATATCAAGATTATAATCTTTATGACCAAAAACAACTCAAGCGACAAACAAGCAATGAAATCAAATAAAGCGAAAAATGAAGGATAGAGCGAAAAATGTTGTGTGTCACATATAATTTATTTTTTGCTGCTCAACTGGCAATTTATTGAGGTAATTTATTGTGTGAGAAATTCATGTGTGTGTGTGAGTGAGTGAATGGTTTTATTTAATTTGAAAATCATTAATTTGCTCCAGAGATAATTGAATTTCATTTTGCTTATCGAACACAGACTTTTGTGGGCTTCCTGGTCAAGCAGGCTAGCACTATCCTTACATCTACAACAGCTTACCAACAATACGTAATGACTTAAGTCAACGATGCCAATCATTATTGTCATCTTTCAATACATTGACGTTCAATACAAATACAGACTTACATGCTCACATGCATACAAGGATAGGCAGCAGCAGTTGGCTTCTGATGTTGGCTGAAACTCAATTTGGCTCGATTGAATGAACTGAGGCTCAACTCACACTCAAAAAAAACAAAAAGCTTTGTACTTGAATCAAGTACAAACGGTGTCAATAATACGGTAAGTACGAAAATACTTAATTCAAGTACAAAATCCTTATATCAAGAACGATTTTTTCAATCCCTAAATTCTTGTTTGAAGACTGTTTCGGGATATTTTAAGTACATTTCGAACTATTATAATACCTTTTTGGTCATATATTTACTTTTAAAATAAGTACAAAAAGGTTCTTCATCGAAGTCTTATAATTAAAAAGTCAACCCCAATTAATGTTTGAAGCAAAAAATAAGTTCTTGGTCTAAGCCTATAAAGGTCTCTATATATAACCAAAGACCAAGATGTTTATAGTGTATATCGGATATAAACCCACCCTCCATTACCGAAGTGTTAGAACCAGGAGGGAATTTCAAGACCAGAATCAACGTAAAATAGTTCGCAGCTTTCGTAGCACACTTTTTGGAGCTCGCTTGGGAAGTCTATTCTATACTTAATCCAAGAAATTTTATACTTGAACCAAGTACGATCTTTTCTTAAGTTTTTGTCTAACTGTAAGAACGAAATGTACTTGATTCAAGAACGTTTTCTCTCATTTCTATTCTAGTATGTTTCGTACTTGATTTAAGTACGTTCAAGAACAAAACATACTTTAAATTTCAAGTACAAAACGGTATAAATTCTATCCCGATTGTTTTAGAACAGTGGTGCACAAACTCACATTATCATGATTTGCGCTGGTGTGCGTAGCAGAGCAACACGAAGTAACCCTGCAAACATTTTGTCGGGTTTCTTCTCTCCCTCGTCAAAATGTTAGTTTGGCGATAGTTTGAGTTCAGAGTCTGCTGATAGTTTGGCGACTTACAAAAACAAAACACATAAGGTATCGCATTTTTAACATAAAAGGGAGACATTGGCGATATGTGGTTTCAATATTAACTGCGCTATTTAAATCGATTGAATGTGGAATAAAGACTTGAGAATTACAAGCAATCATTTATGGGTGAATGTTTTCAGACAGAATCATTACAAATAACCCTTTTGTTGCCCGGGCTGCGATGCAGAGCGTAGCACAGTCGTCTAAAACGTCAGTCCCCTATTGTGTTTTCAGTCCAAAAGAATGCAAAGTAAGTAAAAGTTTTTCATGTAATAAAATATATCTTTGATTAATTCGGCAACCAGCAGCAAGCTAGCAGGGCAGCAGCAGCAGCAGCAAGGTAGCAGGGGAGCAGCAGCAGCTGCAAGCACAAATTTGAATTTTTTTGTGTGAAACGCTTTTTCATCCCTGAGAAGAGACTTTATCGTAACTCCCAGAAGAAACGATTTCTTTCCTCCAAGAAGTGTCGCAGAGTGGCACATTTCTTCCCGAAGGAAGATGAGAATGCGATAAATATGCGATATCGCCAGAGTGAAGCGACACCTACTGGAAGAATCGCATTCTTATCTTCAGCGATAAAAAATGTTTGCTGGGTTGTTATGTCAAATATAGGCTACAAACAAACACACATACATATGTGTGTGCGTGCATTTTATAGAGCACACGTATTTTCTCTCTCTATGCGTGTGTCGGCTGCGACGCTGGCAGAATTATGAATTCGTATCCCACGGGGTACGAATAATGAAATGTGTGCACCACTGGTTTAGAACTATCACGGTCGTTTTTTTCTGAGTGTGAAAGTGAAGAGGAGGAGTATTGGGGAGCATGAAATTAACACAAGTGTTGAGTAAAGTGCATGCGTAATGCGATTTTCACCCAGAGAAACCCGAAAACAGAGCCAGAAAAATATACAAAAATAACAAATAAAACAAAAGTGAAAGTCCATTGGACGTTGTCATGCTTCGGTGTGTGGTTAGTTTTATACACTCTCTTAACTGAATTTTTTTTGTTTGCAGCGGCTGAAGCTCGTCCTGGTGCCGCTGTTTTATATAACATGTAATTCTTATGCATTTTATTATGCAGATTAAAATGTGTAAAAATGGCTTTGCGGAAACCCACATAATTTCAATAATATCATATTAAAGTGAAACTATTTAGTAGTATTAGGTTGATACTAAGAATATTATATTGAAATGTGATAGACATTGGAATTCTGAAAGCAGAGAGAGACACATGAATTTCTCGAATCACGAAAACCGAAATTCATTGCTATTTTATAAGTTACTAGCAAATAGCCAGTCACGCTTCGCTGCGCCTTCAACTGTATATAACCAACGCACGCCCACTTACCACCCACTTCAGGCCCATATCCCACCCACTTTCCGCCCACTTCGCACCCACTTCCCACCCACATCCCACCCACTTCCCGCCCACTTTCCGCCCACTTCGCACCTAAATCCCACCCACTTGCCACCAACATACCGCACACTTCCCGCCCTCTTCCCGCCCAAATCCCACCCCCTTCACATTTACATCCCACCCACTTCCCACCCACTTTCCGCCCACATCCCACCCACTTTACGCCCACTTCCCACCCACATTCCATCCACTTCCCATTTCCATCCAACCCACTTCCCATTTCCATCCCACCCACTTCCCACCCACATCCCACCCACTTCCCGCCCACGTCCCACCCACTATCCGCCCACTTCGCACCTACATCCCACCCACATTCCACCCACTTACCACCAACATACCGCACACTTCCCGCCCAAACCCCGATCACTTACCATTTACATCCCACCCACATCCCTCCCACATCCCACCCACTATCAGCCCACATCCCACTCACATTCCACCCACTTGCCACCAACATTCCTCCCACTTAACGCCACATTCCACCCACCCACTTCCCACCTACATCCCACCACTTACCCACATCCCACTTCCCGCCCACTTCCCACCTACATCCCACCCACTTGCCACCCACATACCACACACCTCCTGCCATCTTCCCGCCATCTTCCCGTCCACTTCCCGCCCACTTCCCATTAACATCCCACACACATCCCTCCACATCCCACCCACATCCCTCCCACTTCCTGCCACATTTCACCCACTTTACATCCACTTACCACCCACTTCCAAAACAACTTTCCAACCGGCGATAGTTCCAACATCGGAAAATTAAAAACAAAATAAATTCTCATTTTGACCTTACAATCCGAGTTTCAAGCTAATCGTATGAAAAATAGTTTTTGTATGCAGAATTTTCCGGCCATTTTCCTCTTGGGCGGCTTTTCCGACATTGAAAAATCACATTACAAATTATTTCGTATTTTGTCCTTACAAACCTAGTTTCAAGCCAGTCGGATGGAAAATAGTTTTTTTTATGCAGAATTTTCCGGGAATTTTTCGACCGTCAGTTCAAATTTTCCAACTTCGGAATATAACATTTTAAACTATTTCGTATTCTATACTTACAAACCGAGTTTCAAGCCAATCGTATGATAAAAACTTTTTTGGATTTAGAATTTTCCGGCCAATTTCCTCTTGTGCGGATTTTCCAAAATCTCTATATCGCGTACTATGCTTACAACTTATGTTTTGTTATGTGTAATTTTGAAAATAAGTTTGGCGCCAATCGCTGGCAACTAAAGTTTTGCCCATACAACTTTGACCACGCACTTTCCACCCAGCGGGGTGAATTTTCCGGAAGATTGGTATGCAGTTGTTGTCGAATTTTCATATAGATCTTTGAAAATGAGTTTGAACTTGATCGGATGAAAAACAAAAAAGTTTCATACAACCGTTTTCCGCGAATTTTCCACATTTGCCGACAGAATTTTCCAAAATCCGTTCTTAGTACTCACTTTCAGCATAAGATAAAACTACTGTGAAAATCTCATCTTCCTATCTTTTATGGCTTAGGCTGTACGACGGTCACCAGTCAGTCAGTCAGTCAGGTTGAACTTTTTTATATATATAGATTTATAAGTCTTACAGTTATTTTACAATTTTTATATAAAAATTAGTATTTAATTGATTGACAAAAGTTTTTATATAAAAAATACAAATTAATAAACGTATTTTTGACCTGTGGGTCCATATGTTTATATTCCAGTGGTGGAAGGACTAATAAGATGTTCCGCACGAAGGATATATTTAAGTAATTGTTATTTTAATTTATAAAATAAAAAAACCAATTATTTTCCAATCAATTAATTTGTACTTTTTAAAATAGAATTTTTTATATCAATTAATTACAATTATAGTAAAATAACTGTTATTTCGAAATTTTTCTTATAAAATAACTATTAATTTCGGTCCCTGAATCAAAGAGAGACACAGTTTGACGGGCAGCTTAGCTCAGTCGACTATTCTGCATAAGCTAGAAGTCGCAACGGAACCGCATTAATGAATCAACGCGGTTGGTACTTTGCCGACCATCTTTCACACTTAAATATTTCTTTCTATTTTTTTCTTAGTACCTTTACAGCTTAAAATAGAATATGTTCGATATGTAAATGTGATATACATTCGATGTAACTGGTGTGGATTATTGCGGTCCATTCTTCTACAAGCCTGAAGTTCGCAGCAAAGGTTCGGTCAAATGCTACGTCTCTGTTTTTATTTGCTTCGCCACCAAGGCTGTTCACCTGGAGTTAGTCAAAGACCTTTCTACAGAGGCTTTTCTTCACGCTCTTAAACGCTTTATTTGTACTAGACGCAAGCCGAGTCAAATCTGGTCAGACAACGCCACAAACTTTGTTGGGGCGAGGAATGAGTTGCTGGATCTGAGGCGATTGGTGCTGAGCGATACTCATCAGAAGGCTGTGCTTGAGTTTTGTTTGGCAGACATGATTGATTGGCGTTTCATCCCTCCCAGTTCCCCTCATTTCGGAGGGCTCTGGGAAGCCGCGGTTAAAACTGCCAAGCATCACTTCTACCGAGCTGTGGGCTCTTCCATTCTCAACTTTGAAGAGCTTCGAACCCTTGTATGCCACATCACGGCCGTCATTAATTCCAGACCTTTAGTCTCAATTTCAGAAAATCCTGCTGATCTTGACGTGCTGACGCCTGCACATTTTTTGAATGGTGGTCCACCAGCGTCCTTTGCCGAGCCTGATGTAACCCAGCTAAACTTCAACCGTTTGGATGGCTGGCAGCGGGTTTCCTACCTGCAAAAAATATTTTGGTCTCGTTGGCGAGAGGAGTATTTGACTCTCCTGCAGCAGCGCTCCAAGTGGCGCACTCCAAAGCCTGGCTTGGCAGTCAACGACGTCGTTCTGGTCAAGGATGAGAATCTTCCACCATTGAAATGGCCTTTAGCACGAGTGGTCGAGCTGGTTTCTGGAGGAGATGGGGTCTCCCGAGTGGCTGTGCTAAAAACTGCCACTGGAGTCACTAAGCGAGCCGTCAACAAGCTGTGTCTGCTGCCCCTTAAAGACGATGTTGAAAGCCGTACTTCCAACGGGGGGAGTATGTCGGGTCCAGCAGCCTAAACTTTATTTACATAATTATTCTTTAATAGATCTCCGTGGCGCAATTTAACGTAACTTCAATCTACTATTTTAATTTGATATTGCCCATGGTTTTGCATAGCACAAAACACACCCATTGTTATTTGAGTTGATCGCATTTTCTCGCTCTGTAATCTTTCGGCTTTATAACTGTACTCGCTCTTATAATCTCTTTCTCGCTCTCTCGGTGCAGTTGGGCAGCCGCATTTTTGGCTTTGTTTGCCTGCCCACGCACACAGTCTCTCGCAATCTCTTACTCGCAGCGGACCTTAGCTCCCACAATCTTGTTAAATAAACCCCTAAACATTGAAACAAATTGCGTTAATTATTGGATATTAAATTTGCAACTAAAACTAACAAAAAAGCTTGTTAGTCAAACAATGATCAAGATCGGATGAACGGTTCTTAAGTTATGACCAAAAAAAAAAAATGTTGCATACTTTTCGGGTGAGCATCCATCTAACCATGTTAAACATGGTTTTTCATGAGTAACGGGTATATCGAAGTCGGTTAGAGCCGACTTTAACTTACGCTCTCGTTTTTACAAGTTTGGTGCAGCTTTCACAAAGTTTTTTATACGGGCCTAGCTTTATATGCAAAGGAGGCAGAGTTATTCTATCCATTTTAAGCTAATTAATTTTTTTTCTTTTTCTTGCTCAACGATAAATTCTGTTCCACTAAACCAATTGACTGAGCATAATGTTGCATTCTCACAATCTTGTTCTCGGCAGGTCATATCAGCCCTTAAATATATTGACTAGTATGAAAGCTAACTATGCCTCCTAAGACGATCAATAAAACTTTGAATAAAACTTTGAACAATAACTTTTTTATTATTACATGGATTTTAATGAAAAATGAGGCGTTGTATTTATTTATCGTGAACAACAATAAAATAGCTAAATTTGACACAATTTTTTTCGTGGTGAAAATTGCATTTAAAATATAGCTATTTTTTAAAAATTGATAAATAGACATCGGATTTTAGGTTAAAACATATTTGTAATGGTTGGTCCAAAAAAATTTTGGTTGCATACAAATTCGTTTCATGAAAAGTAGATTATTTTAAATCCTTTTTCGTTTTGCATATTTGACATATTTACATGTCTTCGACCTAAAAGCATATTTGAGAATATAAGTTTTTGGTCATTGTTGTTGGTCTATAAAGCTCGAAACTTTGGCTTTGGACAATAAACATATTAGTAATTTTTAAAGATGATCATATCCAAAATATATTTTTTTGTAGGTAAAAATCATATGCTGAAATACTTAGGTCAAAAAAGCAGGGACCGCAATCATTATAAGTTTTATTTTAAAAATCTCGAAATAATGACTTTTACGATTTTCTTCACCGTTAATAATTCATTTTGAGTAATTTAATAAAACTTAATTAATAATAATTATTTCTGATCAAAAAAATAAAACTCAAAAGTAATGTTTAAAAATGATTTCTATTTGTTTCGCTCAAAATAAAACTCAAACATAGTTTACGGTTGAAGCCACAAGTTTTGGCATGTATGCAGATGAAAACGGCACCCACATCGAGTTTGTTTCAGATTCCAAAAATTCCTTCTCCTCCATCTTTAAACAGCAAAAAACCGTCTTTTTCTCTGTATAATCGCGTGGATCTCACAGACTATAATAGTGGACAAAAGTATTTTGACATCGCAGTGCAAAGCTTAATATTGCTTATTACTGCAAGCTGGGAGAAGTAACGGTACTCATTTCATTTTTAAGAGAGAGAGACTACTAAAAGCTTTCGGAGAGCAAAAGATCGCGCTGATAACGGAACACATTTTTTTTCTATAATTTTTTTCATTGCAGATTATCATTTGCTGGCTGGACAAAAGTATTTTGACATTGCTTTTAGTTTTCATTTTCGTTGAGTCGCTTGCGGTATGGAACACGTGCTCTAAATTCTTAAGTTAGTTTTGTTGAATTTTTTAATTTGGTCGGTGTTTACCCGCACTTTGCGTTAAATTATGGGCAAAACACGAGAATTAACTGAACTTATTAGAAACGAAATGGTCATCAAGTATAATGCAGGTATTTCTGTAGAATACCTTAGCAAATTTTACAAAGTACCTTAACAAACAGTTTACTACCAAATTAACAAAAACAAAAACAAATTTTCATTAGAAAATAAGGTCAGATCGGGGAGACCACGCAAAACAAATCCCAAGGAAAACCGCTTAATCCTAAGAAAATTTAAGGAAAATGTCTTGCTTACACCAAAAGCTGCGTCGATTGCGCTAAAAGAACATTATAAAATATCAATTAGTAGAAAAACCGTCGAAAGACGACTCAAGGAGGCCGACTTTTATACCTTCGTAGCTCGACCAATTCCATTCATTACACCAAAAAATAGGCTAAAAAGGCTTACTTTCGCCAACACTTACATTGACAAGCCGCAATCATTTTGGGAACAAGTATTATGGACGGATGAAAGCAGTTTTGAATATCATGGATCCAAGAAAAAGGTTTATTGCCGTTTGCCAAAGAATGTTCGCAAAAAAATGATGCCAGTGTGCAATAAGGTATCACACGGTGGAGGGTCGGTAATGTTCTGGGGATGCGTGTGCTTTAATGGGTTGGGTGATTTGGTACCTATTAATGGAACAATGAATAGAGATAAATATTTACGTGTTCTGAATGATCACGCATTCGTTTCTGGTGACAGGCTCATTGGACAATCCTTTATTCTGCAGCAGGACAACGCTCCATGCCACAAAGCCCATATGATAACACAATTTTTGAAGGATGTTGAAGTTAAAACCTTTGATTGGCCTGCGCAAAGTCCCGATCTTAATATAATAGAGAACGTGTGGGCTTACATAAAAAAAAACCGAAGCCACGACCTATCAAGGACACGAGAGGAAACGATTACTGAAGTTCAAGGACTTTGGAAGGATATATCATTGGAAACTTTAAAAAATTTGGTGAAATCAATTCCTGGGCGACTGCAAAAAGTAATTGATGTCAAGGGAGGGTTTGTTTTTTATTAATTTTGTATAATATATCATCACAGTAAACTTTATTTCGCTTTTTGTTAGACAACATTGAAGAGTCAAAATACTTTTGTCCACCTACATTTTTGAAACATGAATTTTTTTTCCAAAACTGAAATATTTCAAATTATTGTTTTTTGTATTCTTAATAAATAGAAAATTTGTTAAAGTTTATTATCTTAATAAATCATAATATATCGCCACTTCAATCCTATTTTTCTTAAGTCAAAATACTTTTGTCCACTATTGTATAAGAGGTAGAGCCACAAATTTTTGCATGTTTGTAGGTGTACACTAGGGTGGACGCCCATTAAAAATATAACTGATACCATCTTAAACGATTACTTTTAGGGTGTACATAATGAATTAAAAAATCAAAAAATTTTATATCATGTTTTAACCTCTGCGAAAAGCCTTCAAAGTTTCCACTAATATTACGTATACGAGCCGTTCACCGAATCGAAATTCTGTCGACGAATCTTCGTATCATTTTAAAAGTTGTCATATTTGAATTTAATCGAACAACAAATAAAAATGGAGCAGGAATAGAATGTATTTTTGGTTGGTAGACTAGGACCAAATTTTGACATAGCGAGCTCATTTTTTCCAACGAAGAGATGCCTTTTTTCCACGCTTTTATATGGGACTAAATTCTTAAGACTGCCCATATCAGAAAGTGCGACTAGTGTGGCTCGCACGTTGAAGTCAATTTGGTCCACGAGCGGGGTTTCAACAAAGGGCTATATTCGCATGAACGCACTGACCTTCTAGTCATATACTACAGACATAACAGTGGAAACCATTTTGAGTGTCTATTTTGGCTACTATGGGCAATTCGCTAAATTCAAGAGATCGCTCCGTGGACACCGTTTTGAATCGATAAAGAGACAGAGCCCCAAACGAAGAAGAAATTAAAGACTATACCAGAAGAAGACTTTGCAGCATGTTCTTAAAATTGTCCCACAAACACAAACAAAATTGTAAAATACGTTGGCACAAGTGTAATGCAGTAGGGGGAGGCTACTGTCAAGGGAATGAAATGAATTGACACTATTAAATAAAGAGTTTTTGATTTATGAATAATTTCCCTGAATTTTTTGCCTATAGTAGTATAGTAACTCGCATTATTTTTCGATCCTGAAGAAGCTTATTTATAAGCAGCCCAGTAAAAGTAGACTATTTACAGGAACGGCAACCGTGATGCGTAGCACTTTAGTTCAGTGTGGGACCTGACTTGAAAGATATATTGAAAGCCTCTTAATAAACGGCTAAAACTTGCTTTCAGCTAAAAGTAAACAGCGCAAAAAAGTAGAAATTTTGCCGTAATATAACATTTTTACCAAATATATTAAGTACCAAATATATTTACCTACATATTGTGTCTGTTATATAAAAAACATTTTTTATTGGTCATGGTACCTTTTTGTCAAATGTTATGACTTCAAACCAAGTCTACGCCAACTACTAAAAAGTTTAAAATGTAGGCATGGGCAACAGTACGTATGAGTGATAAACTTTAAGTTCAAGTCGCAGTCCCTAAACCTTATTTTTTCTCAAAACTTTTTTTGCTATGCGTTTTATACACAAATATGCATCGTTTAAGCGGGTATCAGTTTGACGTTACATTTTTCCATATATAAAATGTCCGACCTAGTGTACACCCTACCCAGATCAAGTTCGCTCCAGGTTTGGATAATTCTTCCTCTATCTTCTTCTAACCGCCAAAAACTGTCAGAGCTACAATTTTTAAGTTTTAACCTGGTGACTTAATATATATTCAGTTAGCCCAACATCTAACTATTCTGTGTACCACAATGATATCCGAGTAAAAGCACCGAAGACATGCAAGTGCGCCTGCCCATTTATTGAAAAAAATTTTAGTATAAATGGAATTCAAAGCTATTGGAACCACATTACTTGGGACAGGGTATATTGTTGTCGGGACACTCGACCGCAACACCCTTACTTGTTTATTTTACACTGAGTGTTCCTAACGGAAAACGGATTTTGGTAGTACTTGCCTCAGAACGAAATTTGCTGTCTTAGTAAGTTTGGTATGAGCCCTGAATAAAAGGCATAATTAGATGTGCAGAAGCCTACTTCGGAGCATATATTATATGTAAAAGCAAATGACATATTGACAAAAAGGTTAAAATATGTTAGCATATTCTCAAAAATTCTTTCAGGTCGAAGATATGTAAGTATATCAAATATGCAAAACGAATAAAGATTTGAAATAATCTACTTTTCATGAAACCAATTTGTATGTAAGCACACATTTTATTGAAACACCAATTACAAATATGTTTTAACCTAAGCTGCAATGTCTAATTCGAATATATTTTTTGGGTATTTTTCAAATGAAGGCCGATTTGATAATAGAAAATATCAGCTTGATTTTTAATATTGTGAACTTTTTTTCTGTGCACCCAAAATAAAATATTTTGACGACAGCTATTAATTCAATGCCTTCATATTCTGGAATCTGCACTTTGTTATTTAATGCTTTTTTGCCCGTTCAGCCCGTATTTGACTTAACATTTTCTGACACTTATTCTCTATCAATCTTTACGAAATGCTCTTATGAGCTAAATTCATTGATTCTTAAGATTATCACCGCTTTGTGGCTTAAAAGATACCTTTTTCTCATTGATTAATGTTTTATTTTTAATTTCCCTCACACTGTCAGTCAGCAAAATGAGCAAAAAAATTAAAAATAAATTAACAGAACTGTGCTGCAAACTGCACAGAGAGAAGCAATTAAATTATAGTTAGTAGGAGTTTGAAGGAAGTTCCTCTCCTGGTGGCACAAGTTTGCGCTTAAATCATAGCTCCATGGCGTTTTCAAAAGCCTTGGAGTGCAGTCTGTTCAAGATAAGGCCACAAAAGTTAGCTAGACAGATTTGTAGGCGGCAGAGTTTTAACTGGCAGAGCAGTAAAATCAGTGCATATGTGCGAGATGTCGAGATGGGGCCAATAATTCATGCGACGTGTGTGACAGCAGAGCCATACAGAATAGAGGAGCGTGCAAGTGGGCGGACCTAGCGACATTTCAAAGTTTAACGCAGAGTGACAGAAAGGATGAGCTACGAAGTGGTAGTGACCCAGCTTTAAATGGATATACGCCTAAAGTTTATATTCAGTGTGATGGTTTGGACTGAAATAATGGAACAGTTTAATGTTTAAAGCTTGTGCAAAGAGAGAAACTATCAAAGAGAATGCAGTGGGATACAAGACATTCTAAAGCATGGCAGTTTCGTTTCACTTGCTGTTACACATCATACAGCCGAAGTTTATGGACTTTAAAGCAATCCAAGTCCCAGATATAATCAAATAATCAAATGAAAAAAAAATTAAGAATTGAAATATAGTGATTTCTTTTGCATTTTTATATATTTTTCTTATGATCAAAGTCTTGGTCAATTAAGTCAGATCCTAACTACCTTTTTAAACTTAATTTAGCAATGATCTGTGGTTGACAGTTTTTTAAACTTAATTACAAATTCTAGAGTTAAGCTCTAGATTTTCTAATTTCTTTAAATATGGGTTCAAGACTTCATTAATGACTAAAAACTGAAATCCAAACAACCATTTTGCAAACAGTGGAAAATGCCAGCTTCTATACGTTGACTAATTTCACTTTAACTGCATTTTAAACATGTACAGTAGAGACCTGCACGAGTGATTCCGGCACCGTATGATTACAGGTAAAAGTAATTATTTTGACGATGCCACGATACTTGTGTGTAATCATGTACTCATTTTTACAGTGCCGAGTAGTAGTCGGCATCGTGGCATCGTACGATTATAATCGAAAAACCGTAATAAGTAAAACAAAATTAAAAATAATAAAAATATTAGCAAGGTTTATTTTGGTGGCACAGTTTGGGAGCCAGCATCTGGCACTCGGCTGAAGACTATTTAAATCGCGAAATAATACCAAAGAGGATACAAATATTAATAATGTCAAAAAAACTTATGATCTTTATGATCTTTTTAACCATTGGTCATCCTTGGTATTAACCGCGGTTCGGCATTGTCATAATCATGGTAATGCTGTTATGTGTGGTCATTTTTGTCCATGGAAAGCAGCTTTTTAAGTAGTTCGCGTTTTTATTACCTCGGAATGATTCCGCCATGATTTATCACTTTATTTGCACTGTCTTTTTTTTTATTTCTATTGTTTATCCTCTTTGGTATTATTTCGCGATTTAATAAGCCGTCAGTCTCGAGAGCTGCAGGTAAACTAAACAAAAACTAGTTTCCAATGAACTCCAGAGCTTTGATTTATTCACGAACAAAACTGGCCTAAATCGTCGTAGCATTTATCATTTTTTTGCCTGTGGCTACAACAACTTCAATTACAGTCTGCCTTTTCTAAGTAAACCCTTTTGCTGTCGCCTAAAAGTGAGGCCGAAATACTTTCCTTTTGTTTCATGTCGAGGATGTTGGGTGGAAAATTTTGACTGCACTAAAACGGCCCTCAAGTGGCCTCCAACACACTTAACTCATATGCAAAATTAAAATCGCGGTGAGCTCTTGCGACAAGGATGGCTGGTCTACACCAGGCAACGGCGACCTGCCAGAATATTTAGACATTTCTCTTTGTTTTGTGTATAGTTTTCAGTTTTCCAAACAACCCAAAAGGCCACGAAATACCAAAAATAAAATACAAAACAAAGTTTTGCATAGGCTTGGCATTTTATGCTTTTGGGCGGGTTGGTTGGAGGGGAAGCACATGCCATGCATTTTTATGGGGATACCCTTTTTGAAGAGCATGGTATATACGAACCGGCTCAAAGGTGACACAACATTTCGAAAGATGTATTTTATCCAGAATACTCAGGAATATTCTGCTCTCAGTTCTCCAAATTAGACAGTTTTATCATTATAATTATATCACGGGTGTATTGCAGCGGTAGTGTGAGTGCCTGATGGTGGGGGATGTTTGGGTTCTATCCCGCCTCGGAACAACTATTAAGAAGTATTTTTCCGTAAGAATTTTTACACAAACGGTTACCTTCACTAGCTATTGGCGCAAGCTGTAAAGTAACTAGACATGAAAAAAACCTTTGCCGTCCTGTAGGTTCCTTTCTCTTGTGCGCACCACTCACAACCAAGAGACTCGGAGAAGCTCGGCTTGGCCCTTTGAGGCTGTAAAGCCAAGTATATATAATAACCAGAATAATTCCATTCAAATGTACAATTTTTTAAGAAAGAACAATATTATTGAATTAATTGTTATTACAATAATCAATTTTCGGAGCATTTCGAATTGGACATTAAGTTCTACGATTTCCTTTTTCCCTTTAGTTGTTTTTGCACTTCACACACTAGAGCATACAAAACAAAAGAAGAATACAAACATGTTGCCAACTTTGTTGCATAAAAACAACAGCAACCGCATTTCCCTACCAGTCAGCCAGCTACGTATTCAGTCCTGTCTGTTGGTTTGGACTTTATTCTGGCCTGCCTACCAGAGCTGACAAAAAAAAAAGTTTTAACTGATTGCGTTTGCCCTTGATAATGTTGAGTGACATTTGGCTTGCGTATTAATTTAAGTGAGCTACACCCCACTCCTGCCCCTCTTCCTCCGCTCTATAGAAGTGTCTTGCCCTTGGGGTTAGCGAATTAGCACGGCATCTGCGTGTGTATAACTCTCTTTCTCTCTGATTGCCACGGAATTTGCGTTTCAATTAAAAACGATTTTTTAATGTGTGCGAGAGCCGCCTCTGGTTGGGTTGCGAAAATAAAAATGTGTGTGCTTTTCCCAGAAAATGTAAGAAATTAATTTCAATAAAATGCTAACTTAAGTTGGTTTTTCCTTGTTGTTAGTTTTGCAGTGAGTTTTGACCTTTTTTTGCTGTTACGCTAAGGAAATGCTATGGAAATGTTGTTGAAAATGTGGTCTCACACTTTTTTTGAGAACCGCTCATGTATCTACAAAACTGTGGGAGATATGAAGTTTTTTTAAAATTGCGGGGGCGGGAGTGGGCGTTACAAAAATTAAAAATAAACTGGATCTACCTGCAAGTGTAAGAAGCATTTGTTCCATACATGTCAAACTTCTATCTCTTACTTAGCGGTTCTTAAGATAAACGACCTTTTTGATTTATCTTTCCGCCCTCATAACTCTACTCCAATAGCGACTAGAAGACTACAAATTTAGGAGAGTGAGTTTCTCATAGATGGTAACAACATATCTAAATTTGGTGCTGATCGGAGTGGGGGCTGTTTTTGTATGCTTATTTTGCTATGCCCTTTTAATTTAAACATTTCTCCAAACTTAGTAGGCATGGGTTTTTGATGACCCTTGAATCCCACTTAGCTGCTCCTCATTCAATTGCCAGCTCTGCCAGAGTTCACAACTTCTTTTTGGAATTGAATTATTTATTTTTTTTTTATTTAATTTTGATTTTGACTTTGGTTCTTTCAGTTCTGGAGGAAGTTTGATAATTTATCCTCCTTTCTGTCTATAATTGCAGGAGTTTCCCACCGAGTAGAGATAATTCAAAATTTTCCTCTTTGTTGTACCCGCTATAATTATGAAGTGGACCAATTCATTCGCACTTGCTTTCTCACATTAAATAATGAAAAACCATTTATTATACACTTGAAAAGTGTATTATAATTTTGCCCAGAAGTTTGCAACGCATAGAAGGAATCATCTCCGACCACATAAAGTATATATATTCTTGATCAGCGTGACGAGCTGAGTCGATTAAGCTTTGTCCGTCCGTCCGTCTGTCCGTCTGTCCGTCTGTCTGTTTCTACGCGAACTAGTCCCTCAGTTTTGAAGCTAGCGAGCTGAAATTTCGCACAGAGTCCTCTTTTGTCTGCACGCTGCTAATATGTCGGAACCGACCGGATCGGATGGCTACTTCTTGTAGCTGCCATACAAATGATCGGTCGAAAAATGGATTTTAATGAGAAAAACTGGTTTTTTCTCAATATTACCGCTCTCAATCACGGTCATGGGTAATATTAAATGTTTTTAAGCTGATCTGCGAAGTTTGGTCGAAGTCGCTAACCGTTGAGACAAGCGATTTGAAGTGTATAAAAACTTCGGCACGGACGAAGTTAGCCTTGCCTTTCTCGTTTAATTATAAATTAGATTTATTGACACTTGAATGCTTGCTTGAGGTACTGCTTACTTTCTTCATCACGCGTATTTGACTTATTTAAGTCGGCGAACAGCTGAACAGCCCGCTTGGCGTTGCCGACTTGCAAGCTGCGTAGCATATTTTGATTTTTATACCCTTGGAGAGGGTATATTGAAATTGTCCGGATGTTTGTAACGCACAGAAGGAAGCATCTCCCCGACCACATAAAGTATAAATATTCTTGATCAGCATGACGAGCTGATTCGATTAAGCTTTGTCCGTCTGTCCGACGGTCCGTCTATTTCTATGCTATCTCCTCCGTCAGTTTAAAAGCTATCTTAACCAAACTTTGCACGAAGTCTTTTGGTACAAATGCGCAGTACATTTGTCGAAATCGGCCGGATCGGAACATAATTTCACCAAGTTTTTTGAAAATCGGACAACTATAAAGAATAGCTGCCATACAAAAGATAGTTTTGAAAAAACGTCTTAGTAGGAAAAACTTTTTTGTTTTCAATGCTATCGCTCCCAAATCGGATGACTATAGCATATAGCTGCCATAAAAACGATCGGTCGAAAAAGTAGTTCAAGTGAGAAAAACTTTTTTGTTTTCAAAATTTTGTCAAAATTGTGGTGCCATATAACAAACTGGCAGGCAGATATCATGCTCCAAGGGTATATAAATTTCGGTCGAGCCGAAACTAGCTTGCCTCTATTTTTTTTTTATAAGTTTTGTATTCACACCTTAGTCAAGGGTCATCTCCCATGAATTTAGGGCTTATATCGAAACTTTAAAAAAAATGGATGCAGAGTCCAAAACAAGTAATAGTCCAAGGGTGCCAAGTCTGATTCGCAAAACCATATTTGGCTTTGGCGTTCGGTCAACACATTTTCTCTGTATACATCACATAATGCTACGAAATCATTCCATAAGATCTGCTGTTGTCCCAACCCAATATTTTGAATGATCTAACTTTAACAATTTGCAATTTTATTAACTAACATTATTTTAACTCATGACTTGTTTAACAAAACTTCGGTTGAACCTGATCCTTATTATTACGATGTGTCATAGTTTTTAAAAATAGCATTAGCCAAATTTTTCTATTTTGCCTGCTTCGCGATAAGTCTCTAGAACTGTTTTAAAGTGTAAGAGTTTGAGAGCAGGGACATTTTCTCACCTCTTGTTAGTTGATTTTTTTATATTTTTGAACTTGGAAATTGCATTCTTGGAGTTGCTTTGTTAATTGCTTCCAATTAATCTACAATTTGGGAATAAATCTTGGGGATGCAAAAGCGTAGAGCGATGTACATTTTATCGCCTTTGGGTCCTGTGTTTCAGTCTTAAAATTTTATTTTAAAATTCAGCTATGCGGCAATTTGCGAATGTAATTTCTTTTGGACATTTCACTTTTTTTTTTGGTTAATAATATATTTCTCAAATACTCTTATTTCGTCAATGTTTACCTTCGTTTTGGAGTTACGCGCGGAAATTGATGATGTGAAATGAAAATTTAAACTGACCACGTCTAATATTTTACATCTGTCAGTCAATGCTCTAAAAAATGTGTTGTAAATAAAATGGAACAAAATTTATTTAACAATTGCTCGAGCATTACGGGCTTAATAATCTCCTGATGGTGATTGATATACTTGGTTCTTATCTCGAAGGAAGCCTATTTGGTTGTTTTGGGGCATATTTTGCGAATTCTAATGCTCCTGTATCTTTCTTGTTAATTTTATCAGCATCAGATCTTACGCGTTTTGGTAAATGGGCATCGGTATATCCGCTGCATTTGCTGCTTCGATTTTTTAAAAGTTGGAAAGAATAGCAATTATTGTTCAATAAAATAAACTTTACAATTTCAAGTGTCCGTAACTCGAACTTTTTTCTCAGTTGGTAAACCGGGAACCCGGAGCTAAGTCAGGCAAATATGGGCCCTAGACTGAACGTCCCTTGTATGAAAAATTTGTTTTTGGAAATGTTCTGTTCCTCAATGCGCAAAAAAATCGTAACATTTTCTAGTTACCGTAATGAAAAACCAAACATCGAAGTTTTAAGGGTAGTGCTGGCGCCGTGGGTTTAAAGTTGCTACATTAAATTTTGATTTCCCCTTTTTCATTTTACGTTTTCATTAAAGCAACCTGGGTTGCCAAAAGTTTTTGTTTAAAGTTTTGTTTTGATAAGAACGGTTGCTTTGCCAGAAACAATCAATACTGCCAAAACTAAAATGGCTTCCTCACTAAAGCAAATTTGCAAAAGGATTATCGTCATCTCTGAAAATGCAGATTCCTGACCTCATTGTGTTGCTTCATCATATGCATCTTAACAATTTACAAAATGGCTGGCAACAAAGATAACAAATGAAACATAGATGTTCAGTTCTAACTTATTTCGCCGCTAGAAAAATAAACTCTAATGTTGGTAAGGGCTTAAAGCGAAAATACAAAATGCAGTTGTAGTGAGGTCCATTACGAGTCATTCCATAAAAAGCTGGCCAAAAACTTTGAAGCAAACGGCAGGCAAAAAATTAAAAAAGTATAAGTTAAAAGTAGTTATTAAAATTTATTCATGAGTTTTTTTTTTTTTTGCTATTTGAATAAGCGTGTCTGTGCCCTTACGATGCATTGAAGAAGGTCATGCTGATCGAGTTTTGTTATACGCCCATCGAAGTCCTCAACTAGTTTCACTCCTCTTTCTGCGACATCATTAACAACTTTGAGGTTTTTTAGTAATTTCTGCGCTGCCAGATATTCATGGTCCTCTTGCCACAGCTCTGGGTCAGACTTTAAAAAGTTCACTGGAATCTCGAGTTGCTTGAAGAAGTTTAAGTTTTTTTCTGTAATGCATTGGTGAAATGGTTTTTCTAAGGGAAAAAAATAAATTAAAAATAGTAAATAACTTAAAAAAACGATTTTATTACGCAGAAATGTATCCAGATCTTCAAGTCGAACTGCCAATTTTTTTTCATTTGTTGCAAATGCTTCCCTCTTAAGACATTTCACCATTATTTTCTTATCCGTCACTGTAAGTTCCTCATCAAAAAATGATAAAGCAACTAGCTCTTCAGATAAATACCATAGATGGTTGATCATTTTTTTCACAGCGATAGTGCAGATGACTTTGTCGACATTTTTATAATCCATCATCTGTTTTAAAAAGTTAAAGTCAAGTGTAGGTGCCTTCACTGCCATTTCGCATTGGTACCAGACTGGTATATAAGCTTTAATAATGAAAATAGCAATTTCGGCGCTGCGAAATAAGGCCCCAATGAAATAAGGCCCAAAAAAAAAAAATGAAATAAGGCCCCAAAAATTTATATGGAAAACAAAAACAACGATTTTTTCTCAAATTTGGGGTGTTATTTCATTTTTTGGGGCTTTATTTCCTAAATAAAATTTCAAAATGAAATAAGTCCCCAAAAGAAGAAATGAAATAAGGCCCCAAAAATTAGTTTTGCGGTCTTATTTCATTTCGCGGAAATAAGACCCCAATTTTTAATATGATTTTTTTGGGGTCTTATTTCATTTCTCTTATTTTGGCTGATATATAAAAAAAAAATTCCAATAACGGTTAATTTTCTTATCTGCCTGCGTTTTCTGACTTAGTATTTGATGCATTTTTGTACAGATGTGCAAAAGTACCGTTTTACAATTAGTTCAGTGATAAGCTTTTGAGTATGTTGGTCAGTTTAGTGATTTGTATTGTGTAAAGCAGACGTTCAAGTGCGAGATAAAATTATGAAGAGCGAAAAATTTGTTGCATTACGGCGAACTGGAAATTTGTTCTACGTCAAAGAACAGAAAATTCTGTATTTGGACGAGGTAATTATATTGTCTATTTTAAAAAATCTTAGCGCCGCAGACGAAATTTTTTTTATATGAAAACTTGTTATATTATATCAAAAAAATTGTGTCAATCTAAGCGCCGCAGGCAAAAATTTTTTACACAAAAATCGCGCGATTTTTTTGTAAAAAATTTTCATTATTATTTAATGTTATAGGTAGTTTGTTTCACTAAAAATCCAAATAAGAAAATATTTTAAAATTTTATGTTAGGTATTTCCAATAGTTTTTATTTTATTGAATAAAGCAATAAAATGAACAAAAAAAATAGAATTGAAAAATTGGGGTGTTATTTCATTTTTCAAAATGGGGTATTATTTCATTATGAAATAACACCCCAAATTTGGGGCCTTATTTCATTTTATTTTGGGGCCTTATTTCATTTCAGTGGGGCCTTATTTCATAATTTAAATTGGGGTATTATTTCATTATGAAATAACTCCCCAAATTTGGGGCCTTATTTCATTTTATCGTTTGGGGACTTATTTCATTGGGGACTTATTGCCTGCAGCCAGCAATTTCCTCCCAATGTAAACTCAAAATTCTGGGAACTTCCGACTCAAAACGGCGCATTTTTTTAAATTTTGAACGATCTTCTCTCATCTTCTTCCGACATTCTCTAATGTCTGTAACGTTTAGAACTAGCTTGTTTATGTTGTGTCCCAAAGCTTCAGCAGTTGCTTCAAGAAAGATAGCGTCAACTCGAGAGCTTATTCCGCATCTGTCCAGTGCGGAGGCCAATTTTGGTGTATAAAGTTTTTTTTTGTTAATTTGCTCTTCTTATTCTTACGCTTGGACAGCGTACTTTTTTCCTTTTCTTCGAAATCCATTTGATATGGATGGCGACTACTTCCACTAGATAGGGACTCCTCGTCATCGGACCTCTGTCTTTTAAAAGCAGCACCAGGACTTAATTCAATCAAGCTTTTTAAAGCACCATCAAAAATTCTTTCTATAAACCCAAAAAAAATGTTATGTTTTTATACCCTTGGAGAGGGTATATTAAAATTGTCCGGATGTTTGTAACGCATAGAAGGAAGCATCTCCGACCACATAAAGTATATATATTCTTGATCAGCATGACGAGCTGAGTTGATATAGCCATGTCCGTCTGTCCGTCCGTCTGTCCGTCTGTCCGTCCGTCTGTCCGTCCGTCCGTCTGTTTCTATGCTATCTCCTCCGTCAGTTTTAAAGATATTGCAACCAAACTTTGCACGAAGTCTTTTGGTATAAATACGCTGCACATTTGTCGAAACCGGCCGGATCGGATGACTATAGCATATAGCTGTCATAGGAACGATCGGTCGAAAAACTAGTTTTAAGGAGAAAAACTTTTTTGTTTTTAGTGCTGTAGCTCTTAACGCTCGTATTTATAAGTTTTTAATGATTTCACATAATTTCACTAAGGCTTGTCGAAATCGGACAACTATATAGTATAGCTGCCATACAAAAGTAAGGTCTAAAAAAAAGTCTTTGTGAGAAAAACTTTTTTGTTTTCAATGTTATCGCTCCCAACGCTCGTATTTATAAGTTTTCCATTATGTAGGGTCAGGAGCGTTTTCCTAACCTGCATGAGATCAAAGAGATGGGGGTGAAGCTTGACGAAACCACGCTAGAAAATATTCTTCCCAACGCAATGAGGCACAACCGTTTTGTTCTATGGTTTTCTTATAACTCTTGGTTTAATAATTCAGTGTGTATGCTAGACACAGCTAGCTAGTATCAAATATAAAGAAAGACAGACCAATTACTGTTAGCAAAGGCAAATGAGAGAACATTAGGGTGATTCTTAACTCAAAATAATCAAGTTGATAGGTGAAATATAAAGTTAACAAAATTCAATATAAGTTCAAGGTTTAAATGAAAAGAAATTAAAATATTCCAATTTTTGGGACATGTTTGGCCCAACATCCCGGCCCCGTTGAAAGCTCCTGGGGCTTTCAAGAAACTGGAAGCAATGCCAATTTATGAATAGGTCGCCTGATGACTCCCTTGATTGTTCGAACATCTGCTACTCGAACTCGCTGATCCTTGCCAGGAACTGTCGCTGTAATTCGGCCCATGATCCACTTCTGTGGTGGCAAATTGTCCTCATGAACGAGAACCGAATCGCCAACAGAGACACTGGCAGATGTCTTTGTCCACTTTGAACGAGCCTGCAGCTCGCTCACATAATCCTTGAGCCACAGTTGCCAAAAATGTTGTCTTAGGCCGGTAACACGTCTCCAGCGCTCCAAGTGGTCCAGCCTTTCATCAGCAACTGGATACTCCGGTAGAGCACGTAGAGGAGCACCAGTCAGAAAGTGACCTGGTGTCAATACTCCCAAATCATTTGGGTCAGGCGAGAGTGGGGACAAGGGACGTGAATTTAGGACTGCCTCCACCTCTGCAGTGACTGTGGTTAGTTCTTCGAAAGTAAGACGAGCGTTCATAAGGCTGCGAGTCATCAATCCTTTGGCACTTTTGACTGCCGCCTCCCACAAACCTCCAAAATGAGGTGCCCTCGAATACGGAAATATGTGCTGACAGGTCCGCAAAAATCCACTCCACATCGTGTGAATAAACGAGATGGAGACAGCCTTTCCACTGGGAGCTGTCCCATTACCTGTTGCTGCAGCTTTGGCTTATAACGCACGCAGTGAACACAGGCCTTGACTATGCTGCGGGCCAAGTCACGGGCATTGACAATCCAAAATTTTTGACGTATAAGTCCCACCAGTGCCTTTGGTCCTGCGTGGTAATTTTGTCGATGAAGAAACTGCACATATTTTCGAACAAAATCATCTTTGCTGGGAAGCAGTATCGGGTGTTTGAAAGCCTCAGGAACGTCTGCTAGTTCAAGCCGGCCTCCAACTTTCATCAACATGTATCCGTCTGTGGACTGCAAAAACGGATTAAGAAATTTTATATGGCTGCTTACTTCTTGGCCCTTTCGAAGAGCACATATTTCTTCAGAAAAGTTCTGCTGCTGTATGTTCCATACTATGCAATGGAGAGCACGTTGCAGCTCTTGTGGACCAGGTGATGGGGTATCAAACGATGGGATTTTTCTGGTAGAACGCAGTACAAATCGTAACATCCATCCAACAATACGCAAACAGCGATTATGTGAACTAACATCTTGAAGAAATTCCAATAGAATACTGCGATCCACTGAAATCTTGAAGGCTGACTTGCGTTTCTCGAGGTTCAATATCTCGAGATCAACTTCATGCCGAGTGTCAACTGGCCAATGGTTAGAACTTTTTTGCAAGGAACGCCGGCCCCTGAAACCAATTTGAGTCCTGCAGCTCTGAGGGCGTACATCCTCTGGATACCAAATCGGCAGGATTGAAGCGTGTTGGCACATACCTCCATATACAATTGTCCGTGTTTTCTTGTATATCGGAAACTCGGTTCCCAACATATGTGGACAAAGTTGCCGAATGTTGCTGGATCCAATGCAGCACAGTCTGCGAATCGCTCCAAAGAAAAGTTTTAAATTCGGTTGCAAAAACGTCTCTGATTTTGGCAAACAGTAGTGCCAACAAATGAGCAGCGGCCAGTTCCAATTTAGGAACAGAAAGTTTTCGTGTTGGTGCCACTCTGGATTTGGAAGTAATCAGAAGTGTTTTAATCATGCCATCGCCATCCACCGTGCGCGCGTATACACAACATCCGTAAGCGCGAATGGATGCGTCGCAAAATCCATGTAGTTGGAGTTCTTGGGGATTTGGCTGCAAGCAATAACGAGGTATTTTCAATGACTCCAGCGATGATAGGGATTCCAAAAAGCTTGTCCAAGCTTGGTGCATGTGCTGTGGGATAGTCTCATCCCACTCCAGCTTCAATAGCCATAGCTCTTGCAAAATTATTTTTGCAACTATGACCACAGGCGATACCAATCCCAATGGGTCAAATAAAGATGATGCCAGCGATAAAATGGTGCGCTTTGTGACAGAACCAAATGTCTTCTTGGGTTGAAATGCGAACAGAAACGCATCTTGTTGCTGGTTCCAGGCCAGGCCCAGAGTGCTTGTGACGGCTGTATCTTCCAGATTTAAATCCTTTACAGTATTGTCGTCGACAAATTCTGGATGGTTCGAGTGCCATTTTGCCAGCTCGAACTTCCCTTCTTGAAGAATCTTGATGACCTCTTCCTTAAGCTGCCGAAGACCGTCTACAGAATCATGTCCACAAAGGAGGTCATCCACATAAAAGGATAACTTGATCGCTTCGGCTCCAAGCTTGCTGCTGTTTGAATGTAGGTCAGCCAAGTACATCATGGCACGTACAGCCAAAAATGGGGCAGCTGCAGTTCCATAGGTAACTGTGTTCAGTTCATATGTGAGTAGCTCCTCATCTGGCGAATTTCTCCAAAGAACATATTGAAATTTACGATCACGTGGGTCAACCAGTACTTGCCTGAACATTTTGACAACATCAGCCGTAATTGCATATCTATGCATCCGGAATCGAATCAGCAGCATATACAATTCAGTTTGAATCGTTGGGCCCACCATCAATACGTCATTAAGTGATCTTTGGGATGAAGTTTGACTCGAAGCGTCAAACACTACCCTCAGTCTGGTTGATGTGCTGTTCATCTTAAATACACAGTGGTGAGGAATATAATAATGTGGTTCCTCCAGGTTTGGTGCGACCACCAAGCTCATGTGATTTAGCTGCTCAAACTCCTTCATAAATTCCACATAGGTTGCCTTGACTTCTGGTGTGCGGTTCAAACGTCTCTCTAAGGCTAGAAATCTTCTTTTAGCCGTATCAAAGGAACGCCCTAGATAGCTTGGATCGTCTTTGAAGGGTAGTCGTACTACGACTCGGCCATCTGGTTGTTGTTTAACGGTGCGTGTGAATACCTGATCGCACTGTCGTTGCTCCGGTGTGAGTTTGTCTACTAGCACACTGACATCTTCCAAACGCCATAGTTGTTCCATGTTTTTGTTAATGGTCTCCTCCAAAGATAGGACATAGCTGTGTGACTTAGTGCGGTTGGTGCTCTCGTATCGTCCAGAGACAACCCATCCCAGTAGCGTTTTCTGCAGCGTGCGCAGACCTGGACCCAACCTTATTTGTCCAACTGAAAGAATTTCAAAAAAGGTTTCAGTTCCAATGAGCAAATCAATTCGACGAGTTTTGTGAAATTGCTCATCAGCAAGTGGTGCATTTTGAGGCAAATTCCACGAAGATGTATCAATATCAGTGTCGGGCTGGTAGGCAATATGTGGCGTTACACAAAAATCGAGTGCGAATTCGCAATTTTCCAAACGGGATCTAATCGTGGTAGATGCGCCGAACTTGATGTGACTGTGGGAGTCCCCAATGCTGCAAATCTTCATGTTACGTTTTTGTCTTTGTAAACGTAAGGCCTGGGCGAATTCTTCAGAGATGAAGTTAACTTGTGAGCACGAATCCAGCAAGGCTCGACCAATTCTATAGCCTCCAGACGCGTCCCGTACCAAAACTATGGCTGTGGCCAAAATAACATGCTCTGAGGGTTTGTTTATGTGGGTATGTGCAACAGCGTCGTTAGATGGAGCTGCCACATACGATTGGGACTGTGCCGCTAAGGGCACGGGTAGAACAGATGCTGATCTTGGTTGAGCACTGTCTCGGTGCAACAAAGTGTGGTGCGGGCGAGCACACACGCGACATTTCTGGGTAGATGGACACTTTGAAGCTTGATGACCCTTTCCAAGGCAATTTAGGCATAAGGAATGCCGCTTCGCAGTCTCGAAGCGTTGCTCTACTGACATATCTTTTAGCTGAGTACAACGAACCATTCGGTGGTCCGAACTAGAGCAAAGCACACAAACTTGAGTTGTACAATTGAATGAGAGCCCCTGCCGTGGAGCTGGCTGGCTCCGTGGTTTGCCAGCAGCTGGCGCACGATTTGCTTGGGCATCCGTCTGCCCAAATGACTCCAAGAATTGGCAATGTCTCTCCACTACCTGTACACATAAATCCCAAGTTGGCAAAGCAGCATAATTCAAGGATTCGTTCCACTTGCGTTTGGTCCCTTGATCAACCTTCTCCATAACAACATATATCAGCATGGCCTGGGCAATTTGCGACGTGTCCCCAAGAGAATTTAGAGAGTCAAACAGCGCTGAGGCATTATCTATGAGGCTCCGAAGTTGTAGACTATTGGGCTTGCCGACACTGGGCAACTGGAACAACGAGCTAATATTATCCAAAAATACCAGAGTTGGGTTGTCATAGCGATCCTTTAAACGTTGAAGAGCCTTTGGATAATTCTCTGCTGTCACTTGAAACGCCTTAACTGTTTCTAAGGCAGCTCCCTTTAAGCAGTTGATCAACTGGTTGAATTTTTCAATTGGTGACAGACACGTTTGATGGCCGATTACTTGCCTAAAAAGAGAAATAAAATTTTTATACTCTGCATATCTGCCATCAAATGTAGGAAGTGCAATTCGAGGTAATTTCATGGATGTTATTGGTGACGGGGACACATTCAATTCACTTTTGTCATCCGTATCGTCAGAGTTGTCATGTTGAGTTGCTTCTCCAAGCTGCCTCTTGATGATCAACTTGGTGCTAATGTATGACTCCTCAATTTCTCCGCGAGTAACATCACTGGAATCCAGATCCTCTATACTGGATTGCACACTCATTAACTGTTTGAAGTAGGCTTCCAAGATTCCAAGCCGGCAATGCAATTCGTCTGCTGATTGTGGGTCTGCTTCCTGCTCTGGGTCCACGATGTTGCGTATGCGAGTAATATTCCGTCGAATGTTAGCTCTTTGTTGTTTCAACTTGTCCAGCGACATTTTTTATTATCCAGATAACCAAACTTTATTGCAATTTTTTCTTCTTTTCCGTAAATGCGATGCAGCGTGTTCAGCAAGTCGATCAATATATCGATATATATCGATATGCCAAAGCAACGAGACGGGGTATATGAGTGTGTGTGTGTGTGTGAACACGACGAGACCAAAAGAAGACGTTGGTAAGATGGACTGCGAAACTCCACCAAGTGATGACGAGGGGTTGGCGGGGTGATACGGTTACGTAAGCCAAATTTGGTATAACTTCACCTGCACGACAGCGAGGGGTCGCGGGGTGATGCACTATGTTCGATGTGGGGTTTGAAGAAGCTCTGCAATGCGACAGCAGAGGGTCGCAGGGCGATATGATTGCAATGCTGGATCGACGATGTGTCAACGAGGGGGCACAGGGCGATTGCAATGCTGGCAATAAACGACCAATTCTTGATCCAATGGTCCAAATTTCTCCAGATAAAGCTATCAAAGAACAGCTTTTCAAACGATTGCACGATATTTAACCTTCACTGCCACAGGTTGGGCGCCAAAATGTAGGGTCAGGAGCGTTTTCCTAACCTGCATGAGATCAAAGAGATGGGGGCTTGACGAAACCACGCTAGAAAATATTCTTCCCAACGCAATGAGGCACAACCGTTTTGTTCTATGGTTTTCTTATAACTCTTGGTTTAATAATTCAGTGTGTATGCTAGACACAGCTAGCTAGTATCAAATATAAAGAAAGACAGACCAATTACTGTTAGCAAAGGCAAATGAGAGAACATTAGGGTGATTCTTAACTCAAAATAATCAAGTTGATAGGTGAAATATAAAGTTAACAAAATTCAATATAAGTTCAAGGTTTAAATGAAAAGAAATTAAAATATTCCAATTTTTGGGACATGTTTGGCCCAACACATTATTTTACATAATTTCATCAAAATTTTTCGAAATCGGACTACTATATAGTATAGCTGCCATACAAAATTTAGGTCTGAAAAAAAGTCTTAGTGAGAAAAACTTTTTTGTTTTCAATACTATCGCTCCCAACGCTCGTATTTATAAGTTTTTAATGATTTCACATAATTTCACCAAAATTTTCCGAAATCGGACGACTATAGAGTATAGCTGCCATACAAACTGTCAGGCACATATGAAGCTCCAACGGTATATAAACTTCGGTCGAGCCGAAGTTAGCTTGCCTCTATTTTTTAAAATAATCTTTATTTTTATGTTCAGGTATAAAAAACCAGATTCTGATAACATATCCGTCAATTTTATTTGTTTTTGTCCTTGTTTAACGTGTTTTATGCTTGTGTTTTTTTTTAAATTTTCTTAGCAAGTTTCTCTTTGTTTCGTGGAGTAGAACTCTCAAGGCACTCCGAGGTGCTCAGGATTTTAAATGTGGAGTTACTAACTAAAGTGTCCAGAATAATATGCAATTAAATTTGTCTGCTTTAACTGGCTTTTTCTCGAAAAAATCGCTTTTTATTCGTTTAACATGCAGAGCTTGTAGTGTACCGGGGTGCAGTCGAATTACTCTTGCTCTTTCAAGGAAAGAGTTTGGTCTCCTTTTAATTGGTGGAAATATACTGAATCAGGAAACCGGTGTACAGTCAAGAGGAGTTGTGCACTTTCGCTATGCTCGGTTCTAGCTCGCCGGATTGTCGGGGTTCTTACTCGCCTGAACTGTACGGTTGCACACTAAAACATTAATAAGTGCGCGGTTACTATACCTAAATCGAAGTTAAAAAGGGAATATAAAGGATGTTTTGGAAACCATTAACTGGGCGCCGACACGCCTATTTAAATCGACTGAAATTCTATTCACCGAGGGTACTTTGATGTTAGTCGTCTCTCTTCTTTACCCACCCTTGCATGACAATACTATGATTCTTGGTATCGTCCCATTGCAAAGATTCAAAACTCTTCACCACATTTTCCTATAAGATTTCAGCATGTGTACTTGACAGACACAAAAGGTTGAGGTCAGTGGTGCACACATTTCATTATTCGTACCCCGTGGGATACGAAGTCATAATTCTGCCAGCGTCGCAGCCGACACACGCATAGAGAGAGAGAATAAGTGTGCTCTATAAAATGCACGCACACACATATGTGTGTTTGTTTGTAGCCTAGGCTATATATAATATAGCTATATTTGACATAACAACCCTCTAGTACGGCCGTCCGACGCTATATCAACGTTCCGTCGACGATATTGTGACAGTCGTCGACGCACGCTTATTTCCCTCACAATGAGCTCGACTGACGTATTTTGCAAGGGGATGTCCGCTTAATACGTTAACGACTCTCCAGGCCCGCTAGGTCGACGCAATGCCAGCAGAGAAGCTACGTAAACGACGATCGTTCGACCCAATGACATGCATGGTGCGACTTTATCGACACTCGTTCGACCCAATGCCATGCAGAGAAGCAACATAAGCGACGCTCGTTCGACCCAATGCCATGTATGGAGCGACATAAGGCACGCTCTTTCGACCCAATGCCATGTATGGAGCGACATAAGGCACGCTCTTTCGACCCAATGCCATGCATGGAGCGACATAAGCGACGTTCCTTCAACCCAAGAGAGGAAAAAAATTAGAGCGTACGCCTCTCTCCCTCTCTCTAACAATTTTTACAGGCGTCACGGCTCATCACCGTACAAAGAGCAACGCTGGGTTGACGTATATAGACTGACTGACCCCAGCCGTACTAGAGGGAACGTTTCTTCGTTTTGCTCTGCTACGCACACCAGCGCAAATCATGATAATGTGAGTTTGTGCACCACTGGTTTAGGTATTCATTTCACAACTAATATATTCATTTTAAATTCATATTGATCCAAGGTTTCATTTTTTTTTTTTTTTTTTAAGACAGATAACACAAGTTTACAAAAAAAGGCCATTTTCTGCAACAGAGAACTTTGCAACCGTTCCTTATGTATTTTTGGCCGCTGAACTCAGATAAATTGTCCGTTTTCTTCCAGCACGTCAGGTTCACGAGATATTTGCGTTAGAGAGGTATCCTTACATTTGTTGGTCGTGTGGCTACATTAAGTATCCTATTCGAACCAACTTTGTTTTAATGTAACCTGCATTAAATGACGTTAAAGAAAAACCAAACACGAAGTTTTGATTTTGCTGATAAGGTACCAATTTTTGGATTTTAACATTAAAAACGTGGGTTTTTTTTAAAAAATCAATTTTTTTTGCAAGTTTAAGAAATTCTGTAAATTTTTCTGCTAATATTAAAAATCTTAGAAAAAATAGTTCGTAGTCCTTTGTTTCTTCTTATTTTAATTATTTTCAGTTTTTCGATTTCATTGCGATTTTAAAAGTTATAGCCCAAAAACTATACAAATTTTCGACTTTTTTTGGACAACATTTACCGACAAAATTTCTTGTAGCTTGAAAATAACATGGTAGTTATTTTTAAACCAAAGAATGGATATTCAAAAATTATTTAAGATCGATTTTTGAAAATTTTTAGACATTTTAAGGCTAAATATTGTTAAAAAAAAATGTTAATATATCACAAAATTTTTTAAGGTTTTTGGACAATAACTTTTAAAATCGCAATGAAATCGAAAAACTGAAAATAATTGAAATAAGAAGAAACAAAGGACTACCAACTATTTTTTTCTAAGATTTTTAATATTAGCAGAAAAATTTACAGAATTTCTTAAACTTGCAAAAAAAATTGATTTTTAAAAAAAAACCCACATTTTTAATGTTAAAATCCAAAAATTGGTACCTTATCAGCAAAATCAAAACTTCGTGTTTGGTTTTTCTTTAACGTCATTCAATGCAGCTTACATTAAAACAAAGTTGGTTCGAATAGGACACTTAATGTGGCCACACGACCAACAAATGTAAGGATACCTCTCTAATGCAAATATCTCGTGAACCTGACGTGCTGGAAGAAAACGGACAATTTATCTGAGTTCAGCGGCCAAAAATACATAAGGAACGGTTGCAAAGTTCTCTGTTGCAAAAAATGGCCTTTTTTTGTAAACTTGTGTAATATTAACTAAGTAAATAAGTAGTATAATTATACAAAATAAAGTTTCACTTTAAGATCAGTAAGGTAGCCATTGTATAAAATGATAAATTGGTAATAAGTCGAATATATATATACGTATAAATAACTCAAATTACTGAGGGTTTAAAACAGTTTACAGTGAGTACTCACAATACCTTCATAATAATTCTCATCGTCGTCTTGGGCCCAAGATAAAGATGACAGGTGTAAAGGCTGATAATCAAATTAAGAATTCATAAATATATATACCGACTCGAAATTCCATTGGCTACCAAACTCATACATTTCAGCATCGTATGCTCAGACTTATATATTAACAAAACTTCTAATAGATTTCCAACCACGGTTGTTGAATATTAACATCGGCAGCAAGAATATTACTTTACAAAGAGAATAATTGAATAATGAGCTTTGCAACAGCTGAGAACTTCATTATCTTGATCTTGAACTTGAAAGTTTTAAATCCAAACAAAACTCCGAAAACTGCAATGATAAGGTGCGTGTGCATGAGGCGGGCTTGATACTCAGATCATTTACAGTGGCGCCAGTTCAATAAAATATAGCCGCATGTATGAGTGAGGTAATGATCGCCTCGTGGCGACAGAGTAGTTACGCAACAATATTCTGATCACTTAGAAGACAGTGCAGGTTAGATTCGTCCAAGGTAGTTAGAAGCATGTGGATCTTGACTGCCTCGGTGGTGAATGATGTCTTCTAGAAGGCTCGTCTGTCCAGTTTGTACACAAGCAATTCCACATGCACTAGAGCTTAAGCCGAGTGATATTAGGGCGTTTTCATAAAAGGCAGTATCGCCACCTGACCAACGTAGCCGTGTTGCAGCCACCACAAGAGGATTGAAATGCTCTCCTTGTCCCGCAGGACCCAAATGAGGATTCGTTGATCACACAACTCGCTTTTTAATTGTTGGATACTTTAACTGGACTAGTTTAGTTAACCTTTAACAGTATTTTAATTCCACCACCATAAATACGTCTGCTTCCTTGTAAAATAATTTCTCCTATAACTTCACGTGTACCAACAGCGTGGGTATACATCGATCAGAGTAAAGCTTTGGCCTTCTTCCTCTTGATGTAACTGGACAATGGTCTGATCGCTAGCCTACGTGGCTTGACCTCATTGGTCAGTGTAATTGTTGCTTAAGCGTGGGTGGGTTAAAAAGTTTCCCTTTTTGAATACTTCCCTTTATTTTGAAAACGGACACTACAAGCTGCTAGACATTTTTGTCAGCCGCAAACGATCAGAAGGCGCAGGCAGAATGATTAATTATATTTTGTTGTGGAATAGGGTGACCAGAGTTTGAAAAGTCAGTTATAACACAACTAAATTCAGCATTCGAATGACAGCTATATGATATCCTCATCCGATCCGCGTGATGTTAACATTTTTGAAAAGCTTGATAAATAAAAAGCACACTTGCCAAGTTTCAATCAAAAAGCTTTAAAACTGACGTCATGGCAAAGCGTTTTTCAAGGGCATCTTTTCATTTGTCTATAACTTTAAAAACTCATAACTTTTAAACTATAAAAGTCTCCATCTTTTTGAAAACACCAAAATTTAAGTAATTTTTAGGGCAATTAATTGTTTATCCTTAGAAGCTATAAAATGGTGGTTAACACTGAGAAAAAACTATAAATAATTTTTAGCAACAATTACTTAATATCATAAAATAATTAAAAAATCTATAAAATTATAATTTGAGTAGATCTAGTTAAAGACTTTTCGCCAATATCAACTTGAGACCTGTCCGATGAACCAAACCTCAGATATCACGTTTTTAAAAAACCCCTTTTTTCAATTTTTTCGATTTTGACGATTTTTGAAATTGTTTATAAAATTAACAAAAAAATTTTGCGCAAAACCGCAAATTACTTTTTGGTGGACATGTCGAGATCTAATATCGGTTTTTTTTTTATTAAAATTAAAAATAAAAAATTTTTTATTGCAAAAAATGCGCGAAAACCACCTTTTACTTAGGAAACACAAGTAAACAAAAAGATATGCTTTTGTGAAATATTTTGGAAAGGCAATGGACAAAGTGCTGGCAACAAATACTAAGATTTAAAAAAAGACTTCTGAATAGCATGATAAAAACTTAGTAATTGACATCGAAGTAAATTGTGGTTCTATGAAAAGAGTTGGTCCTCCAAAAGTGGACTATGAGAATTTTAGCTCCCGACGAAAACAAAAGTTGACGACAATGCTTTCATAAGTTAATAATAACTCGTTGCCTTTGCATATGTATGTACAAGAGTTGCTGATGTTTTAGCTACAGAATCAAAAAAGCTAAGCCTTAGATACTTCGAACCCGTTGCTGTCTAGTATATATAATATAATATTTAAAAGAACGACAAAATAAAAAAAACTGAAAATAATCATACCAAATCAAGTTTTCTCGCTGGTGCAGTCACCACGATTTAAATTTTTTACAATACTGATAATGAAGAATATCACGACGGAAACGAAGAAGATGAAAAGATCTTGATGAAGAACTTGAAGTGATTGCTTCAGACGAAGAATATGTTAAAATATAATAAAATTAAGTTGTCATAGGTAGTACATAAAAATCGTCCAGTTTAAGAACAACACCTCTGTAAATATTGTTTTAACAAAGATGTTTGAAGTTTGTTAATATTAATAAAGTTATAAATTGTTAAAATTGAAAAGCTCGTTCTTTTTTAATAAATTTGGCCCAAATTGGTTATTTAACATGTTCTTATCTATAACCAGTTTTTTCATTAAGTGCACACAACAGATCAAATCTGAGGAAAAACATATTTATTTTGAATTTCCAAAAAATTTTAGATATCATGTTCGGGAAAGAGGATTATGGCCTGGTCGATTCATAAAATAAACAAAAACCGAAATTCTACTTTAATTTAAATAATTTATGTGCAAAAACTTAACTTCCTATCTTTTAATTTGGAGTTGATGCCAAAAAAATCGAAAAAAAAACCCATAGTGCATAGGGAACTGGTGTAGCTTAACAATGCATTTACCCATGAAATAGATGGTGCTGTCATAGCGGGATATTTTAATAGTGCTGTTTAATTTAAAATGTCGTTGACTTGGAAATTTTAATTTATTTTCCATTAATATAATCGAGATTTTACTTGATTTTATCAAATAATTTCTATGATTGGCTTCATAAAAGATTTCATATGTGCAATTCAAACATTTGGCGCCTGCAGTTCATAGGTCGGTGTGCATGCAGTTAATAGTTGTTGGCCCTAGTTGAGCCAAAACCGAGAGAAATGGAAAGTGAGGGAGCTAAAGGCCTGGGCTACTAGCAAACCAAGGTACACAGCAGACAACGTTGGGTGAGCACGGCAAGAAGGGGCTTAAAAAGCACTGTAAGGTCTACAAAAATCGTTAGTCCTTCGAGTACGTTAAATATGGTTGTAATCAACGGGTTAACTGACCAAACACTTTTACCCCACGGTACACTTGGTAAATGAGTTGTTATCCAGTTTGATTTTCTTATAAGTTATTCTTTCAACATGTTCCAAATATGAAGTCAAATTGTCGCGAAGAGCTGAGTCGATTAAGCTTTGTCCGTCCGTCTGTCTGTTTCTACGCGAACTGGGTTTTAATGAGAAAAACTGGTTTATTCTCATGTATCAATTTGCCGAAGATTTGATAAAGATCGGATGAGCGGTTCTCAAGTTCTGAGCAAAAAAGTAAATCACCCTGCCCCCACCACTTCCCACCCTATTACAACTAACACCGCACAATCTTGAAGAGAGAGTGTAATGAACAATTGCTTCAACCCACAATATTCCCAGAATTTTAAATATTTCTATTCTTTTACCTTCAACTACACACAAGAGAGATATAGGGTTAAGTTAATATTATTAAGCATATTTAAGTTAATATTCTTTTAAATATTTTTTTTTCATTATTACATATTTCATATTTTTTCATTATTATGTATTAAAAATTAAGCTAATTTTTTTTTTTTTAATTTAAAGGTTGGCTTTAGTGAAGACTCAAACCCTTGACTTACGTAAAGACAAGTCATAAGAAATAGGGGGCGATTATGTCATTTTAGCAAGTGTTACGTCGTTCGTAAGAAATTTTAGTCGCCATATTTCCAATGCGAGCTTACTTTTCAAATCCGGTTCCTATCATGGTTATTTTCTTTCGAGCAGCCGACAAGAGGTGTTGAGTGTGTGAGCCAAAAAAAATTTTTAATTCACAAATGCACATGGTTATTGCTCCTACGAGTAATCAAGTCTAATCTGGTGGCATCCATTGAGTTTTTGTAGCCAAAACCATCAAACTATCCTTCCAACACCCATTGCTAAGTTGCTTTGCGAATATTTCGACGTAAGTCAATTTTCCAATTGGAAAGAATTGTTCACCATAGATTTCCGCCCACACTCAATATACGGTTGCTTCGCTTCTAATTGGATTTTGCTTAAAAGCAATCCCCCAACTGGAGAAGATCAAATTGTATGCCTGTGTACAATGTACATAAAGGGTAATTATTGAGAGCAAACAAAAAGCTGCTAACAAAACCCCGCCACCTTTCTTTCACCCAAAGGGCAGCAGCTGCATCATTGAGAACCAGAGAGCAGGCAAAGGGTTAAGCTCAATCCCACGACGGCGAAGGCAGCGGGAGCAAAACTCGAAGCTGATGTGACAATTCAGTCCTCATCCCACCAACATCGATTCGAGTCGCCTCGCTGCAGATCAAGAAGACCAAAATATCCGCAAAAGTGCCAAGTTCAAGTTTCTATTCTCACCAAAGATCGCTCTCAAAGCTTAAAATTTCCTGTGTTAAAATCCAACATAATTTTTGGAAAGTGTAGTGAAAAGCCTGCCCCATAAAGGCAAATAGTGAATTCGACCCTTTTTTTGCTTCACCCCGTTTTACAAATTTGTTGATCAGTGCAGTGTGCAAATGCTCTGAGACTCAAGACAAGAGTTGCGTTAGACCTTATGACTGATCCATCTGATCTGTATAAGAGTAAAAAAGTAATATTATAATGTAATATTTCTAAGCCAGCCACACTTGCAATTACAGTAAAGTTTATTTTTGGATGATCTTTTCGCAGCCAAATCTTATGTTTGCTTATGCCTTCGATCTAAAGTAAAGACAAGCTCGTAAACTCGCATGCGATTTTTGAAGTATTCTTGTAAAATCATTTTAGTCGACTGCAAGCGGTATCACATACATACATATCTTCCAAATGCGTTCATAAATACATATTGCTTTTAAAATCTGTTTGGTTTTTCTTTTGATGCACACGTTTTTTTTAGGCGTTTTATAAACATTTGGTTCGCCAAAAGCATTGGTACATATTCTCGTCAGAATTAAAAGAAAATTTTTTATATTAAATGAAAACTAATTAAATTTTTATATATATAATTAAGCATTTTTTTCTAATTATCCTGCCAATATTTTCCATAAATTTATATTACATAATTATTAATTGTTATTAAATGTTAATTGTAAGCTCATATATTCCTGCAGGCAGAATTTATTGAAAAAAAAAATGAAGTTTATTTTGTATATTTTTGTATAATTAATTTTTGAAAAAGAGATTATGAATCATTTTGAGAAAAAGTTAATAAATTTTGAATTTTGCGTTGTAGGTTTTTAGTTATGTTCACATGATTTAAAGGCCGTGGAGACTCTTTGATTTTAAATATGTGTGTGGGTGTGCTGGTGAAGTGCATCAAAAGAACCCCCCAAGGCTGTTTCTGCTAGTCGATCACCAGAGTCCCCAAAGGACAAGCTCATCAACACAATCCAGCCCGTACTCGTCCTTTCTCCTTATGAGCAGGAATGGGTCTTCCATAAGGTGTGTCATCGTCACCGGACACATTAGGGACATAGGAAGATCAACCGGTGTAGGAAAGATGGACCCACTTGCACTGAAGCAAGTCATTCGAGGTGTAGTCGTCACATGCATCTGTTTGTGTGGGTGACGAGTACAGGTCGAATGCTTACGCTTGCAGCAAGAGGCTTTGGTCGCTAACAGTTCGCTGTCAGTGATCAAAGGAATGGAAAGTGAACCTTAAGTGCGCTTTGATACCAGTGAGAATAGTTGAAGTGCTTATGGCTCATGGATATGAACATCCCGGTGCTTTCAGCTAAGCAATTTAAGGCATCAATAGAGGCAGGTTACCTACAGGTTTATAGAGAGAAGAGAGAGAAAAGAGAGAGACTAAGAGATGAGCGCAGCACCAGCATTGCATTCAGCTTCTACTCCAGGTACAGAGTATGTTATAGTCGGGCTTGACCGACTTTCTAACTTGTGTAGTGTCACTTTTAATATATAGCTACTTAAAATGGGTTTTTCTATGCGGAAGTTAAGGTAAAATATAGAAACTGTGATGAAATCATTACTTTCTGTAAGTAATACCTTTCATTCCTTTAAGCACGAATATCAAGTTTATTAGAATCCTATTCCTGATTATGAAACTTTGATATTCCTAATTAAAGCTTAAAATAACGATTTTTTAATTAAAATCCCAACGTTAATTTAGATATCCATTCACTTGAATAATAGTGTCAGTTATTTTAAATTTTTATTGCACTAAAGAAACGAAAATTTTAAATTTTACAGAATTGGATGTAGTCCATCAAAGTCCATCAAAAGTTTTGATTCAAAACGGCAAAATGGTAATTAGAAGGTCTCAGCATTCCCACAGTTAATAATGTTTTATAATTGTGAATAGCAAATCATTTTATTTTAATTTTAAATTTGCTCTTCCGGGTTATATAGTTCCGCAACCTGAGCTCATACGAAGCGATATCCAAAGCAAAATTCTTTCAAAGTAAATTTGTGATCGTTTCAATAGTTGTCATCTTTTTACCCTCTTTGGATCACATGGGACAAACCATTTTTTTGAAATATTTGTTACCCGGGGTTATTTATTCTTTATATGGTCGAAAATGAAATGGAGAAGGCTCCATGTTACATACTTTTGCACAAACTTAATATACTCTATGAACATTTGCTGCAGAGTATAAAAACTATAAGTGATGTTAAGAAGCGGTTTTTAATGAGTAAAGCCTAGTATACACTTCCACCAAATACTTTTCAAAACAAAAATAGCAAAAATTACAATTCTTTTGATTTTACCCATTGTTTTTTCCATATTTGCCAGCTATGTGCGAGGTGAAAAGCCTGTTCATTTGACAAATATTGCACACAAATTTGCCTTTTGTCTGTGGCTCCTTGTGCCTTGAGTGAATGATTGTGCATATTAACAACTTGGTTAGCCGCATAGTAAACAAAATGGCTTTTAATCTAACCAATATAATGAGCCAAACGTAGACAAGGAGAAGGAGAGCAGACAAAGGCAGTACAACAGCAACAACAGGAACATTGGCTGCAAATAATTCAAGGCATTTGTGTACAGGGCGAATGAGTAATACACAAAAGGGAAAGACTGGGGGACGGAAATATAACGAAGTGGGAATGCTCTACAATGCTTGCTGGTTTTTGCATTATTTAGAATTCAGTATTGAGTTGCTGAAACGCTGAAGGTAAATTTTAAGTTCCACTCCATACCCAAAATATCTTTCTCTTGAACGGCATCACAATAGCAAAAACCAAATAGCCCTGGAAATTCACCTAAAATTAGCTGGGCTTCCAGCAAGAGCCCTCTGCTCTCCAATCATTAATTCATAAGGCCGTAATTTGCTTTTGGTCCAGACAAATAACCCAATATACAGGCACTATTGCACACACACACAGAACACCTTCTTCACCAACAAACAATGCTTTTGCTTTACAAATAAGGACAGAAGAAGGGAAAGAGACAAAAACTTATTTGCGGTCGCCCAGCTTGGCCAACAATGACTACGTTGATGATAAGAAGGCTAAATGCAGAACTCTGTTGAGATGCCTTGAGCCATGGAATGGGGAAATTGGTGTTATTAGTTAGTGGCTTAGGTCCGGACTCCACTTCCAACCATTTAAATTTCAGTTTTCATCTATTGGAGTCAGCGTATAAATGATTTTGACATATTGTAATGAGAAAACAAAGGATTGTCTATTTTAACATTGGTCTTTTCTGTCATCCATCTCGGTGCGCTCTTACCAATTGTTGTCGCCAGTTTTGGTTTTGGCGCTACACAATCGGACGGCTAAGAACTGACAGACTGACTGGAGACTGCCACACAGCCTAAACCCTAACAGATAGGAAGCTGAGTATTTCGCAATAGTTTTATAGTATGCTCAACGTGAGTACTTATATCGGATTTTGGGAAGTTCTGACGGGAAATGTGGAAAATTCGCGGAAACTGAAGCTTATGAACCTTTTTTGTATATCATCCGACCACAAGAAATATGGCCAGAAAACTCTGGACGCAAAAATCTATTTTTAAGCCGATTGACTTGAAAAATGCGGGGGAAGTGTGTGCAAAGTGGGGTAAAATTATGGTGAAAGTGGGTGGGATGGTGTGGTAAGTAGGCAGGAAGTGTTCGATTTCTTAGATCTACGGGGGACAAATATTAAAAAAATATTCTAAAATTCGGTAAACATTTGACCCTGACGATTGACTTCAACCTGATTCTGATACTGGTTCTATTCTGTTGAAGGCGCAGCGAAAAGCTACGGGTTTTACGCTAGTTGATTTATAAAGAATTTTTGTTTAACGGTTCATAACTTTGCTGTGCATACGAAAACGAAGAGTGAAACCTAAAAGTCAGCCTCTCTCATTTCGGACTGTTCCATTTTCGATCGGAGTACAGAAGAGTGAAGGTCTACGAATTTGTTACTCATTAATATTGATCAACTATGGATCGCAAGGTCATAAGTGAGTTAAAGTATTCGTCTTGTAAAAATTAAGAATTATCATTAACAGCAATTTTATAATTCATTTATTTTCTAACAATTTTAAGCCCTTCCTACTCCCTTGGACAAACAGTTCAGAATAAAATAAAACACAATTTTACAGATGAAAACTTTAAAAAACGAATTTCGAAATGCTTCTCTCACCATCTTTGCCCCTGTGACAATTTTTAAGACAGTAGAATTCGTGACTACTGACTGAACTAATGGCCTTTGTGGCGTAGCCTCTTGAGTTATGGGTGGAAACAGACCAACACGAGCATCAAATAGAATGGAACTGTACGTATTCGCCGTTTTAAGCCATTGAAACGGCTCTATTTTGGTTGTAAGTTTTTTCGTTTCAGCATTTATTTGAAAGTTAACAGCACATTTTGTCCAATTTTGTATTTCGAGGGACAAGTCTGTTTTGCTTTTCCGATATTTTCATTTCCTATAAAGACAAGTCGCCGTTATTTTATAAATGAGATTCTTGGCACCAATTCAACACTAAATTGATTTTAAACAATAGAACAACTGGGAGAGTAAGAGTTAATGGACGTTGGTCTGTCTGTTGGCATAGCCTTCCATTTTTGGAAATTTATCTGGCCGTGACTTTCGTCTGTGCGCCTGTTAAGCAGTGTGCCCGCCTCTTTTTTTTAATGGAAGTAAAATGATCAAATAAAAAATGACAACAAATTGGAAAACAGAATGCAAAAGCTAGTACGTGCAACGAAATAGCAATGTTTCTTCTTGAATGAAATTAAAATTTAAGTTTGTTGGGTTTAGCGACCTATTCCTAGTTATTTAAGAAATAGTTGTTGGCAGGCTAAAGGTCGTGAATATTTTATGTGCTTTATATTAAATTAAAAAATCGTTTGATTTTATCTCCGAAATATTTCGAGATGTCGTCGGGATTCGTCATCAGGAAGAAAGCAACAGCGTCCAATTCGTCAGCTGCGGAGCCTTAACATTTATTTCTTAAATTTTAATTTATGTTTTAGTTGATTTTACTCAATTTAATACCATTTCTAATACCCGCATAAAAATCACCCCGAAAACATATATCTACTCTTTATAATTTGCCGTTACGTTGCTTGCAATTAATGTTGCAAATAAAATCCATTAAATTCAATCTTAAACATTTCACTTTTCTCCCTCTACTCCTTATCCACTTCTGCAAATTTAGACGCGGCTAGGACGAAATGGACTATGCTCAGACTCAGGGACCAGAGCGCTAACATTATTTTTCCGCTGCTTGCACACACAAAGCCATTTTTGGTTTTTATCCCCCTCAACCCCAACATAATCAAGAGTTGTGACTTCCATTAATGGTTTTTCGGTGCTGGATTTGAACACACACCAATCCCTTACTTGGGCGTATAAAAGGCCACATCTCTGCCAACTCCCCACAAAAAAAAAAAATTAGAATAAAAAACAAATCAAACAAAAAAAAAACAAAACATTCGGAATTCTTTGACCTCGGGACCGTTTGACCGCTTGGCCGATATCGAGTGGGAGAAAAATTTAAGAGAGAGCTGGTAGTGCTGGTGATAGTTGGTAGTTACATATTTTAATGTGGTGGTGATCCAAGTGAGGACAGTTCTTGTATGCTTATTCTGCTATGCAATTTATGAAACTATTACCTGAGCAAGGCACTTTTAAAGGATTTTTAGGCACGACAAGGTAATTTTGAGCCATGTTGCGCAGTCGGTTTAAATAAATCTTGAATCGCTGAAAGGGGAAGTCATATACCACCCACCGTATACCCTCCGCATTTCACCTTCCGACTACTATTAGCATGCTCTAAGAATGGATCGATTCGTAAATCGCGTCAAAAACCGCCAGAAAGATGGGGAAAAGTGGTGGCTAGCGATGGACAATTCTGTCTAAGTAGGCGATTCAAAAGTTCAAATTTTTTCAAAAAATTTTGTGTAGTGTCTGTGTGTAGTTGCAGTGTTGTTGTTAATTGTTGTAGTGGATTTTGTAGTTGTTGTTAATTGATGTAGTGAACTTTGAAAAAAGAAAACCGTTTGGTGCTGGATTTGAACACACACCAATCCCTTACTTTGACGTATTAAAGGACACATCTCAGACAACTCAGCTATTCTACCCACAAAAAAAAAACTTACAAAAAAAAAAAAAAAAAACGTTGCTGGATTTGAACATACAAAAATCCTTTACTTGGGCGTATAAAAGGCCACAGCTCAGCCAACGCAGCTATTCTCCCCACAAAAAACACTCTTTTGTGAAATATGTAGACACTTAATAAAAGGACGCGGCATTTCCCAAACTTATTTGAGTTGTATCCACCCTATTTAGCTAAACATCTTTTCATTTTCTCAGTTTAAAAAATTCAAGAAACTTTTTTGTCTGAAATATTTTTGGAAAACCATGCAAATTGGAAACTATTTATGGAGTATATTGAAACGCGTATACCTAAATGGAATCCACAAACGAAACTGTTTCATATGTATCAAGAATGGAGTAATTAATTTACAAATTTGTGTGGGTGAATACTTAATCATAGGAAACTGTCTATTTTTGTGGCAGTCTTGATATATTCCTTTTAATTGTCGGGTAGACTTAAAACTTTTTTAATCCGGTTTCTCAATTATCAAATTGTTTAAACATAGTATTTATGTCTTTAGAAAATTATTTTTAAAATGTTCACATTATTTTTAAAATTCTGTTTTGTTTAAATGAATTTAACAGTGAGGCAATTTAAAAATAGTCGCGCTTGCTCGATCAACTCGTGTTACCGATCGACTAAGAACTCAACCCTGGCAAAGATAAACTATCGAAAAACTTCAATGTCAGCCTAGGCTATGAAGTTTTGCCTGCTTCGACGTCGACTTCTTCCCTTCAAACGTAAACTGGCGTTAAGGGTGATTTAATAACGCCCGCTGACATAACGCCCGCGGGCGTTATGTCGCTCATAACAGTAACATAGCGCCCGCGGGCTTTTATGTCACTTTTGAAAGTGTCATAACGCCCGCTTTCGGTGTGACATAACATCCGCGGGCATTATGTCACTTTCAACAGTGAAATAACTTCCGAATTTTCAAAAATATACGTTTAACATTGAACTCGAGAAAGTTCAGCAGGAAATATTTTTTCAAGTATCGTTAATTATGTTATCCGTTCATTATTTTTCCTCTTATGTATAATGATGTTCTTATTAGTGTATCATTAATGTTTGAGCAATACGAGAGTAAATTGGTTGCGATTTTTTTTTAATTATTGTCTATGCTCTTGTTAAAAATTTTTGGCCTGCGGCGCATTCTTAATTCTTCACGTACATATACTATATTATTTTTTCAGAACTTTGGAGTAGGGGTAACACTACTCTACTTGTTTTCAACTGTGTCATAAACGGGCAAAATGATTTGATCCAGTGGAAAACGACATTTGAAGAATTCGATTGCAATTCGGACAGTGAAGATCAGATCAGAGCAACGGAAGTGCATACAATATTTACTCAGAATTTTTTTCTTTTTTTCGGGCGTAAAGTGTTATAAAGCCCGCAAAAAGTAACTTAGTGCCCGCGGGCGCTATGACATTTTTAAAAGTGACATAAAGCCCTCGGGCGTTGTGACTACAAGTCACTTATTTCCAAAGAAGCATTTACTCGCTCTCCTAAGCATTTTACACTTTATTAATCCATGTTTTAATGATTTCTACAATAGTTTGTGCAACGGTGACATTCCCAACGTCGAATCCAGATATTCCGCTATATTTCGCTTACATTAAAGCCCACATCGTTGTAGGCTCTTATCCTTCCCTTTTCCTCGTCGGATAACAAACATTAATTTGTTAGCAGAAAAATAAAAAAAGTTAATTGAAACCAAATATTATTCTCCAGCCGCAATATCTGAAATATGTCGTATAATTTTGATACACTTGCAGAAATAACAAAAATCTAACTTTTTTGCTGTTTTCAAAAATGTCTGATTTTAAGCAGAATTCATTAAGCTTTCACTCTGCATACTTGATTTCGTTGTAATATGCTTAAACATTCTCCTACGAGGGTCGAAACTAAAATTTTCGGGGTGTCGTATAATTTTGAACAGGAGTGTATATATATTATAATATATATTATATTTCTTTGTCTGTAAATTTGGTAAACTATGCTAAAATTTTGGAATTTGTAAAATAAACAGCAAAATTCTTGTAAAAATAGAGATTTTTTTGAATATCTGATTCAGTACGGTCTTCGTATTTCGATGACGGACCGGACGGATGCAATGCACTTGCGCATTTTTTCTTGGGTATGAGTTGCTTAACGTTCTTAAAAGTTTCAGTCGGTTTGTGCGGTCGGTTTCTGCAAGAAAATTGGATTATTAATGATGAAATTTTAAGAACGATTTAAATTTCATTAAGATTACCTCGAGCAACTCATGGGAGTCCCTAATACGTTCCAGCACTAGTTTCAAAATTCTTTTGATTTGGCTGCGACCAATTTATAATACTGGTGCGTTTTCGCCTTAAAAGACCTTCGATTGATTTATATTTTTCCCACATCCTCTCTGGCTTCGCAATCGATACTCGAGGTCGGGTTGGGCCGACTTTAACCTGCGCCCTATTTGATATTGCATTCCCAATGACCCTGATCGCACACTCTCAATATAAAAGATTTTTGTCTTGAATCTTTGTAAGGCAAAATTGTTGTTACTGTTAGTTGCAAGTGTAAAAGTATCGCTTTCGTTTTAAAATGCGGGGAAAATTTTGAAAAAAAAAGATAATTTTTTCCACAGTTTTGTAGATTAATAGCTTGTTATTTCAAGAAGTATTTAGTAATTAGCATTATTAATCGAACCGCCAACCACAAGGTAAAGATCTGATGGACGATAGTCAAGTTATGAGCAGAAGAAAGCTCCCAGAGGCAGCCCTGCTTTCCGTTGCTACTACAGCAGCCAAATTAATTCTGAGCTTACTGTCAGTACAGAGTATATTATGTCGGACTGGAACGACTTTCTTTCTTTAAAAATGTTTATTATTTCTGGAGTTTTAAATCTGTTGTACCTTGCGAAGTGAACCTTTTCCAACTAACAAGTTGATTGAAATTTCTGAATTAAATAAAATGGAAATTACCAACTATTTCTCAAAGTATATAAATAATTTACCTCTCTTAATTATACACTTGAAAAGTGTATTATAATTTTGCCCAGAAGTTTGCAACGCATAGAAGGACTCATCTCCGACCACATAAAGTATATATATTCTTGATCAGCGTGACGAGCTGAGTCGATTACTTTGTCGCCGTCTGTCCGTCCGTCCGTTGTGCGTTGTCCGTCCGTCGTCTTTCGTTTCTACGCGAACTAGTCCTCTGTTTTGAAGCTAGCGAGCTGAAATTTTGCAAGAGTCTTTCCGCACGCTGCTAATATGTCGGAACCGACCGGACCTCATGACGGCGAAAAATGGATTTTAATGAGAAAAACTGGTTTTTCCTCAATATTACCTTCAATCAGGTCATGGGTAATATTAAATGTTTTTAAGCTGATCTGCGAATTTTGGTCGAAGTCGCTAACCGTTGAGACAAGCGATTTCAAGCACGGACGAAGTTAGCCTTGCCTTTCTCGTTTTTTATTCTGTTGTGTACATCTTTTTTTCAAAAAAGTTTTAGTTTTGCATTTGCAAGTTTGCGTCCTCTTCTCTTCCCGAATAAGTGTGTATGTGTGAGTATATTACATGTACAAGGAGTAGTTAAAATTTAAAAACTTTAATGATGATGACGGCATGGAAATGGTGCTGTTAAATGTAGCCCAGCCCAACAAACGATTGTGGACTGGTGTCGACAATGTACGTTTTTGTTGTTGTCCCTGCGGTGGTTGTTGTTGTTGGTGTCGTTATTGGCTAACTGCTGCTGATGTATAAAACGCAAAGTTTTCATTGCTGTAACTTGTTATTTGGGGCCGACAGAGCCAGAGATAATGCATTGTTTGCGTTTCGTTGTCTATAATGATGCTGCGGCTTACTTCACTCTAGCTGCACTTGGCAAACATAATGGAATTCTCTTGTAATCAATTTGCATGTTTTTTAAAGAGTAGAAACACACAAAACAAACATTTTACAACCATTATGGGGTTGTAGGCCAAAAATATTTTTGATTACACATCAATATTGGTTTGGTGTGGATGGATAGGAAAAAGGTAAAACATTACCAATTTCAGATTTAATTTAGCAAATCATTTAATTGCATGGAACTCCATCAAACACGTTTCTAAGTAACACACAAGATCGCTTTTGTTTATAAAGAATTTATCGTTCGTTGAGATCCTTTAAACAGTGCTGTACAGACACGCCATACTAATTAAGTAATTTCCAAAAATCTTTCATAGCTTGTGTGATGAATGTTGAGCAAGAATTATTATCAACCATTGACTTTGATCCGGGTATCAGCTACTTTGATTAAATCAAAAAAAAACAAAAGAAATTGGTTACCTATGGCCTGGAGGAAGAATAGAGGTTTTAAAATTGGGAAGCGTAGTCTACGGAAACTGCTAATTCGACTATTTACTGCACTGAAATAATATTTTGAACTACAAGACATGTGCACTTCACTTGATAATATTTTAGGGCATAGTCCAGTACATGCAATTCTTCCACTTCTATTTAAAATCCGTACAGTAATACGCCGCAATTGCAGTGAGTTTGCGACAGGAAACAGGAACGTAGGGTTCTGTGTGTTTTAATTAATTTTAACCACCTTTCACAACTTGTAAAATTCTAAAAAATATTACAAGAATTGTATATTGAAATGACTATTGGATAATTAGGGTGCGACTCATCTATCTTCAAAACTGTAGGAGAAATAACGTTTTTTTCCAAATTGGGTGGGCTGGAGGGGGCGTGGCCAAAATTGGAAACAAACTTGATCTGCGTGCAGATAAAAGAAGCATTTGTCCCATACATGTCAAACCTCTATCTCTGAGATCTAGGTGTTCATACAGACAGACGGACGGACGGACGGACGGACGAACAGACGGACAGACGGACATGTCTATATCGACTCGCCTGTTGATGCTGATCACAAATATATATCTACTTTATATGGTAGGAAATGATTCCTTCTGCCTGACATTACATTGGCACGACTTTAGTATACCCTTTTTACTCTACGAGTAACGGGTATAAAAATCTGCAAAAGAGAAACCGCAAGCTCTGCAATTTTATTTCCACCCTACTGTTACACTGGCTTAAACCAAAAACAATAGGTACATATATATATCTCGTATCTCATACAAACTTTTTTTTTCCAAGTTGTGCATACTTAATTAATGAAATATTTTCTGCCAACAGGCCAAGTCGCCCTAAATACATAGAGACCGCTAGCAAAATCAATTAGAAGTAAAAGCCGTTTCTGCAGGGCGCGTGTTAGATTTCAAACAGCAATAAGGCTTGAGCGCATATAAGTTAATTGAGCAATCAGTTAGAAAAATGGCTTAATATAATTGACACAATTTTCAGAAATGGAAGTTGTAACGTACAATTCATTACTTCATACTAATTCATTTTGGTTTTAATTTTTACGGTTTTTAAGGCTGTTTTTCGTCAACCAAACTATACTGAAGATCAACTAAAAGATAAAGATAGGATAAATTTATGTTAGTTCCAGCGCATTAAGTGAATGACTTTGCAAATGTAAACAGGTAATTCCAAATAGGAAATGAGCAACCAAATTTCTAACGACTTAAAAATTTCAAATAGAGAATTGCAACATGAAGTCTGTCCCCTGTCGCGCTCATACAATCGATATTCAATATTCCTAAACATAGTAAAATAATTTGAAAGTCAAGAAGCAAAAGAAGCAAAATTCATTTATTTACCGTTAAAATGTACAACTTTGCTTCGGTCTTTATAAGACCGACAGAATGGTCGTTAGTCGGTTGAAAAGAGGCGACAGTCGACGGCCGTTCGATTTGGTCAAGCTGCAAAAAGTCAAACACGGATATTTGTTGCAGGTTCCAGTTTCGAGAGAGAAGAGACGCAACTAAGTTCGCTACCTTCAATGCCATTTGACGATAGAATTTCGTGCGCAGTATGATGTAAAAAGAAATTAGAGATAGACACACATTCACACATACAAGTATCTCAGAGGAGACTAAGTGCAGTCAATAAATAAAACCAGGGACCGTAAATAATGATTATTTTGTGTATTTTTAAACCAAAAAATCACGCACTTGGAATAGCCGTAGAAGAAAACCTTTGATACCAGAATTATTTTTCTTTATGATAATAAATCCAAATCCACTGATTTTTATTTTGTAAGTTTTATTAATATTGCTCATTGGTAATGATTATTTTTGATCAAAAAAAATAAAACTCAAAAATAATGATTATTGTTGAGTTTTATTTTTTTTGCTTAAAAATAAAACTCACCAAGAAATTACGGCTGTACCATAAGGAATTTTGGAAAGTTTGAAGTATATTCTTAATAAGTGAAGCAAGACGAACATTTAAAATGCAATTTTAAGTTAATGTAGTTTCTTATACTCTGTACCGAAGGTACATAGAGTATATTAAGTTTGTGCATAAGTATGTAGCAGAGAGAAGGAATCACATCGGACCCTATAAAGTAAATATATTCTTGATCAGCATCAACAGTCAAGTCGATATAGCCATGTCCGTCTGTCTGTCTGTCTGTCCGTTTGAACAAACAGATCTCAGAGATGGTAAGAGATAGAGGTTTGACATGTATGTGGGGGGTTTTCTTTAGTGATTAAATAATAGTTGTACTTTATTGTAATTAAAAATAAAATAAAGATTTGATACATCGATTAAGTCACAACTTGATAACAGCTTAAAACAAATTGATCGCGACTTGAACTTCGTTTGATTTCCACGCCTCGTTGGCGCCCGAAATCACTCACACCTCTGCGGCACACGTCTTACTTCATGAAACGATCGAACAACACTTCATCTGCCCTCGTCTAAGGCTTGTTCTCGACTCTCAGCTAGCCGCCCGTCTTGGCGCCTTTTGCTGTTCTCCTTTCGTCGACTTCTGCTACGTTGTTTCGCTCGTACTTCGTTTAGTTCTTACGTATTTCGGTTAACGTTTGAAATACTTCTCGTTGTCTTAATCATTTGGCTCTTGGGTATTTCGGTTGACGTTTGAAAGAAAAATCGTTTTGTGAGTCACATGTGTCATCTATAATGGTGCGAGCTGGCACCATTTTTTCACGCCAAGCTTGGAAATGTCTTTCCGCACCTGGTCGTCCCACCTTAGAGGTGGTCGTCCTGCGAAGAATCTTTCGCCCGAAAACGCCAATCGCCGCCTCATCCGCTGATGATATTGCCCATGCTTCTGCGCCGTATTGCAGGACTGGGATGATAAGCGACTTATATAGCGCTATTTTTGTTCTTCGCTTGAGGTTCTGCTCTTGAGCTTAGCCCGTAATAGCATCGGTTTGCGAGCGTGATTGTTCTTCGAATTTCCAGGCTGATGTTGTTGTCGCCGGTTATCATCGTTCCGAGGTAGACAAAGAACTCTACAACATTAAAGTTGTACTCTCCCTTTGCAACAGATTGCCCAAGTTGTGTGTACTTCTGTTTCGAGCACACTATGTACTTCGTCTTGTCCTCGTTTACCGCTAAACCCATTAGTTATATTATAACCGTTACTCATTGAAAAACATGTTTTACAGTGTTCCTGCGTTCCTTAGGGTGACCATCTGAAAAGAATGCAACATTTTTTTAGGGTGGGTAGCGGGGGGCTTGGTTGACTTTTTTGCTCATAACTTGAGAACCGTTCATCCGATCTTTATCATTTCTTCGGCATCGATTCATTTTGATAATTACTAACTATCTCTAAAAGATATAAATCGACTATCTTCACAAGTGTAGGAGATATAACGTTTTTTCCAAATTGCGGGGGCGGGAGGGGGCGTGGCCAAAATTTGAAACAAACTTGATCTGCGTGCAGAAAAAAGATGCATTTGTCCCATACATGTCAAACTTCTTTCTCTTACCACCATCTCTGAGATCTAGGTGTTCATACAGGCAGACGGACTGTTAATGCTGATCAAGAATATATATTCTTTATATATTCGGTAATGATTCCTTCTGCCTGTTACAACCTTTTGCACAAACTTAATATACTCTATGTACCTTCGGTACAGAGTATAAGAAACTACCTTAACTTAAAATTGCATTTTAAATGTTCGTCTTGCTTCATTTATTAAGAATATACTTCAAACTTTCCAAAATTCCTTATGGTACAGCCGTAATTTCTTGGTGAGTTTTATTTTTAAGCAAAAAAAAATAAAACTCAACAATAATCATTATTTTTGAGTTTTATTTTTTTTGATCAAAAATAACACAGTGGAACAAATTTCAACTTTTTTTTTTGCCTGGGACTGGGACCAATAAATTGTGAAACTAGAGGCATTAGGTAGCAACACCTCATACCCAGTTTTTCTGGAGCACGTCAAGTTCGCGTTTAATGGGCACTTTTGTACTAGCAACACAAAGTTACAACCTCTGTTGCTGGTCAAAAGAAGATGAAAGCTAAAATTTTGAAAAATTCACCAAAGATGAAAGGAATCACCAGTATTCTAATATAAAATTCCCGCCTCCAATGGACAAGCGGTTAGTACCCCGCCCATAGAGGCCTAACTTAGAAAGTGGAATTAATGGAAACCACTCGATAGAATTTTTTAAGATTTTAAACATATTGAGACACTGGCCAGTTAAATGTGTCCTTAAGAGATGGTCACATGCATCGAAAAACCGCGATGGTGGGTACCATATTTGACAGCATCCTCCATCGAGGCTATGTAGGCCATTAAAAAGAGATAAAAATAGACCGAACTGCGTTTTTAGATTCACCATCGGACCCTTAAGTCACGGGCTATGGCTATCTTTGTACAAGCAATTGCCTCAGAACAACATTGACCATATGGGTATCAAGAGCGTCTCCAAAATTATGCAATAAATCCTATGAATAAAAGTCGTCATTTCCATTAAGAAAATCAAAAATTTAGTTTAAAAAATGTCTTTGGTGGACAAACCGCGATACGCTAAGATGCCTTGAACTGATGTATTTAAATGATCCGATCTGTTTTTCTGCTGGTATTGAAGCACTTCACTCATGAGATTAATTCCATAATTTTGGTGAAACTGGTTTCACCTAAATGGCCAATGTTGTTCGAAGGCAATTGCTAGTATATAAATGCCTAAGAACCGCGAAGCAAGCCTTTATTGGTAAAACTGAAAACGCGATTCAGTCTATTTTGATCTCTAGTTTATGGCCTATATTGCCTCGATGATGGGTGCTGTCAAATGTGGTACCCACCATCGCGGTTTTTCGATGCATGTTACCATCTCTTAAGTACACATTTTATTAGTCCGTATCTCAATTTAGTTAAAATCTTATACAATTCTATCGAGTGGTTTTCCATTAATTCCACTTTCTAAGTTAGACCTCTATGGGCGGGGTACTAACCGCTTGTCCATTGGAGGCAGGAATTTGGTATAACAATGGTGGTGACCCCCTGTAGCTTTGGTGAATTTTCCACAATTTTAGCTCTCATATTTTTTTAACCAGCAATAGAGGTTGTAACTTTGTGTTGCTAGTATAAAAGTGCCCATTAAACGCGAACTTGACGTGCTCCAGAAAAACTGGGTATGAGGTGTTGCTACCTAATGCCTCTAGTTTCACAATTTATTGGTCCCAGTCCCAGGCAATTTTGAGTGTTCCACAGTGTAATCATTACGGTGTGAGCAATTGATTTAAAAATCAAAAATAATCATTATGGAGTAAGTTTTATTTTAAAACTTATAATGATTACGGTCCCTGAATAAAACAAATGTGTAGCCCCACTGCCTTGCCAAAAGCGAGAAGTAATGGTCGAAGTCGAGCACGTTCGATTTAATACAATTGCGATTGGGTGTGGGTGCAGGGGAAGAATATTTCTTCACCTTCTGACTAGGATTTATGCCCAGTGTCGTTGTAAGAATTTTTATTTTTTATCAACCGCTATAACAAATGCGAACTTTCCTAAACTAAATCATTGCATTTGTCTGAATAAATATAAAGAGAAAAAAATAAAATAAAATAATTTTGTGCTGATTTGGCCAAAATTTCAAAATTTAAAATAGAGGAAAGCTATCTTAGGCTCTGCCGAAGTTTATATAACTTTGCAGCTCGTAATATTTATATGTGTAAATGATCGTTTTAAATGCGACTCAAGGATATTTTCCAAAGTTAGAAATAGATGGTACCACTACTTTGACTGGCCAATGTTATCAAGCAGTTATGCAATATATTCATGCGAATTGGATCAAACTCGCTAAAATTGTGTTGAAACAGATAATATTTATAACCGAGAGCATAAAGACTCTACCATTCAAAACAAAAAAGTTTTTTCCACTAGAACTAGTTTTTAGACCGATCGTTCTTATGGCAGCGATGTGCTAAAGTCGCCCGATCGGGCTGGTTCCGACAAATGGGCAGCGTATTTGGGTGAAAAGACTTCATGTAAAGTGGTCACGATAACTTAAAAACTGACGCAGGAGATAGCATAGAGATAAAGAAGCTTCCATCTGTGCGTTACAAACATCCGAACAATTTGAATATACCCTCTCCAAAGGTATAAAAATACACAGCAACTAACATATATTTAGACATATAATTATAAAGCAGTCTAATTGCCATTTAAATCTATTTATTGGCTCAAGCTGTTGGCTGAAAGAGAAACTGTCTGGTTCCGTTGATAAACTTAATGAAAATTTATGTCTTTCCATTTTGTACCTGCCTATTTCCTTTCACCCCTTCAAAAATTGTAGATGCAATGCCTAATGAATTTTAACAATGTGTAAATTGTTTAAACTTGCCATTGAAGCAGCAAAGCTTTGTAACAAATGCAAGTGCACATTTACAACCACAATTACAATTGCATTATCACATACACAAGCCCGAGTATGCTGCTTACTGTGTGAAATAAGTTGCACGTTAAGTTTTACAGGCGGCTTTTTGTTCTTGTTAATGTTGCTGCAGCTGCTCTTAGAGTTATCTATTTGGTTGATGTTTTTGTTGTTGCCGGTTGTAGGAACTAAGTCTTGTTTATCCTGACTCGTATAAAAGGGGAATATTAATTTTTTAAATGCAATTTGCTTATTTGAAAAACTACGCTGGACTATCTGTTATTAAAAGAAGCTAATTATCGTTAGCTATAAAGTGATCCGATACCAAACTCCACAGAACTGGGTCCATCACTCCAAACCATGAACCGGAGAAATAAGTACATCATTATTTGTGTAGATTAATTTGATCATTTTGAAATTCTTTGCCTTCTTGGGCTAACCCTCAACCTATAATAATAGTTTAAGTCCTATTCATAATTCTTTCTTTACAAATTATTCCATTTAATTTTGGGACCAGTCCCAGCGCTAATCCCTGACAAAGTGGACATAGAAATAATTACTGGGGATTTCCGTATATAAAATATACGCATATTTCGCGGCTATTTTTCTGGTTGCATTCTAATGGTCTCCGCAGTTTTGTCTTGTCGCCTAGTGACTTCGCTTTCAGGCTTTTTGGCACTCGCTGAGCTTCCTGCTGCTTTTGTGCTTTCAATATGTGTGTGCACACTACAATAATGTGGTGCCAACTACAATAATTTAGTTGCATAATATCCTTTGACAGGATACAGTTTCGCTAAGCTTTAAGAATCACAGAAGTGGCAGCAGCCACGAGTACGTTATAGTCAAGTCCTATTCCTCGGTGCGGGATGATATTTAAACTGCCATCAAATAACATAAAATTGTTTTTGGCACACTTCGAGTTTTTCTTGGCAAAGATTATCATACACTGAGGAATATGTTAATTTAAAAGTACATATCGACCGAAGGTTATATACCCTTGGAGCATGATATATGCCAGCCAGTTTGTTATATGGCAGCTATACAATATATTCATCTAATTTTAATCAAACTCTTCAAATTTGTGCTGAAGCAGATTCTAATCATAACCTAAAAGCGTAAAATGGTAAAAAACGAAAAAGCCAAGCTAACTGCGTCTTTGCCGAAGTTTGTATACCTTTGCAAATGTTTTAATACATCATAGTTTACGAACGTTAGCATTAAAACAAACAATTTTCCTATATACAACCCACTTTTCGACCGATAGTTCCTATGGCAGCTATAAGATATAGTCATCCGAATTTGACCAAAACTTCCAAATCTGTGTAAAAGCGTATAAAACTAATAATTGGCGAAGCGGAAGGCGTTTACATTAAAAACAAAAAAAGTTTTCTTACAAAAACCCACTTTTCGACCGATAGTTCCTATGGCAGCTATACGATATAGTCATCCGATCCGGTTGGTTCCGACATATTAACAGTGTGCAGTAAAAAGAAGACTCTGTGCAAAGTTTCAGCTCGATGGCTTTAAAATTGAGAGACTAGTTTGCGTAGAAACAGACAGACGGACAGACAGACGGACGGACAAAGCTCAATCGACTCAGCTCGTCGCCCTGATCAAGAATATATATAGTTTATAGGGTCGGAAATGAATATTTCTATGCGTTGCAAACTTCTGGGCAAAATTATAATACCCTTTGCAAGGGTATAAAAATAAAGTTGTTCTCACTGGAACTACTTTTTCAGCCTTTCGTTCCAATACAGCTATATACTTAAGTTATCCGATTTGAATCAAACCTGGCAGAATTGAGGGGTAGCATTTAACATAGATCAGTAACAAGTTTGGATGCTATAGTATTGAACACAAAAAAGTTGTTCTCACTAAAACTAGATTTTCAACCGATCGTTTCTATGGCAGCTATACGATATAGTCATCCGATCCGGCCGGTTCCGGCAAATGTGCAGCGTATTTGAACCAAAAGACTTCGTGCAAAGTTTGGTTGCGATAGGTTTAAGACTGACATATGAGATAGCATAGAAACAGACGGGCGGACAGGCGGACATGGCTATATCAACTCAGCTCGACATGCTGATCAAGAATATATATACTTTATGTGGTCGGATATGCTTCCCAACATCCGGACAATTTTAATATACTCTATCCATGGGTAATAAAAATCTAAATTTACAATTGTAATTTTTAGATTATATAAATTTTCTGAAAATTGTTCTAAGTGCACAGTCATCTGGCACTCGTTCACTGTTATTTTGTGGGTTTTTTTTTGTTGTCCAATAAACATCATTTATGCATGTTTACAATTTAATGTTGCATGTGTTGCACATGTGTAAATAAAGAATTCGTTTACAGCCACACATCACGCCAACCCGGGCCAGGCCTAGTCCTGGGGCAGATATGGATAATGGCTTTAGCGGCTGTCTCAAAAATTGTTGCTTACAGTTGGAAGCAAGCCAAGACTGCTCTTGCTGTTGCAGTAGCTGCCGCGATTGCGCCGCTTGCGGCAAGGACATCCATCCAGGACATTGCGTGCGTGTTTATCATTTTAATGAACGGAATTTGCCAAGCGTATTCAGTGCGTTCGTTTATCAGTTTATAAGCTGTAATCGCTTTTAATTACCCCCAAATGTGGAATAGTAACAGAGGTCCGTAAAGGATATTTGAACGTAAATATTGGCTGCGTTTAAAGTTCTTTGACTATTGCAATTTCACTCCGCTTTTCTGCCGTGCAATCGTGCGTTTATAATGAATTTATCTGTGTGCTTGCCCTCAAAAAAGGGATTAACAACCTTCGGAGACTCCATGTCTTGCATAGCAAAAAAACAAACTTTTGCCAGCGTAGCCTGTGTCGATCTCTTTCTGCTTCCTTACTCCTTAGGCAGACTGCAACTTGTTGGAAAACTTAAAATGCATTTCGCCTACAACCAAAGTGTTAAAAAAGTTTCTTTGGACGCAAAAGTTTGCAGGCAAACCAAAAGTGCTTTAAGAACTTTAAGCAAATAAAATTTAACGTACAATTTAACTATGCTTATTGATATTTAGATATATATTGTAATTAATAAAAAGGGAAATGAATGAGAGATTTGAATGGATTAAAAGATTTGCATGGCGATCCTAAGATGTTAAGTTAATCCAAACGGAATGCCTGATTGGTAATTTGCTGAATGTATGAACAAAATTCACTTTTAGAGTATTTTTGTATTATTTTAATCAAATTCTTTAGCATAACTGAATGAAAAGAAAAATACAATTTAGCTACGAATCTGTTCGGCTAACCATCAAAAAGAAAGTGACGTCTGTAAGAGTGAAGGACAATTTTCCAATTTCCAGGCTTGTGGAAAATGTGAAATTCCAAGCATAACCCTATCTAACAGAAGCATAATAAGCAGCGCCTTGGTTGGCAGAATACTTAAAGTTGGGCAAGTACCCAATGTTTTAAATTTGCCGCACGAATTGATTTGTTCCCTCGTTCAGGAAGAAAAGAGCATACCATTTTTATTTCCTACCTCCTAGCAACAAATGGAGGATTTCCTTTTAATCCCGTTTCGCGTTGTGTTTAATTTCTATATTGTTATTCATTTTCATACCCTTGCAAAGGGTATTATAATTTTGCCCAGAAGTTTGCAACGCATAGAAATATTCATTTCCGACCCAATAAACTATATATATTCCTGATCAGGGCGACGAGCTGAGTCGATTGAGCTTTGTCCGTCCGTAGTCTCTCAGTTTTAAAGCTATCGGGCTGAAACTTTGCACAAAGTCTTCTTTTTACTGCACACTGATAATATGTCGGAACCGACCGGATCGGATGACTATATCTTATAGCTGCCATAGGAACTATAGGTCGAAAAATGGGTCTTTGGGAAAAAAACTTTTTGTTTTAAATGTAAACGCCTCCCGCTTCGGCAATTATTAGTTTTATACGCTTTTACACAGATTTGAAAGTTTTGGTCAAAATCGGATGACTATATCTTATAGCTGCCATAGGAACTATCGGTCGAAAAGTGGGTTTTATTTAGAAAAATTGTTACTCAAAATTGCTCGGATCTTATTGTGCTTTTCAGAATAGATAGATATTAGGCCTAGGATATTATATAAATGATTTTGTGCGGTGAACAACAAGTGCGTCACCAGATCATCTGATACAAAAAAGTCAATATGCAACAAAGAACTCATTTTTAGGTAATTTTTTTAAACAATTTTTGACTTACCTCTAGAATTAAACTGTATTATCATATCCAGGTTCATGAAGCAGACCAGTAGCAAATTCAAATTGCTGTATTTGGTCAAAGTGACTTTGATAAGTTTTATGATTTGAAATTATTTCATAATTACAGCCAAAATATTGAATTTTGTCCTTAATTTTCTGCATAATTTTCAAACAATTGTTTGTTTAAAATAAAATGCAACAATGTAAATTAACTGCGTCTCAATTTTAATGATAAGGCGAAATCGAAACATTAAGATCTTAGATTGAGCACAACTGCCTTTTACCGCCTAAAAAATGCTAAAAATGCTGAAGCAGACAGTGATTTTTGATTTATAAAATAATTTTCGAAGACTGTTTTTTGTGGTGAAAAAATCAACAAGAATTAGCAACAACCGACACAACACAAAACATAGGAAGGGTCTGTCGCAATAAGAAGGTCGAATTTCTACACTAAGACCCCAAAGAAGAGCAATATTTCGAATAATAATTAAGATACAGATTTCACAAGCGGTTTCTGTAAACACAGACTGTTTTCATAACATTTGATATGGTTCACTGGTGTTTTTTCTCATTACTTGAGAACCGCTCATCCGATCCCTATTATTTCTTCGGCAAATCGATACATAATACTAATTTGCATCGTATTCGTATTTTGTTTGTATTTCTGTCTTTATCCCTAGTTTGGAGGTAAAATTAGAAAATGAACAAGCGCCGCAGGCAATTTATTTTTAAGTCGCGCGTGAAAAAGAATGAATAAGTGAATACCACAAACTGCTTAACCAATAAGCATTGAAAAACTTTGCAGGATGTGTTGGGCATATTTGAAAATTTTACCTTTAAGTATAACATCTTTCAAATAAAAAACAAGTAAGAAAGTCGGTCAAGCCCGACTATAACATACTCTGTACCTGGAGTAGAAGCTGAATGCAATGCTGGTGCTGCGCTCATCTCTAAGTCTTTCTCTCTTTCTCTCACTCTCTCTCTCTCTCTCTCTTTAAGATTGTGCGGTGTTAGTTGTAATAGGGTGGGAGGGGGTGGGGGAGGGTGAAGTACTTTTTTGCTCATAACTTGAGAACCGCTCATCCGATCTTTATCATTTCTTCGGCAAATCGATACATTTTGATAATTACTAACTATCTCTAGAAGGTACGAATCGTCTAACTTCAAAACTGTAGAAGATACAACGTTAATTTCCAAATTGCGGGGGCGGAAGGGGGCGTGGCAAAAATTGAAAATAAACTTGATCTGCCTGCAGCTATAAGAAACATTTGTCCCATACATGTCAAACCTCTATCTCTTACCATCTCCGAGATCTGTTTGTTCATACGGACGGACGGACAGACGGACGGACAGACGGACGGACAGACGGACGGACAGACGGACAGACGGACAGACGGACATGGCTATATCGACTCGGCTGTTGATGCTGATCAAGAATATATATACTTTATAGGGTCGGAGATGATTCCTTCTCCCTGTTACATACTTTTGCACAAACTTAATATACTCTATGTACCTTCGGTACAGAGTATAAAAACTCGTAGGTAAACTTTACTTTGACCATATTTGTACATTAATTTGTTTAGCTTTTGGAAATGCTATTGCATTAAAGCATTGTGGTTTAGTAGTATTTTTTCTTATTCTTTTGAAATATGACGAAAAGATATAAAAAATTTTTTGTAAAAAATGTACAATTTTAAAAGCTTCATTAAAAAGGAACCCATGACCCCATTGATGTTGTATAATAACTCTTTATAATTCGCGGTCCATCGAGGACATTTTTTGCAAAATTGTTGTTCAGAACGGTTGTATACTACATATTTACTTATTTCTTCTTAAATGCTTTATTCTTTGGATAGTATTTTGGTATTTTGTACTCAAATGGCATTTCGCATGCAACTTTTTTGATTTTTTTCAAAAGTTACATCGAAAGATGATAATTTTTATACTCTGTACCGAAGGTACATAGAGTATATTAAGTTTGTGCAAAAGTATGTAACAGAGAGAAGGAATCATTTCCGACCCTATAAAGTATATATATTCTTGATCAGCATCAACAGCCGAGTCGATATAGCCATGTCCGTCTGTCCGTCTGTCCGTCTGTCTGTCCGTCTGTCTGTCCGTCCGTCCGTCCGTCCGTCCGTATGAACAAACAGATCTCGGAGATGGTAAGAGATAGAGGTTTGACATGTATGGGACAAATGTTTCTTATAGCTGCAGGCAGATCAAGTTTATTTTTAATTTTTGCCACGCCCCCTCCCGCCCCCGCAATTCGGAAAAAACGTTATATCTCCTACAGTTTTGAAGATAGACGATTCGTACCTTTTAGAAATAGTTAGTAATTAGCAAAATGTATCGATTTGCCGAAGAAATGATAAAGATCGGATAAGCGGTTCTCAAGTTATGACCAAAAATAAATTCCCCCTTCCCCCACCCCCTCCCACGCGCACACAACCAACACCGCATTTTAATTCAACAACGTGTGAGTGAAAGAGAGAGGGAGAGAGAGAGAAACTTAGAGATGAGCGCAGCAGAAACGTTGCATTCAGCTCCTGCTCTTGGTACAGAGTATGACATAGTCGGGCTTGACCGACTTTCTCACTTGTTTTTTCTTGGATCAAGTAACAATTCAATCACATTGGCGGCGTAAACACAGGCTGATGATATCTGAAGTTCAGGAGTCTGAAGAGTCCTACTGAGCGTCAGATTTACAGCATTGACGGCAGTAAAAACATGCAAAGAGATCAGAAACTCCGTTTTTATAAATCGCACTCATGAGATGGGTTGCCTTTGATGATCTCTTGCTGTCTCTATAATCTTAAACTTTTCTAACGCTCCAATAATGTAAAGCTGCAACTCAGCGAATGTGTACACACATAAATGCTTGTCGTGCATACAACCATTCTCATCAAGCGTCAACTGTTCACTTAGTGACGCAAGGTGAAGAGAAGATAGGAATCGATTAAAATGAATCTTCGCGCAAACTGTTGCCACTTATAGAATACCGGTTAATCAAAATTATACAATTATTCCACCGGATTTTCAACGATCGGTTATAATCAGAGGTGTCCTGGAAATTCCTAGAGATTTTCATATAAACAATTGCAATTCGAACTAAACTGGGACTACTTTATTTGCGAAGTGCCAAGAATCAGACCGCCTACTAGATTTTGAGGAAGGAAAACCGTACGCATCAAACCTACTTGGCTTTGAGCAGGCGGTTTCAAATCGCTTCGGTTTTGTGATCTAGTCTAGTAGTAGGGCATATTTGAGCCCCTTAACTTATAAATTCAAACAGCTTTAATATGAAATGCTAACGTTTTTTCGAGAGACACAATTGTCATAGCGTGGGCGCCTTCAATTTCTATTTTTATACCCTTGCAAAGGGTATTATAATTTTGCCCAGAAGCTTGCAACGCATAGAAATATTCATTTCCGACCCTATAAACTATATATATTCTTGATCAGGGCGACGAGCTGAGTCGATTGAGCTTTGTCCGTCCGTCTGTCTGTCCGTCTGTAAGTTTCTACGCAAACTAGTCTCTCAATTTTAAAGCTATCGAGCTGAAACTTTGCACAGAGTCTTCTTTTTACTGCACACTGTTAATATGTCGGAACCGACCGGATCGGATGACTATATCTTATAGCTGCCATAGAAACTATCGGTCGAAAAGTGACTTTTATCAGAAAAATGGTTTGTTTTAATGCTAACGTTCGTAAACTCAGTTGTATTAAAACATTTGCAAGGGTATTAAAACTTCGGCAAACACGAAATTAGCTTTGCCTTCTCGTTTTTTATTGTTCTTTATATTGCAGCTTTTGTTCAACAATTTAAACCAGAAATTCTTAAGCACTTTTCAAATATGGAAAATTTGGTAAAGTTTTGATGAATTTAAAAGAAAATGGTATTCGATTTTTGACTTATGTACTCAAATCCCTAACGATTGGAAAAGGACTCACTCCGGGGCAAAGCTAGCTTAGTTAAAGTTTACACAGCGTACATGTCCCTTTAATAGATTCAGGGTTGCCCTGAACCCTGGTTGAGGCTTTAAACTTTGTATATTTTTTAGAAAATAAATAATTCGAAGTTGATTACAATATTGTCAAATACTTCATTACCATCACAATTTACAATATTTAGAAACTAAACCGTAGTTCTTTAAAAATTAAAAAATATTGCAAGTAATTTTAGTTAAAAGTTTTCGTTACTTAAAGCAAATATGTTATTGGAGCACAATTTTTAATTACCCAATAATCGTAATGAAATGGTTATTTAATTTTAAAATACCGATTTAAAGATACAATTTTGTCTGCAGAACTGGTTTTAGTATTTATAAATTTTAAGTAGTAATGTAATAGTTTGGTATTTTGGTAATATGTTAATTTTTATAAAATTTTCATTGTTTTTGTTGCTTTTTAAACGCAAAACTCTTAGTGTTTTATTAAAGTTCTTTCTTCAACTAAGCTAGGAAAATATGCTGGAAGAGATCCATATTTTCATTATGCCATAGTTTATTACTTGCATTTCCAGGTTCATAAAGCAGACGTCCGTTGCAATCTATGTCTAACCAAAGAATGACTTAAAAAGTTGTTTATTTGACAAAAAGCATTTCAATAATTTTGGATCAAAAAATACTTACTTTAAAGTTCATTTATATTAATATTCATTTATTATTCTTCATAATTCGCGGTCCATCGAAAAAAATTTTTTGTAGAGTTTTTTTGTGCATAGGTGTAAACTGACAATTACCAAAGTTTCTTCCTTTTCTGCCCTCGCGAGTTCGCGGAAATGACACTGCGGGGCATGAACACTAATTTCAAACTTCGATGCAGACATCGACTGCTCGTTAAACTGCCCTGAAAAGTCGACAATGACGACGTCCTGCCCGACTTTGAATCACCCTTTACTAAACACTATGTTAATTTTAAGAGCACTAACAACTTATTTAAATAATGTTGGCAGACAGTGGAAAAGTTTTTGCATTGAAGGAAAAGCCTAAATGGAGGCAGCATATATTTGTATTAGCAGCCCAAATATATGACAAAAAGTGATTGTTGAGGCACGGATTGAGGCACAGGCAAATGATTAAAATCAAACTGTGGTTTGTGATTATGATTTGGCAGCTCATCTAAATTCCAAATTATAAAAGATTATTATAAAAATTGGATAAGTGTCAATAAAAGACGCATCTATAAGAGGCGTTGAACTTAGATTTTTCTAGAAATGTGCAACGTTTTATAAGTTTTGGGAATCATTAAGATGTGATAGATGGCAATCGTAGACACGTAAATAGTTAGATCAAACGGCGCAAAATATTCAAAAACTTTGTATGCATTCACAATTTCGTCAGCTGCTATGTGCTCTCATTATAAGCGTCGCTTTTGTTTTAAAAACACAAGAAATGAAATCTGCCGAAAATTTGACGAAAATTTTGTTCTGCAATTAATTTAACTAAGTCCTATAATTGGATTTCGCTCTGACTTAAGGCCAAGCCACTCAGACATACTCCCACGACTGTTGTCATCCCAATAATTGGCTTCGTCTTTGCTTTAGTAGAAGACAGTTTGTGCAACCAAAATCGGCTTGCCAAGGCATTACAATCAATTATGCATTAGCTTAAATCGTCACATATGGAGTGTGCACATACGTGCATACATGTGTAAGCCAATCTCTCTACACAGTTCAGGCCTGAAACTCTCGTCCTCTCCCTCCTTCTGTCTGCCTTTCAAGTGAATTGAATTGATTTTCAAGTGGTCTATGCTATTAGTTGTAATTGGATCTTGAAATAATTTATGTTCATTGCTTTTTGTCGCCAACTTCTCTGAATGTGTGTGTCGCTCACAGAGAGATGTCGATTTCGGCCTCTTCAGCCAGTTCGAGCAAACATCTTTCCACTTTATTCTCCAGCTGGTGTAAGTTTTGCAAATTGCATTAAATCTTGATTTAGCAAAAGTCATTCAATGTCAATGACTTATATTAATTAGAGCAGATTTAACACTTTTACCGTATGATTCAACTTAAGGCAAGAGTTTTATGGTTTGGGTTAAGGTGTAATAAATTTTAAATAATATTCTGTCATATGAAAATGAAAATTGGCTATGAAATGTGATAAAATCAAGTAAATATTCGAGGAACAAATTTTGTTAAACGAGCGACAATTAACGAAGCAAAAACAAGTGAGAAAGTTGGTCAAGCCCGACTATGTCATACTCTGTGCCAAGAGTCATCTCTAAAACACTTTCTTTCTTTCCTCTCTTTTCAACAAATGGATGAAATGCGGTGTTGATTGTGAGTGAGTGGAAGGGGGTGGGATTTTTTATTTTTTGATCATAACTTGAGAACCGTTCATCCGATCTTTATAATTTCTTCGGCGAATCGATTTATTTTGCTAATTACTAACTATCTCTAGAAGGTACAAATCGTCTATTTTTAAAACTGTTGGAAGAAATGATAAAGATCGGATGAGCGGTTCTCAAGTTATGGGTAAAAATGTGATAAATAACCGAGTTAAAAAAGTGTTGCATACGTTTCAGATGTTCACCCTAAGGAACGCAGGAACACTGTTAAACATGTTTTTTCATGAGTAACGTGTATATCGAAGTCGGTTGGAGACGACTTTAACTTGCGCTCTCGTTTTCTCAGTGTATGTATATCTCTATGAAGATGATGAGAAATCGGTCCAAAGTCAAACAAAAACTGAATCTGTTTTCTCTACCCATCCCTGGTTAATGTAGCTTAATTAGTCAACTAAACACTGCTCCTCCCCACATGCCATGCCTGTCTCGAAGCTGTCTCTTGCTTTGGTCCTTTTGGGCCTATTAGCCTTAATGGGACTTTTGCATGCTTCTCTACAACAATTCGCTGGCTGATTCTCCTGATCCAACGTTTGGTTTGTTCGTTTTTTTTGCTGTAGAAGCTCAACTTGCTTGGCCTTTGGTATGAACATTTTTTGCACGTCTTTGCAGTTTTCAAGTATTTATGGTTTGTAAACGCTTATGCATAAAGACTGCCTAAAAATTGCCTTCTAGTGCTGGTGGGCAGACATTCAAATTGCCGTGCACAAAATATTGCTCTGGTGCATGTGAGTCAATCTCCAGTCCAGCACCAACCCATCAGCCCTCCAGCTCTGTTTATGTAAAACAGCTTAACACGCTGTCTAAATTGCTTCATTTGCAAATGCGGTGTGAACAAAAAATAAACGCCTGTGCAGCGCCAGGCCTTAGGATGTAATGACTTAATTACAAAGTTGGTTCAATTTTCGGTAAATGTTGATTTAATAGGACAGACAATTTTCTGTCAAGAGTGGCCCGCTTAACTTTCAAAAATATGACCGGACGAAGTCCATATTGAATTCATTTGCTCCAAGAACCGAGAGAGCACCCAAATGCATCCAGGTGGTCTCAATATTTGAAAGATGAACCTAAGTTTTGCAACGACAAATATGTAGTCAGACTCACACTTAGCTGGATTTTTGGGGACGGCAAGCGGCCGAAGCTGCAAAACTGCGGAGAGTTGGATAACCCTTTAATTTAAAGTCAGAGACGCTCACAGGCGGGCTCAGCAGTTGCGGGATCAATACCACACTGACCCAAATTTACAAACGCTTTTGGATCATCAAAGGACGTTAAGAAATCAAGAGCTTACTACAGCGGTGTGTCGTGGGCAAGAGGCAGGAAAAGCGCATCTGAGCCATGGACCAATCTTCTCAAGGACAGGCTCGAAGCAGGCGAAACATTCGAGACAACTGGACTAGACTTTGCTGGCCCACTCTACGTGATCTTTGACGATGGCATCACTCAGAGAAGGGTTTACATCAAGCTCTTCACGTGTGCAGTATAATGGGGTGTTCTGCAAAAACTGCAGAGCCTGATGAAAGTTAACGAAGTCCGTCAATGTATTGCTCTTTCTGGAAAAAGTTCATTCCCGAACGAGCCGCCTGGTGGGGAACGACTCGTGCGCATAGTAGGAGGGCCGTCGCAGGAAAGCCCATATTGAAGCAGCCGATCCTTGAAACTTTCTAAGCGCAAGTAGAGAGTGTTGTCAATCATAGGCCCTTAACCTACATCACCAACGATGCTAAAGACTTGGAGCCCTTACCCCAGCTCATTTTTTGGGCAAATGCGGACTCCTACACAGGCGCGACAACTTTAAGCTTATGAACACCTAGATCTCAGAGATGGTAAGAGATAGAGGTTTTGACATGTATGGGACAAATGCTTCTTTTATCTGCACGCAGATCAAGTTTGTTTCAAATTTAGGCAACGCCCCCTCCCGCCCCCGCAATTTGGAAAAAACGTTATATCTCCTACAGTTTTAAAGACAGACGATTCGTACCTTATAGAGATAGTTAGTAATTAGCCAAAATGAATCGATTTGCCGAAGAGATAAAGATCGGATGAACGGTTCTCAAGTTATGAGCAAAATAAAAAAATGTTGCATACTTTTCGGATGGTCACCCTAAGGAACGCAGGAACACTGTTTAACATGTTTTTTCATGAGTAACGGGTATATCGAAGTCGGTTATAGCCGACTTTAACTTACGCTCTCGTTTCATTTTCAATTTGCCATGCTCATCATCAAATTAAGTAGTTTCCACTTCTTTTACAAAATTGACAATTCCATCAACTTTGACCTCGACCACATGGCATTATAAGTCTTCTCTAGCAGTGAAGTTTCCCATCAATTTGTCAACTTCTAATAAATTTGCAGTTGAGAAATATGATCAAACAAGTGATGGCGTCCACAACACCATCCCACCAAAGAGGTAACAAACAATAGCGACGCTGCAGCGCCATTTTGTAAATCAAACATGATTTAAGTACACCAAACTAGCGAACCGAACCAACAACGGAGCAAAGCGTCGGCAGCCTCAACAAAATATTCATGAACATAACGGCCTGATAAATAAATTGCAGCTTCAGCGAAGCGTCAGCTAATGCAACTTCCTGCTCCGACTGCTCTACACGCCTAGACCCTAAAAGTGGGGACAAAATGCCTTTGATAGTGGAGCGAAAAACTCTAAAATATGCTAACATAATGCTACTCCTCCAGAGGCAACAGCTCTGGCTTGCCTGGCAAATGCAGCATCAAGGTTTAATGATGCATCGATTTCGTGGAATAAGCAATGAGCCAAAGCATCGAACACTGGAGAATAAAACACAGAGTCGAGGGTCAATATTTATTTGCAAAAGGCGAATTTTTAATATCACCAAGAGAGTTTAGTGTGTGCACACCTAAGCTGAGTGGGCGAAATGGGAACCCGAGAGATCGTCGAGTGCATCATGCACAGCCTTCAAAGTGCTTGGTCTTTGAAATATTTGTGAGGGAAAATGAGGAGTGTAAGTTCAAGCGCTGCAGCTGATTTAGCTGGTGTGAGTAAAATATTTGTTTAACTAAATGGTTTGTGCGAACGAATCCAAATTTCGCCCAATGGCCGATTATTTGGCACCTTAAGATAGTCGATGTACAAAGAATCGAATAATATTATTGATTGTTTGGCAACCCACAACCCTTACCAGGGTATGTAGAATGAATAAACGGATGCATTTTTTCGTCTTGTTCCTGAACAGAGAAAAACCAACACGAGGGCAAGTCTTCTGTGGTGTGAAAACTCACCTTGTTTATGTCTGTTCATTTTTTAATGTATGTCAAAACAAAGATGAAAGTGTGTATTAAAAGATAATAGTTATACTGTTTGCGGCTTTTGCGGTGCTTTAAACTTAAAGATGAGCTTAAACTCTGTCACGCAACGCTACTGGACGCAGAGATGGCAAATCTAGCGCTCCTACAAACTGAACAACTAAGGGAATGTACGCCTAAAATTTGACTATAAATTAATAGAAATTAATTTTTAATTAAAATTTTAACTTTTTATTCACAGTTCTCAAAACTTTGTTTTCAGATCACGTATAAGCAATGTTGCCATATAAGGGCGGTCGGGGTAAGCGTGTTCAAATGAACTAGCATGAAACCACAGTGGAATCCTAAATTTATTTTTGGTATAAAATGTTGCTTCATACAAATTTAAAAGATTTTACTTAAATTGACTCTTTTGTATTTTATTTAGAAGATGCACGAAACTTTCCTCATCATTAGTTTAAAAACAAGTGAGAAAGTCGGTCAAGCCCGACTATAACATACTCTGTACCTGGAGTAGAAGCTGAATGCAATGCTGGTGCTGCGCTCATCTCAAAGTCTCTCTCTCTTTTTCTCTCTCTCTCACCCTTTCTCTCTCGCTCTCTCTCTCTAAGATTGTGTGGTGTTAGTTGTGAATGGGTGGGATGATGCTGATCAAGAATATATATACTTTATATAGTCGGAAATGATTCCTTCTCCCTGTTACATACTTTTGCACAAACTTAATATACTCTATGTACCTTCGGTACAGAGTATAAAAACATTTTTGGAATTTTTATACCCTTGGAGAGGGTATATTGAAATTTTACGGATGTTTGTAACGCAGAGAAGGAATCATCTCCGACCACATAAAGTATATATATTCTTGATCAGCGTTCTATGCTATCTCCTCCGTCAATATTAAAGCTACCTTAACCCAACTTTGTACAAAGTCTTTTGGAACAAATACGCTGCACATTTGTCGGAACCGGCCGGATCGGATGACTATAGCTTATATCTGCTATAGGAACCATTGGTAAAAAAACTAGTTTTGGTGAGAAAATCTATTTTGTTTAGAAGTTTTCCATGATTCCACATTATTTCACAAAGATTTATCAAAATCGGAAAACTTTATAGTACAGCTGCCATACAAGAGATAGGTCTAAAAAAAGTCTTAGTGAGAAAAACTTTTTTATTTTCAATGCTATCGCTCTTTTGATACTGATCAATTTGAACAGGCTACCAAACAATTCTTCCAAGTTTGATTCAAATCGGATAACTATAGCATACAGCTGCCATTGGAACGAAATTTCGAAAAAGTAGTTCCAGTGAGAAAAACTTTTTTTTAACACTTTACGCTCGCCCTCGAGTGAAAAGTACGCTGCTTATACGTAATAAAAAGTGATTTACATGTTGTTTTGCATAAAAAAAACATCGCCTTTTTTGCGTATGTCAGGGGTGCCACAGAATTCACTAGCGATTTGGCTTCTAGCGATTTGCCAAATCACTCGAATATTTTCGCCATGACACAGAACTTCGAGCGATTTTATTTTTTTTGCTTATTCACAAACCCTTTCTAACTTGACTGTGGAGGGTAGACACATCGCAAGTGCAAATTAAATTAAGCCTTTTCATCTGATTTTTATACCCTGTACCCATTAAAAATGGGTTTCCGACCCTATAAAGTATATATATTCTTGATCAGCACCAACAGCCGAGTCGATTTAGCCATGTCCGTCTGTCCGTTCGTCCGTCTGTCCGTCTGTATGAACGCGTCGATCTCAGAGACTATAAGAGATAGAGATACAAATTAGGCCGTACGCAGATCGATTTTGTTTCAGATTTGAAAAAATTTTTCCCCCTCCCCCCTTAAACAGCAAAAAACTGTCAGAGCCACAATTTTAAAGTTACAACATCGTCGCTTAATATATATTGTCTTAGGCCCTTAATCTATCTTTTCTGAAACGCACAATGAGATCTCAGCAAAAACACAGAAGTTACGCTTTGCTTTTTACGCATTGGTTGCAGCTTGCGCCCGCGTGTGTGAGGGTGTGTTTATGTGTATGTGTGCATGTGTGTTTGTTTGTGTATGTGTGTGTTTGTCGATTGTATAGGGTATTTCGAAGTCGAGCTCCTCGACTGCAACGGTCTTACTTGTTTATTAATGTTTTGAAAGTGAACTATTTGGTAAGTTCTTTTTTTAACAAAACAAACTTAATTTTCTTTAACTAAGTTAAATTTCTTTTATTTCGCACACAAAAAATTCAAATTTTCTGCCCGCCAAAAAAAAATGATACCTTTAAACTCTAGCTGCAGCATCGTTACGCGAGAACGCCGATCGAAAATGTTACCAAAAGATTTGCATTAATTAAAAAAATGCTTCTCGCAGGACAGATGGCAATCGACGATTTAGGGAAGAAACAAATCTGTAATCTGGTAGGCAAGATTATACGTGTAAACGATGTGCTCAAAAATTAAGATTGGGCCACGCAATATTCAATACAAGCAATCGGAGGAAAAGTTGGCCAGACTTAAAGTCAGTTCTCTCCAGGCTGCAGCAGCGGCTTCCGTGTTGCCCATTGCGAGATTGAGGCCCTTCAGAAAAGCCAAGAAAATTTCGCTCTAGACATCTGTTCGATACTTTCCGCTTTATAATGTAATTTAATTATAACAATTTCGGCAAAATAATAAAATTTACCAACATTTGAAAGGCGTCTCGTCATTATTTTGGCTTCGGCGTTGCCACTTTGTTCAACTCAAATTGGCAGCAATCGATTTGCAAATTGCACAATAATTAAGCAAAAGATCAGCGCAAAAATTATTGCTAGTTAATCTAGTTTTTTATCTCTGACTTCACACAAAAATCGCTGTTTTATACATTTTAAAACTAAATTCGATTATTTTCCAATTTCAAATGTAAAAAGGTGGCACCACTGAAATACTAGCGATTTGATGAGTCGAAGTGAATGGCCAATTTCACTAGCGATTTAACTAGCGAATTTACTAGCGATAAATACTTTTTTAATAAACTTAACATGTTAAATGTTCAATTATTTTGATGTAGATTATTCACTAATTGAACTGCCTTCAATAATTAATAAGGCTTATTTTTATCAAAATGCATTTTAAGGGTTTATTTAAGCAAATCGCCGACTCAAGAGTGCGCGATTTGCAAATCACTCGATAACAGGCTCTGTGGCAAATTCAAAGTCGAGCGAGTTTAGAGCGAAAGTGATTTCTGTGGCACCCCTGAATATATTTAAAGGCAGCCAAGCGACAAGGAGAGAATGAGAGAAAATTAAACCATGATAAATGAAAGTAGAGTAGAAGTGCGCATAAATAGAGAAAGAAAAAAATTAATATGTCATATTGTATTACCAGCAACATTTGAGAGCCAGAAGAAGCTGCCTGTGAATTTACACTTAGCTTTTTGTTCAGCTACTCTCTGACACTTGTTGTCCTGGGTATGTGGCATTGTTTATAACTCGCTCGCACTCCACGACAAGTCTTCATTGTTATACGTATATGTTTCGTTGTTTTTCTACATGCTCATTACATTTAAATTGCTATCCTGTGCGCTTATCACAAAAATGACTTACTCTGTCCTTACCTCAACTTTGATGTGGTTTTATTTTGCCCGCCTTTTTGTGTGTCATTTTGATGGTTATTTGTTTTTCGCTTCTTTAAATTATTAGCGTATATAATATAATAGAGGGAGGAATTGGAATTGGAGGAAAAGTCCTGTAAAATTTCCTATCATGATAATAAAGCCAAGTTTTCATTAGAACTTGATCAAATAACTTGGCAGTGGGTACTTAGCTTAACTTTATTGTATATCGCTTTCGTGCTTTAAGTTCATACGGTTATTTTCCGCCTAATTATTTTGTTGCGCCCCTCTTCATGACACAAATAACAATGTAATTTTTTGACTACTTGAAGGGCACTCAATTAATTACACTAGTTTACAGCATTTCCGATCCCGACCATCTGGCAGTTATTTCGTATGTAAATCCATTTGCTGAGTCCAAAAATCCAATCCGCAAATTTTTTTATGGGGCCGTTTTCGAGAAATCGCGGAAAAGCTAGTTTTTCGATTTGTGAAAAAAGTATCTTTAGAAAAATGCGTATATCTTTGGTACCGGTTCTTGCATTATGATCAGGTAATGCTTACTTGGAAGGTAATTGAACGCCCCATCATTCGTTGATACACCACTTCTTAATCCGGTGCTGGACTTCGGCGTTATAAAGGCTTTTATCGGCAACTTTGCATTAAATTGATCACTTTTTAAAAAAAAAGCTGGATTTTAAGTGCAATTTTCACAAAGAAAAAAATTGTGTAAAATTTATTTTATGGCTGGTCACTAAAGATTTATCTATTAAAAATGCAACGCCACATAACTCATTAAAATCCGATCAAGAATAAAGAAGTTATTGGCATTTTAGTAAAAAATGGCAGGTTTCAACTTCAAGCAAATTGACTTAGTTTGACTGTTTTATGTTCGTCGTAGGAGGCATTGTAACCATTCAAACTATTCTATTTAAGGGCTACTATGACCTGCAAAATTTATTTTGTACCCGGTTAAGTTATTTTGTGATTGACTTAGGTTGAAAAATGAATGTAAGGCGATAGAAAAATGCCCGCAAGAATATCAATATCATTTTTGCATCCAATTTGACGCCTTACATTCATTTTTCCACCTAAGTCAATCACAAAATAACTTAACCGGGTACAAAATAAATTTTGCAGGTCATAGTAGCCCTTAAATAGAATAGTTTGAATGGTTACAATGCCTCCTACGACGAACATAAAACAGTCAAACTAAGTCAATTTGCTTGAAGTTGAAACCTGCCATTTTTTACTAAAATGCCAATAACTTCTTTATTCTTGATCGGATTTTAATGAGTTATGTGGCGTTGCATTTTTAATAGATAAATCTTTAGTGACCAGCCATAAAATAAATTTTACACAATTTTTTTCTTTGTGAAAATTGCACTTAAAATCCAGCTTTTTTAAAAAAAGTGATCAATTTAATGCAAAGTTGCCGATAAAAGCCTTTATAACGCCGAAGTCCAGCACCGGATCAAGAAGTGGTGTATCAACGAATGATGGGGCGTTCAATTACCTTCCAAGTAAGCATTACCTGATCATAATGCAAGAACCGGTACCAAAGATATACGCATTTTTCTAAAGATACTTTTTTCACAAATCGAAAAACTAGCTTTTCCGCGATTTCTCGAAAACGGCCCCATAAAAAAATTTGCGGATTGTACTTTTGGACTCAGCGGAAAGACTGACACAAGGAATTGCTACCAAATGTTCGGGATCGCGAAATTTTTATTATTTTGTAAACTAGTGTTATTATTCATATTTTTCTGGTATTTTCTGTCTAAAAAGGTAGTTGCGTGTATGAGCTTTCATTTTCTCTTAGTTGCGTGTCGCTGCTGGCGTAAAAAAAATGTGTTCTTTTCGTAAATTATTAAACAAGAAACTTGGGCCACTCCAATGCTATTTTCCACCGTTACTTTCTTGTGTGCTTTAACTTGTTGCGTGCATTTCCCGCCTTTGAAATTTCATTATGAAAGGCCAAGTTAAAAATAATTAAGAAATAAAACTGAGCTCAAGAGTGAAAGTACGCTGCTTATGCGTAACGAAAAATTATTTATATTTTGTTTTCTGTTTGGTAATCCTTTTTCAGCAACGAGAATGAGAGAAAAATAAGCCACGAAAAGTGAAAGTGGAGAAAGTGCACAGGCAGATAGAGAAAGAAGTAAGTTTCCACTATGTTTGGGCTGACATTTTTCGTATTTTTTTTCCAACTCTTCTTTGACACTTGCTGTCCTGAGTATGTGGCATTTGGTTTTACCACACACACGTTCTTTGTCTGTTTACATGCTCGTCACGTTAAACTTGTTATCCTGTGCGCTTATCACGAAAATGTCTTACTCTGCCCTTACCTCAACTTTGTTGTTATTTTATATTTTGCCTGTTTTTCGTTACCTTTACACGAAAGAAGTAAACAAAATTAGTGGTAAAATGATGTGTTATGCCGTCACGTGTCATAAATGTATCATAAATGTTACTCATACGCCATGATGTGCTTACTAAATGTAAAGGGTTAAATTTGTCATGGAAATGTTGTTTCCCGCTACAAGACAGACAGTATTTGCAGTTTTTTTTAAAGGATAACCCTTTTAATTTGGCCTTTAAAGACAGTCATTTTTTGATTTATAGCATTTTTGTTCAAAATAAATAATCCTGTTTAAGCTGGCGCGGTTATTTGATTAAAATTTTCGCCATCTGATCATATAGCCAAACATATGATCTAATTTTTTTATTTTTATGGCATTTAAATCAGTTTAGTTGGCAATAATATAGCCTGTTAAAGACGAAAATACATATTTAAAATATATAGGAGGAAAATTAAATTGTCACTCTAAATCTGTCAAGGAACTGTAATGAGGCTACTTGATTTGGCATTTTGGAAACAAATAATAAGAAAATACTTATATACTGAATTTTTAGTGTTCTCTATGATTTCAATTTGGAAACTAAACATTTCGCATTAGAAAATATAATGTACTAGCAAATGGCCCGTCGCGCTTCGCTGCGCATTGAACAGTATAGAACCAATATCAGAATCAGTTTGAAGTCAATCGTGACAGTCAAATATTTACCAAATTGAAAAAAATTCTACAAATTTGTTTCCTCTGTAGAGCCCAGAAGTCGAATCATACATATATTGTGTCGAAATTAACGTTTTACTACCTTTCTTTTTCACCGTTACGACTTTGCTGCTGCGTTCTTACCACCCCCATCCCACCCACAACCCACCGACTGCCCATCTACTTCTTACAGAACGTCCACCCGTTTCCCACCTACTTTCCACCCACTTCTCGCCTACATCCCACCCATTCATCAACCAATTCCCGCCCAGATCCAACCCACTTCTCACCCACATCCCACCCACTTTCCGCCCACATCCCACCCTCATCCCTCCGACTTCACGCCCACATCCCGTCGAGTTCCCGCACACATCCCACCCACCTCCCACCCAATTCCCGCCCACTTCCCACCCACTTTCTGCCCACTATTTTCCCACTTCCCAGTAGGCAGCCCGACGGTATTTCCAACAACGGAAAATGCAATCACTAATTATTTAGTATTTCATCCCTACAAACCGAGTTTCAAGTCAATCGGGAGAAAAATAGTATTTTGCATGCAGAGATTTCCAGGAATTTTCCGGCCTTTGAGTCAAATTTTCCAGCATCGGAAAATCACATCTCAATTTATTTCACTTACTATTCTCACAAACCGAGTTTTAAGTCAATCAGGTGAAAAATAGTTTTTTGCATGCAGAATTTTCCGCCCAATGTCCTCGTGGGCGGGTTTTCCGAAATTGGTAAAACACGTGTCGAACTATTTTGCGTACTATGTTTGCAAACCAAGTTTCAAGTCAATCGGATGAAAGAAAAATGTTTACCATTCAAACTTTTACGACTTTTCCGGGCGGGACTTTCCGGAAAATTGGAACATAGTTGAATTTTCATATAGATCTTTGAAAATGAGTTTGAATCTGATCGGAAATTAAACAAAAAAGTTTCTTACAACAGTTTTCACTTTTTTTATGTTTTGATATGTGTAATTTTGAAAATGAGTTTAGAGCTAGTCGCCGGCAACTAAAGTTTCGCCCATACAACCTTGACCACCCACTTTCCACCCAATGGGGTGAGTTTTCCGGAAGATTGGTATGCAGTTGTTGTTGATTTTTCATATAGATCTTTGAAAATGAGTTCGAACTTGATCGGATGAAAAAACAAAAAACCGCGAATTTTTCACATTTCCCGACAGAATTTTCCAAAATCCGTTCTTAGTACTCACTTTCAGCATAAGATAAAACTACTACTGTGAAAATCTCGTCTTCCTATCTCTTATGGTTTAGGCTGTGCGACGGTCACCAGTCAGTCAGGTTGAACAGTTTTATATATATAGATAGCAAATAGCCCGTCACGCTTCGCTGCGCCTTCAACAGTATATAACAAACGCACACCCACTTACCACCCACTTCAGGCCCACATCCCACCCACTTCCCGCACATCCCACCCACTTTCCGCCCACTTCGCACCTACAGCCCACCCACATTCCACCCACTTGCCACTAACATACCGTACACTTCCCGCACTCTTCCCGCCCAAATCCCACCCACTTCCCATTTACATCCCACCCACATCCCTAACTCTTACCGCCACATTCCACCCACATCCCATCCACTTCCCATTTCCATCCCACCCACTTCCCATTTCCATCCCACACACTTCCCACCCACATCCCACCCACTTCCCGCCCACTTCCCACCTACATCCCACCCACATTACACTCACATGCCACCCACATCCCACCCACATCCAACCCACATCCCTCGCACTTACCGCCACGTTCCACCCACATTCCATCCACTTCCCATTTTCATCCCACCCATTTCCCACCCACATCCCACCCACTTCCTGCCCACATACAACCTACATCCCACCCACTTCCCACCTACATCCCACCCACATTACACTCACATGCCACCCACATCCCACCCACATCCGTCCCACATCCCTACCACTTACCGCCACATCCCACCCACATCCCATCCACTTCCCATTTCCATACCACCCATTTCCCACCCACATCCCACCCACATCCCTCCCACTTTCCGCCCACTTCGCACCTACATCCCACCCAAATTCCACCCACTTGCCACCAACATACCACACACTTTCCGCCATCTTCCCGTCCACTTCCAGCCCACTTCCCATTAACATCCCACCCACATCCCTCCCACTTCCCGCCACATTTCACCCACTTTAAATACACTTACCACCCACTTTCCATCCACTTCCAAAACAACTTTCCACCCACATCCCATTCACTTTCCAGTGAGCATCCCGGCGGTATTTCCAACATCGGAAAATTAAAAACAAAATAAATTCTCATTTTGACCTTTCAAGCCAATTGTATGAAAAATAATTTTTGCATGCAGAATTTTCCGGCCATTTTCCTCGTGGGCGGCTTTTCCGACATTGAAAAATCACATTTAAAATTATTTCGTATTTTGTCCTTACAAACCGAGCTTCAAGCCAATCGGATGAAAAATAGTTTTTTTCATGCAGAAATTTCCGGGAATTCGGAATATAACATTTTAAACTATTTCGTATTCTATACTTACAAACCGAGTTTCAAGCCAATACTTTTTTGGATTCAGAATTTTCCGGCCATTTTACTATGCTTACAACTTATGTTTTGTTATGTGTAATTTTGAAAATGAGGTGGCGCTAATTGTTGGCAACTAAAGTTTCGCCCATACAACCTTGACCACCCACTTTCCACGCAAGGGGGGTGAATTTTCCGGAAGATTGGTATGCAGTTGTTGTCAAATTTTTATATAGATCTTTGAAAATGAGTTTGAACTTGATCGGATGAAAAACAAAAAAGTTTCATACAAAAGTTTTCCGCGAATTGTCCACACCTCCCGGCAGAATTTTCCAAAATCCTTTCTTAGTACTCACTTTCAGCATAAGATAAAACTACTGTGAAAATCTCATCTTCCTATCTTTTATGGTTTAGGCTGTGCGACGGTCACCAGTCAGTCAGTCAGTCAGTCAGTCAGTCAATTAGTCAGGTTGAACTTTTTTATATATATAGATATATTAAGTGTGATTGTTCAGATTGTGTTGTGCAGCTGTGAATTCCTTTTGGAGTTGGGTGAGGAACATCAACAAATGAAGGCAACTCAAACGGAGGCAGATATATAAAACATTGCGCTTTGTTAAAAATAATAAAAAACAGCCGGCCGGCGGAGCACCAACTAATACATACAGCCTATGAGTAGGTGAGATCATTGTAGAAGAAAAGTGCAGTTTAAAACCAAACCCAAAGCTCTAGGCTAAAAGCTCGTTAAAAGCTTAATATACAGGCCTGTTCCCGTTTCCGATTTCGATCAAATCATGCGGAATCGGAATTGTTTAATGTACTCTCTTCCAAAAACCCAATGCGATCTTCGGCCTTTAAGTTCAAAATCTCATTAATCTTCATTCGATTATCTTGATATCAAAAAGATTTGCCCGAATTCTTAAATCGTTTCTTAGAAATAACAGCTCCTACCAGTTCCGATTAATCGAATTCGGAAACGGGAACTGGCCTGATGATCTGCACGAGATTCGTAAAATATTGAAGCATACTTCTCGGCTGCGGTAGAAATAACCAACCACTAAAATGTACAGGTCGCCAAATAGATACTCTACCCCAACAAATATCAAACCAGCAACTACCGTAGTGGGTCTTGAGAATATATATATGTAGCCAGAAAACGCACTAGGCAATATTATGAGAGCCATACAGCAAATGGGAGATAAATTCGTTCGACAGATAAGCAGTCTCGCACACACGGTGGCAACAAAAGAAGACATTGGTTAACTGAAGTTACAGATTGGGGGCGTTACTCAAAAAATTGAATCTCTGGAAAAAGAAAACAAAGAGCTCAGAGATAAAATTATTCAAATGAAGGCTGATAGACTCCAGGACAAAAAAGAGCTAAATAGACTTGTAGAGCAGTCCAAAGCCAAGCGTCTTCTAATTAAGGGTCTGCAGAAGGAAAAGGTGACCAAAGACAATCTTAAAGTGTTTGTAAAAAGTGATGCCATCAATATAAATGGAAAATGGATGCATTTCGACAGCAACAGAAATCTAATGTGTAGAGGCCAACCAGCAGCCTCAGAACTATTTGAGCTATATGGCGTGCGTTTCGGAACTGGCAACCTAGCATACAGCGAACTTTTGATTCAAGCAAAGAGGCCAAAAAACGAAGAAGTGTAATAGAAACCACCGCAGAGCAACCCAAAGAAAGTCACGCATTTATTAAGTCTAGTCTTAAGATCCTAGCGTATAATATAGCAGGTCTAGGAAACAAGCTTTCTGTCCTATATAAAATCCCACGACTTGTTTTTCTTGTTTGAAACGTTTACTGAACATCCCCTTGAGATATATGAACCATACTTTGAGACTCGCATACTGCACTATGAACCAGCGACCAGATCATCAAGTAGAGGCAGAGCCAGTGGTGGAGCGTTGTATGGAATTCGCAGAGATCTCAACGCAGATGTAAAATGCAGATTCGCCCAAGCAATAAATTTCACAAAAGTAGACATTATTTGTAACGAAGAGCGACTGTGTATCATCCCCACCTACCTTAATTGCAATCACTGGCAAATGGACTGTGAAAAGCTGTTTGATTGCATACAACAATTGGATCTGCCAGATATAATGATTATTGGTGACTTGAACGCGCGCATAGCAAAAGAACAAGTGATAACTGAGGATACACCGTCAGATAACCGATTTACAAACGTCAATAGAGCTGCTAAGGACATGATCATTGATTGGAAAGGAAGAAAATTAATAGAACTGTGCAAGACATTTAATATGACAGTTCTGAATGGTAGACCAAGCAGCGACAGTGAAGGAAGCTTTACATTCATAAGAGCACAAGCTACTACAACAATAGACTATTGTCTGATTACCGGCGTATGGCATCAATATGTAATTGACATGGAAGTTAAAAGCGAGGTATACTCAGATCACATGCCAATAAGCGTAGATATTGAGATTGGGGTCCACAGCCAATCGCTGGAAAATGAAAGCAAGCTTCTGCCTAAGTTAAGATGGTCAGATAAGGGCGCCCACAGGTACGCGGGAAATTTGGAAAATATTGTAAGCAGAGCTACGGAGCCCGGAACTATACCCACAATTGAAATCCTCACAGAGTGCATTGTCAAGGCAGCTAAATTTATGCAAAAGCCGAACAGACCATCTACACACACAAAAACACAGCCTTGGTACAACAGCGAATGTGAGGCAGCAAGGAGTAAATCGATGAATTTACTGCGCGCGGTCAACAAAAATGCAACTCGTGCAGCCAAAGTACAGTACCATGAAGCAAATACTAAGTATAAGTCGCTATGCAAGCGCACGCAGGCAGCTTACTATAGGCAGCTAGAGGTAGCGTTGAACAACGTGAGAGATAGCAAAGCTCTCTGGAATCTTATAAGAGAGATTAACGGAACAAAAAAAAGGAAACCAATAAAAGTGAGCGCGCCAAGGCTGGCATCACATTTTCAAAGTCTACTCTATGCTGAAATCCCCCTCGCCCAACAGAAGCCCTCGCACGAAGCAAAAATAAACGAGAGCGCAAGTTAAAGTCGGCTCTAACCGACTTCGATATACCCGTTACTCACCCTGCGTTCCTTAGGGTGAACATCTGAAAAGTATGCAACACTTTTTTAACTCGGCTATTGATCAAATTTTTACAAATAACTTAAGAACCGCTCCACTATGGTCCAGACGACCACTTCGCTTGGCCAAAACCTCATTTTTAAAAGTTAAAAAAATAACGTACTTTTGATCGCTCTGCATCAGAAAAAAGAGTGACCATCTCTGTTGCGTACCAGAAATTTCTGTATATGGCGCCACATTCGCGAAATCAGCTGTTAAACATAGCGGTTGTTGTTAAACAGCACGTGCGGCGAAAAATTGCCAATTTGATTGCAATTAAAAATCTTTGTAAAGTAATATAAAAAGCCTATTTTAAACAAAGTTTTGTGATGAATTATAATCAGTGGGGTTTGTATTAAGTGTTTTGTAATGTGAACTGTTTGTATGAGTTGTGCTGTCTTCGTAATTTTATGTCAAAGTGAGTCGTTCAATATGTGTCCATTTGTGATGGAAACTAATATTTGAAAAGGTATATAAAATGATTCCGGCCTATTCCGCCCCGGAGACTAATTGTGTGTCGTAGATTAAATAATTCCCTTTGTAATGCATTTTTTAAATTTGTCCACTTTTGGCCACATCTCTTGTAATTTGCATTTATAGATCATAACCTCAAATTCAACAATGCGGAGTCGTTTGGCTTGTGGCATTTAGAGAGGAGCAAAGCATCCAAGGAAAATGCTGTGCACAAATTTATGAAAACAAAGCTTTGTGGTGACATTTCAGATGAAATAAATAAAGCTGTTGCAGATGCTTCAATGAGGTTTTGTTACCGTTTGGCGGAAAAATGGAGGATGTGCAAGTCATATGAAAAGGCTTTTAAACGAAAGCATGCGGATTGGTTAAATGCACAAACATGTGTAATCGTTCCAAAACAGTTCAATCAATTGGACGCCCTGCATTAGCGTATCCCAAAAAAAGTCGAAGAGCACGAAGAAGGCAAGCTGCAGATCTTGTCGTATCCGAGGGAGGAAACCTTAGTTTATTGCTTCAAGCGGCAAGCATGAAAAATTTGTTTAATTTTTTTTTTAATAAAATGTGCTTTCTTTGGGCGTGCCACGCTCTTATAATTAAAGAAAAAAGTTTAAAAAAAAATTGCTCAATACTTCATTTGTTATACCCTATTACTAATAGTTAAAATATGCATTATAAACAAGTAAGACCATTGCAGTCGAGTTAGCTCGACTTCAAAATACCCTGTACAATTGACAAACACACACATACACAAACAAACACACACGCACACATACACAAAAACGCGCCCTTACACACGCGGCGCAAGCAGCAAACGTAATGCGTAAAAAGCAAAGCGTGGGGGGAGGGGGGGTGCAAAAATTGTTTCGTTAATAACTTCTGTGTTCTCAGATTTCAATGTGCTTTTCAGAATAGATAGATTATAGACCTAAGATAATATATATTAAGCGACGATGTTGTAACTTTAAAATTGTGGCTCTGACAGTTTTTTGCGGTTTAAGGGGGGGGGGGGAAATTTTGCAAATCTGAAACAAACTTGATCTGCGTACGACCTATACCTATGTACATGCAAAAATTTGTATCTCTATCTCTTATAGTCTCGGAGATCTACGCGTTCATACAGACAGACGGACAGACGGACGGACGGACAGACGGACATGGCTAAATCGACTCGGCTGTTGATGCTGATCAAGAATATATATACTTTATAGGGTCGGAAATGTTTCCTTCTCCCTGTTACATAAATTTGCACAACTTCATGATCCCCTTTTACCCATTTTCAATGGGTACAGGGTATAAAAAAAGGCGGTGCCACACCCATTTTTTTTTTAAATCTACTTCCTACTGATTATATAAATCCAATACATAAAACCAAATCAAAATGTCTTGTTTCGTTCGCGAGATATTAATTTTGGCCAACCAAAGTGGTCGTCTGGACCATAGTGCGCTCATCCGAAGTTTATCATTTTTTCTGCAAATCGATATATTTCGACAATTACTAACTCGAAGATATGACGTTTTTTCCAAATTGCGGGGGCGGGAGGGGGCGTGGCCAAAATTTGAAATAAACTTGATCTGCGTGCAGATAAAAGAAGCATTTGTCCCATAGATGTCAAACCTCTATCTCTTACCATCTCTGAGATCTAGGTGTTCATACAGACAGACGGACGGACGGACAGACGGACAGACGGACATAGCTAAATCGACTCGGCTGTTGATGCTGATCAAGAATATATATACTTTATAGGGTCGGAAATGCTTCCTTCTCCCTGTTACATACATTTGCACGAGTTTAGTATACCCTCTTTACTCTACGAGTAACGGGTATAAAAAGCACCGGGTGTAGATAGAATTTCTAAAAAGTGCACCGCCCTTGTTTATTAATCAGCTCGCAACCGCATTTAATTATATCTTTGAAACAGGAGTTGCCCCTGACAGTTTTAGAAAAATGTAATCTTCCCGATCTATAAAAAAGGCAACGAAATGGAACCAGCGAACTATAGAGGAATATACTTTCTTAATGCGATGATGAAGGTGTTTACGTCTGTTATGCCAGCGCGCCTAACAAACTGGGTTAAGACGCACGATATTCTAGGAGAATACAAGCTGGATTCAGAGAGGGCTACTCGACTGTAGACAGTATTTTTGCATTGACGTCGATTGCCAAAAGTTCCTGGGCGAAAGAAGGAAAATGTTTCCTTTTTTGGTAGATTTCAAAGCTGCGTTCGACACAGTCGACAGGCGCAGTCTCTACTTAAAGTTAAGTAATGCTGGAGTATCGACCAAATTTATTGCTATAATAGAAAGCCTTTATAGCCTAAATAAAACCTCAGTATGGGATGGAAACCAACTATCCGAATGGTTCGAAACGAACTTAGGCGTAAAGCAGCGATGCTTGTTGAGTCCACTACTATTTGCATTGTATGTGGATGATATTGTTGCGAATCTTCCCGGAGGAGTAGAATTTGGATCTCAACGCATCAAGGTTCTCATGTATGCCGACGACATGGTGCTTTTGGCTGTAGCATGCAACGTGTATAATTGATAGAGCAGATGGTAGCTAACTTTTGGCAGAGCACGCGCTGGCTTCGGCTTTTTTCTCTGGTCGGCTGGGGTGAGTTCAGGAAATATTACCAACGTGTTAGGAGCTCGTATGCTTATGTCATAATTTCATAAAAATATTCGCGTGCTATATAGGGAACGGGGGGAGGCTAGACGGGAGTAGGATGGTTAGGCTGCAGTATAGGTACAGGACAGAAATGAAAAGTTGAGATGAATCTACAAGGCTTTGTTGTTTATGTTTTCACAAAGCTGTGAGAACGCCCACCCTACCATGATCCTTTAGGGCCGAGAATAAGTAGAAACAGAAAAGGATCCCTTCAACAAAGCTTATCGCTTAATACACTTTCTCATTACGCTGCTGCATGGTTTCCCCCCAAAAACAAGATACTCTACAACATATTCATTTTAAAGTAAATTATATTATAAAACTTTATAATTCGATGGTAGGAACAAGTTAAGACCTAAGTATTAAACCGAATTTAATACGAAGTGTATCGATAAGGGGATTATGTTCTATGTAAACCTACAAGGCATAATACATTAAAGGTTGTGGTATATAAACTATAAAGAAAATATAAATGAACTTATGCTATAATATTAGAGATATAGAAATGCGACTTCATTGTTTGGATAAGCCTAAGGCAAATTAAGTAAAGGTGAACTCTTATTTATAAAAACTTAGGCAAAACGATTTAAATTTATGAGTGGAATTTAAAGTTAATACATCCTATGATGGACTGAGTTTGGTTTCTCAAAGGCAAATTTCATTTGTAAATTGAATATGAATGGCAATTTAATTCAATATGGTTATACGCTATCAAATTAGATGGATTGAGATTTGATCCGCATTTTACTCTTTTGCTTAGTTAAGCGATTTCTTTAAGCAAACCCAAAATTAATTACAGCAAAGCACTTACGGCAAGGTTTTCCTCCCACGCAGAAAGATCTTTCGTTGTGTAGGCCGGTACTGGAAAATGGTGATTAGGTGATGCTTAAAGACATGAGGTATGACGAATAACACTGTAAATTAACATAAATTAGTTTATATTCACTTCTAATTATTTGCCGTTGACCATTTGTATGAATTCTCTTTTTGGCTAAGCAGTTATGTGGCTCGCGTTGCCGGATTAGATAAGATTTTTATATTAAATCACTCTTCTTAACAAAATTATTAAACTCTATACCACTAAAGAGTATTCATAGTCGGTCTTAAACTGGATTAACGACACTAAAATTATTATCAATAGGCTGGGCAGGTTATGTACACCATGTGGTCGTAACCTCAATATATCCGATGTGGTGTAGGCAGGGACCACTGTAGAGCAACGGATGATCTATAACCTCAATAGACACAACAAGTCATGGGCACCATATGGTAGCAGAACACGTCAGCTATGAGTGAGGTGGCCTTTAAGCTTCCTCCAGAGATTGCGAGACAATTGTGGCCCACTTAGGTTAGGCTCGGTTGGTGCGAAAACGCAAGTTCGATCCCAACGAGGTCTGGTCGGAGACAACCCCTATGTCAACGCGTCGGAATTCGTGTGCGGGACATAAGCCAGAGCCAGGGGTCTGCTATAGCCACCAGCAACTAGGCGGAAACTCCCAAATCACAAATGCGATCAATCCTCGATTCCGGGAGCACCTTGGGACGAGTTTATATAGAGCACTGCACGCAAGGGGGACACTTTAGGCGTCAGCAGTGTCTCATTGGAGAGGTACTTATTAGATGTAATTCACTTTTCCTACATGGAACTAGTGGTGCCAACCTAGATTGGAATTTAAACATTCATAAGCCAGTGTCTGCTACAAAAATTAACAATATTTACCCCAGAGGGATGACACCACCGAAGATATGAATGCTTTTCACTCAACTTTCGGGATTTCTCCACCGGAAGGCCTGAACCAATGTACGGACACAGAGATGGCTGTGTGCTTGGCCGAGATCTAGGTATGAAAAAACTTGTTCACTCAGCCTGCAAAGGCTTACACAAAATACTCACAATTGGTATCTTTGTCTTATTATTGAAAAACTTCACAATTCTTGTGCAACGCTACTAACACATACACACAAACGTATGTATAAGCGTGGGTAACTAGGTTAGGTTAAACACTTTAATGATTTTCGCGAAAGGTCTTAATTGCACAACTGCACACTTTGACGGCCACGAGGAGAAAAGAACGAAGTGGCTGCCTCATGGACCCAGGAAGTCAGTGTTCATGCGAATTTTCTTTTCAGCTTGCTTTCCTTTACACACAATTCGGAGAATAAGAAGAGACAATCATATGGCGATCTAGTTGGGGCTGCCAACTTGGAGCCAGGTATTCAGTCGAACAAAAGCTGACTGATATGGTGGAGCAAGCAGTGCAGAACTAAAAATCGTTATGTTTGAAAAGAGGGAAACGATTTAAACGACAAGCGAAATACATTACATGGCGGAAAGCCCACAGGTGATGCATCAAATGATTGATGCTCTAAGTAGGTACTGTCAGACGTTCGTATAAATATCGAGAAGTCGAAAATAATGATAGTAAAGGATGGAAGAGGACGAAGAGCCAGAGCTGATGAATGGACACTAGATGGGGTATTGCTAGAAACAGTAAACGAGAACAAATACCTAGGCGTGCTACTGACATCCAATATGTCGTTTAAGAAACATTTGGCACAGAAATTGACAGAAGCCAAAGTCGTCACAGCAGCACCAAATATAAACTCTTTTTAGCAACGTCTAGGGCAATTATGTGTTATGCGGCCCAGTCTTGGATTGGATTTTGCCGTTTCGAGGATGTAAAGCGATTGCTTCGTTTCTACATTAAAAAGATCTTTTATCTGCCTGTAAACACTCCGAGCTACGCATTATACATTGAAACGGGCCTTCCGACATTGTTTCAATACACCCTTCAGCTGCACTTTAAATATATAGGCAAAGCTATGCAGATGGACTCTTCACGGCTCCCAAAAGTCATAGTTGAACAACTTTTGACAGACCGATCACAGTTCTTCCATGAATGGGGTAGTATGGCAGGAGATCACAACAAAAGGACATACACAAATGACAGCACAACTTGGGATGCGTGGCCAATAGAACTGTTACAGAAGATTGACGATGGAGAAAAAAATGAGTTCGAGCGGCAGACAAGGCAGAGTGATACACGATGCACATATAAGCTCCTAGAATACAACTTAGGAGAAAGAAACAATTTTAGGGATGATGTGGATACATATGCAATATCGCTTATTTTTCGTGCAAGAGTTGAAGTTCTCAGACTAAACTACATGCCACACAGAACTACGGAAAGCTGATGCACCCTATGCAATATGGATAAGAGAGAAGATGTTGCACATTAAATAGCGCGATGTCCAATACTAGATGAGCACCGTTTACTGCACTTCGACAAATGGAGTCTAGAGAGAAGGGAAATGCTTAACCTAATGAACGGTTCCAATTGGCCCTCTCTAACCTCATATCTAAGGGAGGCCACAAAATATAGGCAGAAATTTTTAGGGGATTTCTGAACAGGAGTGTCAATTTTATTTGTATAGGATTTTTTATAATGTTTAATCTCAATAAGTGAATATTTTGTAACCTCAATTTATGTATAATAATGTTTCTTTTTGAATTACTGTTAACGTTAATCTATGAGTTATTTCCCTGCGAGTGGTTTTCTTACGCACTATTTCCGGTGAACGATTTGATATCCCGGAACGACCGGGGGAGTCAAGTAACTGGAAATGGAGTATTGTAACTGGAAATGCTCAGAAGGATACCAGCATTTATTTATAATAATGTCACTCGGCCCTGTTCCGAAACGTTGTTTTTTCTTGTTTAAAATTAATATATCAATATAAAAAGTGCGAAGAAAATCTGTGGTTACTAGATTAGGTCGTCGCTTTTTGTCGAATTGATTCCACTTGACTTGAGCAGTCGGTTTCAACTACTTAAGCAATTCCGATTTTCCTCAAACCTGATCTAGTAACCATAAAAATGATTTTTATGAATTCGGAACAGGCCCGACTATGAGCATTTCTATTTTGTTAACACAAATAATAAAAATATTTATGAATAAATCAAATAATAAAAATAATTATTACAAAATCGCTGCTTTGTCCTACATTCGAAATTTAGAAAATAATAATAAGTACCTCTGGTATGGGTACCTTTTGAAAATGTTAGTGAACATGCAAAATCAATCAGTCATTTATTTACAATATTGCTATTTTTAAATTCATATCGACACTCACCAATGAATTGAATATCTCACTCATTATAATAAACACTCATTCAAGTCGTATAAGTCTTCTCCTCCAATTGTATAACTTATACTCCACCCAGTTCACACGCTCTCGCACTCAAACACACATACACAACTCGAGTTGCACACTTCCCCACATTTTGACAGCTCTTGGCCACGTGATTTTGCATTTGCCTCCGTCCTCTTGCCATTTGTTTTGGTTTTGCATTTGTTTTACATTTTAGCAGCCGCCTTCGTTGGTACTTTCGTGTTTTTGCCAAAAGCTTAACAAAAAAAATCGTGATTTGCACTTTTGCTCAATGTTGATTCACATTTAGCCTATTTTTTGAGTTCTGGCTTAGGCAATTTCCAATTTTTTGAAGTTCGTACAGCAAAAATGTTTAATGTTGTTTGCCTTTTTATTTGGGGTATTTAATGTGTACTTTTTTGCGGTAGGTTAGTTAAACCCACCACAGAAGCTACAACTTCTTCTCTTCGAGCTTCGTGTGTGTGGTTGTTTCTCTTCCATTTCGTTCTGCTAGTACTATGGTAAGCCTTCTGCGGCATCCTGTCGCTTCAGTTGTGTGGCTGAAGCCGCTTTGAATACATTTCCCGATGTCGTTCTCTTCCGTCTTCAGAGTCGTTGTTTTTGTCTTCCGGTATCCGTATCCGCTCTTGGTCATAACGCTGTCAAACTGATTTAATTATTTTGATAAAATTACCAAAAAAAAATTTTGAATTTCTGAAAAAAAGTTTCTAAAGTATTTAAATTTTACCCGGTTTACCCGGTTAATAAAAATAAAAAATAGTGTGTAGAAAGAAGTGTTCCACAAAATGACACTCAGACATCAAACACTCTAAAAATAATAAAAAAAATTACAATGCAATCTCGATAAACTGTGAATTTTGAGCTTGCTTGTAGGCACTGTTCAATGTAGCGCTCGACTTTGAAAAAGATCATTTGAAGTCAGTGTCGCGAATCATAGAAGTAAGTGCGCCGAAAATTTAGCACAAACAGAGTTTAAAATAAGCAATTTAGTAAAAAAGAAGTGAGAAAGTCGATCAAGCCCGACTATAACATACTCTGTACCTGGAGTAGAATGAATGCAATGCTGGTGCTGCGCTCATCTCTAAGTACCCGGAATATCAATTCCGGGTACTTAGAGTCAGTCAGTCCTGGATTTATGCAAACGCGAGAAGAACTCTTGATTGTGTGAATCGGTGAACACTGAATTGCAAGTAAGACTCCTGTGGTCTGGAGTAGAGGCGACCAAATGGAGAGGACAGAAAAGTGCGCTGGTGTTGGTGAACAAGATAACTCCTTCCAGACTACAGTAGTATGTTTTGACTACAGGAAGGAAAGACGGCCGAACAACAACCCCAATATACACCAAAAATAAACAACGAAAACGGCCAAACAAAAAAATCCACACAGTAGTTTAACTTGCAATTACATCTTCACAGGATTCACACATTTTTTAAAACTTGGGTTTTGTTTTTTTTGTGTTTGTTTTTTTTTTTTTGTTTAATGTTCCGGGGGGGGGGGGATTTTTTTTTTTTTTTTTTGTGCGTATAAATTTTTCCTTCAGACAAATCTCTAACGAAGAAGCAGCGCCGTTAGCAGCGATTTGGCTTTATTAGCTGCCCTAACATAGGAACCATTTGAAAAGTGCCAAGCTAATACCAATAAAATTTAGTCATGTATTATATATACTAGGGGGATTCCTGAAAGTTGATTTGCTTTTAATTTGCTTTCGTGAAAGCAAAAGCAAAGCAGTTGGTGATTTGCTTTCATACAATTTACACACATATACAATTTGACAGATTCAAAGAGGAAGGGCAGAATAAAATTGTGGGAGAATTTGCAACTTCAAACTTTCTAGGAGAGCTGTGCAGATAAGTAACCATGAACATCTTTGACCAAGTCAAGCAGTTCTCCAGGAGAAATGTCACAGGAAACGAAAGCAAATCGAAATCAGCTTCGAAGCTGATTTTACGAAATCAATTAGTATGACCTTAATTTCCTTGCATTTTCTGGGCACACTGCTCACGAAATCAAATCCAAAGCAAATCCCTTTCAGGAATCCTACTACTATTATTATTTAATAATAAAAAAAATTTTATTTTTTTTATTTTTATATTTTGTTTTTTTTTTTATATTGTTTATTTTGGGGGGGGGAGGGAAAAAAATAAATTTTTTTTTTTTTTTTTTTTTGAATTTTTTTTTTTTGTATCTATATTCATTTATTTTTTTTTACAGGGGGTGGATTTTTTCCTTTAATATAGGGTTTTGGGGGGGGGGGGGGGGAATTTGTTTTTTTTAATTCATTTAATTGGGGTGGGAGGGGGGTGGTTTTTTTTTTTTTTTTTTGTTTGGTTGGGGGGGGGGGGGGGATTGAATGAAGTCCTATGAGGGGTGGGGGTGGGTGGGGGGGGGTTTGTTTAGGTTTTTTCGCGGGGGGGGGGGGGTGGGGGGGGGGGGGGGGGGGGGTTTGTTTTTTTGTTAGCATACCCCCCTAAAAAAAAAAGGGGGGGGGGTTGGTTGGAGGAAAATGGGGTGCGTCGACGACTGTAAAAATATGTGAGGAAGTTATATGGTGGCTAAAGATGTGTTTGTAATTCTGAGAGTGTTTTGCTTTTTGTTTTATTCTCTCTCTCTCTCTCTCTCTCTCTCTCTCTCTCTCTCTCTCTCGATATTAGCAAAAGCCGTAAGTACTCGATAAACTCTAAATGCCATTCCTTATATTGTTGTATCATGACCACACGTGTATGTCTCGCCTACTGAGATAACTTCATGAAGTTTGCTTCATCGTGTAAATCCCGTCTTATAAATGATACAACAATTTGTCATGGAGAAGTCATATCTTAAGAGCCGCTAGAGTTACGGACTGCTGCGGCAGCTCTTAGCTATACAAATGTTCTTGCCTGTGAATGATGTTAGGATGCTTATTGGAAAAATTTATTGAAGTTTTTGGACATTGTGACTCTCGAGATATAAACAGGTCGGTTTTTGCCTTTCATTCAAATGCCCGGTATATTTTTATCCCACCAGATTCTTGACGTTAGCCTTAAAGCTTGTATTGTCCTCAGGGCTCTTACATTTTTTCACACAATTATAAATACACAGGAACCTTTATATTTTTGTCCAATTCGTTGTTTTTTCGGAATAACACAATTTTTTATGCGACCATCAGCAGCAGCTGTTACTCTTCAAATGAAAATCAAAGACGGAAATTCCAACGTTTCTTATTAGTGTGTATTATTGTCTTCACCTGCAACTTTTAATCGGAAGCAGTGAACAAAGCAACTCCAAGAAGGAGATTTCTAAGTTCAAGTTCAATAATATAAAAAGAATGAATTGAAAAGAAGCAGCAATCTATTAAACTGGGAGCTCCCGACTAAAAATCAAGATAATATGAATTAGAAAATAATTAGGTTCAGAAATAATTTGTTAAGTCAGATATGTTGCCTTTATTGAACACTAAAAGTAATTGCGAATGCACTCGACCACGAACTGAGTGCTCATACATTTATTTGTGATAATTATAGCGGGTATAACAAAAGAAAAATTTTGAAATTTTTTTCTGGGTGGAAAACTCCTGCAGTTCGAGACAGAAAAGAGGATAAGCTAGCCAACTTACTTCAGAACTGGAAGAACCAAAATCAAAATAACGATTAAATTAAAAAAATAATAGTTTAATTACAAAAAAAAAGATGTTAGCTCTAGCTGGCAATTGCGTGAGGAGCAGCTAAGTGTGATTCAAGAGTCATCAAAAACTTTGGAAAAAGTTTGAATTAAAATTTGTGAAGCTTAAACTGAAATATGCAAAACCATTCTTAATTGTATAATAAGGTCTAGCAGAGCCCTGCATGAGTGGAGTCAAAGTGCCCTTTGCTTAATTTTTTTAAAAAAATGTTGAATTAAATTTATTCTGAAATTTGCACACTCTGTACCACAGTTAAGTTTATAATATTGCTGCAGGATGTAATACAAGACACTTGCAGCACGTCAGAAACAGTCAACAGTCCTCTTTACGTTGGGACAACTGATAGATAGATAGATGATAAGATATGAGATAAAGAAAAAATATCCTGAAAAAAAAAATTCGGCTCAATTTCTGTAATTGTAGAAGATTCCAAAAGCGATAATGTTTTTAGTGCACTTACAATCAATCTGCCGACTTTACGATCTCTCTCAGTTTTTTTAGACAAAGAGTTTGGGGTGTGTATACGATTTTTTTATTATTTTAGATTGTTTTGTTCATGGCTTCTCAAAGTGTTATTTCGTTTTTTTTTAATTTTTTCTTTATTCAGACTTTCAGGTTCAAGGAAATTCCATGAGTCCTAATGTTTTAAATTTATTATTATTTATACCGAAAGATGTAAAATTCTCTGTCACTGGGAGTTTATGTCATGTCTCTAGATATCCAATTATCCTATCGGTCTGCACCCTTTTAAAATATAAGGCAGTCCTATCAAAAAAGTAAATTCAAAATTGTGAGAAGCCGCACGAATATTTATTTAGTCAAAGAAGTAAACTCAATATTAACTTAAGAAATCAAAGGAACCACTTTACTTGGAACAGGACAACACTCTTAAATGTTCTGGGGCAAGTCTCCGCATAGCTAGCCTACTTTTGGTCCATACTTTAAGCTTTAATAAATCAAAGCAAAAAAGAAAAAAAAATTGAAACAACAAATTTCTGTGGCTGCGTGCTTAAAGCTCATAATTATAACACTTTGCACATGAAGTAGACGTGTTTTTGTATTTTTTGTTTAAAAAATTTATGTCTTTTGCAGTTGCTAATTGCACACTTTGTTGCTACAACGTGGAAATTTATTGTTTCAGTGCATGTTTTTGTTATCGAAATGAGCGGGCTAAATATTTCGTTGTTCTCAACTTTAAATACTCTGCTCTGTTTTACAGAACTTTAAAAAATATTGAGATAGAGTTAAGTGGGTGTTAAATTTATACTCAGCTATTAAAAAAAAGTTATTTATCGTCTACTTAATGGATTAAAAGAGCAGTCAGCATTTACACTGAGGGGAACAGCAGCCAATGCAGCTCAATAAGTCAACATAAAGACACGCTGAAAAGTATGCTATGATTGCATAAATAACACAGGCCAACAAAATGACCATCTTTGTGAGGTGCAGCCCTGTTGATTTAAAAATATGATAAGTTTATGTTTACTGATTCCTAAACTGGTTTCGGTTTAGCTCCATCAGCTCTTCTTTCCAAGATATGGCGGAAAAACGAAAATCTTGCATTTTTGGCACTCTAGGATTTATGGAGGCCACACTAGGAATAAATGTATGAGTTTATGAGCTAATAACGGCAAAGGACATATCAATGCAAATTTAAAAAATCATAGGCGCTATATAAGTACAGCGGAAAGGGTCTAAATTGGCCTCTAAAGACAGATATTTTTCGATTTATAGCATTTTAAGCAATATAAACCATCCCGTTTAAGCTAGCGCAGTTATTGAATAATTAATTTTGCCATCTGAGCTTATAGCCAAACATATGATCTAATTTTGTGATTTTTATGGCATTTAAATAAGTTTATTTGGCAAAGATATGGCGTGTTTAAGACGAAAATACATATTTAAATTTATGGGAGGAAAACTAGATTGTTACCTAAATCTGTATAGGAACTGTAAAGGGGCTACTTGGTTCGGCATAAATTGTTATATGTTTACATGTAGATGATAAATTATAATTTGGAAACAAGTAGCCTTTTCACAGTCCCTATAAAAATTTGAGTTACAAATCTAGTTTTCCTCCCATAAATTTAAATATGTAATTTCGTCTTTAAGAGGCTATAACTTTGCCAAATAGAATGATTTAATCGCCAGAAAAATCACAAAATTAGTTCATATGTTTGGCTATACGCTCAGATGGCAAAAATAATTATTCAATAACTGCGCTAGCTTTAACGGGCTGTAAAAAATGCTAAAAATGCTATAAATCGAAAAATGTCTGACTTTAGAGGTCAATTTAGACACCTTCCGCTGTACTAATATAGCGGCTATGATTTTTAAAATTTGCATTGATATGTACTTTATCGCAATTAGTTCATAAATTCAGATAATTATGCCTAGTGTGGCCTCCATAAATCCTAGAGTGCCAAAAAGTCGACTTTTTGGTTTTTCCGCGATATCTTGGAAACAAGAGCTGATTGAACAAAACCAATGATACAGTTTTGTTCAGTGAAGTCTATATTAACATAATCTGTTAAAAATAGACCTGCACCAAAATCACTGTTGGGCTGTGTAATATATTGTTTATACGCAGCGTGTGACTTACATTTATTGATCATGTTGCACTATGGGGAATTTTGCCAAATATTAGGCATAAACCCCTTTTCCAAAAGTGCTCAAAACTTAAATTTTTTTGTCTCATTAGACCACAAATACATCAGTCTTCAATGTTACATACCACGAATTTTGATTTAACAGAGCTCTGTTAAGTAAGCAGCTGGTAAAGTCAGGTTATGCTAACGAATGACAGTTCAATGTTAAGTGTGTGTTTTCTGCTGCAATTTGTAATTGCCAAATATTAATGAAAACAGAAAGTTTTGTCGAATATTTTTGAATGAATCTAATCGTTGTGGTATGTGCTATGTTTTAGTGCCTTTGATCTGTAGAAATTAATCGTTGCGTCCCTGTATTTGACGGTATTCGTGATTCATCTCACAAAAAAAAATTGGAATGAAAATTGAACTTTGCAAAGCCCTACCAAATTTTGTTTAGATTTGTTAGAGCTGGGACATTTACCACCTTCTAGAGCTATCAATTCCGCTTCTGATTCACTTTTGCTCAACCGCATTTATGCGCATTTCTTTGCAAAATTTCACTTTTTAGGGACACAACCTCAATTTTTCCAATGCCTACTTCCATGCCAAATGAAAAAAATGTGACGAGTCGGGAAGATGTTATTTTTGATTGCTTTAGAGAGGGGTAAGGCCAAAGTCTTTCAGTCGCATATGAAAGATATTTAAAAGAAAAAAGGAAGCATATTTTGTGCAATTCTGGAGATGAATCGCGGTAATTGAACAGAATAATGCAACAATTTGAACGCAGAAATTCCATTCTAAGCCATTGGGAAGCACATGAACCCAGAGTGGCGTTCTCTATGGTCATTTACGCTAAAGCGTATTAGAGGTCGTAGGACTCGAGCTGCTGGAGATAACGTAGTAGAAGAAGCAAGCACAGCTGCTCGTAAACAGTAAAAATCGACCAGCTGACCATGCAGCAGTTTTTAAGATAGTTTCTTTAAGGCCATAAAGGCCTTGGCAGTCTTCCGTCGATGAGAGCAGTATTGTGCAGTTAGAAATTACAGTAGGAACAGAACAGAAATTGCAATAAAAGTGCCGCATCTTTTTCAGGAATCTCGAAACTCCATAAAGTTTGCGGTCGAAAACTATGTTTCTTATTATGCGCCAATAATGGTACATTCATTTTTCTGTAATATAGAAAGAACAAACCAATTTTTTCTTGTACAAAAAACAAATTTTTTTTTTAAGGTGGGTATAAGTGCTACCACGCCCACTTTTTTGCACATATAGCCCAACGGTATACATAACATAAGGCAAAAAACTAGACCGCATTATCTTGCTTAGTTTTTGAGTTATTAATTAATGCCTGATTTTTGGAAAAATTCCCGTGTGTTGTTGGGAAAAAGAAAACAAAATATATATTCACCTAGCAAACGAAATAATCTTATTCGATTGCCTTGCGGCATTATAATCTACGAGTGCTGGGATAGTGATGCCATATAAAAGCTTTTGTTTGCGCTTGCTGGGGTAATGAAATATGTGCAGAAATTGATGTAATTGCCCAGTAGTTTAAAACGTAAAGAAATATTCATTGAACTAATTAAATTCTTGATCAGGGCGTCGAACTGCGTCGATTGAGCTTTGTACGTCCGTCTGTCTTTCTGTCTGTCTTTCTGTCTGTCTGTCTGCCCGTCTGTCTGTTTCCATCTCCCACTCCGCTAACTATCTTCAAACTTATGTCTTTTTATTTTTAGTGAATATTACAAAAATTAGTCAAACGGCTTATGGCCCAATCAGATTTTTTATGGCTAAATTGCATTTATTTTTTATGCAGCCAATAAATTTATGGCTAACGGTAAAACTAGCCTAATATGGAAAATAGATTTGTGCAGATATTGCATCAAACTACCACCGCGTCTTCTTTAAAATCCAAAGCAATCCAAGCAAGGAACCGAAACCAAATCGCTATATAACAGAAGCCGGGTCAAGGCCAGCCTTTTTTCGACCAAATTGAGTGTGAACCAAAATTATAAAAAAAAGAAAGAAAATAAACTCGCTCATCACTTGTCAGCTGGAGTGGTTGTTATTGTTCTTGTTGGCATTGCGAAATTAAGCGCAAATGCAATTGGAATTTCCAATGAATATTTGAACAAACGCACACAGTGAACGAGGCGGTGGCCAGTAAAGGTGGTAGTGCAGGGAAGGGGCAATGGGGGGCATAACACAAGTGTTGAGCAAAGTGCATGCGTAATGAATTTATCACCCACAGAACAAAGGAACAAAGCCAGAAAAAAACGAGAGCGTAATGTCGGCTCTAACCGACTTCGATATACCGTTACTCATGAAAAAACATGATTAACAGTGTTCCTTAGGGTGACCATCCGAAAAGTATGCAACATTTTTATTTTATTTTATTTTTCTTATAACTTGAGAACCGTTCATCCGATCTTTATCAATTCTTCAGAAAATCGATTTATTTATTTATTTGCTTATTTGCGATTTATTTGCTAATTACTAACTATCTTTAGAAGGTACGAATCGTCTATCTTCAAAACTGTATGAGATATAACGTTTTTTTCAAATTGCGGGGACGGGAGGGGCGTGGCCAAAATTTAAAACAAACTTGACCTGTGGCAGATAAAAGAAGTATTTGTCCCATACAGGCAGAAGGAATCATTTCCGACCATATAAAGTATATATCGCTCAATTACTTCAATACTGGCATAACTCAAAATAATCCATTTTGAGAAAAACACATTTGAAGTTATCAATGGATTTTTACCTAAAAAAAATGGTTCTTTTAGTTTCAACTTAATTAAGTAAAATATTATAAATTAAGAATGCTTATTAATAAACATAAAAAATATGATGTTTTAACTGAAAAACAAAGTATGTTTGGTCACTATCGACAGCAGGACAACTGAGATATGGCGGTTCTTGCATAAAATAGTACAGAAGAGCGCGCACATTTCTGCATCATTAAGTCAAAAATCGTATTTTTTGAGTTATGCCAGTATTGAAGTAAGTGAGCGATATATTCTTGATCAGCATCAACAGCCGAATCGATATAGCCATGTTCATCTGTCCGTATGAACACCTAGATCTCAGAGATGGTAAGAGATAGAGGTTTGCCATGTATGGGACAAATGCTTCTTTTATCTGCACGCAGATCAAGTTTATTTCAAATTTTGGCCACGCCCCCTCCCGCTCCGCAATTTGGAAAAAACGTTATATCTCCTACAGTGAAGATAGACGGTTCGTACCTTCTAGAGATAGTTATTAATTAGCAAAATGAATCAATTTGACGAAGAAATGACCAAAATCGGATGAACGGTTCTCAAGTTATGGGCAAAAAAGTGAACCAAGCACCCAACCCCCTCCCACCCTAAAAAATGTTGCATACTTTTTGGATGGTCACCCTAGGGAACGCAGGAACACTGTTAAGCATGTTTTCTCATGAGTAACGGGTATATCGAAGTCGGTTAGAGCCGACTTTAACTTACGCTCTCGTTATATCATATGAGGATTTAAGCATAACGAATATTTACATACAATTGACAAGAGCCGTACAACTTTTATGTTGTAACAGGCAGAAGGAATCATTTCCGACCATATAAAGTATATATATTCTTGATCAGCATCAACAGCCGAATCGATATAGCCATGTTCATCTGTCCGTCTGTCCGTCCGTCTGTATGAACACCTAGATCTCAGGGATGGTAAGAGTTACAGGTTTGACATATATGGGACAAATGCTTCTTTTATCTGCACGCAGATCAAGTTTGTTTCAAATTTTGGCCACGCCCCGTCCCGCCCCCGCAATTCGGCAAAAACGTTATATCTCCTACAGTTTTGAAGATAGACGATTCGTATCTATTACACAGTGTTACAAAAAAAAAATCTGCACATACTTTTCACGAGACCCAGTACATATTGTTGGGCAGGTCGAGTATAGCATTTCCTCATACTTGGTTTTTTCCTAACACCCCCAAAATCTGAAGTTATGGCCCAAAAACCGCTTTTTGCTTTTTGACCTCACTTAAATAGATATAATTCGTGAATGGACCGTCTGATTACTCATAACCTTATCAATTCCGATAGCCACGAGAGGGACCTAAAACATTATAATCAATGGTTTGACTAATTTAGCGCGATGGCTGAGAAATGCGGCTTAACAGGCATTTTCAACTTTTTTGAGAAATTTGTACTTTGACCATCACTGGTTTCACTATTTTTTTCTACGATTTTTCCTTAAAGTTTGTAATAAAAGCCCATTTAATTTTCCGAACGGTTGTTTCTAATGTAATGCTAACATATTTATGTTTGCTTTCACTAAAGAAGAAGAAGAAGAAGAAGCACACTAAAAAAATACTAGATTGCCAATGCGTATTCGAATATAAAAAAAAATACAAAAAAATTTGACAACAACCGTTCGACGGAGCCTTGCTGTTATGTTAAACGATACGGAAATGAGGTTGAATGCTGCTTAACATAATGGTACCTATAGTATATTGAATATTTGATGTTGCGCTTGCGGCTGAGTTGAATTATAATTCATTTATTTGACAAGCATCGTCTGTGCGTTGTCAGAACCAAAATCGAACTAACTCACAGCTTCTTAGACCTAAAGCTTAACTCTATTCCCCTCTCTGCTGGCGACGTCGGCTGCAGTCGTTCATTGGAAGACTGACATTGCTTCTCTTGCAAGGTCAGACTCCGACTTCTGTTGAAGACTGGATTTAGTGGTGGCGACGGAGTTACTGATTGTGGACAACTTTGTCAGCATTTGGCCAGAAACAAATGCCCTGTGTCCAATTTTGAAAACGTGTTAACGTCCTATGTTAACTTAGACACATGTTTTTCCGTAGACCACCTTATAAAAATGAGGGGGTCAACGACGAGCTTGAAGATCAGTAGAAGTTCAAATGTCATAAATAAATATCTTCGAATTCTCTAATTTCATTTGTCCCCATAAGTAATCAGACAGACAGACAGACACAAAAAGTCAAACTGCCCATCTATTCTAGTCTGAACGCTTAAGTACAATAATTAAAAAAATTAAGAACTTACTAAACAAGTAAGAAAGTTGCTGTCGAGTGCCCCGACAATAAAATACCCTGTCCCAAGTAATGTGGTAAAATTTATTTCAATAAATGGGCAGGCGCACTTGCATATCTTCGGTGGTTTTGCCCGGACCTCATTGTGGAATACAGAACAGATAGAAGAAGAAGTAGGAGGAATGTGCCAAACCTGGAGCAAACTTGATCTGGGTACGCTGTACACCTACAAACATGCAATAATTTGTGGCTCTAGCGTTCATCCAGACAGACAGACAGATGGGCATGGCTAAATCGACTCGGCTATTGATGCTGATCAAGAATATATTTACTTTATAGGTGCGGAAATGCTTCCTTCTCCCTGTTACATACATTTGCACCACTTCATGATCCCCTTATTCTCATTTTCAATGGGATCAGGGTATAAAAAGAAACAATAAAACTCCCAGGCTTTAAAAAAAAATAAAAAATTTCAGTTATACCGACATTTATTAAGGTTGCTTTCAATATATATTAAGAGGTTTAAAGGACTTCAGATTATTAAAGAATAAACAATCCACTAAATTTGACACAACAAACTTTATATAAGCCATTCAACTCATGACTCAATTCTTACCTATTCGATCTCTTTTAATGAGATTCAACCAATATTGCATTAGTTGTGAAATTTCAACCAGAATTATACAAAACTGTTTCTACTGTATGCAACAAATTGCAATTATAATTAACATTGTAAAATTCGGTCTGCAATATAAAACAAAAAGTTAACTACCATTGAAATCGCTCAGCATCGTATATTTTTTGCTCTTGCTAGGAGCAAAAACACAACAATTCAACTGGGCTAAGGTTGTAGGAAGGGCAAAAGCAAGCTTAACTTTAACAATGCTACAACAACAACAACTGTAATGATGAAATGAAAGTCAAGTTTATACAAAAGCTGCAAAAGCACCAGCCCAAACATAAAACTTCTTCAAACACAGAAAATAGGGAAAGGGGCTACAAACGGAAATACGACTGCTTTTGTTTTTTACTTGTTAAAGTAACATGAAAGTACAACTTTTCAACATTAACAATTAGCATACAGTTATGATAATAAGATCAAGTAAATTAAGGCCTTTTCTTAAGACTAATGTGCACTCCTTGTTAAAATTAAGGAAGTTTGAACAATTGTAACAATTGTGGTTTATTGTAATTTTTTGCTTAAGAACCGCTCATCTGATCTTTATCATTTCATTGGCAAATCAATACCTTTTGCTAATGACTAACTATCTCTAGAACGTACGAATCATCTATTTACAAAACTTTGGGAGATATAAAGATTTTTCCAAATTGCGGAGGCGGCAGGCTGCGTGGCAAAGTTGAAAATAAACTTGATCTGCCTGTATAAGTATAAGAAGCATTTGTCCCAAACATGTCAAACCTCTACCTCTTACCATCTCTGAGATCTGTTTGTTCATACAGACGGACGGACCGTCAGACGGACATGGCGAACATGGCCTAGTGTCTGCTCCCAACTCAAGTTTGTTTCAATAGAAAATGTTGAATTACTCCCACAATTTTTTAAGTAATCGATTTCAAATTAATAGCTTACATTTATTTTCGCAATATCTATAATATCTCAAACTTTCCAAAGGACCGGACAATAAAAATCCGAGTTAAAAATGTTGCCTACTTTTCGGACTCCCCCGCTCGGAACACAGGAAGGCTTGAAAGGTTCGCCACATGCAAGAGCAAAGTTGAGAATAGTCGTTTCCAGTTCGAACATGTTGAACATAGTTGTAATCAAATGGTTAACTGACCACCTACTTGTAAAACATAAAACATTTGGTAAACGAGCAGTCAAACAATGTGCAAGTACCCGATTCTCTGATGAATTAAAAATTGTACAATGAAATTGAAATAAAAAAGGAGATTACACTTAGTTGTGGTAATACCAAAAAGGATTTGAAATAAGGTTGTAAAATGCAAAGCAAGCTCTTGAAGTACGTATTTTTAAAATGAAATTTACAACTATTTAAGTTATATCACGTAATCCATAGCCTTAAATTTTCTACCTACTGTTTGTTTTTTACCTAAAAATTTGGCCGCTTACCAATTCCCCAAACAACATACATTTTTGTCCAACAATAAACTAAAAGACAAGGAAAACAAACCAAGGAGAGAGCAGGAGAGGAAAAGAGTCTGGGACAAAACACTTTCATTAAAAATTTGTTGGCCCACAAGTTTTCCATGTAGTTGCAGTTGCAGCTGAGAGTTGAGAGAAAGCTCCGTGCTCTGAATTTATTCAGCTTGAGGCTATGTCTCTAACTTTCCCACTCTCTCCCTGTGTGCGCTTTAACTGTTATATTAACTTTGATTTTGCCTCTTGACTGGAATAATATTAAAAGTCGTAGTTAATTGCCCACAAAACATTTAAATTTGACTAATTGAACACAATCTCCATAAAATTTTATTGTGCAAAACAAGTTCACGTGTGTAGAATTGAGCATGAAAATGCAATTAACATTATTGGTCGGCGGATTACAAAATTATATGAATCCGAACTGCATCAAAAATTTGCCATTTATTTTAATGTGTTTTCAATGTTTCCAAATTATGTGCGAAGTGAAACATATGCGCATTTGGGATTTATTGACCATAAAAATGCCTTTTATTTGTTGGTACTTGTTCCTCGAGTAAATGAGTCTGCTTATTAACAACTTTAATTAGTTGCAAGGCAAACAAAATGGCTTTTATCTGATCAGTATAATGAGCTAAATAAAGCCAAGAAGAAGGAGAGCAGACATTGGCTGCCAACAATTCAAGGCAATCGTCCACAGGGCGTGTGAGTAAAATACAAAACTTGAAGACTGATGAGAGTTAACTCTGGTTTAGAGGTAAATTTCACAAGGGGAGAGTGGGCGAATGAGAAAGAGACAATTACTGATTTGCGGTTGCCCAGCTAGGCCAACAAACTCAACAACAACAATGACTACGTGTATGATGAGAAGACTAAATGCAAAATTTTGTTGACTTGCCTTGAGCTCTGGATATACGCCGCAGGAAAAATACCCATATTATGAGTTAGGTTAGTAGATTTTGTCCAGACTCCACACTCAACTATGTGCATTTCAGCTCTTATCTATCGTGGCCACCGTGGAAATGATTTTGACATATTGTAATGAAAAAACAAAGGATTGTCTATCTTTGCTTTGGTCTTTCTCTGTTACCCATTTTGGTCCTTCCTTGTCAATTGATGTGGCCAGTTTTGGTTTGACGGAAATTAGAAAACATAACGCTGAGGTTCTTACTTTGTCAGCTGAATAAGCCAATAGGGACTTACAGACAAGGCTGTACTTCTTATACTCTGTACCAAAGGTACATAGAGTATATTAAGTGTGTGCAAAAGAATGTAACAGGGAGAAAGAATCATTTCCGACTATATAAAGTACTAGCAAAAAGCCCGTCGCGCTTCGCTGCGCCTTGAACAGTATAGAACCTTTATCAGAATCAGTTTGAAGTCAATCGTGAGAGTCAAATATTTATCAAATTTGAAAACATTCTATAAATTTGTTTCCTCTGTAGAGCCCAGAAATCGAATCATACATACATAGGCTTGAAATCAACGTTTACTACTTTGCTTTTTCACCGTTACGAATTTGCTGCTGCGTTCTTACCACCCCCATCCCACCTACACTCCACCCACTCCCAATCTACTTCTTACACAACTTCCACCCGTTTCCCACCTACTTTCCACTCACTTCCCGCCCAAATCCCACCCACCTCCCACCCACCTCCCACCCACATCCCTCCCACTTCCCATCCAGTTTCCACCCATCTCCCACCCACATCCCACACACCTCCCACACACCTCCCACCCACATTCCGCCCAAATCCCACCCACCTCCCACCCACATCCCCTCCAGCTCCCACCCATCTTCCACCCACATCCCACCCACTTGTCGCCCAATTCCCACTCACATCGCCCCCACTTCCCACCCACCCACACATTATTTCACGTTGCTGTTATTTTAATTGTGGCTGGAGTTTTTGTATTTGCGTTTGTTTTTGTTTTATTTGCAACTGTAGTTTTTTAATTTGTACTCTGTCTTGTTGTTGTTGCCGTTTCATTTCATTTTCTTACGCTCCTGATCGGTAACTCAATTGAATTGCTCCCACGCACACATTGAAATCGTTTCTCTTCGATTAATGCTCTCTGGGCTTTGGTTTTGCGTGCGCTCTCTGCTCTCGCAACTGTAAAGAAAAGTGTGCCTTTCGAAATGAACTGTGAGCAAATGACTGGCAACCTTGAACACCATCTTTCCACCCAGTGGTGGTTGATTTTCCGGAAGATTAGTATGCAGTTAATGTTGAATTATTTTTATTGATTTTTGAAAATAAGTTTGAACTTGATCGGATGAAAAACAAAAAAGTTTCATACAAAAGTTTTCCGCGAATTTTCCACATTTCCCTGCAGAATTTTCCAAAATCCTTTCTTAGTACTCACTTTCAGCATAAGATAAAACTACTGTGAAAATCTCATCTTCCTATCTTTTATGGTTTCGGCTGTGCGACGGTCACCAGTCAGTCAGTCAGTCAGTCAGGTTGAACTTTTTTATATATATAGACTAGCAAATAACCCGTCGCGCTTCGCTGCGCCTTCAATAGTACAACAACGCACACTCACTTACCACCCATTTCCCACCCACATCCCACCCACTTCCCGCCCACATACCACCCACTTCCCGCCCTCATCCCACCCACATACCACCCACATCCCACCCACATACCACCCACTCCCACCGTCTTTCCGTCGTCCACTTACCGCCCACATCCCACCCACTTACCGCCATCAACCCGCCCACATCCCACCCACTTCCCGCCAATTTCCCGCCAACTTCCCGCCCACATCCCGCTCACATTCCACTCACATCCCACCCTCATCCCCCCCCCCTTCCCGCCAATTTCCCGCCCACTTACCGCCCACATCCCGCTCACATTCCACTCACATCCCAACCTCATCCCCCCCACTTCCCGCCAATTTCCCGCCCATATCCAACCCACATCCCACCCACTTCCCGCCCACATACCACCCGCTTCCCGCCCATTTCCCGCCCACATCCCGCCAATGTCCCGCCCACTTACCGCCCACAACCCGCCAACATCCCACCCACATCTCACCCACTTCCCGCCAATTTCCCGCCCACTATTCGCCCACATCCCGCTCACATTCCACTCACATCCCACCCTCATCCCCCCCACTTTCCGCCAATTCCCGCCCATATCCAACCCACATCCCACCCACTTCCCGCCCACATACCACCCGCTTCCCGCCCATTTCCCGCCCACATCCCACCCACATCCCTCCCACATCCCACCCACATCGCTCCCAATTCCCGCTACATTCCACACACTTTACATCCACTTACCACCCACATCCCAGTGGGCTTCCCGGCGGTATTTCCAACATCGGAAAATAAAAACAAAAATTAATTCCGATATTGACCTTTCAAACCGAGTTTCAAGACAATCGGAAGAAAAATAGTTTTTTGCCTGCAGAATTTTCCGACCGTTTTTCTCACGGGCGGATTTTCCGACATTAAAAAATCACATATAAAATTATTTCGTATTTTGTCCTTACAAACCGAGTTTCAAGCCAATCGGATGAAAAATAGTTTTTTCATGCTAAATTTTCCGGGAATTTTCCGACCGTTGGGTCAAATTTTCCAACTTCGGGAAATCACATTTCAATTTATTTCACCTACCTTCCTTTCAAACCGAATTTCAAGCCAATCGGATGAAATATAGTTGTTTGCATGCAGAATTTTCCGACCATTTTCCTCGTGGGCGGATTTTCCGACATTGAAAAATCACATTTCAAATTATTTCGTATTTTGTCCTTACAAACCGAGTTTCAAGCCAATCGGATGAAAAATAGTTTTTTTCATGCAGAATTTTCCGGGAATTTTCCGACCGTTGGGTCAAATTTTCCAACTTCGGAAAATCACATTTCAATTCATTTCACCTACTTTTCTTTCAAACCGAGTTTCAAGCCAATCGGATGAAAAATAGTTGTTTTCATGCAGAATTTTCCCGCCATTTTCCTCGTGGGCGGATTTTCCAAAATCGGGAAAACACGTGTCGAATTATTTCGCGTACTAAGCTTACAAATCAAGTTTCAAGTCAATCGGATGAAAAATGGCATTTTTCCCATACAAACTTTTCCGACGCTTTTCCGACTTTTCCGGGTGGAATTTTCCAAAACCCCGTCTTAGTACGCACTTTCACCACCAACAGAAACTCCTGTGAAAATTACAGCCCTCTATCTCTTACCGTTTGGGCTGTGCGATGATTGCCAATCAGTCAGTCAGTCAGTCAGTCAGTGAATCAGGACACTCTCTTTTATAGATATAGAGATTATAAGTATAAGTATAAAGTATATTCTTGATCAGCATCAACAGCCGAGTCGATATAGCCATGTCCGTCTGTCCATCTGTCCGTCCGTCCGTCCGTCTATCCGTATGAACAAACAGATCTCAGAGATGGTAAGAGATAGAGGTTTCACATGTATGGGACAAATGCTTCTTATACTTGCAGGCAGATCACGTTTATTTTCAATTTTTGCCACGCCCCCTCCCGCCCCCGCACGTTATATCTCCTACAGTTTGCCGAAGAAATGATAAAAGTCGGATCAGCGGTTCTCCAGTTATGAGCAAAAAAGTACATCGCACTCCCCGAACCCCCTCCCACCCTTTCACAACTAACACCACCCAATCTTAGAGAAAGAGAGAGCGAGAGAGAGTGAGAGAGAGACTTTGAGATGAGCGCAGCACCAGCATTGCATTCAGCTTCTACACCAGGTACAGAGTATGTTATAGTCGGGCTTGACCGACTTTCTTACTTGTTATACACTTGAAAAGTGTATTATAATTTTGCCCAGAAGTTTGCAACGCATAGAAGGAATCATCTCCGACCACATAAAGTATATATATTCTTGGTCAGCGTGACGAGCTGAGTCGATTAAGCCATGTCCGTCCGTCTGTCCGTCCGTCCGTCTGTCCGTCCGTCCGTCTGTCTGTTTCTACGCGAACTATTCCCTCAGTTTTGAAGCTAGCGAGCTGAAATTTTGCACAGAGTCTTCTTTTGTCTGCACGCTGCTAATATGTCGGAACCGACCGGATCGGATGACTACTTCTTGTAGCTGCCATACAAATGATCGGTCAAAAAATGGGTTTTATTGAGAAAAACTGGTTTTTTCTCAATATTACCGCTCTCAATCACGGTCATGGGCAATATTAAATGTTTTTAAGCTGATCTGCGAAGTTTGGTCGAAGTCGCTAACCGTTGAGACAAGCGATTTGAAGTGTATAAAAACTTCGGCACTGACGAAGTTAGCCTTGCCTTTCTAGTTTTTAAGCTATGATAGCTGCATTTGGCCCCGAATCTATATTGATTATACTTAGATAGCCTAACTTAGTTGAGCTGTAAATGTAAAGACTACTGATCATCATCACCATCAATATTACTATTAATAAATTTATTTTTTTTTAAATATCTCGATTTTTCACATTTATTTTCGAGCAATTTGAATCTTATTTAAAGCCCTCGGCCTTAGCATTCACATAAAAAAGCACACCAATGAAAACTTTAAAATAGATGACTGACTAGATAGAAATGCTTCCCTCACCATCTTGGCCTCCGCGACAATTGTTAAGCCAGTAGAAAACGCTACTTCTGCTTAAATTTACGTGCTTTGCGGCTTAGCCACTTGAGTTATGTGTGCAAATAGACTAACATGAGCATCAAGTCGAATGAAACTGTCTGTGTTCACCGCTTGACAGATGGCCATTTTCTTGTTTTTTTTGTTTCAGCATTTATTTAAAAGTTCTAGGCACATTTTGTACAATTTTTTATTTCGTGGGCCAAATCCTTTTTGTGACTTTCTGTGTTTTCGGAAGTTTTATTTCCTATGGAGACAAATCGCCGTTATTTTAAAAATGAGATTCATGGCACCAATTCAACACTAAATTGATTTTAAACAAAAGACTAAATTGGAGCCGATATTTTGGCCAAAAGTCCTAATTTTTTGTTTGGGACAATGGTTAAGTCGACTGACGGAAATTTGAAACCATTAAATAATCGATTTATCTAAAAATTAATGCAAAAAACTAAAAAATAATTGTTAGATTTCGGCAGGCAAGAGGTACCAGAATTTGATTTTTATTTTCCGATTTCGGACTAGTTTGCAATAAAATATTCAATAGTTTTTCCATTTGTAAGCGTCTACATAAAAAATACAACAAATCTTACATTTTTTGAGCATTTTTACATTTGGCCACTTTATGTTTAGAGTACCCGAAAGTACCCCTCTCAATTCACTTGCAACATGGCTTATTAAATTTGTTTTATATTACACTATAGATTGTGGAATGCGCTTTGCGCGGTTTTTCTTTGGTTTTAAGAAAATCCAGTCTTAAATGTTGTACCTTTATATATTGTCCAACCTAAAAGTATGCAATTTTTTTAATGAATTTCCAAATTTAAGGGCATAGCCGGATAAGCCTGGGAAAACTGCCCCAGCAGATTTTTGAATATTTTGAATCAGGGATGGTAGCTATTATATAGGAGGGTATGTATGCCAAATTTCAAGTCAATAGGTCTTTTGGTTGACGAGTAATCTGCAGAAATGCTAAAACATAAATATCGATATATCTGGTCTCACATCACGATTTACCATGAACTGTTGATTGAATATTAAAAAGATTTAACACTGTTATCCGTTATAAAATTCTGGAATTTTTAGTCTTATTCCTTTTGCCCAAAAACCGTGGTCAAAATTTTCAAAATTTAAAATGACCACTTTCCAGTTTTGACACTACCATGGAATTTGCACAGTTCATGTGTCCTCTAACCATCTAATTATTTAAAAAAACTCAGATTTTTAAGAGTGGTGCAACAAGGTAAAATTAAGAAAGAAACGTAAAAATTTAAATATTTTAGCATTTAATTTTGTTTAAGTCTTCATCACTATCTTCGTTTATAATGGTACATTCACCAGTTGTCTTAAATATATTTGTCAGCATCTCGGCAGGCTTGATGATTCTTGACTTGAACCTTGCATAAAAAGCTAGTTTTTCGAACACGACAACACTTTTGCTTTTTCAAATTTTTTTCATCAATTTGCCTGTAAGTAAATTTTTACTCCTTTTAGGCCATTATTTTGCATTTTTTACGTCAGTTAGTGCTTGAACGCCCACCGAATTTAGTTTTTTATGTTTAAAACTTTTATATGATGTCAAAATATAAGCTTCATGGAGCGGAGTTTTACTCAGAATGATGAAATCACCTGTGTCCCTATTCAAGTGCATGCTAAAGATATGCCTTTTTTGAAGAGCTCGTTGAAAAAAAATTTTTAACAAAAGACTGCGTTAATTTGAAAAAGCTTTTTTGTTTAATTCAATAAAGAATGAAGTACTAAATGCTAAAAAATATTTGCCTTTTGATTTAATATGATTGTTTCAGTCAAATAGTTGTATATTCGTTTTAAAATGCTTGTCCCTATTCAAGTGCATGGCAGTGTATATAAATAAAATGTATTTTAATCTGATAAAAATGCATGGCGGTCGTCGACGTTAATCGAAGCATTGGGCAACACCTCAAAGTGGTTTGGGAAGGCTGGAGTCAGCCGGAGTCTCATTGGTGTGCATTGTGGGGGCGTTGCCGGGAATTCATTAAGGAATTTCATTTAAATGCACATTTTAAATTTTGTGCGATGGTCCACGCGGCGTATGCGCAACGTTCTCGTCTCCGCGTGTCACAGCACGGAAAGCGTTCGTAATTTAAAATCTGCTGTTATTAATATTCATGAAAGTTAAAAAGTTTTTCGGTTATATATTTAATGTGCGACCCTGCGACCTGAGACCACAAAAGGAGGAGACCTTCGGCCGGCCGTGCGTGAGCATACACACAAAAAAATCTGGTGGGTAAAATTAACTACGATGACAGTAACTTTTTTCAAAATTTTGTATGCATGCGTTTTTGTTGTTGTTTGGTAACTGTACTAACAGTAAAATGTACAGAAGAGATTTGTAAGGCTTACGTATTATTTAGCACGAGTTTTGTTGTTGCATTTAACAACTGTACGCTGAGTAAATTTAACTATAAATATTTTTCCACATATTTTGTTGTTTTAATAAGTTACTGTAAACTACAGTTCCCATAGAAATAGTAAATCATACGTGATTTTTTCATCTCATACTTTGTTGTTGTTGCAACTAACTGTACCCACAAGTAAATCTAACCGCACATATAGTAAACTTATTCGAATGCATTTGCTGCACTGACTAACTATACCGACGGCAAAACTAATCGCGGAAATTGTTGACTTAGTAAATTTTAGTTGGTCTTATATGGTATACTTGAACGGAATTCGAACTTGAGAATTACTATTGGTCTCATTTATGCGATATTCAAGAAATTTTTCTTGCATGTGTTGAGGCAGATTTCATATACAAGTAATAAGTTAGAGGCGTTGCTTTTTTAGCGCGCCGTAGCGTAACTGGTAAAGACGTCCTTCCAGTCATGTTAAGACCAATGGCACCGGGATCAAATCCGCCCAGGGTAAGTAAAAATTTTTCAAATTAAATAAATATTGTTTAATTCAAACAAATGCTTCAGGACAAAAATTGGTGCGAGAGGGGAAGTGGGAGTGGCCTCTGGCCTGCTATGGGATGATGATGACCTCAATTAAATTGCCTACGTGTGATAGCTAGAATAGTCTCCCACCCAACTATTCTACTACATACAACTAATTGTATGGTAAAATTACTGTAAATTTATTAGAAAAAGTACTTACTGTAAACATCGGTAAATATTACAAATTATGTGGGTTGGCGCATTTTTAAACGAGATTTTCGGTTGGATTTACTATAGCAATAGTTCTCCTTACGTAAAGGTTTACGAGAAAGTTACAGTAAAATTTGGTTAATTTGAATGACTTTGTGGGTTGGCGCATTTCCAACCCACAATATTGGTTAAATTTACCCACAGATTTCTTTGTATGTACATTTCAATCAGCACGTGCGAGTTCTTCATTCTCATTTTTGCCTTTTTGTTTTTATGAATAACACAGATAATCAAGGGCATTAATGTGAAGTCAGCAGCATATCTCTGTCTGTCTGTATGTAAAACGTTTTAACAAAAAGTTTAAATGATATATAATTTAAGTTGTAAATTAAATGCTGTGTTGATATTTTTTAATGGCTTTTCTGTTCCCATAACGTTAAACTGTAATTTGATTGTTTTATATATTCCTTTCCTTGTTGTTTAAATTGCTTCTGTTCTGCCTCGGTTTGCGTCTCTTGGGAGTGCTCATAAATGGCAGCGGGAATTCTCACAAATTCATTGCATAAGGCATAAGAACACAACAAAACTTGAACAATGGTCCCCAACATCAGCCTAAGCCTATGAATAGAAGATTGCGTGTGAGTTATTCTTGTTTTGTTGTGTTCTTATGCCTTCTGCTTTGGTTTTGCAATACAAAATGCTTGCCAAAAAATGTTGTGAAAAACTTTTTTTTTAACATTGTGCTGTCTCTATTTTTGTTGCACGCTGGGCCATTCTAAGGCTTTTGAGCGGTTTGGCGGATTTTTTTTTACGTATTTTGAAAAAAAAAAAGGACAAGTATTCAAATCCTTTATAGAAATTGAAAGAAGTTGATTTGAGAGAGGGAATAACAATTTATAAACTTAATCCGAAACACTAATTACTTATTGTTTAGCAGCGAAAATATTGTGGTTTTATAATCAAGAACGATTCAAAACCATAACTAAATATTGTTAACCACCAGCCAAATTTCAAATTAAAAGCTTACATTGAAGATAAGGGACTGAATCGATTTTAAAATTAGTTGTCTTGAGTCGGGAATATATGCAATCTACCTTCTTTTTGGAATATGCCTTCGAAACACTATTCGTCGGAAAGCTTTGGTTTATAGTTTCTGTACCACCTGCAACAATCAATTTAACAAAACCAAATTTTCAGTTGTCATTGATGTTTGCAGTTTTAAATGAGCAATTTAATATATGATATTGTTGTTCATCACTGAAAATTTCCAATGAGATAGCCACTGGTTCCTCTTTAGCTTCAGTATAGAATCTTAAAAAGTTGAAGGAAGACTGAATAAAAGGCAGCTGAACAGCGAAATTACCATTAAAAAACCAAAAAAAAAAAAAAAAAAATTAAATGAAAAGAAAAAAAAAAAGCATTAAAAAAAAAAAATTTTAAAAAAAAATAAAAAATAAATAAAATAAAAAAGTGAAAAGATGACTCTGGAACCTTTGGTGACCTTAAACTTTTTACTTTTTGGCCGGGAAGTAAATCTATAATATAAAAATGAATCGCAAAATGTGTTGGTAAGCGCATAACTCAACAACGCCTGGACCAATTTGGCCAAATCTTTTTTTAAAATGTTCGTTGAAGTTCAAGGATGGTTTTTACGGCGAGAAAAATTAGATCCGCCCACGAGGAAAATTCCCGGAAAATTCTGCATGCAAAAACTATTTTTCATCCGATTGACTTGAGATTCGGTTTGAAAGGAAAGTAGGTGATTTAAACTGAAATGTGATTTTCCGAAGTTGGAAAATTTGACCCACCGGTCGGAAAATTCTTGGAAAATTCTGCATGAAAAAAAACAATTTTTATCCGATTGGCTTGAAACTCGGTTTGTAAGGACAAAGTACGAAACAAATTGAAATGTGATTTTTCAATGTCGGAAAATCCGCCCACGAGGAAAATGGTCGGAAAATTCTGCATGCCAAAAACTATTTCTCATCCGATTGGCTTGAAATTCGGTTTGAAAGGACAGAACACGAAATAGTTTGAAATGTTATATTCCGAAGTTGGAAAATTTGACCCGATGGTCGGAAAATTCACGGAAAATTTTGCATGAAAATAACTATTTTTCATCCGATTCTCTTGAAACTCGGCTTGAAAGGTCAAAATCGGAATTAATTTTTGTTTTTATTTGCCGATGTTAGAAAAACCGCCGGGAAGCCCACTGGGATGTGGGTGGAAAGTGGGTGGTAAGTGGATGTAAAGTGTGTGGAATGTAGCGGGAATTGGGAGCGATGTGGGTGGGATGTGGGAGGGATGTGGGTGGGATGTGGGCGGGAAGCGGGTGGTATGTGGGCGGGAAGTGGGTGGGATGGGTGGGATGTGGGTGGGAAATTGGCGGGAAGTGTGGGGATGAGGGTGGGATGAGTGGAATGTGAGCGGGATGTGGGCGGTAAGTGGGCGGTAAATTGGAGGGAAGTGGGTGGGATGTGGGCGGGAAGTGGACGGCGGAAAGAGGGTGGGATGTGGGTGGGATGTGGGCGGGATGTGGGCGGGAAATGGGTGGGGGGAAATTGGCGGGATGTGGGCGGGAAATTGGGGCGGGATGTGGGGGGATGAGGGGGGATGTGAGTGGAATGTGAGCGGGAAGTGGGCGGTATGTGGGCGGGAAGTGGGTGGGATGTGGGCGGGTTGTGGGCGGTAAGTGGGCGGGAAGTGGGTGGGATGTGGGCGGGATGTGGGTGTGCGTTGTTGTACTATTGAAGGCGCAGCGAAGCGCGACGGGTTATTTGCTAGTTTACAAATAAATTTGTTCACGAAGCAATACAATCAATCAAAATAACTTAAGAAACAAGAAGAAGTGTGTAAAAAGGGCAATTTGTCGCTGACTCTGGCAGCGAGATGAAAATATTCGGCCACGAACAGCTGATGGATGAGACCTAACAATTTTCACCAAAGGACATTAACCAAGGACCTTTTATTTTATTTGGCTCCAGGCCAACTTCAGAATGAATAAGTCCATAATTTGGTCACTTAACTTCGGCCAACAGACAACATTATAATTATTTCTCTTTCACTTATCATTTATATAAATTTGCTGTTTCCCTTTTACCATTCTTAAATTTACTTTTCTTAAAAAAAATTAGTTATATAAACAATAATTGACTTCAATTGGCTTTTCTGTTTGCATAAAATTCAATTTTCATATCCTTTGAAGTCAAATGGCGAATGACAACGAATGGCAAAATAGAAGTAAGAGAGAAAGAGAAGAGATGTAATTGGGAATGCCATTTACCCTATAGATTTTGTCTTCTGGGACGACATTGTCTTCAAATGTTTAAAGTGCTTGGGAAATTTATATTTATTTCTCCACTTTCTATAATTGCACTCGATTTGTTTTGTAAATTCATTTGCCCCGTAATCCTAGACCATTTGAACACGTTTACATCCGTGGGTCAATCTATAAACTCAACTCGTTGCAGAGTATGTGGCTTTAGCCCCACACTGCCCCCACCCAGAAGTTGTACTCCTTACACACATTAAAAACACACTTCAACTGCTGTCCAAATATTCTTCGTGCACTTCACAATGAGCAGAAACTCCAACATCTCTCAGTCTGTCTGTGTTTTCTCATTGCTCGACCGACTCGAGCATGAACGTGTCGTCCTTAAGCTCACATCAATTTCAAAACAATTGTTGAAAATTTCAACAAATGGAAATTTTCGTTACGTTTTTCGTTTTCGTTAAGTCCCACGTACAAGCGAAAGAAAATGCCAAGCAACTGTTTGTTGAAACAAAATAAAAGAGGAATAAAATAAAGTTGTGCACTTCCTTTCTGTTGTGTGTATATCTTTTAATATTAAAAAAAATTAGGGGTGTGATTTCATTTTCACAATTTTATTATAATACCTGTATTTTCAAATATTAACGGGGTGGCAGTCCAGCTTCGCCGTCAGAACTAGTTCTCAAACTTTGTCAGTCTGGCAGCTCTGGCTATGCAGCCACCAACAGCTGACTAGTCGGTATTTTGCAAGATGGCCGATCAATAAGCCAGAATTTGCAACCGTGACGAAAATCAATTGGACAATCTAACCACGCTGAAATGCCAACTTCCGCATTCTAGTTCTTTCTTTCTGATTTTGGTGGCCGAAGGGTGCAGATCATAGGATCAATAATTGTCAATTGTGTGTACAACGTGTGCTTAAGCCGATTATCAACTATAGTATGTGGAGTGTAAAGCCCAAGCAAGAATAGCCAATTGAGGAAGCTGAGTTCTGGCTGGCCATTGCGGCAACGCGTTTTATGGTCCAGCCAACACGTATCAACTTTACTGGCCAGACTTAAGCCGATCCTCTCGTGGAAAGTGGTAGATCTCTCCCAGCCGAATTTACATGGTAGTCAGCCGCCAAATAATTGTTACAAGCCACACATAGACGCACGCACCCACACATTCACGAACCTTCATGTGTGTGTGAAGAATTTTGCAGAAAGGTATTTAAATGAATTAAAGTGACATATGTATGTTGCCCAGGATTGATTAGAGTTTATTTTTCTTGTGTTTAGAAGACCCTTCATATTACGAATGGTTTGACGAGTACGTGACTTGGTACAATTGCGTTACGGCTACGGCAAGCTGAGTGTTGAATGCGCTGGTATGGGTTACGGACCATACGAAAATTGTCCCAAACCATCCCGGATTGATAGTACTGCTCATACTGTTCGTACAAATTAGACGGTCACTTAAATCTCCCAGTGGCGAAAAAGCGAGGCTCCAGGACTCGATTTTGTGGCCATCGCCTCCAAACCTGTGAGACTCCCTGATAGGTTGCGCCTGCGTCTCAGCCACCTCTCGAAGGAAGCACCTTTCTACATTACACTGAAACCTTTTTCAATAAATATATATAACCTAGTTGTAAATAAGTACTTAATCCCTTTAAATTTGAATTGAAATTTCTATTGGTATGGTATGTATAACCGGCCTTTGCCTAAAGTGGATCCTAATTTTGTTTTTATAACTCTCACAGTACAACAACATCAGTCTGCAGGCCTGTCGACGACGTTCGAGTAAACTGTTTTTCTTGTAAGTACGGCATAGCCGCATGCTTCAACTACGTAAGTCAACCTGATCCCTAAGGCAGAGCCTACCTATATAATACCACGCTGAATTATATACAGTCCGCGACCAAACATCTAGTACACGGACTTGGCGTATTCGCGCTTCCATTTTAATACTTTGCCGTGTACTCGATGTTGGCCAAACTGGCCAGGCAGGATAAAATTCTTTAATTAACTTTACTGTATTGTAATTTGAAGATCAGCTGTTCTATCAGAATTGAATGTATAGAAGCAGCTTGTTGAAGTTTAACACCATGCTTGTCGACTTTATCGACTATTTCGATTATCTTGTCGTTTCGAATATTTTGACTTAATGGAATTATAATAAGTTGAATCATGAATTAAATTGTTATTAATATGGGCACCTGAAGTAAAAGCTGCATCATTTATAAGGGTAAGGGCATAAATCATTAATAGTCCTTACAGGTTGGGTGGGTAACAGATGAAGAACAATTATCACCAAAGTTCTTCATATAAATATAGGCTGTGTGATCTTTTTTGTTTATCAATTGGTTGAATGTATTATTCCGTTTCTACCTTAACTCTGTCTACTATCTTAGTTATGTGACACGGCGGCTTTCTAGGTGGCAAAAAGACCCACCCCACTTTCCCTGAGCACAGTCGACCCCGTAGGCAGAGTACGCCTCCAGTTAGCTGCACACGTAGCCGTGTTCGTTACATAATTAATGGCGCCCAACGTGGGGCAGGAAAAACTAAAGAACCAGAAAAGGCGAAATCCGAAAATCGTTCGAAAAAGTCCTATCACGATTTGTGTTGGTTTTCTGGTTGTACATCTTCGTACAAAGCATTATTTCACCCCGCGCTTCCCAAATTCAATTCTAATATTCCTTTTCCAATTTCTGGGCCTCTGCGATTAACGCTCTCCATTCGCTTCTGTTCTGTGCGAGCTGCCACCAGTTGGTCACACCAAGCTCGGCAATGTCTTCCCGCACCTGGTCTTCCCATCTTAGTGGTGGTCTTCCCACCTTGCCGCCTCCATAGTCAGCCGCCTTCGATTTATACGCCTTTTTTGCTGGTGCTTCTTCCTTCATCCTGGCGACATGTCCTAGCCAGCGCAGCCGCTGCTGCTTTATGCGCTTAACCAGGCTGGTGTCCCCATAGGCTTATACAGTTCGTCGTTTCTTCGAATGCGGAAATCATCGCCGACTTTTAAAGGTCCATAAATCCTCCGAAGAATTTTTCGTTCAAACACGCCAATCGCCGCTTCATCCGCTGCTGTCATTGTCCATGCTTCTGCGCCATATTGCAGGACTGGGATGATAAGCGACTTGTACAGGGCTATTTTTGTTCTTCGCTTGAGGTCTTTGCTCTTGAACTCCCTACTTAGCCCATAGTAGCATCGGTTCGCAAGAGTGATTCTTCGTCGGATTTCCAGACTGATGTTGTTCTTGCTGGTTATCATCGTTCCGAGGTAGACGAAATCCTCTACAACATTAAAGTTGTACCCCTCCATTGTAACAGATTGCCCAAGTCGCAATGACTTTTTGTCCGCGGTTACTAGGTACTTCGTCTTGTCCTCATTTACCGCTAAACCCATTAATCTAGACTCCTTCTCAATCTCTGAAAACGCCTTGCTTACTGCTCGTGTAGTTTTGCCGATAATGTCAATATCATCGGCATATGCAAGTAGCATTAGATTTTTATAAATAAATCCGCCGGTTCTGTTGGCATGTTCGCACTTGCGCAGTATATCTTCCATCAGTAGATTAAAGAAGTCACACGATAAGGTATCGCCCTGCCTAAAACCTCTTTTGGTATCAAATGGTTCGGAGAGGTTCTTTCCTATTTTGACGGAGCTTTGCGTACTTCTCAACGTCATCATGCAAAGTCGAACGTACTTTGCTGGAATACCTAAAGTAGACAGGGCTTTGAAGAAGCTTGACCTTATCGGTGTGTCGAAGGCTGATTTATAATCAACAAAAAGATGGTGTGTTTGTTTGCCTCTTTCATAGGTTTTCTCCAGGATTTGTCGAAGTGTGAAAATCTGGTCTGTGGTGGATTTACCAGGTCTAAAGCCACACTGATAAGGTCCAATCAGTGTATCAATAAACGGCTTTAGACGTTCACAAATAATGCGGGACAGAACCTTATATGGGATGGGGAGGAGACTGATCCCGCGGTAGTTGACGCAAACTGCAGGGTCTCCTTTTTTAAAGATTGGACAGAGAACACTTAGATTCCAATCGTCGGGCATGCTTTCGTCAACCCATATACGGCACAGAAGTTGGTGCATGCACCTTACCAACTCATCGCCTCCAGCCTTGAACAATTCAGCGGGCAGCTCATCAGCGCCTGGTGATTTGTTGTTCTTTAGCCTTCGTATGGCTAAACAGACTTCCTGTTGGGTCGGCGGGTCTATCTCTATGTTGTCGATCGGTGGCATCGTTACTTCTCTAGTGGCGGCATCCTGTTCGTCATCGCCTCCCAGTAGGTTGGAGAAGTAACTTCTCCATTTGTTAAGCGCCACTTGCGGATCTGTGACTAGATTCCCGTGTTCGTCTTTGCATTGTGGGACTCTGGGCTTGAAACCTTCTGTTAATTGCTTAATCTTTTGGTAAAATTTTCGAGTCTCACTCATGCCGAATAACATCTCGACTTCCTCGCGCAAGCGCCTTTCCTGCTCATTCTTTTTTCTTCTAAATAGGCGCTTCTCCTCTTTCCTTTTCTTCTTGTAAACAATTTTATCAGCATCCGCTCTCGTCTGCAGAAATGTCTTGTAAACCACGTTTTTCTCTGCAGTAGCGCGTCGGCACTCCTCATCGTACCAAGACCGCCTTTGAGGGGACTCGGAGTACCCGAGTACCTCCTCGGCAGCTGCTCTCATGGAGTGTGATATTTGATTCCATTGTTCACCTATATCGGAAGGGGATGGGGAGGATTCCTTGAGCAGTTGGGCGAGTTTAGCTTTGTAGGCTTCGGAGGTCCCTTGTGATTGCAGCATCTCGACGTTTAGCTTTCGACGTGTGCCAGTGCGTGCGGCATGCGCCACACTGAGCCGTGTGCGTACCTTGGCTGCAACAAGGCAATGATCGCCGCTCACGTTAGTCAGCAGCAATGCGGGTGCATTGCCACTGCTTCCGGTGGTCACCACGAGGAGGTGTGAGTCGACTTGAGACGTAGTAAGCCAGGATCACTCTGGGTTCGCCAAGTTGAACCGATCAGAAGCTTTCCCTGACCACATACGCCCCCATTAGGTCCAAAGCTCTATGACTAGAAGTTCTGAACCACCACCAATTCAACCACCATTCAATATTTTCTTGTAGTTTCAGGGCGTATGCTTGATTCTTAGGATTTTTGGCTTTCTGACTATCTTTTGCGGAACCTTACCAATAATCAAGTCATATTGCTAGTACATTAACTAACAACTGTTAGTTAAATTTAAAACCTTTATTGGAGTTTGATATCCCTTCACTTTGGAATTTTTAGATTTGATTTCATGTTGATTCTCTACCAGGTGATAGATGTCTTATTTCAATAATGGATTATTTACGCTAACAGTAATTGAGATAGCTCTTGGTTATATATGCCAAGTTCCTCTTACTGTTGGCTAGAATAAAATCGTATAAGCGAATTTGAGAATTTCCGTGATGGATTATTTCGTCTAGTTACTCTTTCATTTATGCAATTATTCAAACAAAGTTTATTAGTAGTTTCAGTTTTAGCTAAGAGAAGACACAGACCTGTATTTATGAATTATAATAATAAGATGCAGCAATTTTACAGAAGGTTAAGTCCCAAATTACCTAACGAATATCAACTACACAAACACCTTTCGCAAATATCGTTTACCGTTTGGTATATTATCTTTTCCTTTGGTTTTTCTTATACGTATAAAGTTACTTACTATACGTGCCTGATTAAAGTCTATCAGCCCTCAGGAATATAAAATGTCAGTTCAGCGTAGTCCAGAGAATCCAGCAGCAAGTGCAGCTGTTGAGCCAGTACTGTGTAATATTTGTAGGGACTCGGTTTTGATTGATAATGAGCTGGCTGAGACTCCTTGCAAGCACAAGTTCCACAGATCTTGTATTGTTATATGGCTAGGAACTAATGAATCTTGCCCTTCCTGCCGACAACCATGTACATTGGCAGTTTTGAATACTGGTGAAGGTCAGCCACTAGAGCAGCCCTTTCAAACTCCTAGAGCACCTCGTGGCGCACTTCGACAAGGCGCCATTCCCCGAAATAGACCTCATACAAGATCCAATAATCCGCGCAGCAACTCCTCAGCGCAGACAAATAGGCAACACACTAACCCTGATATGAGTACTGGACGTGATTCGTCCAACGCTTCATTTGACCCCTCGGTTGTAACTGACCAGCGCATACAGCAATTGATAACTACTTCTTTGGATACATTTCGTGCCAGTATGATCATAGCGGTGACTGACGAGATCAGTTCAGCTATCCGAAATTTAAGCTTGACAAATAACCAGCATGATATTCCAAATGAATCAGTAGGTGAGCCTAATCATTCCATGCGTTCAAATAACACACGCCAAAGTAACAACAGATATCAAGAAAGTCGTGCTACTTTAAATAGTAGAATCAACGATTCTGTCGATCGTCCGGACAAAATCGCAAGTATTATTTCAAATTGGCAGATTAAATTCTCAGGATCTTCTAATGACATTCCGATTGAGGACTTCCTTTATCGAGTTAATTGTTTAACGGACCAATATCTAAATGGAAACTTCAGTTTGTTATACCAATTTGCCAATATCCTATTTTCTGGACCAGCTTTACAGTTTTACTGGCGGTTCCAACGCACAAATACTCGTTCCAACTGGTCTCAACTATGTGATGGTTTAAGAGAAAGATATAGAGACCAACGGACAGAAGAAGATATCAAAGACTCCCTTAGATCTCGTAAGCAGCGTAGTGGAGAGAGTTTTGATGACTTCTTAGACGCTGTGTTAAGTATCGTAGATGCTTTGCGTCAGCCAATTTCAGATAGCGAGCTTATTGCTAACATTAAGAGAAACCTTAAGCCTGAATTGAGATTAGAATTGCTTCACGTGCCCACACCGACTATAGCTACTTTGCGAGCTGAATGCCATAAGCATGAACAGTTCTGTTTAAGCTTCTCAAACAAACCTATGCCTAGACAAAACACGAACAAGCGTTTTTTAAACGAAGTAGTTCTCGAGGAGGACATTTCGCAAACGCCAAATCCAGACATGGCAGAGTCTTCTGACATAAATGCTATTCGCTCAGTCGATAAAACTAAGTGTTGGAATTGTGACGAGATAGGCCACCGATATCAAGACTGTCTCAAAACCAGAAGAGTGTTCTGTTATGGTTGTGGACGTCTTGATACGTATAAACCCAATTGTAAGAAATGTCATCCTGATTCGGAAAACTTGCAACCGGATGTCCGCCGAGCATAATAAGTGGATATCCTCAGACTATAGCTTCGGAACCTGGTTTGCAAAATACCATTAAATCAATTTTAACACCTGACGTAACTACTCCAACCACAAGCCATTCAAATTTAACTCGTTTTAAACCTTATCATATTCGGTTGATGGAATACAACAAGCGAAGAGCAGAAATATTCAGTCTCAAAGTAAATTCCATATCAAAAACTCGTTCTACAGCCCGACTAATAACCTTTTGGAAGAACAAACGTTCTATAAAGAAAGTTATAGTTTCTTCTGTAGTGAGTAAAAGCAATGATAGTCGTCCGTACATAGCACTTTCGTTATTTGGGGAAAGATATTTAGCTCTACTAGATAGTGGAGCTAATAAAAGCGTATTAGGTGGCCAACTGGCAGAACGACTTCCTGCAACTAAAACCGAGGTCAGAAAACTAAAAGGTGAAGTTCGCACAGCTGATGGCCAGACTCAAAATGTGCTAGGTACCCTTACTGTTCCAATAGAATATGATCTACAACAGAAAAATTTTGAATTTCTGATTGTACCGTCGATCACACAAAACATCATCTGCGGAATGGATTTCTGGTCTGCTTTCGGTATCACAATCTCAAATGCTTCTGCAGTAAACGAATTGGTTTGTCAAACGCAATCTTCTGATAGTATTTCTCTTAGTGCCACAGAGAGAAACCGATTAAAAACGGTCGTTGACTTCTTTCCTTCCTCTGAGCGAGATGGTTTGGGGAAAACGACACTAATACAGCATACAATCGACACCGGGAATGCTAAACTCATAAAACAACGATATTATTCGCTGTCCCCAGTTAAGGAACAACAGTTATGCGAAGAAATCGATCGTATGATCCGATTAGGTGTGCTTGAAGAAGCCCCCTCTTCTGCATGGTCGTCCCCTGCTGTGCTAGTCTCGAAACCAGGAAACCAAGAGTTTGTTTGGATTCGCGCAAGGTGAATGAGGTTACCGTTAATGATGCTTACCCTACACCTCTGATTGAAGGATTAATAAGTCGTCTTCCTCCCGTTCACTACATCTCCAAAATCGACTTAAAAGACGCATTCTGGCAAATTTGTCTGGACGAACAGTCAAAACCAAAAACAGCGATTACTGTTCCTAACCGTCCTCTATATCAATTTACCAGAATGCCCTTCGGCTTAACAAACGCTCCTCAGACAATGTGTAGGCTCATGGACCAAGTTATACCATATAGCATGAAATCCCATGTACTTGTATACTTGGATGACCTTTTGGTCATGTCATCCACTTTTGACGAACACTTGTCCCACTTGGCTGAGGTAGCCACACAACTTCGAAAAGCTGGTCTTACGATAAATATTGGTAAGAGTCAATTTTGTTTAAAAAGAGTCGAGTACTTTGGCTACATAGTAGGGGAAGGAACCTTGCAAACCAACCCAAACAAGATCCAAGCCGTTTCAGATTTTCCGACCCCCAAAACCAAACGTCAGCTTAAGCGATTCCTAGGCATGACCGGTTGGTATCAGCGATTCCTTCCTAATTATTCTAGCGTCACGTTTGCCTTAACTGAGTTGCTAAAAGGAAACACCTTTGTTTGGAACGACGATGCGCAAAAGGCTTTTCTCGATTTAAAAAGACTTTTGACTTCGGCTCCCTTTCTCGTTCACCCAACTTACACAAAACCTTTTGTGGTACAATGCGACGCTTCTGGATATGGCGTAGGAGCAGTATTGGCCCAATGTGACGAATTTGGTGTAGAGAGACCTATCGCGTATATGTCAAAGAAGCTTAACAAAGCACAACGCAACTATTCGGTGACGGAACTAGAGTGCTTGGCGGTTGTGCTAGCGATCAAAAGATTTAGGATGTACATTGAGGGCCACGAATTTAAAGTAGTGACTAACCATGCAAGTTTGCGTTGGCTAATGAACCAACAAGACTTGAATGGCAGACTCGCAAGATGGGCTCTCAAGCTCCAAGGGTTCAGTTTCAGCATCGAACATCGCAAAGGTAGCGACAACGTCGTAGCTGATGCGTTGTCGAGGTGTTTCGAGGATAGTACTGAGATCGCAGATTTTGACATCGACGCAAGTCCTGAAATTGACATAACGTCCGAAGCATTCAGTTCCAACGAATATGTTGAACTCAAAGACCGCTATAACAAAGCAAACTTACCCGATTTTCAAGTAGTGGATGAGTACTTATACCACCGTACAGAATTTTCTAATGGAAATGAACAGAATGATGACTCGTGGAAGCTTTTTGTACCTTCGCAACTACGTGATAGTGTCATCAAATCGGCTCACGATCCTCCTACCTCTTCCCATTGTGGGATAGCTAAGTGCTTAGAGCAGATAAGGCGAAAGTTTTATTGGCCACGAATGGTGGTAGATGTTCGTGCTTATATAGGTAATTGCGACCTATGCAAAACCTCGAAACATCCAACGCAAGCACTTAGAACACCAATGGGACAGCAAGCTACGAGTGAAAGGCCATTTCAACGGCTCTATGTAGACTTCATTGGTCCTTATCCGCGTACAAAGAGAGGAAACGTAGGCATTTTTATAATACTGGACCATTTCTCGAAATTTACTTTCTTAAAGCCGGTACGAAAGTTTAACTCAAAGATCATAATCTCGTTTTTAAAAGAGGATATATTTGATTGTTATGGAGTGCCTGAGGTAATTGTGAGTGATAATGGCACTCAATTCAAAAGCCATGAATTCGCTATATTTCTCACTAAGCATGGAGTGGAACATATTCGTACTGCTGCTTACTCACCTCAATCAAATGCCGCTGAAAGAGTTAATCGATCGATTAACGCCGCTTTAAGATCGTATGTAAGATGTGACCAAAGGGAGTGGGATTTGTACCTCAGTAGTATAAACTGTGCACTGCGAAACCACATTCACCAATCCATTGGACAATCTCCATATTTTGTTATATTTGGTCAACATATGCTGACCCACGGGAAAGACTACGATTTGTTGAAAAGGCTAAGTTTGCTAAGCGAAGGATCAGTTAAATTAAGCCGATCAGACGAGTTTGCGAAAATCCGTTCTGATATTCACAAGCACATGCATAAAGCTTTCATGACAAACCAGCGAACATACAATTTGCGTGCCAGGCCTCGATCATTTGATGTGGGCCAGGAAGTCTTCAAGCGAAATTTTGCATTGAGTAATGCAGCTGCAAATTTTAATGCAAAGTTAGCCCCGATAGGAACAAAAGTTCGGGTAAAGAAAAAACTTGGTAACTCGTTATATCTACTTGAAGATCTGCATGGCCGGGAATTAGGATCGTTCCATGCAAAGGACATTTGGTAGTTTGTAAATCACCCTTTTTCAGATTTTATCTTCGTCGTAAAAACGCAGATTAAACCTGTGCTGTAGGGGTGTGATTTCTCATTTTCATAATTTTATTATAATACCTGTATTTTCAAATATTAACTGGCAGTGGCAGGTCCAGCTTCGCCGTCAGAACTAGTTCTCAAACTTTGTCAGTCTGGCAGCTCTGGCTATGCAGCCACCAACAGCTGACTATTCGGTATTTTGCAAGATGGCCGATCAATAAGCCAGAATTTGCAACCGTGACGAAAATCAATTGGACAATCTAACCACGCTGAAATGCCAACTTCCGCATTCTAGTTCTTTCTTTCTGATTTTGGTAGCCGAAGGGTGCAGATCATAGGATCAATAATTGTCAATTGTGTGTACAACGTGTGCTTAAGCCGATTATCAACTATAGTACGTGGAGTGTAAAGCCCAAGCAAGAATAGCCAATTGAGGAAGCTGAGTTCTGGCTGGCCATTGCGGCAACGCGTTTTATGGTCCAGCCAACACGTATCAACTTTACTGGCCAGACTTAAGCCGATCCTCTCGTGGAAAGTGGTAGATCTCTCCCAGCCGAATTTACATGGTAGTCAGCCGCCAAATAATTGTTACAAGCCACACACATAGACGCACGCACCCACACATTCACGAACCTTCATGTGTGTGTGAAGAATTTTGCAGAAAGGTATTTAAATGAATTAAAGTGACATATGTATGTTGCCCAGGATTGATTAGAGTTTATTTTTCTTGTGTTTAGAAGACCCTTCATATTACGAATGGTTTGACGAGTACGTGACTTGGTACAATTGCGTTACGGCTACGGCAAGCTGAGTGTTGAATGCGCTGGTATGGGTTACGGACCATACGAAAATTGTCCCAAACCATCCCGGATTGATAGTACTGCTCATACTGTTCGTACAAATTAGACGGTCACTTAAATCTCCCAGTGGCGAAAAGCGAGGCTCCAGGACTCGATTTTGTGGCCATCGCCTCCAAACCTGTGAGACTCCCTGATAGGTTGCGCCTGCGTCTCAGCCACCTCTCGAAGGAAGCACCTTTCTACATTACACTGAAACCTTTTTCAATTAATATATATAACCTAGTTGTAAATAAGTACTTAATCCCTTTAAATTTGAATTGAAATTTCTATTGGTATGGTATGTATAACCGGCCTTTGCCTAAAGTGGATCCTAATTTTGTTTTTATAACTCTCACAGTACAACAACATCAGTCTGCAGGCCTGTCGACGACGTTCGAGTAAACTGTTTTTTCTTGTAAGTACGGCATAGCCGCATGCTTCAACTACGTAAGTCAACCTGATCCCTAAGGCAGAGCCTACCTATATACATACCACGCTGAATTATATACAGTCCGCGACCAAAGCATCTAGTACACGGACCTGGCGTATTCGCGCTTCCATTTTAATACTTTGCCGTGTACTCGATGTTGGCCAAACTGGCCAGGCAGGATAAAATTCTTTAATTAACTTTACTGTATTGTAATTTGAAGATCAGCTGTTCTATCAGAATTGAATGTATAGAAGCAGCTTGTTGAAGTTTAACACCATGCTTGTCGACTTTATCGACTATTTCGATTATCTTGTCGTTTCGAATATTTTGACTTAATGGAATTATAATAAGTTGAATCATGAATTAAATTGTTATTAATATGGGCACCTGAAGTAAAAGCTGCATCATTTATAAGGGTAAGGGCATAAATCATTAATAGTCCTTACAGGTTGGTTGGGTAACAGATGAAGAACAATTATCACCAAAGTTCTTCATATAAATATAGGCTGTGTGATCTTTTTGTTTATCAATTGGTTGAATGTATTATTCCGTTTCTACCTTAACTCTGTCTACTATCTTAGTTATGTGACACGGCAGCTTTCTAGGTGGCAAAAGACCCACCCCACTTTCCCTGAGCACAGTCGACACCGTAGGCAGAGTACGCCTCCAGTTAGCTGCACACGTAGCCGTGTTCGTTACAAACTTTAAAATATAACTACAACTATTATTATTGAGGAAAATATAGAAAATGAAATATAAACTACAACTTTGTATTTATAATCTACATATTTATAAAAAAACGAGATAGGCAAAGCTAACTTCGTCTGTGCCGAAGTTTTGATACACTTGAAAACGCTTGTCTCAACGGTTAGCGACTTCGACCGAACTTCGCAGATCAGCTTAAAAAAACTAATATTACCCATAACCGTGATTGAGAGCGGTAATATTGAGGAAAACCTAGTTTTTCTAGGACAGACGGACGGACAGACGGACAGACGGACGGACAAAGCTTAATCGACTCAGCTCGTCACGCTGATCAAGAATATGTATACTTTATGTGGTCGGAGATGATTCCTTCTATGCGTTGCAAACTTCTGGGCAAAACTATAATACACTTTTCAAGTGTATAAAAATATACATTGCATTCACTTGAAATTAAAGTTGCACTATTTTTAATCCGAATGGAAGAACAAGTTCCAGCAAAAATGGTCTACAAGTGGAATGCGATAAACCAGGACAGAACAAGGTGGGATAATCACCACTAAGATGGGACGACCAGGTGCGGAAAGACATCTACAAGCTTGGTGTAAAAAACTGGTGCCAGCTCGCACGAAGCTAAAGCGACTGGCGGGCATTAATAGCAGCGGCCGAGACTGTCAAACGGTTGTGATGGACATTCAAGAAGAAAAAGAAGAAAATATCAACACACGAAATATTTAACAGAGTATATAATTGAATTCGATTCAACTAGAGTCCCAAAAATTATACCGATGTTTTACAAACATGGACAACATTAATAAGCGCATCGATATTTTGATGTATTAAATTAGAATTTTACTAAATCGCTAGAAAGTTCGCTAGTTAAATCGATAGTGAAATTGGCCATTTACTTTGACTCACCAAATCGCTAGTATTTCAGTGGTGCCACCTTTTCACTTTTGAATTTCGAATTTAATCGAATTCAGTTTTAAAGTGTATAAAACAGAGACTTTTGTGTTAAATCAGAGATAAAAAAATAGAGGCCAGCCAACTTCGGCTCGACCGAAGTTTATATACCCTTGGAGCTTGATATATGCCTGACAGTTTGTATGGCAGCTATACTATATAGTGGTCCGATTTCGGCAAATCTTGTTGAAATTATGTAAAATCATTGAAAACTTATAAATACGAGCGTTGGAAGCGATAGCACTAAAAACAAAAAGTTTTTCTCACAAAAACTAGTTTTTCAACCGATCGTTCCTATGGCAGCTATATGCTATAGTCATCCGATCCGGCCGTTTCCGACAAATGTGCAGCGTATTTATACCAAAAGACTTCGTGCAAAGTTTGGTTAAGATAGCTTTAAAACTAACGGAGGAGATAGCATAGAAACAGATGGACAGACGGACAGACGGACATGGCTAAATAAACTCAGCTCGTCATGCTGATCAAGAATATATATACTTTATGTGGTCGGAGATGCCTCCTTCCCTGCGTTACAAACATCCGCACAATTTCAATTTACCCTCTCCAAGGGAATAAAAATTAAATTTACCAGCAATAATATTTGGGTCGATCTTTTGCTTAATTGTTGTGCAATTTGCAAATCGATTGCTGCCTAAAGCCGCTCATTTGTGGGTAAATTTTATTATTCTTCCGAAATTGTTTTAATTAAAATAAATTATAAAGCGGAAAGCATCGAACAGATGTCCAGAGCGAAATTTACTTGGCTTTTATGAAGAGCATAAGGACTTGGCCCACAATCTAACAATGGGCGACAGGGAAGTTGCGGCTGCAGCCTAAATCAAACTGACTTTAAATTTGGCCAACTTCCCTCCGATTGCTGGAATTGAATAATGCGTGGCCCGTGCAGCAGCTAGAGTTGCAAGGTATCATTTATTTTTGGCGGGCTGAAAATTTTAATTTTTTTGTGTGCGAAATAAAAAAAGGTTAACTCAGTTGAAGAATCCAAGTTTCTTTGGTTTAAAAAGAACTTACCAAACAGCTTTTATTCAAAATATTAATAACAAATCGCAAGACAAGGCTTCACTTCCGGGGTGTTTGTCCTACGCAGTCAAGTTTGAAAGGGTTTGTGAACAAGCTAAAAAAATGAAATCGCTCAAAGTTCTGTGGCATGGCGAAAATTTTCAAGCGATTTGGCAAATCGCTAGAAGCCAAAAATTGCCAGACTACGAGCAAAGGCACGAAAAGGTAAATATTAAAACCGCAGTCGATTTAAATAAATCTTGAAACGCAGAAGGGGGATGTCATATCCCACTCTCTCTAATATTAGATCGATTCGTAGATCGCATCAAAAGCCCCCAGGGGAAATAGAAGTGTCAAGCGATGGACAATTCGTTGAAAAACTAATTTTTTACAATAAAGCGACTAACTTTAAAAAGTTCCTTACAATTTGTAGCTGAGACTTTTATTGGAGATTTTTGGGAACCTAAGTAGGCGTTTTAAAAAATTCAAATTTTTAAAAAGTATGTTAGTGTTAATGGTGGTAGTGTATTTTGTAGTTGTTGGTGGTTGTAGTGTATTCTGTAGTTGATTTGTTAATTGTTGTTGTGAATTTTGTAGTTGCTGTTAATGTTTGTGGTGGAAGTGTAGTCTTTGGAATTTAGTGTGTCTTGGTGATAAATGTCAAGATGTGTGATTTTTGTGTGTTTATTTTTTTTTTATGACCATGCCTTACCTGGGACTCGAACCCAGACCGACGGGGCACTAGGTCGAAACCTAGCGCCACAGCTCTGCCAACTGAGCTATTGTCGGCGGCAGTGGGAGGTCGGCAAATGCTTAATTTAAGTTACACTTTAAAATTATATATTTAGATTTGACTATAAATTGAGATAAGATCTAAGCCTACTTCGAGTGCAACACATTTGAACACACAGGAAGGCAAAATAAGGTTCATATAAAAAAAAAAAAAATTGAAAAAAAAAACAAATCTGTTCGGTGCTGGATTTGAACACACACCCATCCCTTACTTGGGCGTATAAAATGCCACATCTCAGCCAACTCAGCTATTCTCCACATCAAAAAAAATTATTAAAAAAAAAAAAAAATATCTGAACGGTGCTGGACTTGAACACACACCAATCTCTAAATTGTACGTATAAAATGCCACATCTCAGCCAACTCAGCTACAAGACACTACACATAATTTTTAAAAAAAAATTTGCATTTTTAATACTACTTACCTACTTAGGTTCTAAAAATCTCAAAAACAATCTCATGGGACTTTTTAAAGTTTGTCGCTTTCAAGGAATCGCTTGCCACTACTTTTTTCCCCATCTTTCTGGTATCTTTTAATGCGATCGATCCATTTTTAGAGTTTTCGGAGTGATCCTCAGGAGCATGCAAATATTGGAAGGTGAAATGCGTAGGCTATACGGTGGGTGGGCTAAGATCACGCTTTCAGCGTTTGAAGATTTATTTAAACTGACTGCGCAACATTTTGAGCCAATAACCTTGACGTGCCTTTGCTCGTACTCTGGCGAAGAGAGTTGCTTTTATAAATTTGAATTTGCTTTCTGAATTGGTGATTTAATTATTAAAGTCGCATTGGGGCCAATGGGCAATATTTAGGTAAAAAGTCGGAAATTTCATCAAAACAAAACTCTTTTTTATTAATACACCTTAAAACTACATAGTCAACGTACAAAGAATCGAATAATATTTACGATTGTTTGGCAACCTTGAAATTGTTATCGATTTTCAAAGTGGTGATGAGTGCGGTGATTGTTGCTATAAAATTCCCGTCAACATTTGTTAACTTTGAGGACTTGTACGTCGCGACGTGCACCATTTTTTTTTTTTGGCAAATTACAGGGGCCAGGGTATGTAGAATGGATAAATGGAAGCATTTCTTTATAATGTTCAATATGTTGCGTTAAAGTGTGTTGTTTCGTGCTGTCCCTAAACAGAGAAAACTTAACTAAAGTGCAAGTCTTTTGTGGAGCAAAACTAACCTTGTGCGTATTTGTGTGTTTTGTAATGCATGTCAATTAAAGAAGAAAGTGTGTATTAAAAGATATTAGTTATCCTGTTTATCGGACGAATAATAGCATTTTTCCCAAACAAACATTTCCGACGCTTTCTGACTTTTCCGGGTCAATTTTCCTATACCCCGTCTTAGTATGCACTTTCACCATTAACAGAAACTCGTGTCCAAATTTAAGCTTTCCATCTCTTACCGATTTGGCTGTGCGATGATTGCCAATCAGTGAATCAATCAGGACACACTCCTTCATAGATATAGAGATAGAGATAAGCACAAACAGATCGAATAACAATAAAGGAATTTCATTTAATACAAATTTTACATAATGATTTGTAGAGGACCCCCTTGAGGTCAAGCATTCCATAGATTTTTAGCTGTCTGTAACCCTTGAAATTTGCTAAAATCCAGGGTACTTGGTGTAAAAGTGGAGCCTAAAAAAATGTTGCATTGCACTTAATTGTATTTTTTAGCTTTAATAGCTGGTTTGCTTATACACAAATATTTATGCTCATTGATTGATTATGTGACATGTTAACTTTCAAACGCAATGACAGGTAAGTGACCTTTTCACTCTATGCATCTGCATTTTTTTTGTACAATTGTCAGTCGCCATTTCAATCAAAACAGATAAATTGAATTTTGAAATTGAAAAACGTTTTGAGAGTGAAAATAGGTTGGGAATCTATCACATAGTCACATTGTTGAACAATTATAAGGCTTTCCTCCGAACTATGTGGGCTAACAACCCTCTCTGTTCTTTAATTTACCATTCCGCACAAACTTGTTCCCTCACTCAACCCATTTCCTATTTACTAATTGACCCTTCAAGGGTAGACGCTTTCCCCTACAAAACTTCAACTAATTGCAGTTGTCTTTTACGTTGAGAATGCTTTAAATGCTTTTCGCTTTCTAATTAAAATTATACCAACTAGAAGCACACACAGCTCACTGCGGCTTTTTTATGTTTTTGTAATCTGTAAAACGAATTTAATTAAAATTCATATGCAAAATTCTCACTCACTAACTGAAAACAACAAAAGCCGAGAATAAACAAGGCAATTCCTTAGCAGGGCAATTCAGGGACGGTACTCAACAATTTTTAATTAATTCCTTAGCAGGGCAATTCAGGGACGGTACTCAACAATTTTTAATTACTCGTCGAGCTGCCAACTTTAGAAAAACTGAAGTAAGGATGTGGAGATGGCGCCCATCTCGAAAATTTTGCATAAATACTTCAAATGCTGCTCGACGACAACACAAGTCAGTCACTCACTCAGTCATTCAGTTCAGACAGACTGCGGACGGTCGAACAGGACGAAATGGACTCAAGTGCAATTACATGCGCAGCGACCAAAACTAAATGATTTTAAATGCCTGTGTTAGGGTGTGGACGGCTTCGCTTGAGCACTTACAGGTTGTGGTTTTCATATTAACATGGCCAACATGTGCGGATGCTTCATCAATTTTGTGCAACAACCACTTCAAGTAATGTAAAAATATACAAAACTAGTGGAACACGCCGCGACTTGGCCCGCGTCCAAGATTTAAAGAAATTGTGTGGTTTTATCTTGTAGACAGTTTTAAGTTGCCCGTCATCCCGTGCTAAAGGACCAAAACAAATTTTCTTGGCACTAGAAAATTCTGTAGTAACATGTTAGTCTCTGTCACTCAAGTGGATGCTGATTATCAGTATCAGCACTTTTCAATTATAATTCAATTAAAATTTGCGTTCCCGATTTTCACTACCTCAATTAACCCGCTCACTACTCTTTCCCACCCCCACTCCATCTTCCACCGCTCTTCACACTTTCCCCTCCCCCCTCCTTCTAACTCATGTACTCAGAGCGCTAAGAGCTGAATGGCTCTTAGACCTAAATTATAAGAGTGTGATTCCTCTCAGACTCACTCTCTCCCGCGTTTTTTAGAAAAACAGTTAAGTCCACCATTACGTTTCTTTTCTTTGGCCACATATGTATGTATGTACATTTTTCGGCTGCTAACTTTGTGAAATTTTAGCTTCTTTGTTTAAAAAATGGAAAACATATTGTTGGAGCATATATTTAATCATTTAGATACTAAGATATTTGAATTGCATATATTTAATCATTAGATACTAAGATAGTTGAAATTGTACATGAAGTTTGTCAAAGCATTAGAATACGTAGAGAACAATGAAAAAGGGCATAACTAAATTAAGAGAGGCTTGCAGCATCTCTTTAAACATCTGAAATTATCTTGCCCGCTCTTATCTGATCCTCTCTTATCGTTGTGCTTGGCGTTGCCATGTAACGCAAGCGACCACAAAGCGACAACAAAACGTTTGCTTAGGCCACTCCTGTGGTCACTTATTGTTCTTAGTTTTTAGTTGCGATTGATTGCTGGCAGCAGCCAGACAAATAAACCTTGTTGTGAAACGAAGAAGTGAAGCCTATTATTTTTTGTGGAAACCAGCAGCCAGCAGGACAACTGTATCGCCGTTCGACCTATTTTTGTGGAAATCTGGAAGTAACATTTCGTGAAAATCCTCACGGAATTTTCATTGGCGCCCGAGCAGAGACTTCGATACAGTTTTGTGGAAAATCCAGGCAATTGCTTGTGACAGTGCATCTTGGCTTGTATCGGCACTAACAAGAATTGCTGGATTAATTCTCTTGCTGGTGAATTTGAAGTGGATCGTTACTAACGCTTGGCTCTGGAATCATAAGGAAAGTTTGGAAGAAACCCTAATGAGATCACAGGTATTTAGTGCCAAAAATTGAATTGTGTTAAAAATCCACAGTTTGTGTGTGCGTTCGTTTTGTGCAACCTGCTAAGCGCAGAGATTTCAATTTTTGGCACTCAGTTTATTTGCATGCTACATAAAAATAAAAATCAAAGTGAACCGCCCCCCAAATAACACTGGCCAACAGCCATTTTGGTCCAGCCTTATTGATGACAAATTCTGATCCAGTTTTGTGCACTGATTCCAAAACTGGTCTCGGTTATTCTCCATCAGCTCTTGTTTTCAAGATATCGCGGAAAAACCATTTTGCAGTATTTTTGGCTTTAAAAAAATTATGGAGCTTACACCGAGCAACAATATCTGTATTTATGAGCTCTATGCGACAGAATACATATTAAGGTCGCCCAAAAAATCAATGGAGCATCATCAGCAAACCCAAAAGCGCCTAAATTGGCCTTTGAAGAGAAATATTCATCAAATTATAGCAAATTTTTCAAACTTAATCGCCGTGTACCAGCCATTTGGGGTGCTTGCATTTTAATGAAAACCACTTTAGCATGTAGGCCAATGGTTCTTCTAATTTCACAAATTTTGTTGCATTTAAATCTTCTCGATGGACAAAGTTATAAGCGGTTTATCCCGAAAAAATGAATTAAAATTTATGGCAGGATAACTAGATTGATACACAAAAACTGTATAGGAAATATTAAAAGACTACTTGATCTAACATAGTCCTTACATTAATTGTCAGGCAAATGTAGAATAACATTCAATCAGTACTAGATTCAAACAAACAATTTGCTTAACCATGCGAGAATAACATTAAAATTAAATGAATTGGGCTACAAATGAGCCAAATGTGTTCAATCTCATTTTTCAATAACTTGCTTTTTATTTATTGCCAAAAAAACATCTGCATAAGAACTGCATATTTTGTTTTTTGTATTTGGTTGCACAATTCATTAAAAAAATACAAAATTAAAAATGTGTTACTGCTTGGGGTGTTGAAAAAGTTCTTTTGAAAAATGGTGTATTGATGGTTCGCAGCTTTCCGGGAGTCACCGTTATGTCAAGGGCAAACGTAAAAAGAAAAATTGGTTAGTTTAAGTGCCCTAATGTCCCGAAGCAGAATCATGAAAAAATTTTTGGTAAATTTTTTTTTTTTTGCAGTCTACTGTAGAAAACAAGTAAGAAAGTCGGTCAAGCCCGACTATAACATACTCTGTACCTGGAATAGAAGCTAAATGCAATGCTGGTGCTGCGCTCATCTCTTAGTCTCTCTCTTTCTCTCGCTCACTCTCTCTTTCTCTCTGTCTCTGTCTTTCTCTTAAATTGTGCGGTGTTAGTTGTAAAAGGGTGGGAGGGCGTGGGGGGAGGGTGACTAACATTAACTCATAACTTGAGAACCGCTCATCCGATCTTTATCATTTCTACAGCAAATCGATACATTTTGATAATTACTAACTATTTCTGGAAGGTACGAATATCTTAACGTTATCTTAAAAACTGTAGGAGATATAACGTTTTTTTCAAATTGTGGGGGGCGGGAGGGGGCGTGGCAAAAATTTAAAATAAACTTGATCTGCCTGCCAGTATAAGAAGCATTTGTCCCATACATGTCAAACCTCTATCTCTTACCATCTCCGAGATCTGTTTGTTCATACGGACGGACGGACGGACGGACGGACGGACGGACGGACGGACAGACAGACGGACATGGCTATATCGACTCGGTTGTTGATGCTGATCAAGAATATATATACTTTATAGGGTCGGAAATTATTCCTTCTCCCTGTTACATACTTTTGCACAAACTTATTATACTCTATGTACCTTCGGTACAGAGCAGTGTTGCCAGCATCTGCGCGCAAAAAACTGACAGATTGTTCCCAAAAAAATGACAAAAAAATGCTAAAATTTCCCAAAAAGTGATAGAAAACATGACAAAAAAGTTTTAGTTCATTTTATGAAGATTACACTAGTTTACAGCATTTCCGATCCCGACCATCTGGCAGTCATTTCGTATGTAAATCCATTTGCTGAGTCCAAAAGTCCAATCCGTAAATTTTTTTATGGGAGCGTTTTCGAGAAATCGCGGAAAAGCTAGTTTTTTGATTTCTAAAAAATGTACCTTCAGAAAAATGGGTATATCTTCAGTATCGTGTCTTTCATTATAAAAAGGTAATGCTCTCTTGGAAGGTAATTGAACGCCCTATCATTCATTCATACACCACTTTTTAATCCGGTGCTCGACTTCGGCGTAATAAAGACTCTTATCTGTAACTTTGCACTAAATTTATTAATTTAAAAAAAATGCTAGATTTTAAGTGCGATTTTCACCACGAAAAAAATTGTGCAAAATTTATTTTATTGCTGGTCACTAAAGATTTATCTATTAAAAATACAACGCCACATAACTCATTAAAATCCGATCAAGAATAAAGAAGTTATTGGCATTTTAATAAAAAATTGAAGGTTTCAACTTCAACCAAATTGACTTGGATTTACTGTTTTATGTTCGTCACAGGAGGCATAGTTAAAAATTTAAACAATTCTATTTAAGAGCTACTATGACCTAACAAATTTATTTTGTACCTGGTTATGTTTTTTTTTGTAGAGCATTACCTTTTTATAATGAAAGACGCGATACTGAAGATATACGCATTTTTCTAAAGGTACTTCTTTTACAAATCAAAAAACTAGCTTTTCCGCGATTTCTCGAAAACGGCCCCAGAAAAAAGTTTGCGGATTGGATTTTTGGACTCAGCGAAAGGACTTACACAAGGAATTGTTACCAAATGTTCGGGATCGCGAACTTTTTTTTTATTTTGTTAACTAGTGTTATTTATTACTCATTACTAGACATCGGATTTTAGGTTTTTTTTTGTTGTTGGTCTAAAAAATTTGAAATTTTGGCATTGGACTAATAAAAATATTTGTGATTTTTTAAGATGAGCATATCCAAAATATGTTTTTTTTAGGTAAAAAGCATATGCTAAAATAGGTCAAAATAGGTCAGAATATGTCAAAATAGGTAAAAACAGGTCAAAATATGCTCTACTCAAATACCACTCTAAATTCCGTATTTATTGATTGAAATGATGAAAAATACCGAAGAAAAGAAGGTACCAAGTAAAGGCAGGCACTGTGGATGGTGCGTACCGTACTAATCAAAGGACAATTACAGTAAATACCTGGAGTTTGTATCTTACTGTAGTTTTGTTTTCTCGTCCGTTATGCGTCGTATGACGTACAAATTGCAAAATTCAGTTTTGTAAATTAGGGTGTTCACTTTGTTGAGCACTTGAGCACTTGGGGAAAAGTGTAAACATTTCCAACAACAATTTACTCTGAACAAATTGTGCACAGCTTGCTCGACCCAGGCCCTGAGTACGAAAAGTCGGGCACTTTTACCTTATAGAGTAACTAGAGTAGCTTACACGAGTAAATAAATAATTACTCGCCGAGTATGATTACAAATGAGTACGATTACCTAGCTGTCAATTTGGCACCGTACTCATGTTTACATTTCAGGGTTCGGAATCGCCCTTTACCTGCAGCGAGACTGACGGCTTATTAAATCGCGAAATAATACCAAAGATGATAAAAAATAGTAATAAAAAAAAAGACAGTGCAAATAAAGTGATAAATCATGGCGGGATCATTGCATAAGCGCAATTCGCAGCTAAGGGTTCTCCGAGGTAATAAAAACGCGAACTACTTAAGAAACTGCTTTCCATGGCCAAAAATGACCACACATAACAGCATTACCATGATTAAGACAATGCCGAACCGCGGTAAATACCATGGATGACCAATGGTTAAAAATACAGTTAAGATCATAAGGAATGTTTCAAACCACTTTTCGTGACTGACAACTCATCAAATCGCGGAAAAATACCGTTGAGAATCAAAAATAGTAATAATGTCAAACAAACAGGAAAAAAACCATGTAAGGATCTTTGCATACGCGCAGTTCGCAGCTAAGGGTTTTCCGTGGAATTAAAACCGCTAATTACTTAAGAATCTGGTTTTAAGGCCACAATAGATCTTATATAACTACATCACCATGATTATGACTGACCTCTAGTGACTAACCGCGATACATACCATGGATGACCATTAACAAAGAACTTAGAAGAAGAAATTTTCTTCAAAATTTCCGAAAATTTTTTCAAATTAATTGCCGGTGTGGTCATCCATGGATTGGTCATCCATGGTATTTATCGTGGTTCAGTATTATCATAATCATGGTAATGTAGTGCTCATGTGTGCTCATTTTTAGCCTCGAAAATCAATTTCTTAAGCACTTAGCGATTTGATTACCATGGAGATCCCTTAGATGTGAATTGCTCTTACGCATTAATTCTGCCTTGATTTTTTACTTGGTTGGAAGTAAAGTTAGCTTGACATTATTAATATTTTTGAACCGCAACGGTATTTTCCCGCGATTTGATGATTTGTCAGTCATAAAAATTGGTTAGAATCATTCCTCAAGATCTTCACTATATTCTTTAACATTGGTCATCCATGGTATTTATCGCGGTTCGGTTTATTCAAAATCATGGTAATGAAGTTATATGTGGTCACTTGTGCCCTTGAAAAGCAGTTTCTTTAGCACTAAGAGGTTTTGTTACCATGCAGATCCTTCAGCTGCGAATTGCGCTTATGCATTAATCTAGGCATGATTTTTTTACTTGGTTGGGCATAAAGTTTTTTTGACATTATTAATATTTTTATCCTCTTTGGTATTATTTCGCGATTTAATAAGTCGTCAGCCGAGTGCTGGATGCTGGCTCCCAAACTGTGCCACCAAAATAAACCTTGCTAATATTTTTAATTTAATTTTATTTTTTTTACGGTTTTTCGATTATAATCGTACGATGCCACGATGCCGACTACTACTCGGCACCGAAAAAATAAATCATATCTCAAACGTAGTTGTGCACAAATTTCGTGCACAGAGGGCTGCTCACAATACTAGTCAGGCAAAACTGCTCAAGTGCTCAAGTGCTCAACAAAGTGAATACCCCAAATGTGTTCAGTTGACGTACGAGCGAAAAGTTTGAGTCAGGGACGCGAGCCTTATCATAAAATTGTTATAAAATTTACACTTTGCATTGCATCTGCCTGGCTTCTGTACTTAGTTGAGCGAGAAAAAAGTGGACCTGGTGAAATCATTGCATCTTAACTGATTTGGTTCTATTATGGTATTTTTCACAAATTCACAAATTAGTTGTTTCTCAGTCATAGTAAAATTGTACAAAACATTCTGTATGCTGTAGTCTATTCTCTTCACCTCTGGTCATCCATGGTATTTTATCGCGGTTCGGTAAGATCATAATAATAGTTATGCAGTTATTTATGGTATTTAGAAGTAATTTCTTAAGGTAATATTAAGTTAACCACCATGGAGGACTCTTAGCTAAAAGCGCGCTAATGCAATAGATCAGAAATGATTTTCAATTTAATTGGCACTTAAGTTTGGTGCAATACTGCCAATAATCCTCATTGATAGTAATTTAATGATTCGCAAATCACGGTGCACACGAGGCAGCGCTGCCCATCTCTGCTGCATAGCGATTGTAACCTCTAAGTGCGATAACACCAAGGTTGCATGTATCATTAATACTAAAAGAAATACTAAATTTGATGAAAATTTGAAGCATACTTAAACCATTTGAACATGTTCAAAAAACTGACAAAAAAAATGATGGGATTGACAAAATCCTGACAGATTTCCTGATAGCTGCTGTTTTCAATTTTTTCCTGCTGAAGCCGTTAAAAACCTGACAGATCTGTCAGGAAAACTGCTAAAACGGCAACACTGGTACAGAGTATAAAAATAGTACAAAATAGGGCGACGCTACAATTGAAAAAAAAAATTACCTTAATTTGTGTCTTTCTATGAAAAATTCGTCAAGTGACGTGACAGATTCACAAAGTTATTCGCTTGCGAAATGGAACGAGTTTTTGCACTACCTAGCATGAATGAGCATTCCTCTCAATAATAAGAATGGTCAACTTCCTCGACATATACATTCGTTTCACAGATAGAGTCTTTACTACAATCTCTATCCGGCAGGCATTTGTTGGAACTTGTAAAATCATAATAGTCACAAGGGGCTCTATCCGTAGATTATAGTGAGTGCGGAACACATTTGGCTCATTTGTAGCCCAATTCATTTAATTTTAATGTTATTCTCGCATGGTTAAGCAAATTGTTTGTTTGAATCTAGTACTGATTGAATGTTATTCTACATTTGCCTGACAATTAATGTAAGGACTATGTTAGATCAAGTAGTCTTTTAACATTTCCTATACAGTTTTTGTGTATCAATCTAGTTATCCTGCCATAAATTTTAATTCATTTTTTCGGGATAAACCGCTTATAACTTTGTCCATCGAGAAGATTTAAATGCAACAAAATTTGTGAAATTAGAAGAACCATTGGCCTACATGCTAAAGTGGTTTTCATTAAAATGCAAGCACCCCAAATGGCTGGTACACGGCGATTAAGTTTGAAAAATTTGCTATAATTTGATGAATATTTCTCTTCAAAGGCCAATTTAGGCGCTTTTGGGTTTGCTGATGATGCTCCATTGATTTTTTTGGGCGACCTTAATATGTATTCTGTCGCATAGAGCTCATAAATACAGATATTGTTGCTCGGTGTAAGCTCCATAATTTTTTTAAAGCCAAAAATACTGCAAAATGGTTTTTCCGCGATATCTTGAAAACAAGAGCTGATGGAGAAAAACCGAGACCAGTTTTGGAATCAGTGCACAAAATTGGATCAGAATTTAATACAAATTGGGCTGGACCTCACAAAAGTGGTCATTTTGTTGGCCTGTGTAATTGAACAAAAATTATATACACAAATTGTGCTTAACTCTGCTGTTTTAATTGGTCAATTTACCGCTGTCTTGCGTAGCGAGGTTTCACTGTCCTAAGCGAAAGCAAAATCGGTTTACCGTTGGTTGGATACCGTTCATTCTCGTCGTCTTTGGGTGTCCACTGAGGGTTGAAACATTAAGAATTTGTGTTTGAGCTTATGCACTGGCTGTTGCTAAGCTGAGTTTGGGCGAGTGCATTAACCCCAGTTTTTATTTCCCTTTTCTTTGCGCGCGCTTTGCTTTGACTTGGAGATAGCATCTGTTGCGAAATATAAAGGGCTACATTTGGTTAATTTATTATTGGAAAATTATGGCTGGGGAAGATGTACCACCAATCAAGGAGTCAAAGTCCAGTGCAAAGCTAGTCTCAGTATTGCAAAAATTCGACAAGGTGTTTAGCGATATAAAACGCTTGAAAACTGGGTTTGAACAAAAAACCATTTCGTTTGATCTTATTCAGCTAAAATGTCGACTGGAGTTGCTCGAAGGGTATATTAGTAAACTCATGGATCTACAGGCGGATATTGATAATTTGAACCCCAGTAACGAGTCTAGAGCAAATGTGGAGGATGTTTGCATCTCAGCAAAGGCTTTGTTTTTATCTGCCATTAATAAACTAGAGCGTCCAAATCAAGCCGATGTAACTCTTTCCTCTTCGTTTATACAACATCATACGTCACAGTTACCAAAAATGCGCCTTCCTAAGTTTAGTGGCAAGCACGCGGAATTTCAAAATTTTATTTCTCTTTTCGAAAGCTTAGTTCACAATGACTCATCTTTAACAAATGTTGAAAAGTTCAATCATTTGATCTCCTGCTTGTCCGATGAAGCACTGGGAACTGTAAAAGCATTTCAAATCACAGATTCCAATTATGAAAAGGCCCTTCTAAGTTTAAAGTCTGTCTATGATAACAAATGCCTCATTTTCTTTGATACTATTTCTCAGTTGTTTGAAATTCCCCACATGCCGAAACCCTCAGCCTCAAGTCTTAGAGGGATTATTGACAATATTTCGGCTTTATACTCGTCGTTGCTGACACAGGGAAATGATACAAACATTGCTAATGCAATATTGATCCATTTAGCAATGTCAAAAGTAGATCACACAACCAAGTCTCGCTTTGAAGAGCAACTTGATTATGATAAGTTGCCATCTTGGGCGGATTGTGCAGCCACTTTGAATCGGCGCTATCAGCATTTAGCGGCTGAAGAGTCCACTAAAAGCAAATCCAAACCCAAACAGGAATTTACCAAAAGCCACACTAGAGCTTCGTTTTCTTGTTCTAAAAGTGAAGAAAAGTGTGATCCTAAATGTACCTACTGTTCAGGTGCGGATCATAGTATTGTGAATTGTCAATCATTTAGCGCTCTTCCTGTTGCTCAGCGGTTTGACTTTGTAAAACAGCAGCGCTTGTGTATCAACTGTTTGAAGCCAGGACATACTGTGGCAAAATGTAAGGGAACGAAATGTCGAGTGTGTTCAAAACCTCATCATACTCTGCTACACAGATATGATGTGGAAAGGCCTCAAACTACTGATCCTGCTTTACAACAACAGGCTTATGTAAGTCATGTGTTAAGTATGGATCATGTAATCTTGGCTACTGCTGTTGTTAAGCTAAAGGATAGATTTGGTCAACTTCAACCTGCACGTGCAATTTTAGACTCTGGCTCTCAAATCAATTTTATATCAGAGGAATTGGCACAACGTCTTCGTCTAAGTCGTAAAAATGCTTCACTCAACATTGTAACGGTTGGAGAAAATACAGCTGCCATTAAACAACAGGTGCATACTTCGGTTCACTCTAGAACCAATGACCACACATTTACCACAGATTTTTGGGTTTTAGATTCGATTTCAAAATATCAACCAGACCAGATAGTTCACTCTTCGCAGTGGAATATACCAGCTAACATTGAACTTGCCGACCCTATGTTTAATAAGCCTGCTAAGGTGGATCTGCTCTTGGGAGCTGAAAAGTTCTTTGAATTGTTATGTGTCGGCCAAATAAAGCTCAGTCCGAGACACCCAACAATACAGAAAACTTTGCTGGGCTGGATAGTTTCCGGAAAATACTCTCAGGGCACATCACCTGAAGTCTTAGCATGCAATGTTTCGATTGACAGCGACAAGAGTTCTCTCGACAATCTGGTTCAACGATTCTGGGAATTGGAACAAATTCCAGAGAAGTCGAAGGCTGTATATTCAGCTGAACAGTTAGAATGTGAACGCATCTTCAAGCAAACAGTACGAAGGGTGGAGTCTGGGAGATTTGAAGTCAAGTTGCCGTTCAAAATAAATCCAAAGGTACTAGGGCTGTCCTTTGAGACAGCAAAACGTCGATTTTTGGCATTGGAGCGGCGATTGTCGAAAGATGACATAATGCGAAAAATGTATAACGATTTTATGCAAGAATATCGAGACCTCGGCCATATGGCATTGGTATCTTCTATTCCTCGAGGACTGCATTATTACATTCCACATCAGTGCGTCCTTCGTCCTGATAGTAGCACCACCCAGTTGCGGGTAGTTTTCGATGCGTCAAGTAAGACATCAACTTCAATATCTCTGAATGAAACTTTAATGGTGGGCCCTACTATTCAGAGGGAACTTTATTCGATCCTCGCAAAATTTCGGTTGCATAAATATGCTCTAACAGCCGACATTTCTAAAATGTATCGGCAGGTAAACGTCGCTGAAGAGGATCGCAATTTTCAGTTAATTGTTTGGAGAAAGGGTCCGACTGAAGAGTTGCAGACATATCGTTTAAATACCGTAACGTACGGTACCGCTTCTGCTCCTTATTTGGCTATTCGTTGTCTCGTAGAACTGGCAGAGATATATTCGAAATCTCACCCTGTTGCGTTGCAGGTCATAAAGAGCAGTTTTTATGTAGATGACATGCTTACTGGAGCAAATTCGTTAGAAGAGCTTGAAGTCATTCGTGCACAGGTGAATGAAGTGTTAGAGCATGGCGGGTTTAAGTTAGCCAAATGGGCAACAAATCACTCAGGGCTATTAACATATAGCTGCGAGGAGAAGCTCTTGCAATTTGACCCTTCAGCGTCTGTAAAAACACTCGCAATGAGATGGAGTCCGAAAAACGACGAGTTTAAATATTCCCTTTACAATTCGTTTGATTTGTTGAAGCCTACTAAGCGCAATATACTTTCAGTTGCGTCTCGATTATTTGATCCCTTAGGCTTGTTGTGTCCTTTAATTACAAAGGCAAAGATTTTGCTACAGGAATTGTGGCGCAATAAGCTAGATTGGGATGAAGCTATTCCCATCCATCTGCACACAAGCTGGGTCAACTTCAAGCAAAATTTAACTGAATTGCACAAAATATCTATTCCTCGATGTATGTTCCAATCCACGTTAAAAAATGTCCAAATTCATGGTTTTGCAGATGCATCTAGTCACGCGTATGGTTGCTGCATATACGTGCGCACGAACGATAATGGGAATATAGTGTGTAGGCTCTTCACAGCAAAAGCTCGAGTAGCTCCACTCAGCACAAAATCGATCCCAAGACTCGAATTATGTGCGGTCCATCTGTTAGCGACACTTTGGTCTCAAATCGCGTCTTTATTTGAAGGAGTTAAAATTGACAGCGTAAATTTTTGGTCGGATTCACAAGTCACTCTTTATTGGTTAGAAAGAGACCCCAGTTCTTTAGCAACATTCGTCGCCAACAGAGTGGCAGAAGTTCAGGAGTTGACCAGTCAAGTTGTATGGCGGCATGTACCATCGGAGTCAAATCCGGCAGATTTGGTTTCTCGTGGCACAAATGTAGATGGCCTCATTTGCCCACTTTGGTTCAATGGTCCTGATTTTTTGTTAAAAGAGTCTACTGAGTGGCCAAGTCTGCACCAGTTTGAGATAACTCCCGAGTTAAAGGGATCTGAAAATAAGAAAACTGTAGCAGTACATTCTGTTACTATGGAAACACCTAACTGCATCATGGTCTTAATCGAAAGGTGTTCATCGTTTACAAGGCTCTTGCGAATTGTAGCATACGTAAATAGATTTATTCAAGCTAAGAATCGAAGCTTCGAACCTGGTTTTTCTGCAAAGGAGCTGCGCGTGGCGTTCTTACGAGTGGTGCAGACTGTTCAAATGGTAGAATTCGGCCACGAATTCATTCAATTAGAAAAGGGTGAATTTTTGGCTCCTTATCTTCAAAGTCTGAACCCATTCTTACACGAGACTGCTGAAGATGGAGTCAAGGGTCGTGTTATTCGTGTGGGTGGAAGGTTGCTAAATGCGCCTATTCCATATGATGCAAAATTTCCCCTCTTGCTTTCTCGAAATTCGCATTTTGTCGAGTTGTTCTTGCGTGACCTTCACCTTAAAAATTATCATGCTGGCATCAAGGTGATGGTTTCTCTTCTCAGGCAACAGATATGGCTTATCAATGCTCGAGAGGCATGCAAAAGGATTGTCAAAGGCTGTGTACACTGCTACAGATATAAGCCAAAACTTTTGGGTCAGATAATGGGTAACTTACCAGCCGATCGACTTCGAGAAATGCGTCCATTTTTAGTGTGTGGAGTGGATTTTTGTGGGCCATTTTATGTTAGTTTAAGGATTCGTGGCAGACCCCCCATTAAAACATATGTCGCTGTGTTTGTCTGTTTTGCGTCCAAGGCGGTTCACCTTGAATTAGTAGAAGACCTTTCAACTGATAGCTTCTTATCTATTTTTAAAAGGTTCGTCGGGAGACGAGGTCTCCCTCAGAAGATCTTCAGCGACAACGCCACGAATTTCGTGGGAGCAGCGAACGTGCTTCGAGAACTGCAAGAGGCGTACGAGGCGCAGAAGCATCAACTGCAGGCATACGCAGCGGAGCAAGGAGTCGAGTGGATATTCATTCCACCGAGAGCGCCCCATTTCGGAGGACTGTGGGAGGCCGCCGTGAAGGCAGCCAAGAATCGTTTGGTGCGAGGAGTCGGCAACGCCAAACTGACGCACGACGAGTTGGCAACTCATCTCGTCGAGGTAGAGGCGCTGCTCAACTCGCGTCCTTTGGTGTCCCCAGGCAACGACCCCAACGACGGGGAAGCGCTGACCCCCGGCCACCTATTGATAGGGCAGCCTCTTCGTTCGCTGCCGCACGAATCCGCGCTAGGAGGAGCCAACAGCAAGGGGAGCTTCGCGTACTTGAAGCGGTCGCGCATGCTGTTGGAACTCAAGCAGCAGTTTTGGCTGACCTGGTCCAGGGACTACCTGGTCAGCTTGCAGCAACGCGCTCAATGGTCCCAGAACGCTCCCAATCTAGAGGTTGGGAGTCTCGTCCTCATCCACGAGGACAATATACCGCCTCAAAAATGGATTACGGGCCGCGTGGTCGCAACAATCGCCGGAACTGACGGAAGAGTGCGCGTGGCTGAAGTTCGCACATCTTCTGGAGTGCTCAAACGGCCAATCCATAAATTAGCCGTTCTACCAGTGGTTGAAGCCCCATAGAGCTTAAACGGGGCCGGAATGTTGGAGCATATATTTAATCATTTAGATACTAAGATATTTGAATTGCATATATTTAATCATTAGATACTAAGATAGTTGAAATTGTACATGAAGTTTGTCAAAGCATTAGAATACGTAGAGAACAATGAAAAAGGGCATAACTAAATTAAGAGAGGCTTGCAGCATCTCTTTAAACATCTGAAATTATCTTGCCCGCTCTTATCTGATCCTCTCTTATCGTTGTGCTTGGCGCTCGCCATGTAACGCAAGCAACCACAAAGCGACAACAAAACGTTTGCTTAGGCCACTCCTGTGGTCACTTATTGTTCTTAGTTTTTAGTTGCGATTGATTGCTGGCAGCAGCCAGACAAATAAACCTTGTTGTGAAACGAAGAAGTGAAGCCTATTATTTTTTGTGGAAACCAGCAGCCAGCAGGACAACTGTATCGCCGTTCGACCTATTTTTGTGGAAATCTGGAAGTAACATTTCGTGAAAATCCTCACGGAATTTTCACATATTTTAAAAGCAATCGATGTGTATGTAGGATTGGATAAGACTTTCCGTTTTTTGTTTTCATTTTGTTTTTGTACGAAAAAAACACACAACACACATGCACGTAAACAGCACTTACTGTCACTCAGAGAATCGTTCAATCTCTCTCGCGCTCTTATGAAAACAGCATATCATGTTATGCGCTGAACAAACTTTTTATGCGCTGAACAAACTTTTTATTCTCCTGCATAACTAAACGAAGGTCTAGCCAACGCTTAGATTGTGTTGATATAATGTCAGTCGGGCCTACAGATTTAGGGCCGATTTCTGTTCTCCCAGATAGCTGCTATGTGTCAGATAGTCTACGATTTTACACTGTTATTTGTTAGTTTATGTGACAGAAAGCTCTATGTAAAAGATGTGAAATCGGCCCCTAAAGGAATAAATAATTTAAGTGTAATTCCTTGTTAGGGTGTTTAGGAAACATTATTGCTAACAAAAAATAAAGCTAATTTCTAAACACTCAAAATAGAATTCGTTACAATTTTTGCACGTCGCAACTCCCCCTAAAAATAAGTGAAAACAGTCAACTAACTGAATAAGCCCGCACGAAAATTTAATTTCCAAATAATTAACAAATAACACTGTGACACATTTTTGAACTCAAAAAAGTTGATACGGTCGAGACCAAAAAACTCTGAAAGGGTGTGATGGGAGTATAAAAAGTTGTTGCTCTTGGCTTGGCCTACAAAACATTTCTTTGTAGCAAATCAAAAAAATTACATCTTCGTACTTAAAATTACAAATGATGTTCAAAAAAACCAAGTTTTCACAACTTTTTTCCAGTTGTTCAAGTTTTTCTTGAAAACCGTTACAAATTTGGACAAGTATTGTAGGCAAAAGATGTTGCTTAGACCAAAATAAACAAACCGTTAGTACGAACAAACTTCATTTAAGTACTCTTTCGTATAGTTAAAAGACCAAAAGCGTAAACAACTGTCATAAAAATTCGAAAAATTCGAATATTATCGGTAAAAAAGTAAAAAAATTAAATTTTTTTAGTCACACTTATTAAGTTATATTTTTCACAGTTTTATTGATTTAATACAAAACAATCGAAATTTTTGCTTTGTCAGCCAATTTCTACCAAATACTGTAATTTTTTGAGTTTTTGCTGAAATTATACATTCTCTACGGCCCTTAACTATATGAAGGACCAATCGAATGAAGTTGGTACGTTCCAACCGGTTGATTATTTTAATCTAAGCTACTTTTTCGTCCTTCATTGCTTAGTCAAATTTGTTATAGTTTTCAAGAAAAAATTGAAAAACAGTACAAAATAAGTGGATAACATGATGAATTTAAGATATTTGTGCAATTTTGAGTTTAAAGAAGTTACTATTTTAATTTGTCACTTAGAAATGTTTTGTATACCAAGTCAAAAGCGACAACTTCCCTTAAGACGTCTAAGCAAAATTCCAAATAGTTTACTAGATATGGAGTTACAAGTCCCAATCATATGCTTAAAAGTTCAAAGGTCAATAAAAAGAAAACGGCAGCTAATCAGACCAAACCCAGGCAGGGTTTTAATACTACCATCACACCCTTTCAGAATTTTTTGGTCTCAACCGTATCAACTTTTTAGTGTTGCACAGTGTAATTGAAGCAAATTTTAAGCTCGGCTCGTTGAAATTAACTTCAGTTTACGTCATTCTTATCAATTTGCTATTTAAGCCAAAAACCACAAGGTAAAGAAGTGGTTTTGCTGTTGAGAGGGGGTGAGAGCCAAACTAACTACATGAGCGTATTCAATTAAGGTCAGATGACGACACGAACGAGGGACAGATAACTACAAATTGCACTCAAGCATACAGAAAAGCAATCTAAAAACGTCTTTAAGACCTGAATAAAATAATTGAAAAGCGAAAGCGTAAGAAAATTTCATTTTTGTCCATAATTTTTGTGTGCCTTGGCAGGATGTTCTGAAATGTTTTCATATTTGGCCCAGCCAACGAGTTAATCCCATAAAGTTGTTTAAATTAAAGTAACTTAAATGCCAAAAGTTTGCTGCTTAATTTAAAATGTTTGCTTTGGTATTTTTATGGAGTCATTTTGCAGTAGTTTTACACTGGCAAAGTTCCTACGTTCATGAGCTTTCTTTACGGAACCAGAAGTGCTGCACAAGTCGCACAGATTTAGCAGTCCAAAAAGAGTTCCTCAACTGCTTCGACTCAACTAAATAAGTGGCTTAGCATTTGGATAATTGCAAATTATTTATAGGGCATATTTTAGTGGGTTTTTAATAAAGAGTTTTGAAATGGATAATAACTGTCTTAGGGCCGTTTTCTCATGTTGCTGTTTTTGCAAATCTAGGTGGATTTGCTGCATTTCGTTGCATGTATGTGTAAGAAATCCACCTAGATTTGCAAAAACAGCAACATGAGAAAACGGCCCTTAATTTTTTGAAATGCGGATGTTATAGTAGCTTTAAACTGCTGAGTAATTAAACTCTCAAAAATAAAGTTTGTAAGCTCATAAACAAACGGCCCAGTTCACAAGACACAATATAAAAAGCCAGGCTGTCTTAAACCAGTATAGAATGGAAAATGTATTAAATAACACTGTGCAATATTAAAGTGTTGATCAAGTCGAGAAAAAAAAATTTTGAAAGGGTTTGGTGGTAGTATAAAACTTTCGCTGGGATTAGTTTGATAAGTTGCCGATTTTTTTATACCCGTTACTCGTAGAGTAAAGAGGGTATACTAAAGTCGTGCAAATGTATGTAACAGGCAGAAGGAATCATCTCCGACCATATAAAGTATATATATTCTTGATCAGTATCAACAGCCGAGTCGATATAGCCATGTCCGTCTGTCCGTCTGTCCGTCCGTCCGTCTGTCTGTATGAACACCTAGACCTCAGAGATGGTAAGACATAGAGGTTTGACATGTATGGGACAAATGCTTCTTTTATCTGCACGCAGATCAAGTTTATTTCAAATTTTAGCCACGCCCCCTCCCGCCCCCGCAATTAAAAAAAAACGTTATATCTCCTACAGTTTTGAAGATAGACGATTCGTACCTTCTAAAGATAGTTAGTAATTAGCGAAATGAATCGATTTGCCGAAGAAACGATCAAGGACGGATGAACGGTTCTCAAGTTATGAGCAAAAAAGTGATACAAGCCCCCCGCTACCCCCCTCCCACCATAAAAAAAATGTTGCATACTTTTCGGATGGTCACACTAAGGAACGCAGGAACTTTGTTGAACATGTTTTTTCATGAGTAACGGGTATATCGAAGTCGGTTAGAGCCGACTTTAACTTACGCTCTCGTTTATTATACACTTTGAAGTATTCAGCTTCTTTTAAAAATTCGACCTTTGACTCAACTGAATTTTGCTAACTGGACTCACTCAATGACTGACTGACTCAATGAATGGTTTTTTTCTGTTGAGAGTAATTTTATTTCCTCCCAACCCTTGTCTACCTCTATCAACTCCAGTCATACTGATATTATGACATTCAGTTTTGATTGTTAGACGCCTGCGCTTTACTATGTGTGCTTTTGGCTCCTCCTTTGCCCTTTCACGGTGTTAAAACCGGAAGAGACGAAGTTCACATCCGCAGCATGTGCTTCCGTTTAGTGTGTGTGCGCTTCGTTGAGCCGACTGCTGTCTGCCTCGATGTCGGGGACAAGGATTTGGGCAAAGTCCTTGCACAATGCAATTAAACTCCCAAATTTTTTCACTTAAATCTATTTTTTTAAATAATGGCAATGGTCTTAGTTTCTTTGGGTGCTGTAAATCATCTTCCATTGAAGTCTGGGCAATTTAGTGTTTTTTCCTCTGGTATCGATTAGGGTCATAAATCTATGACTTAAGGTAAATGAAAAACAATACAGAACCAAAAAAGTGAGGTCATGGAAGAAAATTTAACTCTGAAAGGTGGAAAGACGACTGGTTCTAGAAGTTAACAAAAAATCGCTAAACTACATTCGGTTGATGTACTTTAAAACTGCATTCTCGAAAAATTAAAAGCATTGGGGGCCGATTATCCTACAAATCCGGCTATGCCCTTTGCTGTTAAGCGAAACATTGACTGCAAAGTGTAACATTCAACTTCTAACCTCCGTAATTGGAAAAAGTTCAAGTGACGAAATCGTAACTTCTTCTTGTTTCTTTTCCATTTTTTGTGTGAACTTACTTCTGCTATCAAAGTTTGTGCTCTGTGAGAAATGTGTTTCGTCAGCGACAAAGCTTATTTTGGGCTCAATGGGTAAGTCAACAGACGGAAGTTCCGAATTAGATTTGAAGTGCAGATAGAAGCAATTCAATAAAAACAAGTAAGACCATTGCAGTCGAGTTAGCTCGACTTCAAAATACCCTGTACAATTGACAAACACACACATACACAAACAAACACACACGCACACATACACACAAACGCGCCCTCACACACCACTATGGGGAATTTTTCCAAAAATCAGGCATTAATTAATAACTCAACAAGTAAGACCATTGCAGTCGAGTTAGCTCGACTTCAAAATACCCTGTACAATTGACAAACACACACATACACAAACAAACACACACGCACACATACACACAAACGCGCCCTCACACACGCGGGCGCAAGCAGCAAACGTAATGCGTAATAAGCAAAGCGTGGGGGGAGGGGGGTGCAAAAATTGTTTCGTTAATAACTTCTGTGTTTTTGCTCAGATTTCAATGTGCTTTTCAGAATAGATAGATTATAGGCCTAAGATAATATATATTAAGCGACGATGTTGTAACTTTAAAATTGTGGCTCTGACAGTTTTTTGCGGTTTAAGGGGGGAGGGGGGGAAATTTTGCAAATCTGAAACAAACTTGATCTGCGTACGGCCTATACCTATGTACATGCAAAAATTTGTATCTCTATCTCTTATAGTCTCGGAGATCTACGCGTTCATACAGACAGACGGACAGACGGACAGACGGACGGACGGACAGACGGACAGACGGACATGGCTAAATCGACTCGGCTGTTGATGCTGATCAAGAATATATATACTTTATAGGGTCGGAAATGTTTCCTTCTCCCTGTTACATACATTTGCACAACTTCATGATCCCCTTTTACCCATTTTCAATGGGTACAGGGTATAAAAACTAAGCAAGATAATGCGGTCTAGTTTTTTGCCTTATGTTATGTATACCGTTGGGCTATATGTGCAAAAAAGTGGGCGTGGTAGCACTTATACCCACCTTAAAAAAAAAATTTGTTTTTTGTACAAGAAAAAATTGGTTTGTTCTTTCTATATTACAGAAAAATGAATGTACCATTATTGGCGCATAATAAGAAACATAGTTTTCGACCGCAAACTTTATGGAGTTTCGAGATTCCTGAAAAAGATGCGGCACTTTTATTGCAATTTCTGTTCTGTTCCTACTGTAATTTCTAACTGCACAATACTGCTCTCATCGACGGAAGACTGCCAAGGCCTTTATGGCCTTAAAGAAACTATCTTAAAAACTGCTGCATGGTCAGCTGGTCGATTTTTACTGTTTACGAGCAGCTGTGCTTGCTTCTTCTACTACGTTATCTCCAGCAGCTCGAGTCCTACGACCTCTAATACGCTTTAGCGTAAATGACCATAGAGAACGCCACTCTGGGTTCATGTGCTTCCCAATGGCTTAGAATGGAATTTCTGCGTTCAAATTGTTGCATTATTCTGTTCAATTACCGCGATTCATCTCCAGAATTGCACAAAATATGCTTCCTTTTTTCTTTTAAATATCTTTCATATGCGACTGAAAGACTTTGGCCTTACCCCTCTCTAAAGCAATCAAAAATAACATCTTCCCGACTCGTCACATTTTTTCATTTGGCATGGAAGTAGGCATTGGAAAAATTGAGGTTGTGTCCTAAAAAGTGAAATTTTGCAAAGAAATGCGCATAAATGCGGTTGAGCAAAAGTGAATCAGAAGCGGAATTGATAGCTCTAGAAGGTGGTAAATGTCCCAGCTCTAACAAATCTAAACAAAATTTGGTAGGGCTTTGCAAAGTTCAATTTTCATTCCAATTTTTTTTTGTGAGATGAATCACGAATACCGTCAAATACAGGGACGCAACGATTAATTTCTACAGATCAAAGGCACTAAAACATAGCACATACCACAACGATTAGATTCATTCAAAAATATTCGACAAAACTTTCTGTTTTCATTAATATTTGGCAATTACAAATTGCAGCAGAAAACACACACTTAACATTGAACTGTCATTCGTTAGCATAACCTGACTTTACCAGCTGCTTACTTAACAGAGCTCTGTTAAATCAAAATTCGTGGTATGTAACATTGAAGACTGATGTATTTGTGGTCTAATGAGACAAAAAAATTTAAGTTTTGAGCACTTTTGGAAAAGGGGTTTATGCCTAATATTTGGCAAAATTCCCCATAGTGCACACGCGGGCGCAAGCAGCAAACGTAATGCGTAATAAGCAAAGCGAGGGGGGAGGGGGGGGGTGCAAAAATTGTTTTGTTAATAACTTCTGTGTTTTTGCTCAGATTTCAATGTGCTTTTCAGAATAGATAGATTATAGGCCTAAGATAATATATATTAAGCGACGATGTTGTAACTTTAAAATTGTGGCTCTGACAGTTTTTTGCGGTTTAAGGGGGGGGGGGGGAAATTTTGCAAATCTGAAACAAACTTGATCTGCGTACGGCCTATACCTATGTACATGCAAAAATTTGTATCTCTATCTCTTATAGTCTCGGAGATCTACGCGTTCATACAGACAGACGGACAGACGGACAGACGGACGGACGGACAGACGGACAGACGGACATGGCTAAATCGACTCGGCTGTTGATGCTGATCAAGAATATATATACTTTATAGGGTCGGAAATGTTTCCTTCTCCCTGTTACATACATTTGCACAACTTCATGATCCCCTTTTACCCATTTTCAATATATACAGGGTAGACATTTACGCCGCCGCGCCACTCCGCCGCCGCCGCCGGTTTTTGTCTTTTTTAACGCGCCGCCGCCGAATCACGAAAATATAGGCGCGGCGGCGGCGGCGGCGTTCGGCGCCATAGCATTTTTAGATGCTTTTAAGTAATCGAATAAAAGAATCGATATAGTCTCAGCTCCATCTCCCAACGTCTCATCTCCAGAATATTGCACAGCTGTTGTTCTCATGTGATAAATTGAAAAACGAGAGCGTAAGTTAAAGTCGGCTCTAACCGACTTCGATATACCCGTTACTCATGAAAAAACATGTTCAACAGAGTTCCTGCGTTCCTTAGGGGGACCATCCGAAAAGTATGCAACATTTTTTTTATGGTGGGAGGGGGGCTTGTATCACTTTTTTGCTCATAACTTGAGAACCGTTCATCCGATCTTGATCGTTTCTTCGGCAAATCGATTCATTTTGCTAATTACTAACTATCTTTAGAAGGTACAAATCGTCTATCTTCAAAACTGTAGGAGATATACCGTTTTTTTAAATTGCGGGGGCGGGAGGGGGCGTGGCCAAAATTTGAAATAAACTTGATCTGCGTGCAGATAAAAGAAGCATTTGTCCCATACATGTCAAACCTCTATCTCTTACCATCTCTGAGATCTAGGTGTTCATACAGACGGACGGACAGACGGACAGACGGACATGGCTATATCGACTCGGCTGTTGATGCTGATCAAGAATATATATACTTTATATGGTCGGAAATGATTCCTTCTGCCTGTTACATACATTTGCACGACTTTAGTATACCCTTTTTACTCTACGAGTAACGGGTATAACAATATAAAAAATAAATTAAATTCGAGATTCCCATTATCGGATATACTAGTCTGCGCATCATTATTAGTTCCGCGAATCAGCTCTCTGGATTGTGTGCTTGACTATTCTGGTAAACAAAATTTAGAAAAACTGATTTTTTTTTAAAAATGTATCCACAACAAGATATATTGGTCAGCAGGATAGTTTCGGAGAACCTACATCAGCATGCAAAATTTTATGTCAAGCTCAACGACATTCTAAAAATACAAAAAATAGCAATTTGGAAGCTGAATGCCACCTACTTCTAAGTTTGTCATCATCCCAAGACGTTTTAACATTTTGGAGGAAAAAGGCACCTGCAATGCCATTGTTATCGAAGCTGGCACAAAAGGTGTTGTGTATTCCGGCAACGAGCACACCTAGTGAGCGAGTTTTCTCGATTGCTGGACTTACCAAAACGATCGCAGCTCGCATATATATTCTTGATCAGCATCAACAGCCGAGTCGATATAGCCATGTCCGTCTGTCCGTCCGTCCGTCCGTCTGTCTATATGAACACCTAGATCTCAGAGATGGTAAGAGATAGAGGTTTGACATGTATGGGACAAATGCTTCTTTTATCTGCACGCAGATCAAGTTTATTTCAAATTTTGGCCACGCCCCCGCAATTTGAAAAAAAAAACTATATCTCCTACAGTTTTGAAGATTGACGATTCGTACCTTCTAAAGATAGTTAGTAATTAGCAAAATGAATCGTTTTCCGAAATGATCAAGATCGGATAAAAGGTTCTCAAGTTATGAGCACAAAAGTGATACAAGCCCCCCCGCTAAATTTTTTTGTTACTGCGTACGCCGCCGGCCGCCGACAAATTCGACGGCTTATCTGCCGCCGCCTCCGCCGGTTCTTTCTTAACTCTACGCCGCCGCCGCCGGTTTTTTTGACCCACTACGCCGCCGCCGACGACCAAGCTATCGGCGTAAACCTCTACTACAGGGTATAAAAATGAACTGTTTGTTGGGTTTTGTGGGCCGGTGGGATTATTGGTCCGTACTTGATCAAAAATAATGAAAATCGAAACGTTACAGTCAACGGAGCAAAGAATCGTGCAATGACGATGGTTGACATGAGGTTTCAACAAGACGGGACCATATCCATGGTGCAATGGAGGGGCGAGTTTGGTGAGCAATTGATCTCAGCAGAAAACTTTTACATCAAATAATGAAAAAGGAAATGACAGGCACTAATGTATCTTAATCATATATTTTTCAGATCAACCATTTTATATTTTATATCAAAGCCATTTCATTTCAATTACACTATGTCACAAAATTTGAAAAGTTTTTGTATCCCGCACTTTTAGCAATTGATTCTAATGTAAAATTGCACGCTGAATTCAAATCTGCTCTCAGATATGTCAAAAGTAGAACGGTTCTTCAATTTTAGTGTTTTGAAAAAAGGTAGGTCTACTAAAATGCCATTTTCTCTGATTTTAGTCCACCGATATGTATAAACTGGAACAAAAATTAAAGATAATAAAATTATTTCTTAAAAAATCGACAGTTGTTGTAAATCCAACCATAAATGACGAAGTTATGGCACTTCAAAGATGGATTTTTGAAAAAATTTTTGATAATTTTTAATTTTTTGCTGCCTTTCATTAAGTTTTTTTAATCTTACCATAAAAATTGCTCAGGTCTCAGATATTGACAGGATTGGGTAATCTTTAACGATTTGGTCATCAAAATCGGATGAAAAATAAACGCTATATTCACAATTAAGTAAACATACCTCTGTTTGAGAGTATTTTTTTGCTAGTTTTTTCAATAAGAATAAACGTTGAGCATTGGGAGTTTGTATTGCAGTTCACCAGTGGAAAATCTGTGCCGATCTGAAAGTTGAGCAATGGTAACAGGCTTGCAACAAGGATGGACAAAGCATTGCTGTTTTTGTGCAGATGGGACAGCCGAGATCGCACCCAACTTTACTTGGGTAAATTCGGAGAATATAACGAAAATTTCCGCCCCTAGTTCAAAAGGACAAAATTATTCTCCCTCCGTTGCACATTAAGCTTGGTCCCTTCAAAAACTTCGTTAAAGCTCTCCATAAAAATGAAAATTTTGCGGCATTTAAATTTTTAAAAGGACGATTCGCACAACTTTCTGACGCCAAAATCAAAGAAGGCGTAAAAGCTAATGAGCGACAGAGAATTTTACTCAGCACTATCAGCAGACGAGGCAAAAGCATGGGAATCATTTTGCGCAGTAGTGTCTAGTTTTCTGGGAAGCAAAAGAAGTGAGGACTATAAAGAAATTGTTGATGATTTATTGGAAAACTACAAAAAAATTGGTATAATCTCAGTCTGTTTTTCATCGAGTTTTTATATTTACCAATTTTATTTTTTTTTATTTTAAAGGTGTAAATAAAAATTAACTTTTGCACTCCCATTTGGATTTTTTCCAGGACAACCTAGGCGACGAAAGCGACGAGCATGGCGAACGCTTCCATCAGCAAATGCTGCAGATGGAGTTTCGCTACCAAGGCAAGTGGGATCCGGCAATGATGGGAGACTTTTGCTGGTTCTTGTTGCGAGAAACACACAGTCTGCACAAAAAGCAAAAGCGGTCTACATCATTTAAGTACTTTTATCCAACCTTGAACTGCAATAAAAACTCCTAATGCTTAACGTTTATTCTTATTTGGCTTGCTAAGATGTGATTTTTATACTGAAAAAATCTAGCAAAAAATACTCTCAAACAGAGGTATGTTTACTTAATTGTGAGTATAGCGTTTATTTTTCATCCGATTTCGATGACCAAGGGCAAAAAATGTTCGTTAAAGATTACCCAACCCTGTGAATATCTGAGACCTGAGCAATTTTTATGGTAAGATTGAAAAAAACTTAATGAAAGGCAGCAAAAAATTAAAAATTATTAAAAATTTTTTCAAAAATCCATCTTTGAAGTGCCATAACTTCGTCATTTATGGTTGGATTTACAACAACTGTCGATTTTTTAAGAAATAATTTTATTATCTTTAATTTTTGTTCCAGTTTATACATATCGGTGGACTAAAATCAGAGAAAATGGCATTTTAGTAGACCTACCTTTTTCAAAACACTAAAATTGAAAATTTCGCGATATCTCAAGAGCCGTTCTACTTTTGACATATCTGAGAGCAGATTTGAATTCAGCGTGCAATTTTACATAAGGATCAACTATTTAGTAGCCGGGATCAAAAAATTGTTGCATAGTGTTATCAGAGCTAAATATTTGTTAGCAATATTAGTATGGAGATTTTATATGAACTGGAAAAAGTAGGGTAAATTAAAAATAAAATATCAATATATTTCCATACGATCTCTTTCCGACTTTCAAATTTTGTTTGCAGGCTCCGATTGGGTTTTGGTATTTATAAAATTATTTCAGTTCGTTACAAATTAGTTAAAATTCCAAAACATTTTTACTTGTTCTTAGGGTACCAAAAAATATTCTAGCCTTTAATCTTGATTTTAATATATATCAAATAAGCAACTATAAACCATGTGTGCAAATAAACAATTACTTTTCTTTTCTCTGTTTTTTCCAGGCATTTGCAACTACAAAACAAGACAAATTGTTTTGGCTTTAAATACGAGTTGACGATTTTTGTTTGGTTAAAAATCAAAGTGTGAAATTTACCACAGCCGCAAAAACTCGAACGAGAAAGAAGCTGTAGCTGTTCCATACTCGCTCAAGCTTCATAAAAGTATCATTCAAGTCATCGAGGTAGCAAATCAACAAAACAAACACAGCAAACCTGTTGGCCTTTCACAACGAGCATGGAGGGCATACTTAAAGCTTTAAAGGGATCGAATATGGGGAGGGAGTGAGTGCATAAGGTGTGTGAGCAGGCATTTTTATAAATATAGTATTAAATTTAAAAGCACAGACAGGCGCAAGCAGGGACTCTTCCGGCTCTGTTTTCATACTGCTGGCAAGGAAAAATCGTAGAAATTTGTACACATTGCAAACACTTGGGACACTGCAATTACACTTAGAAGGCAACTAGCTCCATCAAGCAATGTTCGCCTCGGTAGCCCCAGGCAGCTGCTCGTATGGACACCAGCGGCAAAACGATGAGAAGAAGGTCTTTGCAAGCTAAAAAAAATCGGAGCGAAACGTTATGCCTGCGCCTGCCTGGCAACACTTGCAATCCATTAACTATAATGCTCCCCATTATATTATGAGTAAAAATGAAAAAAATAAAAGCAATATAAACTCTTTTGCCTTAGTGTGAGCCTGTTGTGCTTCTGTGATGCAGTTAGGACATATATGATGAATTTTTTATACGCTTTGATTAAATTTCTTAGGAAAACATCTTAAAAAGAAGTTGTAAAGTAACATTACATTATATTCAGACCTGTTCTCGATTCCAAATTCGATTGAGAAACGATTTAAGAATTCGGATGAAACTTTTTACCGTCAATAAACCGAATAAGTATTTAAATATAGTTTAGAAGTTAAAAAGTTTTTGGAAGCGGAAGCATTAAACAATTCCCATTCCGCATGTTTTGATCGAAAATCGTTATAAACGGTAACGGGCCTGAATATTAAATTAAGACTATAAACTAAACTATTTGAGCGTGTCTTGAATAAAAGAATATAAGCTCCATAAATTTCATTTTATTTGGACAATATAATGACACTCTAATTTTTGGTCTTCCATTGCATTTGATCATCTATCTTCGACAAATATTTTTGGTTGCAATTATGACGAGTTTTACCCACTGAAGTTTGCATACATTAAAATAAAATCAATAGTAAACTACGGAAATATTTGAAATAAGCGGCTAATATGTACTGATATGTCAATATAATAGCACTATTGTTTTTTGAAGACGAAGTGTCTACTGACTTATTCGTATAGCAAACACGTTCCCAGGCATAAGCCGTTATGCAAGCTGCTGCAAAAGAAAGTGTTCCAAGTGCTCATATAGTTTTAAAGAAATGCTTCCAAACCAAGCCGCTGAAGCCGTCATTTTGTTAGCGAGTGTAGACGAAGGTAGAGTGAATGGCGCCAGTTTAAATGCTGATGAAATACGTAAATGTGCGCAGTTAAATATACAATTAACTCATATCATATTGCCATAGATTGCGTTGGGTCCATATGGACCCATTAAACCCAAATACACTCCATGAAATTAAAATAAAGCCACCTATACTTTGTTCAAAAAACTATGTTCAAAAATTGTTAAATATTTCTTTTGTCCAAAAAAACTTACATCAATTTTGTTTTAAAGAAAATCAAAAATATCAAATATATTTGTTTAAGTCAATTTTATATTTATTTTTTAATTTTATATTAGAATACTGGGGATTCCTTTCATCTTTGGTAAATTTTTCAAAATTTTGGCTTTCATTTTCTTTTAACCAGCAACAGAGATTGTAACTTTGTGTTGCTAGTATAAATGTGCCCATTAAAAGCGAACTTGACGTGCTCCATAAAAACTGGGTATGAGGTGTTTCACAATTTATTGGTCCCAGTCCCAGGCAAAAAAAAAGTTGAATTTTGTTCCACTGTGTAATATATAAATTTATGTATAAGTATATGTATAAGTAAAAAATCGGATAAACGGTACTCATGTTATATAAGCAAAAGATGGTTTGATGCCGCAAAACATGCAGCAGCTACTGCAGGTACAGATTATAGCACAGTCGGGCTTGACCGACTTTCTTACTTGATTAAATTGAATTCTTATTATTTTTTCCGAACATATTATTCAATATTCGGGAAAGCCTCTTTGATATGGAACTAAAAAATCCATTAGAACTCGTTTACCATTTGAATCCTAAATAAAAACTCTCCGTATATGTCTTGTATTCCTTTCTCTTTTTCTCTCTCTTTCTGTCTTTTTTTCAACTTCTTATCGAATTTAACTTCGCCCTGAGTTCTTTGAGCTAAGTCAGGCAGTCGGTCGTGTTCATTAAATTCAATTGAATATTTCATTAACTGCCAACAACAAGAACAATTGAGAAAAGGACACCCAAGCACAAGTAACGACTGCCAAAATACAAGACTTCAAGTCCTGGTCACTCTCCTTTTCTCGTCCTCAGCTTACTTAGTTGTCTGCGAAAAGTAAAAGCATACTTTTTCGGGGTGTGTCAGAGCAATTGTCTGGTGTGTCTACCAAGCAGAGTTGAATGTGCCAAACTGATAATGGCCGCAAAACTTTGCATTGTTACCTGCAAATCAACAAAAATAACGAAGAGAAGTCAGAGCCAAACCACAGCCGGCTAAGTGGGCAAAAAAAAAGGAGCCAAGCAGAACCTAAAAAATCTGGGTTTAAAACAAAACCTTAAAAGTGGCACTTAAACAAATGGCTAAAAAAAATCAACAAATCAGCAAGCATGCCATAAGGTGGGACTTACCAAAAACTGCCGCCTTATTAGTAGACCATGAATTATGCACAACAACTCATATTATCTAATATGCCACAGGCGGGTAGTTAAATAATTGAGAGGAATACCCAACGGTTGAGCTGCAAGGCTCAACTCCTTAATAAGTTATTCATGAAGTTATTATGTGCTTAAACCTCACACAACAATACAATGGGTAACAAAAACTGCTCTCATTTTTGATGGTTTATTGGCAGCAGGATAACTGGATTTTTACTCTTGTGTTTAATCCTGCCTCAGTTCATTTTTAAAACGTCTTGAGTGCATCCTGGCGCTTGTGGCACACCTCTTAGGGCCTTTCAGTTTCCTTTTTAACATCTTGAGTTGCCTACATTTCCAAGCACAGGAAATTGTATGCTTAATCGGTTTTTAGTTGTGTTTTACCTTTTGGCTTTAAATGTGGCCAGTTTAATAAATTATTGGGTGGTTTTCTTTGTTGTTGTTCTTTGAAATTTTGTTTTGGGATTTTTCTGACTAAATCTTATTGGGCCTATCCTAAGAAAACCTAAATCGCAAATTTTTTTTCATGCTGAAATGTAAATTTTTGTGCTAGTATAAAATGGTTCCAACTTGCCTGCGAGTTGTTAACAGCTTTAAAATCAATATATTTAAACTGAAGGAAAATTAAATCGAGTTGAGCCAAACTTTATTTGCACAGTTTTGGTGGAAATTTGTGTGAGCATTGAAAAGGTTGTTAGTGAATGGGAGATGATTTATAACTAAATCAAAATATTGAAATGAAAATGTATTTTGGTGAGAATTCTTGCAACCTATCTGACACATTTCATTACGTGGGGTGAAAGCTTCACAAAATAATATTTTAATAATTTAATGTGTTAGAAAGGTTGTGGGCTTTGCTATAATGAACCTCAAAGGCAGTTGGAGAACTGTTCTCAATCTCTTTGCCATGCCCTAACCGCCAATTTTAATTGCAACTCATCAAAGCTTTGCATCAACTTGTTTCCACTTTTTTGGCTATCCACAAGAGGCGTGACTTTAATTTGCCTGTTCAAACGCTCCTTTTACGCTACTTAAAGCTCACTGCTCAGTGGAATTTTTTATGCATGCACTGAATTTCAAGGACTCTGACAGAAAATAAAAAGTATTCAAGAGTACTTCCCCACCCACCTTATCAAATCCCTACCAGCATTTGCAACTTTTAATTAAGGGGTTATATACAGTTAGGATTTTCAAAAAATCGATTTTTTTTTTTTTGCATTTTCTTAATATATATATATCTGAGTATACACACACAAAATTTCAAGTCGATCCGACGAATATTTTCGAAGTTATAGACACATTAGTGAAAAAAATTAACTACATGTAAAGTGCTTTCAAAACTTTAATCGCGTTTTTCTCGAAACAGTGTTTTCAAAGTCGGTGAGCAAGATTTCTCAGAAACGGCTGAACCGATCGGACTGCGATTTTTACACAAGCTTCCTAACTATATTTTTTAGTAATTAATCGAAGGATTTCCGATCCGATGAAAATTTCTAATTTTTCTAAACAATTAAAGAGCCGAATTTTGGTCGAAAATCGAACCTTTTGCTTTGAGTAGCCCCCATTTTGTCAAAAAATTTTTTTTTGCTAATTCCTTCGATTAATCACTAGATTATTCATTATATTAATGAAATTTATTTGGTTTTCGCATTTTAGTTGAGCCAGTCCAGAGATATCGTGCTCACCGCAAGGGGCTTTTTTTTGCGGACCTCTGCAACATTGGCAATATCAACGTTCCCGATGATTATTTTTGGCAATAAAAAAGTGAATATAGTTTAAGGTTGTCATAATATACCTGCCAAGTTTCAAATCAATAAACCAAATAGTTTGCTTAGAAGAAATTCTTGAAAAATGCCTTTTTTTCGACCTCCTAACTGTATATAACCCCTTAAATAAACTTGCGTATTTGCACCAACAAAAGTAAAAATACATAAAACATTTTTTGTCCTTTGACATCACAATTTTTGTTTCTAACACGAAGAGGCACAAGAAAATGTTTGCTAATTAAATTCTTCAGGTTTTTTGGGTTTTTATTTAAATTTTAAGCAGCTTGCAACAACCGCAGAAAGTATTCATTTCGCCGCACCCTCTAAGGTTTTTTCCGTTCATTAGTTGTGTGGTTTGCTAGAAATTCGGGGGCAAAAGTGGTGCGTATTTACCATCAAGAAAAATCATCAATAAAAATGAAGTGTTAGTCACCCGTAGCTCACTGCTGGTGAACGAGCTTGATAGAACTTTAAGACAACAAAGTTATCGATATATTTTTGTTGGCGGAAGGCTTGAATTTTTAACAACAAACAGCTTAATATAATTAAGAACTGACTACCATATACTTATGACCGTTGTCACTAGCACCAACTGCTCCTGGATTTTATTGAACTTTTCTTAAGACTTTGTTAGCCATTTAATGTTTGTTGTAATCCCGGCCCCGTCGAGAATGTGCACATCAAACTCGAATATCCGACGGCCGAAATATACATTTACCATTAAGAAGGTTTCCTGTCCCCGCAAAGAAGGGTCTGAAAATGTTAATTTCAACTAAGAGTAGGCTAAGAATAGCGATGGGCTAATAAGGACAATTCGTTCCCGTCCCGCCACGATCCTGACCACGGCTGTCCCGTCCCGTCCCGATCCCAACCAACAAATTTTAATTCAATATCGTACACAGAGGGAAAAAACGTGTTCAGAAAATAATTTGCCGTCAACTTAAAATGAGAACAGAACGTTATAAAAATTTTTGAGAACAAATGTTCTAAATGTTCTTGGAATGAGTAAAGATGTTCTCAAACGAATAATATTTACTTTAAACAACAACAACACCGGCTTTCAGCAGAGAGATATACAACAGAGACAGCGAGTTGGTTTTTTTTTGCTCTCTCTCTCTTGTCTGCTCAGCAAAGCATAAGTAGCCCTCTTGACGAGCATCCGCACAACTGTTCAATGGCTGAATTGTCAAGTGCGTCATTCCATACGTTGAGTGCATAAGGTACTGGGCTCAAATCCCAGTCAAGCCCGAACAAATTTTTCTGTGGTTTTCTGGAAACTTAAATGAAACGAGTCAGGTGAAGTGGGTCTGTGGAAGCGATGTTTCTGATTCTAATGGCACAATGGGTGGGTGGAGAAGCAGCAGCGCCCATATCCAGAGTAGCCTTGCCTCTCTTCACTTCCAATCAAAAGAGGTATATATCCGTTCCCTATTCCACCCAAATGTGAGTAATACGCCCACACCTGGTCCCAAGTGCAATCAAATTTTTTTCCAGGTGAGTTTAGAATGTTCTTGAAAACGGAACAATATAAACTCAAATCTTGTTCTCAAAAATGGAACATTGCCAACTCAATTTGAGCTTTTGCGTTCTCAATAAATTGTTCTCGAAGTGAGACCATTGCACTACATTTGAGAAAACCCGTTCATGCATACTTTTTTGATAACGTTTGTGCTCGTTTTGAGTCCAATGTTCTCGGTTTTTTCCCTCTGTGTAGCGCCAGATCCCCTACTTCTCATGGGTCCAGCTAAAATCCCGTCGCGAGCCCATCTCTAGATATGAGTTCTTAACGATACACGGGACCTAGGGCAGTTGTGCCTGCACTTTTTTTAAAACGGTATTAAACGGATCAGAATGGAAAAAACTGGCGAAATTTCTCATAGATGTAACCCGCTACCGAAAAATGAAATTTGTCTGCCCGTCTGTCTGTTTCCATTGCATTATAATAGGTCCTAGTAATTTTGTAACGTGATTTTAGGTAGAGGGAGATGAGAGTGATTAAGAGGACAAAAGAAAACTAAACAAATAATTTAAGAATTACCTAAACAGAAATGTAATTTGGAAACATATTTGAAATGATGTTCTTTCGCTTGGTCATTTAGTGGTAATGCAATGGCTAAATATATATATTTAGTATATCTGTCAAAGTGACTACCATTCCCTATCTTTCTTTATATTTCGGGCATTGGGATCGATCGAAACGAGTGATATACTGAAGAAAAAATAACACTGAAGCCTTGAGCTTTACCCCATAGTGTTGTACGCTCCCTTCATTAATCTTAAGCATTTAAATTGATGTTAGTGAATTTCCACCGTGATTTATAAGTCTATTATCAAGTCTGCTACGTAAGCCCATTACGTCAAAATTACAACGTCAAAAACCATGCCCTGAAACCAAAACTTGAAGTTTGAATGTGTTTAAGAAGCAATTCCATATTATTACATTTGCTTTTAACAACTCAGCGTCAGTTTTCTTTAAATATAGACAAAAAGCTTCCCACAAATTTGACTGTCAAGCCGACAATTCCACTCACAGAAATGAATGTGATATTAAGGCAATATGTTAAATTGTGGAATTGTTTCCCAAACTGTGGATTGAAGTTCTAAAATTAAGAGAAATTTAGCTTATTTGAATGGGCAAATCAACGGCTTGAAACATCAAAACAGTTGTCTCCAATTTAAGACTCTTTAACAACAACACTGTTCGCCATAGAAAACACATTCAGGATGTATACTTAGAAACATATAACCCGACCAAGCTATGACAAGTAGTCCCAAAGCTTCAAACTTTGCAACAAGAACCGGACCCTCTCTCTCAGCACCTGATTATTCTCGTGCTCTAATTGAGGCTGTCATGGAATCTTGCCTTCCACTTTCTCGACTGTGTGCTTACCACAGAAACGACAACAATTTGATTTCATTTATAGTAGGGTTGTCGAAAATATATCAAAATATCAATATATCGATAATATTTTTTAAAACTGATATATTTCTATAGTAATATTTTTATTTGTCCAAATATCGAAAATCGATCTTTTTTGTGATATTTTATGATATTTGTGCGTTGGTCATTTTATGATCTGAGTAGCAAGCGCCAACGCATTTATGAAACGCAAAAAAAAAATGGATTTAAGTTTGATAAAAGCAAATTACAGCGACATCAAAAAGGCGCTGCCAAGTGTAATTTGTGAGGAATAGCAATTAATACAAGTCTTAGCACGACCAAATGTGAGTTGACTTTATGGTAGCCCATTTTCGATAGCGATTGAAAAAAATCCTTTCTATGCAAGAGTCGCAAAATAGTAGGCTGATGTTATACTTTAGGTTGCAAAAAAAAACGGTAATGCAACATTGTCAATTGATAAATTCACCAATTTCCGTATTTGATTTTCGCCCAAAAGTGTTTTCATTTAATAAAAAAATGTTTGCACCTTTGATTTTTGTATACATATAAGGAGAAATACGACCTTTGATTTCATTGTATACATATAAGGAGAAATAACTCAAAGAGCGCTGCTAATCAAAATTTATTTTAAAAGTGTTAGCAGTTTGAAATCAAAAAAAGGCGACACATATTTTATTTAAAAAAAAATTATGGCTATAAAAAGGGAAAAAAATTAAAATATCAATTATATCGATATATCGATATTTTCAAAGTGATATATCAAATTTCATTTGATATTTTTTCAGATCAGAAAATATCATCGATACGATATTTTAAAAATATTCGGCAACCCTAATTTATAGGCTAAACGGTTTAGCGCAGGACTTTGACCTAGCCTGGTTTTACTCACTTCAATATGACTCGGTAAATGTCTATTATATTATTTTTCCTCGATGGCCCGCGAATTATGAAGAATTTACGTGCAGAAAATAATTGGAGGTCATCCACGGTTTCTTTTTAAATTAATTTTGAAATTGTCTGTTTTTGCACCAAAATAATGCATGTGCTTTTCTTCAAATCTCAAATAAAAATAACAAAAAATATTTTTGTGAACAAATTTGTTGTGTTAAATTCATATGAAGGCACGTTTGTTTAAAGTATGTGATTAATATGGCTTGTGCGAGTTGCAGTGGCGTACCGTGTAGTCCGCCCGGGGGGGAAGGCGACTTGGCCGCCCCCTTGAATAGTCCTAAATTTTAACCTTTTTCCTATAATACAATTAAGTTTTTCTAATTCTTTCCATCAAAAACTTCTCCATAAAGGGACGTGCGGTGGATTTTGATTAGGAATGACGAAGGGCCTTAATTGTGAGGGGAGTTGCAAAAGTTGTATCATTATTGGAAAAAATCCTTGGGGATGTATAATAAAGGTGCGCAAAAAATGTTTTTCGCAAAATCCGCGGAAACGTATTTACATATCTTCTTAACCAAAATTTAAATACAAATTGACTTCGATGGGCCGAAAAAATTGTTTTGAGGTCGAACATGGTTTTCTAGTTTGATGGCAAATGCGTTTCGAAATTAGTTTTTTACTCCAAAAAAACGTTCCTTGTAGGGTGCCTGTAGAGGTTTTTACTGGAGGCTGATTTAATTGGACGAGTTGGACTACGTTTTTTGGAAACATAACTCAATGGCAGTATAGAATTGTAAGCTCCAAAAATTCGGAAAATATCGCGAAATAGATGGACGCGAACTATGATGAATTAATATTTATGAAAATATTTATTCTTGTTTGATAATTATTCTTTTATAATTAACACTATACATTGTTTTTTTTTAGTCCATGTAACAAACTATTAAAGAACTCATTCTGTATTTTGCTCATTGGAATGAAATTTTTGGACTTTAATATGGAAATTGTGGTTATTTTTTTTGATAAAAACAATTTTTTTTAATTATTGTTCAGTTGACACAACTTTTGTTTCATAAGAACTTTTCAAGGCATACTACAAATCTGCACCCTCCTGCATACTCCCTTGAGAACATAATCAATATAGCAGCATGTTTGACTCTGTCTATGGTAGACCTCTGCTCTTTTATCCCTTTATACTGATTCGTAAGCTTTCAAAAATGCATTCAATGAATATTTCTTATATTACTAGATTTTGAAGTGCAGAATCTTGCAACGTTCTCCATATTGAAATGACAGCAAAGTCTAAATCACTTTCAGAAATACCACTATTTCTTAATTTAAGAGAATAATCAATATACATTTTGTAATTATTTACCGCCCCCCGGGTGAATATGTCGATTTCGGAGTCCGAAGTCAATGAGTTCCTGTTGTCATATTAAAGGAAATGAAATTTTTGTCCAAATGCTCGATGCATAGTGCTAGTGGAGGGATATGTTTACTTACGGTTACTAATCCCGTTAATTGGCGGTCGACCATGGATCTTTTTTAATTCAATTTCAAAGATTGCATTTTTGGCCATACAAATATGTGCTCGATCAGGACCACTACCTGGGTAACCAGGCCAAATTAAATACCATAAGACGTATGCCTCGCATCCTCAAAAAGTCAATGAAATATTCTTGGCCATTGGTATGATGTAAAATCTGGTAAGGTAAGGTTTTTTTTGAAATCGCGCGATAAATTTATAGGAGGAGGATGTAAACTCGCCTTCATCTTCAACTCTATTGGGTGGTGTGCAAAAAGTTCAGAGCCTTATCCATGTCAACTAAATAGTCTAAATACATCTAGTTTAATTTTGCTATTGGTCTGTTTAATGAACTTGAAAATGTTAGTGCAGTTAAATTCTAGTTGTAAGTTGTTGACAAATTTTATATTTTTATACTCTGTACCATAGGTTCATAGAGTATATTAAATTTGTGCAAAAGTATGTAACAGGGAGAAGGAATCATTTCCGACTATATAAAGTATATATATTCTTGATCAGCATCAACAGTCGAGTCGATTTAGCCATGTCCGTCTGTCCGTCCAATGGCTTTGGATAGCAAGCATTGAAAATAATAAATTTTTTAAATATGTAAATTTTCAAATCGACTTTGTCCGCGAATTATTGCCAAAATGAAAATACGTATATACTATTTTACCACTAGGAATACGAAAAAATTATTTCGATCCAAAAAAATCCCCAGTGGGCGATATTTTCATGGAATCAATATATATTCTTGACAGATCAACAGCCGAGTCGATATAGCCATGTCCGTCTGTCCGTCCGTCCGTCCGTATGAACAAACAGATCTCAGAGATGGTAAGAGAAAGAGGTTTGACATGTATTGGACAAATGCTTCTTATACTTGCAGGCAGATCAAGTTTATTTTCAATTTTTGCCACGCAACAATTTTGAAAAAACGGTATATCTCCTACAGTTTTGAAGACAGACGATTCGTACTTTCTAGAGATAGTTAGTAATTATCAAAATGTATCGATTTGCCAAAGAAATGATAAAGATCGGATGAGCGGTTCTCAAGTTATGTGCATAAATGTTAGTCACCCTCCCTCCACCCCCTCCCACCCTTTTACAACTAACACCGCACAATTTTAGAGAGAGACAAGGACAGAGAGAGAGAATGAGAGACTGAGCTAGAGAAAGAGAGGGAGAGAGAGACTAAGAGATGAGCGCAGCGCCAGCATTGCACTCTGCTTCTACTCCGGGTACAGAGTATGTTATAGTCGGGCTTGACCGACTTTCTCACTTGTTTATTATATATTTGACATGTATGTGAATTCATTGTAGTTCGCGGTCTATCGAGGAAAAATACTTCCCGAATTTTTATAGAGGAAGGACATATTATAGACAATTACCTATGACTCCGTTTCTGGTTGTCTTTTGTCTGTCATCACACAGCATGCAACACGTCAGAAGTTGAATAATACAGCTGGCGTCAACACTTCGTCTAAAAACATAACAATTGTCCGCACATTGTTGAAACGTCGTGAAACTATGGCCCTTGAAGCGGATTGGGGTCCAACAGCAGCTCCCTGCCTGTAATTAAAATAAATCGTTTAGCAGACCTTTTCTAATAAGTTTATTAAATAAAATTTTGATAAAAAATTATGAGCAAACAATTTTTGCTTCTACTTTACCTGTTACCCATATACCTTTCTTTGCGAATTTAATTTCCTGTGAATTATAGGTTTAGGTTAATTTAGAATTAATTCTAGGACATTTAAAGAGGTGTCATGTTTTGGAGCAAAACCGTAGCAGACTCACACGCCTTAGCTTTTTGCAATAGGCATAGTGCTTGGGGTGAGCAAGAATTTTTTCATAATAAATCACCTCCGCCAGCGCAATCTCTATAGAACACATATAAATATGCTACAAAATATGTTCTTTCTTTTTTATTTTAAATAAATTATTATCAAACATATTTTTTATTTTGCCCATTCATAAAAAAACTAGGCCGAATTTTTAACAACAATTTCGAAGCCGGTATGATTTTCGTTTATCGGTTATTTAAGCGAATCGTTTAATTAGTAGTTTTCATCATGATTATTTTCTGAATTTTGGGAACTTTATTATAAGCACATAAAAAACTAAGTTAAAATTGTTGTCGTTGTGTTTTGCAAGTACAAAAGTGCCCATTAAACGCGAACTGAGGCTTCATTTGAAAAACTGGGGATGAGGTGATGCTTACAGAGGTCCCTTTTATTATAATTTGGGGGTCTTATGCCGGGCTTTTTTTTAGTGTTGTACTGTGTTATTCATGCATTTTAAGTTTTTGAATGTTTACAAAAAAAAAACTGTCCATTGCATGCATTAAATAGAAATAATGATTTCTGTTTTGTTGTGTGCACTTTGTTGTACCTTAATTCTGATAAATGATTTTGGCAAAATGTGTGCCCATTCTCTTTCTAATTGTGCTGATTTTGGCAATTAGTAAGCATATGTAAACGTAATGTTTCGAATTTATAACCATTTTCACAGTCAATAAACAAAGTTTATTTTATTGTTGCTGTTTTGATTTATGTTTGTTAATGCTGGCTAAAAATGCAAAAACAACAACAACAATCTGGAACACATATAAATTGTGTACTAACTTATGAATGTTGTACTTGTTTATAAATTTTCGCGGGTTTGCAAGTGTGGATAGCGCACTAGTCCCTAAATATAAAGAAGAAAAAAAAACAACCAAATTATGTAATGGATAATTTCAATTCCAATTGGGAAAATGAGGAAAACTTAAACAATATGTTTTATAAATTCAGGCCGTAGCTACGCGTAAGATATACAGGAAATTATTTTTAATTGATTTTTCAGTACATAACTTCATTTGTATATAATTGGTTCTTATTTTAATTTGATGGCAGTTACTTAAGGGTTTACTCACACACAGACGTTAGACATTTTTGTGGCTTAAAGTTAGACAGAAATGCAGACGCCAGACGAATGTATTTAGGCGAGATATTGATTGATTTATTGCTTGTATAGACTGCCTTCTGCGGATGCTTTACACAATGAATGTCACTTACACGCACACAAACATACGTACACCATCGAGGCCCCATTGGGGCACTATGTTGAATTTGGCCCGTGGCCAAAACTCATTTTTCGCGAGTTTGCAAATTTCCGTTTTTTCAATGTTACCATGTTAAGAAATGATCAAAATGCTATGTTACATACCTAAAATGTTAACTTAACAGTTAAGTGTTAAAATAACAGCTGTTAAAGTCAGCTGTTGCAAGGTGCAATTTCAAATTGGCATATCTCTGACAAAAAATCGTTAAATAATCAAATTCAAAATGAATATTAATTCTTCAGGTTAGTACTATGTGTTGATACTAAAATGTTGCGTGTTTCGTTCGTAATTTTTTAACAATTTGTATATTTAGCAAGTGGTGTCCCCTTGTCACTTTCGGAAAGAAAGTTGAACTTTCCGAAGAGTCTTAAAACAAATTTCAAATTATTTCAGTGGGTGTCTATATACATGTTGTAGAGTTGTCAATTCTGAATTCAGAGCTAATAAGCACATTGTGCGCTTTTTGCGCTTTTTTGCGTTATTTGATTTATTAGGAAGCAACATCTTAATCAGCAATGCAGATCTGCTGGAAGTGTGGCGTACACAAAGGAGCTTTTGTTAGAAAAAAATGCTATATACACATTTATTAGTGACAAAATTGATGGCAGCGTTTTGGAAGAAAATCATCAGAAAATTTTCTGCAAATTTATGGTGAAATTGGCAAAAATGCTGTAGGAAGGTGGAAAGGTTCAAAAAGACATATTCAAATTGGATGGAAGGTTATATGAGCCCAGTGCTGGGCAAATTTTAATTGATTAACAATTAAAAAATTCACAATTAATTAATTGTTAATTGCACCTATCGCAGTTAACAATTAATTAATTGTAATTGCAATACCTTGCAACTAACAATTAATTAATTGTTAATCGTCAAATTCTACAACTAACAATTGATTAATTGTCAATCTTTTTAAAAAATTTGATTACAAACTAACAATTGATTCGAATGATTCAACAGTTCTGGATCTCTTTGCACGCAGCTGGGTCTGAGCTGAGAGGCACAGCTCGTGAGCCGTAAGCCATTAACCGCTCTCGGTTTTAAGCTGGGACCCACTGACTTTGTGGTTCGCAAATTTTTTACACCTATTTCCCGTGACTGACAACTTCTTGAATCGCGAAAAAATACCATCGAGGATTTAAATTAGTAATTGTGGAAAAGTTAATGCCAATCAAGTGGAAAATCATGCCAGGCTCAATGCATTAGCGCAGTTCGCAGCTGAGGGATTTTCATGGTTATAAGACCGCTAAATACTTCAAAAACTGCTTTTAACATCACTAATGACCACACATAACTACATAACCATGATTATGACAATACTGAACCGCGAACCATGGATGATCAATGCTGAAGAACATAGATAGAGCATAAAGAATTTATCAGTTCCACAATATTCACTGTTAGTTCAGAACAAGAGCCTCTCGGCTCTGAGCCAGAACTTCCGTACCCTGCAATTTAATAAATAGTAAGATTTGTATGGTTTTTTTGTAATTTATTTTTATACCCTTGGAGAGGGTGTATTAAAATTGTCCGGATGTTTGTAACGCAGGGAAGGAAGCATCTCCGACCACATAAAGTATATATATTCTTGATCAGCATGACGAGCTGAGTTGATATAGCCATGTCCGTCTGTCCGTCTGTCCGTCCGTCTGTCCGTCCGTCTGTCCGTCCGTCTGTTTCTATGCTATCTCCTCCGTCAGTTTTAAAGCTATCTTAACCAAACTTTGCACAAAGTCTTTTGGTATAAATACGCTGCACATTTGTCGGAACCGGCCGGATCGCATGACTATAGCATATAGCTGCCATAGGAACGATCGGTTGAAAAACTAGTTTTTGTGAGAAAAACTTTTTTGTTTTCAATGCTATCGCTCCCAACGCTCGTATTTATAAGTTTTTAATGATTTCACATGATTTCACTAAGCCTTGTCGAAATCGGACAACTATATAGTATAGCTGCCATACAAAAGTTAGGTCTGAAAAGAAGTCTTAGTGAGAAAATTTTTTTTGTTTTCAATGTTATCGCTCCCAACGCTTGTATTTATAAGTTTTCAATGATTTTACATAATTTCAACAAGATTTGTCGAAATCGGACCACTATATAGTATAGCTGCCATACAAACTGCCAGGCATATATCAAGCTCCAAGGGTATATAAACTTCGGTCGAGCCGAAGTTAGCTTGCCTCTATTTTTTATTTTTATTTCTTATAAAAGTTAATGTTACATTTCAGCACTACCCTCTTTTTCTAACATACTATCCGATAGACTGTGACTTTTCGGCAAACTCGTCATTGTGGCAAAAGAAAAAGTTCAAGTGCTGGCGACGATGGTAATGGCAGCTCCAGTTCCTGACTTTCCTCTGAAAAAAACTGAAGCATCAAAAGTTCTGCTTTCGTCAAAGGAGCATCAGAGGACAGTCGATTAAGTTCGTTTATCAAATCAGAGTCTGAATCCGTGTTTTCTCTTCAAATATCTTAAAAAGTTAGATGTGCAGTTTAAATAACCCTTTTACTTTGAGCATGATGAGTCATAATGAGCCTTTATTTAACTAGAGAAGAAGCCAAAGGAGTGGAAATAAAAAAACCAGTTTGATGTCCAAAAATGACATTCCATATAAAAGGTAGAAGAACTCAAAGAAGGCAAGCAGCCGACCTCTCCGCGGGACAAAAACATAAGAGACTTGCTTTGCCAGTAGAAGTCATCCAGCTGTTGGCTTGTGAAGTTGAATCTGCAGATAAGTCTGCAAATAATATCGACGCAAAGGAAGACGACAAAACATATATTTTTTATAATAATAATGACATTGATGAAGTTGAAAATGAATACACAAAATAATACAACAAAAAAAATTTGTTTCGTTTTTTTTCCGATACTCTGGCGAGGGAATCTTAAGGGACACAAAATATAGTGCGCAATCGGACGAGCCACTACTGATTTTAAATTTTTGGGGTTGGACTCAAGAGAATTCAACATTTTTATACCCTTGGAGAGGGTATATTAAAATTGTGCGGATGTTTGTAACGCAGGGAAGGAGGCATCTCCGACCACATAAAGTATATATATTCTTAATCAGCATGACGAGCTGAGTTGATATAGCCATGTCCGTCTGTCCGTGTGTCCGTCCGTCTGTCCGTCCATCCGTCTGTTTCTATGCTATCTCCTCCGTCAGTTCTAAAGCTATCTTAACCAAACTTTGCACGAAGTCTTTTGGTATAAATACGCTGCACATTTGTCGGAACCGGCCGGATCGGATGTTTATAGCATATAGCTGCCATAGGAACGATCGGTTGAAAAACTAGTTTTAGTAGTTAGTAGTTTTTAGTGCTATCGCTCCCAACGGTCGTATTTATAAGTTTTTAATGATTACACATAACTTCTGAGAGAAGCTTGGCTGGCCCCGTTGGAGGAGCTGTATAGCCAACACTTACATTTACATAACTTCACCGAAACTTGTCGAAATCGGACAACTATATGGTATGGCTGCCATACAAAAGTTAGGTCTGAAAAAAAGTCTTATTGAGAAAAACTTTTTTGTTTTAAATTTTTCCCCTTCCAACGCTCGTATTTTTAAGTTTTCAATGATTTCACATAATTTCACCAAAACTTTTCGAAATCGGACTACTATATAGTATAGCTGCCATACAAAAGTTGGGTCTAAAAAAAGTCTTAGTGAAAAAACCTTTTTTGCTTCCTATGTTATCGCTCCAAACGCTCGTTCACTTTGTTTACTTCTTTGCTCATAACTTGAGAACCGTTAATCCGATCTTCATCATTTCTTCGGCAAATCGATTAATTTTGCTAATTACTAACTATCTCTAGAAAGTACGAACTGTCTATCTTCAAAACTGTAGAAGATATAACGTTTTTTCCAAATTGCGGGGGCGGGAGGGGGCGTGGCCAAAAATTTGAAACAAACTTGATCTGCGTGCAGAAAAAAGAAGCATTTGATCCATACATGTCAAACCTCTATCTCTTACCATCTCTAAGATCTAGGTGTTCATACAGACAGACGGACAGACGGACGGACGGACGGACGGACAGACGGACATGGCTATATCGACTCGGCTGTTGATGCTGATCAAGAATATATATACTTTATATGGTCGGAAATGATTCCTTCTGCCTGTTACATACATTTGCACGACTTTAGTATACCCTTTTTACTCTACGAGTAACGGGTATAAAAATATTATTATAGTAAGGCATTTTTGGGGAAATTTCAAAATTGTCCTAGTTCACACTGTAAATTGGTTATTCTCTTCAAGCAACCCATCTTTTATTTATAAAAACAAGTGAGAAAGTCGGTCAAGCCCGACTATAACATACTCTGTACCAGGAGTAGAAGCTGAATCCAATGCTGGTGGTGCGCTCATCTCAAAGTTTCTCTCTCTTTTTCTCTCTCTCTCACTCACTCTCTCTCTCGCTATCTCTCTCTCTCTCTAAGATTGTGTGGTGTTAGTTGTGAATGGGTGGGAGGGGGTGGGGCGAGGGCGATATACTTTTTTGCTCATAACTTGAGAACCGCTGATCCGATCTTTCTCATTTCTTTGGCAAATCGATATATTTTGCTAATTACTAACTATCTCTAGAAGGTACGAAACGTCTATCTTCAAAACTGTAGGAGATATAACGTTTTTTCCGAATTGCGGGGGCGGAAGGGGCGTGGCAAAAATTGAAAATAAACTTGATCTGCCTGCAGCTATAAGAAACATTTGTCCCATACAAGTCAAACCTCTATCTCTTACCATCTCCGAGATCTGTTTGTTCATACGGACGGACGGACAGACAGACGGACAGACGGACATGGCTATATCGACTCGGCTGTTGATGCTGATCAAGAACATATATACTTTACAGGGTCGGAAATGACTCCTTCTCCCTGTTACATTCTTTTGCACAAACTTAATATACTCTATGTACCTTCGGTACAGAGTATAATTCCTACTTTTGCATAAATCTCGAAGATTCACTTCACTCAATTTACTTTCCTCTCTGGTACAATTAAATAATATTTTTTAAGGTCAGAGAGCTAAGTTTTAAAACTGTTGCCTTTCTTTTTTGTGCCCTCTTATTTGTTCCAGGCACCCAGAAGTAGCTTTTGGCTTTGGCTTGCAACTCACCGCATATTAAACAAACCTTGCGGTTTCTTAATAAAGCTGAAAAACCGCCTTTGTTTTCCTATTTTACGTACACTCTTTTTGCTTGCTCATTGCCGTTGGATTTTTTAAACTCCCATTTGTCTATCTGCCACAGACACTTTTCAAAAGCTTTACTTCGGTTGCCTCCGGTTGAGTGACTGTCTGGTGTGACTTTAGCTGCCATTTAGCAGCCTTCTCTATGAACTTTACAGCTGCACTCTTACTATCACTTGTCAATTGTTTGTGGTGAAGTTTCATTTTCTCTTCCTCTCTACATTTTTTTTTGCAACCTTTCACTTTAACTGCTGAACTTCGCTGAATATATTCTGGCACAGAAACTTCTTTCTGTCTTTCTGTTAATTAATTATTATTGATCGAAATATGCTGGTGATGACAGCCGAATGAACGCTACATTCGAACCCATTGAACCCAATCATAATTAATCACAAAGTTTTGTGACTCGCGCTACAAATAGTTTAGTTTTAAGCGTGTTTTGCTTAAAAAAGCACAATATATCATATATCTTTAAAAAAAGATGATTATTGCCCAAAAAAATTCGTGAAATTCATGCAGAGAAAGCTAGCTTTCATCATTCCAATATGCCAAGAAAAACAAAATCCAATCAAACAAAGTCTACAGTTATGTACGCCCCTTAGTAAAAGAAACAGCTTCCTCCTGCTTACACTCATTGATTGAGTGCCAAATCACTTAACCCAATTCAAAGGCATCGGCAATAACTTGGCAACAGCAAAATATTGCTCAGTTTTTTCCAATGCTGACAAATGGCCGATTGGCAGTTTAATGGTAGCCACGCTTTCCGCTTTGGCACAAGATGCAGGCGTTTGGTCAATAGCGAACTGCCTGATTGCCTGGCAGCAGGAGCAGCATCTATCCCGTATTGGTGGCAATATAAATTTTACTTTTCTTGCTTGCCTGGCGGCTGGCCAAAAAGTAAAGCAAACCTCAAACCGAAACTACCACAAAATTATAGCTGCAGCCACTCCCAACAATTGTTGCTGATTTACTAATTCTACTTGGCCGGGCCAAGACTGGCTGCCTCTTTGGATATTTGTCAATGTGGCCCGAGTCCGAGCAAATGTGCTGCTGCTGCTGCTGATACTCTGCAGGTGCCTTATGAGTGTATTGTATTAGTGAAGTCGGCATTTTGTAGCGATCTAAATCGGGGCATATTTGATTTTTTTGTACTAAGAGTTAAGGTTTGATAAACTAGAAATTTGTGGCTTGGACCAAAAATTATCTTTACACTTAAAGCGTTAGAAACTATTTGGTCTGAGTCAAGTCTCTGTCAGCCCACAGGAGTAGGAAAAACATGATGTCTGTCTGACTGCGCTCAGAGAATATGCGATATGATCAGCTTATTTACAAAATATTTTTGAAACCAATTTGCCTTGAAATATTTACTAATTTTTAGGTAAATCACCATTATGCTCTCAACGATTCCAATCATTCAATTATTTTGATTTTTATACCCTGTACCCATTGAAAATGGGTAAAAGGGGATCATGAAGTTGTGCAAATGTATGTAACAGGGAGAAGGAAGAATTTCCGACCCTATAAAGTATATATATTCTTGATCAGCATCAACAGCCGAGTCGATTTAGCCATGTCCGTCTGTCCGTCTGTCCGTCCGTCCGTCCGTCCGTCTGTCTGTATGAACGCGTAGATCTCAGAGACTATAAGAGATAGAGATACAAATTTTTGCATGTACATAGGTATAGGCCGTACGCAGATCAAGTTTGTTTCAGATTTGCAAAATTTCCCCCCCCCCCCTTAAACCGCAAAAAACTGTCAGAGCCACAATTTTAAAGTTACAACCACGTCGCTTAATATACATTATCTTGGGCCTTAAATCTATCTACTCTGAAAAGCACAATGAGATCTGAGCTAAAACACCGAAGTTATTAGCGAAACAAATTTTGCCCCCCCCCCCCCACCATGCTGTGCTGCGCGCGCGTTTTTTTTTTTTTTTTTGGTATGCGAACCATGGTTGGGTAATCTTCCAAAGATACGCCATGCACCGTTGCATGGAGTATGCCCGATTCGTTCTATGGAACGCCTACGGACTAAAACCCAACCAGTCGCCTTCTGACCTGCTTTTCTCCCCGCCGGGACTGCCAATTAAGGTATTACTACGGCGGGCAGGTAGTGGCGTTTTGCCATATCTGCTAGTGTTGCTGTCTTGCAGCTTGCTCGTCAATCCTGACTTGTCTCACTATTGTTGAGATGAGCGATGCAGCAGCTTCCCAAACATCCTTTGAATTTATCATCCTTCTGACCAGTCCTCTCGGCGTGAACGGCTCTCCCGTTAGTGCGTGCAGTAGGCGCCTCTCCTCGGCGAACCTCTGACACTCAAACACCACATGTTTTGCAGACTCCACTTGGCTAGTGCAAAATAGGCACCAGGGTGTATCAACGTGTTCGAAGCGGTGTAGGTACTCCCTAAAACATCCATGGTTTGTAAGCCACTGTGTCAGGTGGTGGTTTACTTCTCCGTGTTTTCGGTTAAACCACTCCTCTATATTAGGAATAAGTTGGTGTGTCCACCTTCCTGTATCCGCCCTATCCCAGCTCTCTTGCCATGCTCGTAGACTCCTATTATGTGCATCTTGCGCAGGTATTCCCGTCCGTCGTGCTTTACTCGCCATTGCTTCCAGATCGAGGGGCATGCTGTTAGCTATTACCGCTGCTGCAGCGTCCGAAATCGTTCGAAATCCGCTTATGAGTCGAATCGACATACGCCGATGCGCCTTTCTGGCTTCCCGTGTGTACGACGGAAACTCCGTTGCCTCCGACCATACCGGAGCAGCGTATTGCAGTGTGGTTTTAGCCACTGTTGCTAGAAGCCGTCTTGTAGGGGGCTTGGGTCCACCGATGTTTGACATCAGCCTAGCCAGCGCAGCCGTCGTTTTTGCTGTTTTCTCCCCAGCATACTGAAGGTGGTCCCGAAAATTTAGTCTCCTGTCGATGAGTATCCCCAGGTACTTCAGGTGATCCGCTGATCGCTTCCTCGCGTCGCCTATCGTTATCTCGATGGTCTCCACTTTTTTTCGGCTGCTTATGAGGATGACTTCCGTTTTGTGTTCTGCGAGGCTTAATCCTACCTGCCGGAGCCAGCTTCTGGTAGATGCAATTATGCAGTTCGTTTTTTGGGTAACTTCTTCGAGCGTCTTTCCGACGACTGTTACGGCAATGTCGTCTGCAAACCCGTGTATCGCCGCTCCAGGTGGTTTGCTAATATTTAGCACTCCATTGTACATCAAGTTCCATAGGATAGGGCCAAGCACTGATCCTTGTGGAACTCCTCCTGAGGTGTTATAGGTCTGTGGTCCTATTTCAGTGTCGTACCACAATACTCTGTCCTCGAAATATTGCGCGACTATTCTAATGAGGTAATTTGGCATGTGCATTTCGCTCATGGCACTGAGGATATGGTTCCAGTTTGCAGAGTTGAATGCATTGCGGACGTCCAACGTGACCAGTGCGCAATACTCCTTCGATCCGTATAGCCAGCGCTCTCCCTTAATGGCCCTTTGGGCAATATTATGCACCTTCTCTAGCGCATCCAGTGTGCTTCTGCCAGGTCTAAATCCATACTGTTCATTCGCCAGTCCGTTGCTTCCCTCGGTGGTTTCTTCCATTCTCGCACAGATTACTCTTTCGAAGAGCTTTCCAACTGTGTTTAGGAGGCAGATTGGACGGTAGGATCCAGCCTCGTTTGCGGGTCCTTTATTCTTTGGGAGTAGTACCAGTCTTTGCTGCTTCCAGCATCGTGGAAAGACTCCCTCCATAAGGCATGCTTGGAATACCTTAGAGAATACCTCCGGGTTACTTTTCGCCGCCGTTTTAACTATTTCGCTGGGAATTCCGTCCAATCCGGGAGCTTTCTTTGCTGTTATTTTCTCTGCTGCAGTAGTAATTTCCTCCGGACTTACTACGATACCGTCCATATGTGTGCTGCTTGTCCATAGGGGGTAGCTGTTCCTCTGCGCTGGGAACAGGGTTTCAACAATTTCCTTCATAACCTGGGGGTTGGTTGGAGCCTTTCCACCTTTTACGAGTTTGTTTCGCACCATTTTGTAGGCTGAACCCCATGGGTTTCCCTCTACGCTATCAATAAGATCCTTATATGCATTCGCCTTGCTTTTTTCAATTGCTTTTTTAAACGAATTCCGTTTCAGCTTGAACGCTTCCGTGAGCTCTCTATGAGCATCCGTTCCCCTGGCTCTTCTTGCTCTTCTCCTAGCATTAAAGCATTCTGTCCTTATTGATGCGATTTCCGAGTTCCACCAATATGCTACAGGTCTTTTTGTGCGCCTTCCCTTTCTTGGCATTGTCGCATCACATACTGCGGTCAAAGCCTTTGAAAGATTCCTTGCCATTTGATCAGCCGTACCATCGTTCACTGTCATGTCCCCTATCATATATTCAAGCATCTCTTTATCGATTGCTGTGGTTTTCCATGATTTTAAACAGCATTGCCGTACTCCTCTGGTATGTGGGTTGTGGGTGACTACTAGTCGGTACTACATCGAATTCGATCATTGCATGATCGCTAAGAGTCGTAACTTCTGACACTTTCCAGTTTATTTGCCGCGATATTGAAGGACTGGCAAATGTGACGTCTATATATGATGATCCACGGCCATTATCGAAGGTGGGAGTCGTTCCGTCATTGAGTAATACCAGATCGAGGTTGCTCAGGGCTTCAAGTAGGATGCTACCCCTATTGTTAGTACTGCGACTACCCCAATCTACTGCCCATGCGTTGAAATCACCAGCAACTAAAATTGGTCCTTTTCCCCGCGCGTCGTTTACTATGTCGTCTATTATTTTATTGTATTGTGCAGCGTCATAGCTAGGGGGTGCATAACAACTATAAATATGGATTCCTTTTACCTTCGCGTATGCGAAGCTCTCATGTGGTGTTGATTTAGTTTCCTCTGGTACCGCGTCTCCACAGCAGACAATGGCCGCCTTTCTTGACTCATTTACTGTCCACCTGTGGTCTGCAGTTGGGATCTTATGAGGCTCACTTATCAGCAAAACGTCGAACTTATTTTCATCTGCTACATGTAGAAGGAGGCTCTGCGCCGCCGCACAATGGTTTACGTTTAGTTGAGCAAATTTAATCATTTTGATAGTAGTCCGCTCACTGCTCGCTTATACATGGGGCACTGGTACGATCCCGTTCCGTGTCCTCTGTCCTCGCTGTCGCTGCATATCATGCAACAGGGGTTATTTCTGCATCTTTTTGCGAGGTGACCCTTTTCTCCGCATCTGATGCAGTTTGTTGCCCTGTCTTCGTTACTTGTACAGGATCGGGCAATGTGACCGAAATGTAGGCACTTGTAACACTTTATAGGCACGACGGTTTGCTTAACCCTGCATCGCACCCATCCGATTTGAACGTATCCTCTCTGCAATACCTTGTCCGCATCGCTTGTTGTAAAAGTTACGTTCGCCGCCTGGGACCCATCGCGTAGCTTCCACATGCGTTTGATATCTCCTACCACAGGTGGGCTGATATCTTGGAACTGTTTTGCGATGGCCTCACTGACCTCTTCCACGGTTGTGGTTTCATCCATACCCAGACACGTCAGGACTTTCTTATTGCCCATCGTATGCACTGCGGCGTCTTTATCCAGCAGTTTGGTTATGGCTTCACAGTACTTGGTTGTTCTCCCTGCGGCTTTCCTATCAATCTCTAAGAGAAGCTCACCATTTTGGGTTCGGCGTATTTTCCGTAGGTTTTCACCGAGCTCCTGCAGATCCGGGTCTGATTTTAGCTTTTTCAGCATATCCGCGTAAGATGCTTCTCCGGTTTTTTTCACCATAATGGCTTCGGGTCTCGATTTTTGATGTATTGGCTTTGGTGTCTTCGTTGGGCCCAGCGCTCGTTTTCCGCGTACTTTTTGCCAATTCTGCTCTGCCACTTTTTCTGTGGTTGCCGTTGGTGGTGCCTTATGCATCGCATCATCCTGGGGGTTACTCTGTGCCTCCTCCGGTATGTCAGTTCGATCTCTAGTCATTGGATGCCTCTTTGCCCTGGGTGTCACCTTTTTACCATCCTTCTTCGAGGTTTTGCTTCTAGGCGAGGTTTGTACCGCTTTGTCACCTGTTGCGCCGCCAGCGACCTGTGTGCACTGTGGGGAGGTTTGTTGTTCCGTGCTTACAGTCTCCGGGACTTCTCGGGGCGTTCGGTCGGCATTACTGCAAGAGCTTTTTTCAGCTGGTGCCAATCTTGTGTCGTCTTCGACTGTGAGTTGGCATCTGACCAGTTGTTGTAACTGCTTAAGGCGCTGGAACCGGACTTGCCACTCCCGGTTCAGACTTCTCACTTTTTTTTCATTAGTGAGATACAGCATTTCCTCAATGATTTTGCCAATTTCGTCTATTTCCGAAAGTTTCGCCTTTTTATTTTGAGTTGGCAATGGAGTTATTTCCGGGCTGCGCGCGCGTACATATGTGTGTGTGTGTGCGTGCGCGTTTTTGTTTGCTTACATGTGTGTGTGTGCGTTTGTGTATGTGTGTGTGTATTTGTCAATTGTACAGGGTATTATGAAGTCGGGCTACTCGACTACAACGATCTTACTTGTTATTTTAGGGGTTGGGCAAAATTGAAATAAAACGTCGTTTTCTTGACATTGCCGCGACCTGTGGTCATCTTCATCATCGTCGTGGTCATTCTTGTTATCCTACGTACGATGTATGCCATAAATAACGACCGCTGATTTGTAAATGTCTTCGGCCAGTAGACGCCTCTGAACTGAACTGACCGTCATTTTGCCACTTCATTCATTTGTCTTAAGTGCTTAGAGCCCTTCCCTCCAGCCCCACAGTGGTCGGTTCGTCGTCCTGGCGCTCCACATGTGCATGGTGTATGCTATGCTTATTAGACTGGTCAATCCTTCCTATCTCTGCTCTTTCCCCCCTCACACTGTGATTGACTTGTATGGCTTAATTAGCATGCGCATAGAAATGCAACGACGATAAACGGCGTATAATGATTAAGTCACAGAAGTGAAGGAGCTGTGTCAGTGTCAGTCTGTTTGCTTTCAAATAAATAAATTACTCAGCTCTTACCCCTCTCTTCGATACTGCTAGGCACACCGAACTCCAGGCAATAACGATCAAACGAAGCGATAAGCATATTATTTATTTATTAGTTGTCAACAATTTTGCAGCGCAAATTGTCCTTGTTGTGCTCTGGCTATGGTCGGATAATTTTTACAGTTGCCGAACTTTACTTCTTCTGTAAGGTGTTTATAAAAGTAGTTTATACAGCAATTAAAATTTCAACTATTTTTTGAGGAAATAATTTAACTTGAAATGATTTTAATAAAACTGTAGTGATGCAATTTTATGAACTGATAATTTCAGTAAAATGACTTTCTTTTCCAGTACGGGTCTTTTAATTTTAATAATAAGTGATCACTAAGTGATCGGAAATTCCTTTCTAAGATTCGGAATTTTAAGCATAATTTTTGTTGAAGCAACAGAAAGTTTACTAAAAAATAATACAATTTATGATGGATACGAGCTGAAAAATTTTGTTAATGTCATTGATGAGGAATTTTATTTGAATAATCAGGCATGTTCTCAACTCACCTACTTTTTGAAAAGTAAATCGAACGCAATTCCGCTTCGGTTTTGATATTGTATTCCCAATTCCGATTCAAATTGCTCTCTTTTCACTTTTTGCAATCCACTTGACCAAGAGAGAATGGCACTAGATACACAAGAGCGAAACGATCGAAAATGAAACAGTCGGAAGTGAGAGAAGCTGACTATTAGGTTTCACTTTCGTCTGCAGAGCCAAAAAAACAAAAAAAATCTTTATAATTCAATTGATGACCTAGAATGCCAATTCAATTTTACTAACAATTTCAAAATTGATCACAGAATTAAGAAAAAATTACTTTACGTACTTCTAGCAATTATAAGAGTATGTAATTTGCCAATTACTTTTTATTCTACCGACTAAAAAGTATTACTAAGGAAAAAGAAAAACTTTTTCCTTTTGGTGAATTGAGCTATGCCTGAATATCTACTAATTCTTAAGCGGAGTTTGCTTCGATTTGGAGGCTTCAGAGATATCTACGCCAGCCGCTAACGACATAAAAATCTTACATAAAAGAAGCCATAAAACTTTCAGTAAGACAGACTCTAATGCGTATTTCACTTGATTCCAAAAACTCTAAAAATAAACCAAATTATTGATCGATATCTTATAATTTACGGTAGACAGTATTTGTTGTAGCGAGTCTAGAGGCCTTGAGTAATTTTTTAAATTGATCAGGCTGATTGCTTTAAGCGTTTGCTTATCTGTGAGCTTTTACCCGTTCATATGTTTCTACAGTTGCAGTAAAAATATTTTTCCCTATTTGCGAAGCAGGAAAAAATATTTATAAGAAGTTAATAATTTACATATTCAAAAACATTGCGCACGTGGAGTATTTCAATAATATTTTTACTTAGCTTTAATGTAATAGATCTGAGGCAACTGCTTTTTCGCATTATTTTCTTCTTTTGCTGCTGCTCTTTTAGAAATACATCAAGTAATTGTCTTGCGTTTAGCGCTTTGATGTGCTTTGGCGTCGGTGCCGACGGTAAGTTGCAGAGCCTAGGAACCAGATCAGTATCCAGCTTCCTCGACTCTTCCGGACCTTTCGTGCGCCATGCAGCAGTATACTACTATCATGCGCAATCATGATACTATGAAACAACCATTAGTTTCATTATATACAAATTCGACGAAAATTGCTGTGAATGCTAAATTTTAAAGTTAATCGATGAAAGAGTGACTAGTATTTTAGTCATTTTGCGCTCATAGCTCTGAGCTAAATAATTCTTTACTTATTCAAATGTCAAATTTGTATGAAATTTTTTCGCAGGAAATCTGGAAAGTCAGAAAAAATTTCATACTTCTAGGCTGGACAAAATAAAAAAATTTCCATCTCGCTTTACGAAAAACCAAACCTCAATCAATATTGCGCAAAACCCCATACCACAGTGGTCCGGCTTATATGGAGAGTGCGGCCAAAAATACTTCTAATAGAGTTGGGGGTCTGAAACTTGGTATATAAATAACTCGAATTGGACACTCTTAGATGCCCTTCATATTTTAAAGAAATGGTTTCTTTACAAACAAGCCAATCATAATGATTATTCAAAAGTCTCGATCTATTCCGCCTGCAGTTTTTCCAAAACAGCACTAATTTTTTACAAATGTATTCCAAATGTATTTGCAACTCCTCAAGATTTGGTTTGTAACCCTCATTTTTAAGGTCTTTCACTATGGCATCGAGGATTTTCTGCACTTTGTGGGGACGTAAGCAGCTATCTAGACACCAAATCTCAAAAACATGTAATCGAGACAACTCGCATTGATAAGTTGTGCCTAGAAAATGAATAAATTAAAAACTAAAAAATCTAAAACGAGAAGGCCAAGCTAATTTCGTCTTTGCCGAAGTCTTTATACCCTTGCAAATGTTTTATTACGACAGAATTAACGAACGTCAGCATTTAAACAAACCATTTTTCTGATAAAACCCACTTTTTGACCGATAGTTCCTATGGCAGCTATAAGATATAGTCATCCGATTTTGACCAAAACTTCCAAATCTGTGTAAAAGCGTATAAAACTAATAATTGCTGAAGCGGAAGGCGTTTACATTAAAAACAAAAAAGTTTTCTCACAAAAACCCACTTTTCGACCGATAGTTCCTATGGCAGCTATAAGATATAGTCATCCGATTTTGACCAAAACTTTCAAATCTAAGTAAAAGCGTATAAAATTAATAATTGCTGAAGCGGAAGGCGTTGACATTAAAAACAAAAAAGTTTTCTCACAAAAACCCACTTTTCAACCGATAGTTCCTATGGCAGCTATAAGATATAGTTATCCGATCCGGTCGGTTCCGACATATTAGCAGTGTGCAGCAAAAAGAAGACTCTGTGCAAAGTTTCAGCTCGATAGCTTTAAAACTGAGAGACTAGTTTGCGTAGAAACAGACAGACGGACACACGGACATGGCTATATCGACTCGGCTGTTGATGCTGATCAAGAATATATATACTTTATATGGTCGGAGATGATTCCTTCTGTCTGTCACATACAATTGCACGACTTTAGTATACCCTTTTTACTCTACGAGTAAAGGGTATAAAAAGTTATTCTCACTAAGACTTTTTTTCAGACCTAACTTTTGTATGGCAGCTATATTATATAGTTGTCCGATTTCGACAAGCCCTGGTGAAATTATGTGAAATCATTAAAAACTTATAAATACGAGCGTTGAGAGCGATAGCACTAAAAACAAAAATGTTTTTTCCACTAAAACTAGTTTTACTACCGATCGTTCCTATGGCAGCTATATGCTATAGTCGTCCGATCAGGCCGGTTCCGACAAATGTGCAGCGTATTTGTACCAAAAGGCTTCGTGCAAAGTTTGGTTAAGATAGCTTTCAAACTGACGGAAGAGATAGCATAGAAACAGACGGACGGACAGACGGACATGGCTATATCAACTCAGCTCGTCATGCTGATCAATAATATAAATACTTTATGTGATCGGAGATGCCTCCTTCCCAGCGTTAAAAATATCCGCACAATTTAAATATACCCTCTCTAAGGGTATAAAAACATGCATTACGTTACAAATTAGTACACGCGCATGAGCGGATGGTAGCAAGAACCCCTTACATTTTTAAAATCTTAAAGTATTAAGAAACAATATGTCATAAAGGATTGTGAGGGCTGAGGAGGGCGACACACTTAAAACTTTAACTAAACATTTGACACTCGAACCAAAAATAAATACAAAAATAGAGGCAAGCTAACTTCGGCTCGACCGAAGTTTATATACCCTTGGAGCTTGATATGTGCCTGACAGTTTGTATGGCAGCTATACTATATAGTGGTCCGATTTCGAAAAATTTTGGTGAAATGATGTAAAATCATTAAAAACTTATAAATACGGGCGTTGGGAGCGATAACATTGAAAACAAAAAAGTTTTTCTCACTAAGACTTTTTTTCAGACCTAACTTTTGTATGGCAGCTATCTATATATATAAAACTGTTCAACCTGACTAATTGACTGACTGGTGACCGTCGTACAGCCTAAACCATAAAAGATAGGAAGATGAGATTTTCACAGTAGTTTTATCTTATGCTGAAAGTGAGTACTAAGAACGGATTTTAGAAAATTCTGTCGGGAAATGTGGAAAATTCGCGGAAAACTGTTCTATGAAACTTTTTTGTTTTTCATCCGATCAACTTCAAACTCATTTTCAAAGATCTATATGAAAATTCGACAACAACTGCATACCAATCTTCCGGAAAATTCACCCCCTGGGTAGAAAGTGGGTGTTCAAGGTTGTATGAGGGAAACTTTAGTTGCCAGCGATTAGCGCCAAACTCATTTTCAAAATAACACATAACAAAATATAAAAAAAGTGATTTTCAAATTTTGGAAAATCTATCCCCAAAGTCGAAAAATTCACGGAAAACTGTTGTATGCAACTTTTTATTTTATTCGATCAGATTCAAAGTTTGAATTTCAAACTCATTTTCAAAGATCTATATGAAAATTCAACATTAACAGTGTTGCAATTTTCCGGAAAATCCCACCCGGAAAAGTCGGAAAAGCGTCGGAAAATTTGTATGGTAAACATTTTTTTCATCCGATTGACTTGAAACTCAGTTTGCAAGCATAGTACGCAAAGTATTCGACACGTGTTTTCCTAATTTTGGAAAACCCGCCCAAGAGGATAATGGCCGGAATATTCTGCATGCAAAAAACTATTTTTTACCTGATTGGCCGATGTTGAAAAATTTGACCCAACAGCCGGAAAATTCCTGGAAAAGTCTGCATGCAAAAACTATTTTTCTTCCGATTGACTTCAAACTCGGTTTGTAGGGATGAATTACTAAATTATTAATAATTGAATTTTCCGATGTTGGAAATACCGTGGGGATACCCACTGGGAAGTGGGAGAATAGTGGGCGGAATGTGGTTGGTAAGTGGGTGGGAATTGGGTGGGAATTGGGTGGGATGTGGGCGGAAAGTGGGAGGTATGTGGGTGGGTGGAAGTGGGCGGGAAGTAAGCGGGAAGTGGGAGGGATATGGATACGATGGGGGCGGAAAGTGGGTGGGAAGAGGGCGGGATTTGGGTGAGATGTGGGTGGTAGGTGGGTGAGATATGGGGGTAGGTGGGTGGGATGTGGGCGGGAAGTGGGCGAGAAGTGGGAGGGATGAGGGTGAGATGTGAGTGGGATGTGGGCGGAAAGTGGGTGGGAAGTGGGTGGGATGTGGACGGGAAGAGTGCGCGAAGTGGAAGGGATGAGGGTGGGATGTGGGTGGGTAGTGGTTGGGATGTGGGTGGGATGTGGTCGAAACGTGGGCGAAACGTGGGTAGGAAGTGGGCGGTAAGTGGGTGGGATGTGGGCTGGAAGTGAGTGGAAAGTAGGTTGGAAACGGTTGGAAGTTGTGTAAGAATATTTGACTCTCACGATTGACTTCAAACTGATTCTGATATTGGTTCCATATTGTTCAATGCGCAGCGAAGCGCGACGGGCCTTTTGCTAGTACTATATAGTTGTCCGATTTCAAAAAATTTTAGTGAAATTATGTGAAATCATTGAAAACTTATAAATACGAGCGTTGGGAGCGATAACATTGAAAACAAAAAAGTTTTTCTCACTAAGACTTTTTTTCAGACCTAACTTTTGTATAGCAGCTATACTATATAGTTGTCCGATTTCAAAATGGCTTAATGAAATTATGTGAAATCACTAAAAACTTATAAATACGAGCGTTGGGAGCGATAACATCGAAAACAAAAAAGTTTTTCTCACTAAAACTAGTTTTTCAACCGATCGTTCCTATGGCAGCTATATGCTATAGTCATCCGATCCGGCCGGTTCCGACAAATGTGCAGCGTATTTATACCAAAAGACTTCGTGCAAAGTTTGGTTACGATAGCTTTAAAACTGACGGAGGAGATAGCATAGAAACAGACGGACGGACAGACGGACGGACAGACGGACGGACAGACGGACAGACGGACATGGCTATATCAACTCAGCTCGTCATGCTGATCAAGAATATATATACTTTATGTGGTCGGAGATGCTTCCTTCTATGCGTTACAAACATCCGGACAATTTTAATATACCCTCTCCAAGGGTATAAAAATAGAGGCAAGCTAACTTCGGCTCGACCGAAGTTTATATACCCTTGGAGCTTGATATGTGTCTGACAGTTTGTATGGCAGCTATACTATATAGTGGTCCGATTTCGACAAATCTTGTTGAAATTATGTAAAATCATTGAAAACGTATAAATACGAGCGTTGGGAGCGATAACATTGAAAACAAAAAAGTTTTTCTCACTGAGTCTTTTTTTCAGTCCTAACTTTTGTATGACAGCTATACTATATAGTTGTCCGATTTCGGTAAGCCTTAGTGAAATTATGTGAAATCATTGAAAACTTATAAATACGAGCGTTGAGAGCGATAGTATTGAAAACAAAAAAGTTTTTCTCACTAAGTCTTTTTTTCAGACCTAACTTTTGTATGACAGCTATACTATATAGTTGTCCGATTTCGATAAGCCTTGGTGAAATTATGTGAAATCATTAAAAACTTATAAATACGAGCGTTGAGAGCGATAGCACTAAAAACAAAAATGTTTTTTCCACTAAAACTAGTTTTACTACCGATCGTTCCTATGGCAGCTATATGCTATAGTCATCCGATCCGGCCGGTTCCGACAAATGTGCAGCGTATTTGTACCAAAAGACTTCGTGCAAAGTTTGGTTAAGATAGCTTTAAAACTGACGGAGGAGATAGCATAGAAACAGACGGACGGACAGACGGACATGGCTATATCAACTCAGCTCGTCATGCTGATCAAGAATATATATACTTTATGTGGTCGGAGATGATTTCTTCTATGCGTTACAAACATCCCGACAATTTTAATATACCCTCTCCAAGGGTATTAAAATATACTAATCTAAAACAACGATTTACACAAAATTAAACACGTACTTTCTTTAAGTTGAATTGTAGAAGTTAAGTCAATACCTTTATGAAGAATATCCATTTTACACAACTTGACTTAATATAGCTTTTACGCAAAAATTTAATTTAACAAAATTAGCATGTGGCAGCGAGCGGCGTGCACTGTACAAGACAGATAAAGAAAAGGTCACACTTTCGATGGTATTTTAAGAAAGCACAGAATTTCTTATTAATTTCTTAATCGTTTCAGTTTAGTTTGATGCCTGTATTTTGCATGTCTGGAGATTAAAAGAATTGTGGATAGACTACGACCTGATAGCGGATAAGTATGTGCAGCCACAAAATCCTGGAGCCGGAGGCATAAAATAGGCAATGCTTTTACATGTTAACCCAATAAAACGGAAACTAAACAGCGCTTTCAGTCTGATAGTATTTTTATTGATAGCTTGAGTATGTCACTCGAATATTCTAAAAGGCAAAACTAAGGATCTATATACCCAGTGCAGCTGGTGCCACCACATAAATGATGACCTTATGGCGGGTAATTAATTTTTAAGGCAAGTCTTTTATATTATACTAGCAAATAGCCCGTCACGCTTCGCTGCGCCTTCAACAGTATTTAACCAACGCACACCCACTTACCACCCACTTCAGGCCCACATTCCACCCACTTTCCGCCCACTTCGCACACACTTTCCGCCCACTTCCCACCCACATTCCACCCACATCCCTTCCACTTACCATTTCCATCCCACCCACTTCCCACCCACATCCCAACCACTAACCGCAAACTTCCCGACCTCTTCCCGCCCAAATCCCGATCACTTACCATTTACATCCCACCCACATCCCTCCCACTTACCGCCAATTATTTCGTATTTTGTCCTTACAAACCGAGTTTCAAGCCAATCGGATGGAAAATAGTTTTTTTTATGCAGAATTTTCCGGGAATTTTTCGACCGTCAGGTCAAATTTTCCAACTTCGGAATATAACATTTTAAACTATTTCGTATTCTATACTTACAAACCGAGTTTCAAGCCAATCGTATGATAAAAACTTTTTTGGATTCAGAATTTTCCGGCCAATTTCCTCTTGTGCGGATTTTCCAAAATCTCTATTTCGCGTACTATGCTTACAACTTATGTTTTGTCATGTGTAATTTTGAAAATAAGTTTGGCGCCAATCGCTGGCAACTAAAGTTTCGCCCATACAACCTTGACCACCCACTTTCCACCGAGGGGGGGTGAATTTTCCGGAAGATTGGTATGCAGTTGTTGTCGAATTTTCATATAGATCTTTGAAAATGAGTTTGAACTTGATCGGATGAAAAACAAAAAAGTTTCATACAACCGTTTTCCGCGAAATTTCCACATTTGCTGATAGAATTTTCCAAAATCCGTTCTTAGTACTCACTTTCAGCATAAGATAAAACTACTGTGAAAATCTCATCTTCCTATCTTTTATGGCTTAGGCTGTACGACGGTCACCAGTCAGTCAGTCAGTCAGTCAGTCAGTCAGTCAGGTTGAACTTTTTTATATATATAGACTAGCAAATAGCCCGTCACGCTTCGCTGCGCCTTCAACAGTGTATAACCAACGCACACCCACTTACCACCCACTTCAGGCCCACATTCCACCCACTTTCCGCCCACTTCGCACACACTTTCCGCCCACTTCCCATCCACTTCCCATTTCCATCCCACCCACTTCCCGCCCACATCCCACCCACTTTTCGCCCACTTCGCACCTACATCCCACCCACTTGCCACCAACATACCGCACACTTCCCGCCCTCTTACTGCCCAAATCCCACCCACTTCCATTTACATCCCACCCACATCCCTCCCACTTACCACCACATTCCACCCACATCCAATCCACTTCCCATTTCCATCCCACCCACTTCCCACCTACATCCCACCCACATTCCACCCACTTGCCACCCACCTCACATCCCGTTCACTTCACAGTGAGTATCCCGGAGATATTTCCAACATCGGAAAATTAAAAACAAAATAAATTCTCATTTTGAGACTTACAATCCGAGTTTCAAGCTAATCGGATGAAAAATAGTTTTTTTCATGCAGAATTTTCCGGGAATTTTTCGACCATCAGTTCAAATTTTCCAACTTCGGATTATAACATTTTAAACTATTTCGTATTCTATACTAACAAACCGAGTTTCAAGCCAATCGTATGATAAATACTTTTTTGGATTCAGAATTTTTCTCGTGTGCGGATTTTCCAAAATCGGGAAAACACGTGTTAAATTATTTCGCGTACTATGCTTACAACTTATGCTTTGTTATGTGTAATTTTGAAATTGAATTTGGCGCTAATCGCTGGCAACTAAAGTATCGCCCATACAACCTTGACCACCCACTTTACACCCAGCGTGGTGAATTTTCCGGTAGATTGGTATGCAGTTGTTGTTGAATTTTCATAAAGATCTTTGAAAATGAGTTTGAACTTGATCGGATGAAAAACAAAAAAGTTTCATACAACAGTTTTCCGCGAATTTTCCACACTTCCCGGCAGAATTTTCCAAAATCCTTTCTTAGTACTCACTTTCAGCATAAGATAAAACTACTGTGAAAATCTGATTTTCCTATCTTTTATGGTTTAGGCTGTGCGACGGTCACCAGTCAGTCAGTCAGTCAGTCAGGTTGAACATTTTTATATATATAGATTTATAATTTCTTAAGAAGCTTGATCATTTTCTTTGCAGATCCTGCACAGTCATAGTGTTATTGCCAATCATTATCAGATATTCAATGGGTCCCTAGACTGTCTGTGCGTTCATCATACTAGATCTACTTAAGTAACCACTCAAATGGCACGGATCTGTAGCAATGCGTTGCAATACTCGTAGGTAAGACCGATCAAACAATTTTCATTGAGTTCGGTTTAGACCTTTCAACAAAAGAGTTCTTGGGGGACTTGAAAACCATGTTTTCAATATCCCACATCTATTGTGACAGTTTCATAGATTTTTTGCTGCATCCAACAATATACTCGAACTGAAGAACTTTACGTTTAGACCAGCAACTGAAGTTTAAGTCCAAAATTAAAATATGATTTTGATATTTTTATTTCCTTCGCAGGGCACCACACTTTGGCGATGACATGAAAACCGCAGTCAAGAGCTGCAGAGTTCCACTTGGTGCTTAGTTTGCTAGTCATCCGATTAACCTACATGGAATATACTACTACTTTCGATGAAAAAGCAACTGTGATCCACTTTGGTCCTTCGTTACACACGTTAACAGAGCCCATTGTTTTAAGTGCATCCACCGCTGAGCACATTTTACATTGAGATTTTCCAATCGCTTTCCCAAAGCGAGTATTGAATAAGAACAAATTTTTCTATCTTCGTAAAACAACAGTTCTTTTGCTCGAAGTGGATTTAGTGGATTTCGAAGGCTACGCGAACCATGGTCATCATCTGAGAAGATCACTCTTCTTCCTCTACTTCGGAATCTGTGATGAATTAAATTCATAAAATTCTCATATTTTGTAATTTGATTTAGAATCACGAATGTTACAATCAGTATGCTAAGCACACACTTATATGAATTATCCTTATATTGTTAACTTTGTTAAATAGCATTGGTCTTTGTTCGTTCTAATTTGTTTGAATAAAAATGTTTTGATTCTACGTTCATTAAAACAAGATGTTGTTGTTTTGTGGGAAAAACAGTGGGATCTGCATTTTAGGATACGGGTTCTGTTGTCCACTCACCCCCATTCCGGATTTAATGTTCACAGGTAAAAAAACGGGTTTTTAATCGAATCACGTAACATTTATAGCCTTATCTCCAAAAATTTTACAATAGTGGTGGTCCAGAACTTCTAGTCACTTCAGTCTTCTTGGCCAAATGGGGACGTATGTAGTGTGGTAAAGCTGCTGATCGATTCAACTTGGCGGATCTAGCGTCATCCTGGCTTACTGCGTCTCAAGTCGACTCACACCTCCTCGTGGTGACCACCGGAAACAAAGCGAGGCATCCGCAACGCTGCTGGCTAACGTGAGCGGCGACTCAACCTTCCCTACAGGGTACAATATAGAAGGTTAGTGCGTTGGGATTGGTACCCACCACATTAAAAATCCAATGAAAACTGCGACTACAATTCCAAACCACGCAATCTTTTTAAGGACAGCGATTTGAGGATATGCACCTGGAACGTCCGCACCTTTAACAGAGATGGTGCTGATATCGATTTGGTGAATGTCCTCAAGAAATATTCATCGGTCGTTACCGCACTTCAGAAAATGCGATGGACTGGACAGGGGAGAGTGTTGGTAAAACCATCGCCAGATAAAACAGAATAGAGAACTACTACAGCTGACATGATTTCCTCGTTGCGGGATGCTATTCAAAATGTTATAGAATAACGTTGAGTTTTTCTTGGCGAAGTTAAGGGGTGTTGATCATACCCTGAGACAATTTTATTGTTCCAGTATACAATTTAAAAGCAGATTTCCCCATTGTCCTATACAAATGTTTACACAAACAAGAGCGAAAAATCACTCTAATGCACACTGGTCCAAATGTCAAAAATTTTGGCAGAAATTAGAAAAATATAGTTACAGATCTGAAGCTTGGTACACTTAATGGTTATAGCATATTTGAAGTCTGAGAAAAAATTTAGACCGATCGGACCACGCCCTCTCGGCCGCCCCATATATGCCAATTTCTTTGAATACAGTAAATTCTAAAATACATTCCATAAATCTTAAATGTATATATAATTTTTTTTAATAAACAATCTGGTAAATCACCCCAACCACCTCAGCCCCCTCCACACCTACCTTTTTTTTTAATGCGCCTTTGTTTCAACCACTGTTGCTACATGGATAAGAAGATTTTCATTTTTACCATGATCTGCTGAAACCGTGGCAGCTAATCTACGCTTCAAGCGAGAGCTCCCTTCATAGCATAATCGTGGGCATCCTGCATTTTCAAAGAATTCACCTGGTTAAAAGTTTTATTTCCAATCGGGATGCAAGTCAAGTTTGGTACTGCATATTAATTCTTGAGACCATCCGATAGCATTTGCTTTAATAAACATTAACATAGTCAAAAAAATGTTTATTTTCTTTTTTTTCGACTCCTCTTTGTTTTTGTGTGCTTCCTGCTACTTTTCAGCAGCGCAAAAAATTTAAGGTTTGGTTGGGCGACTATTTGCAAGCCAAAACTTAAGCATTTCGCCTTAACTCAAATAAATGTTGTCTGAGCAAAGTCGATTTTTCGCAAAAGGGGTCAAAACGATTAATATCCCCGTATTAGGTACACATTGAAGAATAATATAGCGTTTAAAGTTCCGTCAATCCACGTCAATCCAACATACTTTTATTCCACGGAACACAACAAGTTTAAAGTTAGAATTGCTAGAAACATCATTTTACAAAAACACATATTAACAAAGACAAATCACGTAAAACAGGGAATGCGTGATAACACTTATAATATACATACCTTAAACTTTTTTTTCCATTTTGGCTTACTTCAATATTCTACGTAGATTTTGTTATATACTGATTTGAAATATGATCTTATGTGCAAGGCAAAAAATGTCAAAGTTTGTGTAAACGAACAGCTGACTTCCAGGGCTGCCTTAATTCGCAGCGCTTCAAATTCAATTGTACTAATATGATTTTTAACTGCCCTGGATAATATTTTATTGAAAAAAAAATATTGTTTTTTCATAAATCTTAAAAAAAAAATTGAATTTCTGCCAAAATTTTTGGCATTTGGACCAGTGTGTAATGCCCTAAAAAGTACCGGCTTACGAAACTTCTTTCCCCCTTGGAAAGATCTTTGAGCTTTTTATATTTGAAAAACACTCGATGTTCGATCTGTTCGAAAGGACAATTCCGAGTTACAGTTCGGCTTCCAACTGAAGGCATGAATCCTTGAGAGATACAACGGGAAAGAGTATGTGGAGGCAGCATACCTTGACATCCAGAAGACATTCGATAAAATCCTTCAAGGCAAGAGTTTCCTGATGAGCAGAACTTTTAGGGAGGCGCAGGATGTGAGTGACGGCAAGCCCAACGCCTTAATAGCAATTCAAGCATTTTCCCAGGCATGAATTTTTGCTTGATCCTTTGACTTGTTATTTTAAATATTTTTTATGATATGTTCCAAGTGTACAATTTGCTGGTTCATTGTTTCATTGTGCTGTGTTTGTTGTACAGAGCAGCCAGGAGCAAAAAGCGAGGGTTGCCTCAAAAATTGTTGCTTACAGTTGGAAGCAAGCCAAGGCTGCTGTTGCTATTGCAGTTTTTGCCGCAATTGCAAGCCGCTTGCGGCAAGGACATCCTGCTGGATATTGTATGCGTGTTAATCATTGCCAAGCGCATGCAGTGCGTTTTTTGTATTATTTAATGAGTTGTAATTCGTTTTAATTACCCCCGAATGGGCACTAGCGCCAAAGGTCGTTAAAGGATATATGTACGTAAATAGCAGCTATGCTGAAAGCTTTTTCGACTATTGCAATTTCTCTCTGCTATTGCTTTGGCACCATGTTGTGCTTCAAAAAAATGAACCTTTGCCAGCAGGTAAAGTGCTTTAAGCACTTGGGGCAAAGAAAATAGAATTTCCAATTTAATTATGCTTGTGAACAATGAAACATTTTGAAATTGATGAACAACATTATAAATGGGCATATTAATGAGCAAATTGAACGGATGAAAAGATTTTAATAATGCATGGCAATCCCAAGAGGCGCTATGAATTTAAGCCGATTGTATGATTCGACTATTGCTGAATGCATGACTTAAAGTGCAATGTGCAGATTAACAGACAACTGAATTGATTTATAGACAATTGTTTGTAGCATTTTCTTAACTTCTCATATTTGGTAATAATAATGGAATGAAATATACATGACTGGCTATGGATCGATTAACAAATTTTTAAGCCACTGCGATAGCTGGACTTATATGGCTAGGATTTGATCTAAAACGTAACGTTGCAATTTTACAGCACAGAATGGAACTCGCAACGCTTTTGGTAGAAACCTTTACGGGCAGACACGCACCTCTGTAGAAGTGGCCGATATAAAGAAGAGGAGGAGAACCATTGAACGGATTGCTTATCGAAACGGATCCATACTCAAATCTGTTTCTGAAGTCCATTCAAGCTTTCAAATGACTTTGTTCGGAGCAACAGAAAGAATGCAGAATTCAGCGCCAAATGGTCAGCAAATTAAATTAAACCTTCAAAATCAGCTGAATCAGCTGCCAGTGCAAATGCTCTTTATAGTCTGGACGTTGACGTACAATGCGCAGTACGTTCAAGTGGCCCATGCGACACCAAGCCAGGGCCTGTTACGCGCGAACCGCAGGCAAAATAGTAGCCCAAAATAGTAGCCAAACCGACCGAGAGGCGGAGACACTTACGTATGAGACGAATCGCGAAGGAAAAACATAAAGAAATGTCAACTACGGGCTAAATATGTAAAAATAGTAGTTTTTAAAGCAGGAAGAGAAGCTTCCGAGTTGATTACTCGGTAAAGTTTATTGTAATCAGCACAGAGAACACGAAAAGGTTCATGCAAAGCATAGTTAGTGGTACAACGATTTAGTGATAGGGGTATAAAATTGCGAGTCGGTCTAATAGGAACGTTGAGGTTAATTTGACCAACCAACTCAGAAGAGTCGATTTCACCATTAATCAATCTATGTATAAAAATTACACCAAGCATAACTCTACGGTTAATGAGGGAGGGAACGTTAATCAAAAGTAGCCTACTAGAGTATGACGGTAAACGGACCTCAGGATTCCAGTTTAAACCACGCAGAGCAAACAATAAAAACTGCTTTTGCACAGATTCAATTCTGTCTTGATGGGTCGAATATTGCGGAGACCACACACAAGATCCGTACTCGAGTATTGGGCGGAAAAGAGAAATGTACAAAATTTTCGTCGTTTATGGATCATCAAATTCCTTCGACCAGCGCTTAATAAACCCAAGAATACTCCTGGCCTTACAAACAGTAGCCGTTATATGAGAGTCAAATTTCAGTCGGTAATCTAGAATAACCCCAAGATCATTTACCTGATTGACTGTATCATTCAAACACTCTAGTGGGACATTATTAATCATATAAGAAAAGAGTTGTGGTGTGGTTCTATAAAATGTCATAACCTTAAACCTGGAACTGTTAATGTTTAGTAGGTTATCTTTACACCAAGAATGAAATGCATCCAAGTCAGCTTGCAAATTAAAGCGGGGGACCAAATCGTTATATGTTAAACATGGTTTCACATCATCGGCGTACATAAGCACACGAGAGTGAGTCAAGACTGACGGAAGATCATTTATGAAGAGTGTAAAAAGCAATGGACCCAAGTGACTACCTTGGGGCACACCAGAGGTAACCTGGATTGGTTTAGAATATGAATTACTGAAAAGTACTTTTTGTGTTCTAGAACTAAGGTAATCAGAGATCCAAATAAGAAGGTTGGTTGGAAAACCAATTAAACTCAGCTTGAGAAGCAGCAAGCAGTGATTGACAGAATCAAAAGCCTTACTAAAATCAGTATAAATCACGTCAGTTTGCATATTACATCAGAATCCTTTGATCACTAATGATGTAAGCTCTAATAAGTTAGTTGTAGTGGATCGACGCTTTACAAAGCCGTGTTGATAGGGTGAAATAATGGAACTGCATAAATGCTGCAATTGAGATGTCATAATTCTCTCAAAAGCTTTCGGAATTGCAGACAACTTTGAAATACCTCTATAATTCTCAACATCAGACTTATTTCCTTTTTTATGGAGAGGAATGATAAAAGATTCCTTCCATAACATAGGGAAAGTGGATGATTGCAAAAACAATTCAAATAATTTATGAATAGGCTTACAAAGTGCATCAGCGCAAAACCTAAGTACACAACCAGGTACTCCGTCAGGTCCCGGTGCATAGACAGGTTTTACAGAGTTAAGATCACAAAGAAGAGAGCTTTCAGTTATGATGGGCGGTTAGGACGGCAATCGTGTGGATGCACGTTGCTCCTACAATAACCTCAATTCGCCCGACGCTAGGTACATCTACGACGTTATATTTTATTTAGTAATTTACAATCAAAAAAGGCACGAGCTTTCCAAAGTCAACAACAGCAATTGGAGCAGAGATAAGCTCGCCGGACAGATGTTAACACACGCAAAACAAGTATATCTCTTACCACTAAAGGCCTGTTCTCAGAAGCGCGGAAAATAAATTTTTATGACGCACTCCATATAAAAAAAAACAGTGGCGGAAAGTTTCCGCGGCTGAATTTATTTTCCATGTTCTGAGACGCGCTAAATAAATGCCCATTTGGCCTATCGATAGTTGACGTATCGATAGCGGTGTGGGTCGTGAGTGGATTGAAAGAACAGCTGATTTGATTTGTGGAAATAGCTGTGGCTCTTTATTTTGACAAGATAAATTGATTATGGAGAAAAAATCACCTGAGCGCAAAAGGAAACGGATAGAAAGTTTCAGACGAGGGCCACAAATCAGCCCAACAAAATGACGAAATCGGCACTGAAAACAGTCTCCAATGCCAACGTCCGACGATTGGAGACGCCTTGGTCGGTTGGCACGGACGGTTGCGTCCGAAATTGAAGGAAATCAGCAGGTGATAACCACACCAACCCGGTATAGTGGGCAGCAGTTTCAGATCCAGCGGCTCCCGAGAAGGAGGATTTTTAATTTACGACAAATAAAACAAAAATTGTTGATGAAAACTAAAAGTATATTTGCCAATCTCTAGCGTAGGGTTTCAGATGTGAGGAAAATGGTTTCACAGCACAAGTTCATGATTTGCAGATACTCCAAGAAACCTTCCTGCACACGATAGCAGCATTCCTACCAAGAATGAACAGTCAACCAACTTGGAATCAAGCCTTAAAAATGCTACCACCCATCCTCATCTTGTCGCATATCTGGGCATCCGTCAGGGCCGCATGATGCACTATGTACTCCAGAAACTGTTCCATCTGACCCACACTGTAGGCCGATTAACCAATCTCTTGTACAAACTTCTGCAAGCGATTATAGTTGCCTGAACGGCAAACATCCAAAGAAGCCTCCAATTGGTAGCCCGGGACTATGTCCGACATCTCAAATAAATTGACCTTGTTGATGACATGCTCGGCCCCTTGAGACGATAGCAGGACTGCAAAGTGGATCACCGCCCAATATCTGTACAATTGTAGGCCTCCTCTTCAATCTGCACTTGCTCGAAGTCACAAATGTGTCTCAAACGGGCAAAAATTTGAGCCTCGCTCAACGCTTATAACGGAATTTAGTGCAACGCTACTGGCGTCAACATTATGTGTTCCTGTTATTTTGGCAAAATAAAAAATTAAAATTTTTGTGTTTGTGAACAAAGCAAAACAGCTGACCACCTGTGTGGCCGTTTCTGTATTTGGCCTCAATGGCTTATATGTGGGCACACTAAAAATTTATTGTGGATGCTAAATAAATAAAGTGCAATTTAGCGTGCTAAATTTTTCGCGCTTCTGAGAACAGGCCTTAAGCAAGAAATATATAGAGGCGTCAAACAGCAGAAAAAGTGCTATCAACCAAACGGCTGAGCGTGGAACCCCAGAGCAGCCGAACGAATTGTCTAGCACCCCGAGAGCGCTCGGCTGTTTCGAGTTCGAAGAATTCGTTCGAAAGCCCTCACAACAAGAAACCGATTTTCAGTCGCAGATCAAATGCGGAACGATGAGGCACGGCCGCGCATCTGCGCGCTGTGCTCTCGTTTCTCTGTATGTGTGTATATGTGTACAAGCGCTCGCACGTTTGCAAGCGTGTGCAAAATACACGGTTGCCGCTCTTCTTTGTTATGTTTTTGATCCTGGGTTGTCTGCGGCAACAGCAAGTGGCGCCGCGACGGCTCATTTGCTTATGACGTCACGACAATGTGAAAATTAGTTTTATTATCGACCATCACTTTTAAATGCCCTATGACCCAAACAAAAATCAATTACATTAATAGACTTAATATATGTACATTGTTGGAGGAGAACAATCATTCATCACTTATAACACTAGTTTACAAAAATAAAAAAAAAATATGACCCATTTCAGCTGAAAAATTTTCTTAGTATAGTTTGGAATGGTGATCTAAAAAATCGATTTCAAAAATTTTTTCATGGCTCCGTTTTTGAAATATTAATTTTTTAAATTTTTTTGGTAGGTACTCTTACATTTAAGCCATATCTCAGTTCATAATTGTCAGATAGAGTCAAGTAAAAAATAAATCGAAAGGTAATGGAGCTGCCAATAATTGCGTGGAGCATTGTTTTGAAATCGGTTCAGTAGTTTGAATTCAACAACCAAGAATATTTCAAAAAAATCGATTTTTTGCTCGAAAATCCAAGAAATTTCATTTTTAAACGACTAGAAAAAATATAAAAAAATACAAAAAAACTATTTTTATTCTTTCTACTTAAGAATCGCACTTTTACGAAGAAAATAAGGTATTGGTGAGGAAAATCGTGTAACACGTACCATAGATGGATCAAATTGAGTAGAGGAACTAACAGTCAAATTTGAGTATATTGTGTGTTTCCAAAAATTAACATTGTACTTTTATTCGTTTTTTGGTCAAATTATGAAGTGAACGAAAAGCCAGAACAAAAATAAAAATTAAAAACGGAACAAAAGTCGAAGCAAACGAAAATTTATTTTAAAATAATCAGGAAAATATCACATTTTTTTGCACTAAATTGCTTACAACTCCTGTGTTTGTTCACAGATTTTGATCATCGATATCTGTTTTTCTTCGTAGAAGTGCGGTTCTTACGTAGAAAAAATAAAAATAATTTTTTTTGATTTTTTTATATTTTTTCCAGGCGACCAAAAATGAATTTTCGAGCAAAAAATCGATTTTTTCGAAATATTTTTGGATATTGTTGTCAAACTAATGAACCGATTTAAAAACAATGTTCTACTCGATTACTGGCAGCGAAATAACCTTTCGATTCTTATCTTGCTTGACTCTATCTGATAATTATAAAGTGAGATATGGCTTAAAATGTAAGTGCCCCTACCAAAAAATAAAAAAAAATTATATTTTAAAAACGGAGCCATGAAAAAATTTTTCAAATCCATTCCAAACTACACTAAAAAAAATTTTCAGTAGAAATGGGTCTTTTTGGCTGTAAACTAGTGTAATTAATACTAGTTTAACAGTCAATTTAAATTGTAACTGAAATCACGTAATGAAACGTATGTAAACAATGTAAACAAATTAGCAGGTCCAATTCTCTCTCTCCTTCTTCATTGCTTGTGATCTCGTTCCATTCTGTTCCCATGGACCGAACTCATAGCTTTGGGCAGCGAGCGAGTTCAGTTGGCAGCGCACACTCCAAGAGAGAGGAGTTGAATAAATCTTTGAAAAGATAACCGCAAAAACTTTCATTTTGGCATCGAAGGGCAGCAACTTGGATTTAATTTATTTAAATTTGCAAAACTCAAAATTTGCAAACTCTAAGTGGAAACGACACCCACATTAATGGCGACCGTGACAGGACAGGCTTTGAAAGGATAAGTCTTCGTCCAATTGCAAAAATTTGGAGTTCATTAATTCATCTAATTGTATTAGTTGCTGATAGATTGCTGGCACGCTGTTCGAGTGGGAGCATCAGGAGTGAGGAAGAGAGATTTGACAAGCAAAGGTCATACTCACATTGCTGGATTTGCTTACATTCACACACTTCAATCTACACACATACAACATACACCACGGCCCTCAGGGACATCAACCTAAGGGAGCATATGAAACGATCATCAGGGGCATTACATAACTTACATCAGCACATGTGCGCAACATCATCGCTGACTTCTCTCACACTCTCAACACACACACACACACACACACATATACATTAACCGCAAGTATAATCATATGGAAACATAACCTCAATTTAAAATTACCTATGTACATACATCATTACCTTACTCGATCACACACACATACACCCACACATTCTCATACACGCTCTTACACACACTCGTTTACACCTATCCACCTGCACCATCTCATCATCATTGTCAACACATCCAATTTAATTTGATACACATATTAAATTACAATTGTTCTTTGGGTTCAATTTATAAGGGTTGTTAAATTCATTTATTTGTGGCGTTGACTTAGCTAATCAACAAACAGGTAAAATTTAATTTCGACAAAAACAATGAGCGACTATGAAGATGCTGCTACTGGTGCTGGAACTAATGCTAGTGCTGCTGCAAAGGCCAAAACGGAGAACCAGCTGATTTCTCTAAGATCTCAGAGAACTGTGTTTGAGCGACACATGAAAAATTTACATGAGAAGGTGATTGCTAACGGTAAAACAGAGGAGGTCAGTGCCCTTGAGTGCAGAATGCAAATATTACAGTCATATTACAATCAGCTGATTCATATCCAAACGAAAATAGAAAACTTGCATTCCATTGATACTTCACGCGCAGAGTTAGAGGAAATGTTCATCGTTGCAAAGGTAAAGATCATGTCTCTGATCGAAGCGAAACGGCGTTCCACAGATTCAGCAGACGCCAGCCTTTTAAATAGCACGATTTCGGCAGGTACCATACACCATAATAGGTTGCCAAAGCTAAAACTGCCTAGTTTTGATGGCAAATATTCGAATTTCAAGAATTTTAAATTATCATTCGAAAACTTGGTGCATAATGACTCGTCCATTCCAACCATGGATAAGTTCAACTATTTAATTGACTGCTTGTCTGGATCTGCACTTGAAGTCGTGCAATCCTTTCAATTAACTGAAAAGAATTATGAAAAGGCATGGGCACGATTGGCATCTAGGTTCGATAATGATGTGCTTATATTTCGCGACTGTATCTCAAGCTTATTTTTACTGCCAGGAATCACAAAACCAGAGGCAACAGCACTACAGAAACTCGTTGATAATGCATCCGCGATCCGGGAATCACTTCTAACTCTTGGATCGGCAGAAAATATAATGAATAGCATCATGATCCACATTCTTCTTACCAAAGTAGACTCTGAGACCAAATCTAAATATGATGAGAAGCAAGATTTTGAAAAACTACCTTCATGGGAGGAGTTTTGTAATATCCTCAATAGACGGTGTCAGTTTCTTGAGACACAGAGGGGAAGCTCGAGTCAACCTAACAGGGATAGGTCAAGGCAATCGTCAACTTCTAAGACATTTGTTAATACAAGCTGCGCATGCTTGTATTGCAAATCTACTGAATACTACTTGTATAACTGCAAATCGTTTGCCGATCTTCAGTACAAAAGCGTATCGATCATGTTAAGAAAACCGGGATTTGCTACAATTGTCTGCGTACAAATCATAGAGTGAAGGAATGTCAGTCGAAGTCCAGATGCAAGGTTTGTCAATCCACACATCATACAATCTTACACCAATTTACGATTCCATCAACTTCACCTTCACTTAAGACCAGTAATCAAGCTGTGATTCCAATATCAGCACAAAAACCACAAGGAAACGTTACTTTGCTTGCACACACATCTAGAAGAGGTTTATTGCCAACTGCAGTTATACAAATAAAGGACAAACTTGGTCATTTCCATTCTGTTCGTGCCCTGTTAGATTCTTGTTCGGAAGTCAGCTTCATAACTGAGGAAGCAGTAAAGCGTCTTCATCTAGACAAACAAAGCGTACATCAAGAAGTTTCTGGAATATCTAATGGAAAACAAAGGATCAACTATACGGTAGTCACGACGCTCAAGTCTCGCTATTCTGATTTTGAATGGGCGTCAACATTCTCTGTAATAAAGAAGATCTGCACAAACCAGCCTCAGGAGAGAATCAGCATTTCAAATTGGAGCTTGCCACCCGGAATTGATTTAGCAGATCCAGAATTTGCATCACCAAACAAAATCGATGTTCTAATCAATACCGAAGGCTTCTTTGATGCAATAAGAGACGGCAAATACAGCTTGGGTGAAAACTTGCCATGTCTTCTTAATACGGCATATGGCTGGATTATTGGAGGACACATGGGTCAAACCAGTATGAATTCTGTACAAATTTGCAATTTCACACAAGTAGTAGAACCACTTGAATCACTTTTGGAAAAATTCTGGAGCATAGAGGAGTACGATTCAAAGCCCAATACTCTAACTGATGAGGAAACACGCTGTGAAGCGCACTTCTGTAACACAGTCGCATTACGACATGATGGCCGTGTGCAAGTTAGTTTGCCATTTAAAGGGTTGAAGTCTTTATTGGGGTCATCATTCAATAATGCAATGAAACGCTACAAACTTCTTGAACGAAAACTCGATCGCGATGATGAGCTCAAAAGGGCATACTGCGCGTTCATGGATGAATATATAGCTTTGAACCACATGTCTTTAGCTCCACATATTGATTTAGAACAGCCCCACTACTTCATTCCCCACCATTGTGTATTGCGTCCACAAAGTCTAACAACACAACTGAGAGTTGTTTTCGACGCATCCGCGAAAACAACCTCAGGAAAGTCACTAAATGAGCTTTTAATGGTTGGACCTACAATCCAGCAAGATTTGATTACCACGCTATTGTCATTCCGCCTTAATAGATTCGCATTAACAGGAGACATAGCTAAGATGTATCGTCAGTTCATCGTTGACGAACAGGATAGATGTTTTCAATTAATTCTGTGGAGACCTCGCCCAAACAGCGATATTGAAATATATTGCTTGAATACGGTAACGTATGGAATGTCCGCTGCGCCGTTTTTAGCAATTAGAGCCCTTCAACACATTGCCGATCTACATGGAAAGGAGTTTCCTATCGGAGCTGCTACACTACGCAGCGATCTTTACGTAGACGATGTTCTCACTGGAGCGGACAAGGTAGAAGAACTTCAGCTCAAAAAGGATGAACTCGTTAATCTCCTGTCGAAATGTGGTCTTCAGCTAACGAAATTCAGTAGCAACTCTCCACATGTTACGCCAACCTCACAGAACGAGGTATTTATTGAACTTGACGACCACGAAACAACAAAGGCTTTAGGTCTCGCATGGCAACCAAACTTCGATATATTTGTCTTTCGAAACCAATTCAAACCAGTTGAACCGATTACAAGACGATCAGTTTTATCAGCCGTTGCAAGAATTTTTGATCTATTAGGTCTCATCAGTCCAGTCATTATTAGGTGCAAAATCTTCCAACAAGATCTGACACTAAAGAAACTTGAATGGGATACGCCACTCGAAGGCAACCTAAAGGCCACTTGGATAGATCTAACGAATGACTTGCAAGGAATTGCACAGCTGAAGTTTCCCAGATTCGTGCATACATTCAAGGATAACCCCTGCGAAATACATGGCTTCGCAGATGCTTCTGAGAGAGCCTATGGATGCTGCATCTACGTTCGCACACAGATAGAAAACGAATGCAAAACCAACTTGCTTATTGCCAAATCTAAAGTTGCTCCAATTAAGGTGCAGACTATACCCAAACTTGAGCTATGCGCAGCAGTTCTTCTCAGTAGAACTTGGCGAAAAGTTGCACAAAAACTTTTTCCATTTACCAAAGCAGTTTATTTTTGGACCGATTCCAAAATTGTTTTGCAGTGGATGCAAATGCATGCATCTCAGTTGAACTGCTTTGTGGCAAACAGAGTGTCAGAATTACAACAGAATAATACCGATATTATTTGGAGGCATGTGCCCTCTGCACACAACCCAGCAGATATCTTGTCGCGTGGATGTAAATCATCTGACCTGCTTACAAACATGTGGTTAACAGGACCTGAATTCCTGGTGAAACCCTATGAAAACTGGCCAAAAATGCCAGAAAGTCTTCCTCCTCCAATCGAACAACGATCCAAATTCGTTATGATTTGCAGTCAAAGGGAATCATCGGAGTCGATACTGAATAACATTATCAACACTTGCTCTTCATATTTGCGAATCTTAAGGATCATGTCATACATATATCGCATCACAAATGGAACCATGGCAGATCGAAAGCTGACACCTGCAGACGTTCTACATATACCCAGTCCAGAACTCAATGCAACATTTTGGAAAATCGTTGCACACATTCAACAATCATCGTATGCTTCGGAAATCCTTGCACTACAGAAAAATAATGATTTACAACCCAGCCTGCAAGGATTAACACCTTTTCTTCACGAGATGCAACTGGGAAGGAGCAAAGTGTGTGTGTTGAGAGTGGGTGGTAGGCTTAAACATGCAGACATACCATTTGATTCGAAATATCAAGCGTTGATGCCTAAGGATCACCGTTTTACAAGATTGTATGTTGAATTTCTACACAGGAGCAATCTACATGTTGGACCAAAGTTGCTGCTAGGAATGCTTCGAGAAAGGCTTTGGGTAGTCAACGCCAGAGCACTTATCAGAGCTGTAGTGCGTCAGTGCATCCACTGTTTTCACTACAAGCCACGTCTTTTAGAACAAATAATGGGTCAACTTCCAGCCGATCGCTTGCAAGGTGGAGAACGGCCATTCCTAGTGAGTGGTGTTGACTTCTGTGGACCCTTCTACACTTCGTACAAATTGAGAGGAAAGCAACCCTATAAAACATATGCTTCCATATTCGTATGTTTTTCTTCAAAGGCAATTCACATAGAACTGGTCTCGGAACTATCTACAAACGCCTTTCTACTGTGTCTCCGACGATTCATCTCACGGCGTGGCGTTCCGAATCGACTGTATTGCGACAACGCAACAAACTTCGTTGGCGCAGCGACAAAGTTAGCGGAGTTCAAAGAAAAGTTTATGAACTCTAACGTCATTGATCAAATCAATTTATACAGCAATTGTAAAGGGTTTCAATTCTGCTTTATTCCCCCTAGATCACCCCATTTCGGAGGGCTTTGGGAGGCTGCTGTTAAATCCGCAAAGACACTGGTCCTGAAGAACATCAGCAATTCCAACCTTACATTCGAGGAATTGCAAACGGTATTCGTTGAAGTCGAAGCGATCCTTAATTCTCGGCCACTTACTTCAATGTCGGAGAACCCCAATGATGTACGTGCCATAACTCCGGCACATCTTCTAAATGGATCACCCCTCACTTCAATCCCAGAGGAAACTCTGTTCGTCAAGGACAGCGACAAGCAAATCCGCTATCTCGACAGATGGCAAAGGGTGACCTACCTGAAGCAACAATTTTGGTCGCTATGGCAACGCGACTACATTCACTCTCTGCAACAACGAGCTAAGTGGACAAAGGAACACCCCAATCTGAAGATTGGGCAACTCGTCATTATTCATGAAGATAACACACCTCCAAACCAGTGGCTATTGGGTCGCATAACGTCTGCTATCCCAGGCAGCGACGGGAAGGTTCGCGTGGCTGATCTTCAAACAACAAAGGGTACTTTCAGGCGGCAGATCCACAAACTCGCACCTCTTCCTCTTTCTTAATATTATTTGCTTAAAAGGAGATTCTTTTAACGCGGGGAGGATGTTGGAGGAGAACAATCATTCATCACTTATAATTAATACTAGTTTAACAGTCAATTTAAATTGTAACTGAAATCACGTAATGAAACGTATGTAAACAATGTAAACAAATTAGCAGGTCCAATTCTCTCTCTCCTTCTTCATTGCTTGTGATCTCGTTCCATTCTGTTCCCATGGACCGAACTCATAGCTTTGGGCAGCGAGCGAGTTCAGTTGGCAGCGCACACTCCAAGAGAGAGGAGTTGAATAAATCTTTGAAAAGATAACCGCAAAAACTTTCATTTTGGCATCGAAGGGCAGCAACTTGGATTTAATTTATTTAAATTTGCAAAACTCCAAAATTTGCAAACTCTAAGTGGAAACGACACCCACATACATACTTGTGTATTTTTATTTACTTCAGTACATTTTGAGATCAAAATTAAATAATTTTTGAATCTTTAATAATATAATTATGATAATTTATTAAAAGTGCGTTAAAACTATGAACAGCATGCGTGCACATACATACATACATGCATATGCATACAACAAGTGCGAATTCGTCTTCTGTTGGGGTTCTCAAAGTTGACCCACTAAGCAAGAAATATATAGAGGCGTCAAACAGCAGAAAAAGTGCTATCAACCAAACGGCTGAGCCTGGAACCGCAGAGCAGCCGAACGAAATGTCTAGCACCCCGAGAGCGCCCCGAGAGTTGATGGCGAGTTAAATTCGTTTTAGGAGTTTAAAATGTCTATTTTTCTTGTGCTTTTCAGCCTCTCAGATCCCCCACATAACTTTTCTGTGAGCCATAAACTATTTTTCCTAAGCAGGATGAGCAGAGAATAATTTAAAATGTGCTTTCTATGTTCATTACAATTATGATTTTCGGAATACCATTCTGAGTATTTATCTACGCTTTCCGCCTGCGCAATACATTTATTAACTAAGGTTTCTTTAATATTTCTAGCATGAGGGGACTCTTCAAAAAATTTGTGAAATAATTATAATGCCGCTTAATCAGTTCAAAAAATCGTCCAGTGGGGCTTTTAGTTTCAAATTATTGTTCGTACTTCTGTAAGTTTTGTTGAATAAAAATAGTTCGGATTGCTCAAAATTCACTAATTCATCTTTTGTCAGCATCTTGCAGGTATCGCAATTAAATTTCTGTTGTGTTTTAAATAGCACAAATCCTGTAAAATATCTTAATGCATTTTCACTTGCTACGCTCATGGCAAAGGTGGCGGTTTCATTATCGTTCATAATTTCCATTTCGTCTGATTGCGCTTCAAAACAAATATCAATATCTTTAAAATACACCTGTTCTTGGTCATTTAGATTGGCGGTCTGTTCCTCATTTACGTTTTTAACTGCATTAATAATCATTTCATCATCATCTGGCTCGCAGTTTCCAGTTGTTCTTTTAGAAGAGATGACCTTCATTGATAGCATCTTTGAAATAATGGCATTAAATTCAAAGAGCATTGGATTGTTGTTTGTACCGCCTCTACTTCTTATTAAATAAAATAGTTGCTCCAGAGCATCCTGATTAAGACGGGACAATATCAGAAAGTATACATTACTTTCACCCCAGACATCTTGCGCAAGCATCAAAATTGAATTTATGGAAAGTATTAATCCGTCTATACAATAAACTTTGTGGGGGTATTTGCATTAGTTTAAATAATCTTTCATTTCAGTAATGTAGTTTTCTGTGTCACTATTCTTCTGCATGGCGGCCTTGAAAGGATTTTTACTATATATATTATTGCTATTCAAGCAATCGAAGAGCCTATTCATTTTTTCAATAAATTTAACTGTTGCAAGTGCTTGTTCTTCGCAGTCATTAAATGCGCCATTTTGTATAAGGGTCTTTAAGGCAGAAGCGACTGTTTGGCTAAATACCTGCGTGGCATATTTAACCTTCATTTTTTCAAAGGAGTTTGGGTCTATATGTTTCCGAGATAGCTTTGGGCACAACCGAGTTAAAGAGTTATTTGTGTCAATTTCAAACCATTTAACAATAATTTTCCATGAGACTTCGCCATCTGGAGTCATAATACAATTTTTCATCAAAATATTGCAAAGCGATTTAAATAAGTGGGGGATATCATATATAGCGTAAATTTTCTGACTGTCAACAGATATAAAAGGCTCTTCTTCATTCACCCCGAATTTTTTAAAAGCTCCTCGGTTGTTCGATCCTTGGTCACGTACCACTGCTCTTATAATGAGGCCTAAGCTCTTGGCGACTTTTATATTTTCTGTTATTAAATCTTGTAATTTATGAGCTTAAAGTCCATTGGTCGTTGCGACATAACTCAAGACAAATTTCCAGTTCTCATACAATCCTCTCACCATAAAAACGCATATCTGCTTGCACAATGTGTTAATTTTTTCGTTGCCATCATCAACAAAGCCTTCCACTTCATCTCGAAGGGAGTTATATTGCAGCCCTTTTCTAATTGAAATTTCATCAAAAATTAATACGGCTTTTCTACTCCTACTGTCCATTTTTGCAATAAGTGATTTTAATATATTTATAAAAATTTCATTAAATCCGGAACCATGTGTCGAACTGGAGCCCATCTCACTAGCGACGATTTTGACGGCAGATTCAATTTAAGGTCATCTCTCATAAAACTATAGGCCTTAGCAGAATAAAAATTTATACTTTGAGCAATTAATCTTTCGTCTTCATTTCACGATTGTTTTTTTTTTATTAGCATCTTGCAAACAGTATTTGAACTCTCAGATAAACCAATTTTATCAATGGCAAGTAAAGACAAGTATGTACAATGTACATATACATGTACATTGTATACATGTACATTGTACATATATTAAGTCTATTAATGTAATTGATTTTTGTTTGGGTCATAGGGCATTTAAAAGTGATGGTCGATAATAAAACTAATTTTCACATTGTCGTGACGTCATAAGCAAATGAGCCGTCGCGGCGCCACTTGCTGTTGCCGCAGACAACCCAGGATCAAAAACATAACAAAGAAGAGCGGCAACCGTGTATTTTGCACACGCTTGCAAACGTGCGAGCGCTTGTACACATATACACACATACAGAGAAACGAGAGCACAGCGCGCAGATGCGCGGCCGTGCCTCATCGTTCCGCATTTGATCTGCGACTGAAAATCGGTTTCTTGCTTTCTGGCTTTCGAACGAATGCTTCGAACTCGAAACAGCCGAGTGCTCTCGGGGTGCTAGACAATTCGTTCGGCTGCTCTGGGGTTCCACGCTCAGCCGTTTGGTTGATAGCACTTTTTCTGCTGTTTGACGCCTCTATATATTTCTTGCTTAGTGCTCTTACTCATCACTTACATCTGCTTCTATCCTTTCTAGAAAAAATGCATATGGCAGAACGTTTGCCGGGTCAGTTAGTAACCCATTATTTCATATGCTGCAAAACTGATAGGAAATATATTCCAAAAACGGAACCGTGCTAGAATTCTGAATGTAAACGTGCTCTCTGCCGGCTTTGAAACTATTACACTGTGCAACACTAAAAAGTTGATACGGTCGAGACCAAAAAATTCTGAAAGGGTATGATAGTAGTACAAAAAACTTCCGTGGGTTGGGTCTGGTTAGCTGCCGATTTCTTTTTATGGCACTTTGAAGTTTTAAGCATATGATTGGGACTTGTAACTCCCAATCTCGTAAACTATTTGGAATTTCGCTTTGACGTCTGAAAAGTTGTTGCTCTTGGCTTAATTGACAAAACATTTCTAAGTAACAAGTCAAAATAGTCACATCTTTAAACTCAAAATTGCAAAAATGTCGTAATTCATCATGTTTTCCCCTCATTTTGTACTGTTTTTCAACTTTTTCTTGAAAACTATAACGAATTTGACCAAGCAATGCAGGACGAAAAAGTAGCATAGACTAACGTAAGCAATCGGTTGGAACATACCAACTTCATTCGAATGGTCCTTCATATAGTTAAAAACCCTGAAAGATGAATAATTTCAACCAAAACTCGAAAAAGTACAGTTTTTGGTAGAAATTGGCTGACACTATCAAAAATTTCGATTGTTTTGTATTAAATCAATAATATTGTCAAAAAATATAACTTAAAAAATGTAGCTAAAGAAATTTAATTTATTTACTTTTTTACCAATAAAATTCTTTTTTTTCGAATTTTTTTGACAGTTTTTCATGCTTTTGGTCTTTTTACTATATCAAAGAGTACTTAAATGAAGTGTGTTCGTACTAACGGTTTGTTTATTTTGGTCTAAGCAACAACTTTTACCTACATTACTTGTCCAAATTTGTAACGGTTTTTAGGAAAAAGTTGAAAAACTAAAAAAAAGTTGTGAAAAATTTATTTTTTTGGACATCTTTTGTAATTTTAAGTACCAAGACGTAATTTTTTTGATTTGCTACTAAGAAATGTTTTGTAGGCCAAGCCAAGAGCAACAACTTTGCTAAAGACACAAAAGCAAAATTCAATATAGCTTACGAGATATGGCATCGTTAATCTTACTCTGAAGCTGAAAAGTTCAAAGGTCAATATAAATAAAACGGCAGCTAATCAGATCAAACCCATGCAGCGTTTTATACTACCATCACACCCTTTCAGAATTTTTTGGTCTCGACCGTATCAACTTTTTTGAGTTCAAAAATGTGTCACAGTGTTATAGAAAGGTGGATGGAGCAACCGCTTAACTTTCTAAGTTGAACCAACAGTTTTGACCTCGAAAGTCGCACACGCTTACACAAACAGACGAGGTACCTTCTTCTGCTCATCATTTAGAAAGGTCCACAAAATGTTTAGTTGGCTTGACGACCTAAAGCAAAAAGTTGCCCCTCTCTCGCATACATACACATACAAGTAGAGTTAGCTAAAGTAAACAGTACTCGAAATTTTACATTGTTTACACTCAAGAGCTAGCCGTTGAGCCCCTAAAGTCAGCCCCAGCCAAAGCCGGGGGTTTTGCCATTTGCCGTTATGTTTAACTAAAGCTTCGTGATCTTGTGCAAATACCAAAAGGATTTTCCTTCGCCCTTTTCCGCCAACCATAGTCTCCGTCGCCCAGTAAAGTCTCCGACGTCGTCGTTGTTCGTTGCCTAATGCGGATTACATCCATAAGCGAAAATTAATTAATTATTTACCAGCAGCTTAGTTAAGCAAAATGTGCAAGATGAGGGTAAGTTAAGGTACAAGTCTCCCTTATCCTAATCCAAATTTCAAAAGTTAAGCCAAAGCTAAATGCCTACACCCCTTCCCAGGGGAGAGAGAATGATGCGAAGGCAGGTGGCTCGAAAGCCTCTGCAGCTGCTTCATGGTAATTAATTAGGCAAGTCATTTGTCAATATTATCTGCGACTTATTTTAATTGCAGCAAATTTAGCTTAAGTAAGGCGTTTCGATTCGGTTGTCTTGCGTATATTTGATTTTGATTTATTTGGGGGAAAGCATTTACTTATCACGTTCTGAATGGCAACAAGCTAAAACAGCCAGATGTCATTATTATATCACCTGGGGGTTGTCAAAGAAACTTAAAATTACACAGTTCAACAAATATAGGGCCATCGCGAGCTGGGGAATGAGGTTGATACCGTTCGACGGAGGCTTTAAAGCTGAGTAAAAGTCAAATTTCAAAATTATACTAGCACGTCAAATTTGTAAGATATCAATGGTCAAAGTTGGTAAAAATGCCTAAAAAGGCAACTTTCAAAAACATATTAAAAAGCCATCGTTAACGAAAGCATTAGCTTGTGAAAATTTAGATAAATAGGTTAATCTCTCCTCTATCGAGGGCCATAAACCAAATTCTTGATTGATGGGCAAAAAACCGTAAATAAATTAAAAAAATAAAGCCCAGCTAACTTCGGCTCGACCGAAGTTTATATACCCTTGGAGCTTGATAGTTTGTATGGCAGCTATACTATATAGTGGTCCGATTTCGACAAATTTTGTTGAAATTATGGAAAATCATTGAAAACTTATAAATACGAGCGTTGGGAGCGATAGCATTGAAAACAAAAAAGTTTTTCTCACTAAAACTTTTTTTCAGACCTAACTTTTGTATGGCAGCTATACTATATAGTTGTCCGATTTTGACAAGGCTTAATGAAATTATGTAAAATTATTAAAAACTTATAAATACGAGCGTTGGGAGCGATAACATTAAAAACAAAATAGTTTTTCTCACTAATACTTTTTTCAGACCTAACGCTTGTATGACAGCTATACTATATAGTTGTCCGATTTTGACAAGGCTTGGTGAAATTTTGTGAAATCATTAATAACTTATAAATACGAGCGTTCATTGTTCAGAAGTTTGTAACGCATTGAAAAAAGCATCTCCGACCATATAAAGTATATATCGACCCCTGTTCGCGAAAACATCGTATGTGCCATTTTTTACGAAATTGACATTTTGATGCAAATTAGTTATAAATCCACTAAGTCATCATCTGGTAAAATTATATAGCGGTAAACATAACGGTAACGGAGATACAACAAAATCAATTTAATCGTATGTGACAATAATGAGTTTATTTCTTGTGGTACGAAATGATCGTATGTGCCCCATGTAGTGGCCGGTTTGACTCGGATTATAAAACTCAATTGTTAGGTACAGTTTGTAGACAAACTTTTCGAGTCACCCTCGCACTTGTTCGAAAACATCGCGGTCTCTGGCGCCAGCAAACATACCAAGAACCAATGAAAAGAAGATCATACGATTGAACCGCTGCTTAGAAGCTAAAAGCTCTGCTTAGAGCACATGCCTAGGGCGTGGATATGCAGTTGGTACAGCCAGAAATCATTCGACTGAGATTTTTACTTCTGATCACACGTATATATATTTTGGCTGCTGGCTATTAAATCGGTACACCAACGTGAAACACGTGGAACCTTATTTTCAAATTGAATTAACCAAAGTGGTAAAATCTGATAAGAAAGTGGGAAAGTGAATTATCATTGTGAATTTAGTGGAAAAAGGTACGTTGAGGTCTTAGTGAGAAAATTAGATGCTTATGCTAGTCCACATTTCATCTAGGATCACGTGTGCTGGAGGATATTCCGTCGCCAGGCTGTGGTCTAGGGTGTACTTCTGGCCAAGAAAGACTTTCTGACCAGTCTGCGCGGATCGCCCTTCAACCTCCACGTTTGCAGATCAGACGCCTACCAGCAGAAGCTGACACCTTACAGCCACATCATTTACATCATCCTCTATAGGAGAAGTTGCAATCAAGGGATTCCAATCGAGTCATCAATAGGGATATGACACTCTTAAGGATGGAGTTTAAGCCAGCGTAACTAAAGCTAACCCTAATCATATGCCTCAGCAAGTCATCCAAGTGATCTTGAAAAGTCAGATTCGGTGCAGCCAATGTGAATGATCGTGTGCAGTTAATTCCTTATCTCCTTTTCTTTTGCACAAAACGAAGATCAATTTCAAGTTCAAGTTCATCATGATGAAGTTCGAGTATGGACAGAACATAATTATGATATTCTAATGTCTTTATATTTGCCTGAGCACACAAAAAGATTAGCTGCCCGATGCACAGTGGTTCCGAGATTCTTAAAAATTAACTGAACTTGAATTTTCCTTTTGATTTCCATAATAATAATTAAGTTTAAGTAAATATCTATATATAGTAGAGTAACGTTTTCCCATAAATTGCTGAACAATATGAGTCTGGTTGCCAATGAAGAATAATTATACATATATATATCTAATTAAAAATTCTCTCTAATAGCACAACGAGATCATCTACGTCATCTTGGGCCCAACGATTACAGCGATGAGCAAATATGCTTAAAGAATTTGTGAGTACTTGTAATATACAATGGTAAATTGCGTCTTTTGGGTATATATATATATTTGATTCTCCCTGGTTTCCGACAATTTACTCTCTTTAATGAATATAACTGAATTTGAATTGTTTCCTTGAATTTTATTGTATTACCTTTGATTTTTTTTTTTTTCTTGCATTATTAATAGTTATTATGATTAAGCCCAATCTACTTATAATTGAAACTTGAATGGTCACTACGAATTAAAATGAATTCTTAAACTGATTTGATGGTCTGTCTAGTACTCATGCGCAACGCTCACAAAATGATATAAAGGGGTAAAATCCTTTACTTTAGGGACAACGTAAAAAGAGTTAGAACGTTTGTCAAGGTCGGGAGGGTAAAGATGAGGGGCATAAAACAACAAAGTTCCCTCTTTCAGGTATTATCTCCCCAGCTTCCTTTCTTTTGGCGTGTTGGCGCATCCGTTTATGGTTAATTTTAGTTATTTTCTCATTATTTAGATTTTTTGTTGTTTTCACATTCGCGCATTATTATTAAATGTGGCAGCGCAAACCGTTCGACTAGGGTAGATAGAACTCCGACCAATCCGACGAGCTGGGCCCGAGCACAGCAAGAATGCGCACTCTCGAACTTAGTCGTGCAATAAATTGATATTTTAGCAAACAACAGCAGCTAAAATTGACAGTCCCAGAGCTGTACACTACACATTTAAATGGCGCCCAACGTGGGGCGAGTAGAATAAGACAATTTACATTTTTTTAAATTCTAATTAGCCCCATCTAAGCTCTACTTAACCATCCATATTTCTCATCCTTATATATATTTTGTTTACAAGTTTTATGCAGATTCTTTAAGGTATAGTAGTGAGGTATCTAGAAACTGTTTTAGGAAATTGCGATTGCAATCCAGTTTTTTTTGGATTGGTCGACCAAAATAGGTCTATGATATCCAAACTACAAATACGATTTTTAGGATCTGTAATAATAGTACGACTTTGGCTTAAGTATTCTTTAAATGTAACGGATTTACAATGTTCTGGAAATTTTCGGACATTGTCCAACAATTCAGAGTACTTAATCTCCAATGCAGAAATAGGCCAATAACTTTACAATAGATGGAAGGATAATGGGGATCGATATATTACCTGAAATATTTTGTGAGTACGTTGAGTATGAGGAAAGACAGACTGTAATTTATGTATGAGTTAGTAACCAATCAAAATTTAATATGGCAGTCACACACAGTAACGAAGATATATTATCTGCTCTAAAAGAGAATGACCCATTTTGTGCTGTATGCAATGAAGTCATGTCCGCAACAGCGTTGATAGCAAACGCACCATGCAAGCATAGATTCCATAAGGAATGTATTGTAGAACTAATTAAAACCACTCCGGCTTGTCCCACATGCGCAACTAACTGCACTCCTATGTTACTGACTTATTCGAACAACAATCTGCAGGCAGAACTCAATTCTGCAGCATCGATAGCAGCCAGCGGTAATGATTCACTAGGCACAAGCGATTTACCACACAAACTTAGAAAAACTACTGGTCGTTATAGTGGTAGAGGTTCTCCCAGGAGAGGCATGACCACTAGATCCGTAAGTCGTCACTTAGAATATGTACTTAATGAACCACCCCAACAAAGCAAGCTGCCGTTGGGCACACAGGTTGAGATCGTGAACTTTATTCAGTCAGCAATGGCTAACCAGCAAGCTCATATGATTGAAAGCTTAACTGTAACATTAAGTAAGAACATTGAGGAATCATTGAACAGACAACTAGCTTCTCTTCAATTACACCATCCAGAACGTGAAAGAGAAAGTATCGATTTAGAAAGGCGAGAGGCGTTGACAACCTTGAGATCAGAAAACCTTAACAGTTCGAGCGTCAGCGGAAACCAAACTAGGTCAGGGCCACAGATAGCGCCTGAAAAAGCAGCCGGCATCATTCAGAATTGGAGAATAAAATTTGATGGATCAAAACAAGGCATGAAGATGGAAGATTTTATTTATCGAGTACGTTCACTAACCAAACGAAACTTAAACAATGATTATCCGCTTCTCTGCGACCACTTATATCTTTTATTCGCAAATAAAGCTAGTGATTGGTACTGGAAATTTCATCGAAACCATAAAAACTTCACCTGGGACACCTTCTGTATAGAATTTCGTAAGAGATTCGATGACGGTGAATCAGATCAGGACATTTGGGAAAAGATTAGAAAGAGACGTCAGGGAGAAAACGAGACATTTGATGATTATCAATCTTCAATTGAAGATCTGGCCGAGACACTCCAACATGGCATGTCAGAAGATCAATTAATCGACCTCCTAATTAGAAATGCCAAACCTAGCCTTCACCACGAGCTACTCCATGTAAGGATTTTTAATAGAACCCAACTCCGTACAGAAGTTCGTAAGCATGAGAAGTTCTACAATGAACTCAAATCGTTCAGACCACGGACTCTTCGCTCGTATGTCACTGAACTTACAAACGACGATGAGGATGAGTTAAAAACTAGTAGTAAAGAACCTTTAGAGGAAGTTCTCGCTATTCAGCGCAAACCAACTAATCCTACTTGTTGGAATTGTGATAAACTTGGTCACAGATTTGATGACTGCTTAGAGCCTCGTATTATTTTTTGCTACGGCTGTGGCGCGAAAACACTTTTAAGCCACGCTGTAACAAGTGCAACCCTGCGGGAAACCGACAGACGGATGTATCCCACAACAGCAAATAGATACATCCGTTAAAACTATGGAGCAAAATACTCTGTCGAACACAGCTGAAGAATCATCAACTTCGTATTTTGAGCCAGTTTCCGAGGTTAAAATCAATCAACAAAAAACCTCCAAATTACGCTATTCCCTTTCATATTAGGTTAGAAAACTATAATAAAGCTCGCGAGAGAATATTTGCAAATATTGAAGAACTGAAGTTTATTGGTAAGACTAAACGTTCAACTCAGCGTTTAAGAACATTCTGGAAATCGGTTCGCTCGAACCGTAAAAAGATAATTTCGTCGATTTTTCTGAATTCAGACGAACGACTATACACTGAGGTTAACATTAAAGGAAAAAAGTATGTAGCCCTACTCGATTCGGGAGCAACCATTAGTTGTTTGGGAGAAACAGCAGCCATAGAATTCATGACACACCATAAGACCAAAAAGTGCTCTGGCTTGATTCGTACTGCTAATGGAACGCAATGCAACGTGGTAGGGAAACTAGTAACCGAAATATTGTATCGGAATTTAACTGACACAATAGAATTTTTCATTATTCCCGGTCTTAAACAAAACGTATACCTAGGAATCGATTTTTGGAGAAAGTTCGGATTGCTAGATAAAATTATATCTTCAACAGAAATTTCCGAGTTAGATGTAGGAGCTTCTGAAGACTCCGCAGAACTTCCCAAATTTCATGTTTTATCTATGAATCAACAGAAAAAACTCGAAACGGTAGTCGGTATATTCCCATCATTCGCAAAAGAGGGATTGGGACGAACTAATTTGATACGGCATTCAATTGACGTAGAGTCAGCAAGGCCTGTAAAGCAACGGCATTGGCCAGTTTCGCCATCTATTGAAAAACTCATGTTTGCTGAAGTAGATAATATGCTAGCATTAGATGTTATCGAAGAATCCACGAGTCCGTGGAGCTGCAATTGTGTTTTAGTGAGGAAAGGTGAGAAATCGAGATTATGTCTTGATTCGCGTGAGGTAAACAAAGTGACGAGGAAGGATGCTTATCCCTTACCTCATATTGATGGGATTTTTAGTCGTTTGCCACCAGCTCGGTTTATAACCGGACTGGACATGAAGCACGCATTCTGGCAAATACCTCTAGATGAAAATTCGCGTCAATATACAGCTTTCACTGTGCCAAACAGACCCCTGTATCAATACAAAATGATGCCATTTGGGCTATGTAACGCGGCACAGACACTTTGTCGTCTAATGGACCAGGTAATACCAGCCCATCTGCGAGCCCGCGTTTTCGTCTATTTGGACGATCTTTTGGTTTTGTCGGATGATTTTGAATCACACCTCGTCCTACTACAAGAGATAGCTCTGTGCTTGCGCAAAGCTAATCTAACTATCAACGTAGAGAAATCAAAGTTTTGTATGCGAGAGATTAAATATCTAGGCTTTATCATCGGAGAAGGTCAATTAAAAACTGATCCTGACAAGATCAAGGCGATTCAAGAGTTTCCTATACCAACAACAGTGAAGCAGCTAAGACGTTCTTGGGGTTATCCGGATGGTATCGACGATTCGTTGAAAACTATGCCTCCGTGACTTTCCCTCTTACAGAGTTGTTGAAAAATAAAAAATCTATCAATTGGAATGAGAATGCAACACAAGCCTTTGATTCATTGAAAAGCTGTTTGTCTTCTGCTCCAATACTAATAACCCCTCATTACTCCAAACCATTTATTTTGCTATGTGACGCGAGTACATATGGCATCGGCTGTGTCCTAGCGCAAGAGCGCGACGGGGTTGAATTACCGATAGCCTACATGTCGGAAAAACTGTCAAAAGCCCAACGTAACTACTCAGTTACGGAGCTCGAGTGTTTAGCTGTACTCAAAGGAATCAAAAAGTTTCGACCGTATATCGAGGGCCAAGACTTTGTCGTTATTACAGACCACGCATCACTGCAATGGCTAATGCGACAAAAGGACCTGTCCGGCAGATTGGCTAGATGGTCGATGAAGTTGCAGTGTTTCAACTTCACGATAACCCATAGGCGAGGTACAGAAAACGTGGTTGCTGATGCCTTGTCCTGTCAAAATGATCCCTCTGTAAACGGTTTTGAAATGATCAGTCCCATTGTTGATCTTCAGTCAGTCCACTTTAAATCTTCTGAATATCTTAATTTAATTGACCGAATCCAGGCTAATCAATCAAAGCTTCCGGATCTAAAAGTCATAGACGGCTTCGTCTACAAGAGATCTGATTTCAGTAGTGGTGTGGAGTCGAAGAAAATGAGAGTTGGAAACTCTGGATTCCTTCGGCTTTAGTAGTTGACGTGTTGCGTCAAGCTCATGATTCAACCAGCTCAGCACATTGTGGCATGGGAAAGTCTGTCGAAAAACTAAAACGTTATTTGTTTTGGCCTCGCATGGTTACCCAGATACGAGCATATATATCGGGATGTGAAGTTTGCCGTTCTACAAAGAGTCCAAATGCGGTTCTAAAACCTCCGATGGGTAAACCATTAACGTCGGATCGTCCGTTTCAAAAGTTGTATTTGGATTTATTAGGTCCATACCCAAGGACTAAAAATGGTAACATCGGATTACTCATCATAGTAGACCACAATACCAAGTTCCATTTCCTCAGTCCACTTAAAAAGTTCACCGCTCCAAAGATTTGCAACTTTCTGGAAAACACTATACTATACACATTTGGAGTGCCAGAAGTAATTCTAACTGATAATGGATCCCAGTTCCGATCAAGCTACTTTGAAGCATTCCTAAACAGTTTTGGCATAAGTCATCGGTGCACGGCTATCTATTCTCCCAAGCCAACGCAAGTGAGCGTTTGAATAGGTCAGTTTTGGCAGCCATACGCGCTTATATTGGAAATGAACACTCCAATTGGGATGTTAATCTCAACGCTATAAGTGGGGCACTAAGAGCCACCTTGCACAGAAGCACAGGTTATTCACCGTACTTCTTGACGTTTGGTCAAAACATGATCCTTAACGGAAAAGATTATGCACTGTTACGCAATTTGAGTCTTCTCAGCGATGACGTGAGATTAAGCCACCCTGATGCTTTGCAGATAGCGAGACAAGTTGCAATGGAGAATATAAATAAGGCTCATGAACAGAACGCACAAAGATACAATTTGCGTAGTAGAAATATCCAGCTAAACACAGGCGATGAAGTCTTTGCCAGAAACTTCACCCAGAGCAGTGCTGCCAAAAATTTAGTTCCAAGTTAGCACCGGTTTTCATCCCTGCCAAGGTACAGAAAAAGCGAAGTCCCTATTATTATGAATTGGTCGATTCGAATGGAAAGAAACTGGGTGTATTTCACCTAAAGGATATACAACTCAAAAGTAAATAAACAACCCGGTTTTTCAGATAATGCTTCTTCGAAAAATGTTTCGATTCATTATCTGTGGTGTAGTGGCCGGTTTGACTCGGATTATAAAACTCAATTGTTAGGTACAGTTTGTAGACAAACTTTTCGAGTCACCCTCGCACTTGTTCGAAAACATCACGGTCTCTGGCGCCAGCAAACATACCAAGAACCAATGAAAAGAAGATCATACGATTGAACCGCTGCTTAGAAGCTAAAAGCTCTGCTTAGAGCACATGCCTAGGGCGTGGATATGCAGTTGGTACAGCCAGAAATCATTCGACTGAGATTTTTACTTCTGATCACACGTATATATATTTTGGCTGCTGGCTATTAAATCGGTACACCAACGTGAAACACGTGGAACCTTATTTTCAAATTGAATAAACCAAAGTGGTAAAATCTGATAAGAAAGTGGGAAAGTGAATTATCATTGTGAATTTAGTGGAAAAAGGTACGTTGAGGTCTTAGTGAGAAAATTAGATGCTTATGCTAGTCCACATTTCATCTAGGATCACGTGTGCTGGAGGATATTCCGTCGCCAGGCTGTGGTCTAGGGTGTACTTCTGGCCAAGAAAGACTTTCTGACCAGTCTGCGCGGATCGCCCTTCAACCTCCACGTTTGCAGATCAGACGCCTACCAGCAGAAGCTGACACCTTACAGCCACATCATTTACATCATCCTCTATAGGAGAAGTTGCAATCAAGGGATTCCAATCGAGTCATCAATAGGGATATGACACTCTTAAGGATGGAGTTTAAGCCAGCGTAACTAAAGCTAACCCTAATCATATGCCTCAGCAAGTCATCCAAGTGATCTTGAAAAGTCAGATTCGGTGCAGCCAATGTGAATGATCGTGTGGAGTTAATTCCTTATCTCCTTTTCTTTTGCACAAAACGAAGATCAATTTCAAGTTCAAGTTCATCATGATGAAGTTCGAGTATGGACAGAACATAATTATGATATTCTAATGTCTTTATATTTGCCTGAGCACACAAAAGATTAGCTGCCCGATGCACAGTGGTTCCGAGATTCTTAAAAATTAACTGAACTTGAATTTTCCTTTTGATTTCCATAATAATAATTAAGTTTAAGTAAATATCTATATATAGTAGAGTAACGTTTTCCCATAAATTGCTGAACAATATGAGTCTGGTTGCCAATGAAGAATAATTATACATATATATATCTAATTAAAAATTCTCTCTAATAGCACAACGAGATCATCTACGTCATCTTGGGCCCAACGATTACAGCGATGAGCAAATATGCTTAAAAAATTTGTGAGTACTTGTAATATACCATGGTAAATTGCGTCTTTTGGGTATATATATATATTTGATTCTCCCTGGTTTCCGACAATTGACTCTCTTTAATATATGAATATAACTCAATTTGAATTGTTTCCTTGAATTTTATTGTATTACCTTTGATTTTTTTCTTTTCTTGCATTATTAATAGTTATTATGATTAAGCCCAATCTACTTATAATTGAAACTTGAATGGTCACTACGAATTAAAATGAATTCTTAAACTGATTTGATGGTCTGTCTAGTACTCATGCGCAACGCTCACAAAATAATATAAAGGGGTAAAATCCTTTACTTTAGGGACAACGTAAAAAGAGTTAGAACGTTTGTCAAGGTCGGGAGGGTAAAGATGAGGGGCATAAAACAACAAAGTTCCCCCTTTCAGGTATTATCTCCCCAGCTTCCTTTCTTTTGGCGTGTCGGCGCATCCGTTTATGGTTAATTTTAGTTATTTTCTCATTATTTAGATTTTTTGTTGTTTTCACATTCGCGCATTATTATTAAATGTGGCAGCGCAAACCGTTCGACTAGGGTAGAAAGAACTCCGACCAATCCGACGAGCTGGGCCCGAGCACAGCAAGAATGCGCACTCTCGAACTTAGTCGTGCAATAAATTGATATTTTAGCAAACAACAGCAGCTAAAATTGACAGTCCCAGAGCTGTACACTACACCCACAATACTGATATTCAACAGTCTGGTTGAAAAATAGCTAAATTAGTAAATTTTCATAAAAATAGTTACGAGTTTAGTTAAATAAATTGATAAATGTTGCACATCTAAAGATTGGTAGCGACGTTGCCAGCCACCGCATCGAAAAGTAGAAAAAACGCTATCCTGTAAAATTTGGTTTTTGGCACATACGATTTTTTCGCGCACAGGGGTCGATATGTTCTTGATCAGCATGACGAACTGAATTGATATAGCCATGTCCGTCTGTCCATCTGTTTCTATGCTATCTCCTCCGTCAGTTTTAAAGCTATCTGCGCACGAAGTCTTTTGGTACAAATTTGTCGGAACCGGCCGGATCGGATGACTATAGCATATAGCTGCCCTAGGAACGATCGGTTGAAAAACTAGTTCTAGAGAGAAAAACTTTTTTGTTTTTAGTGCCATCGCTCCCAACGCTCGTATTTATAAGTTTTTTATGATATCACATAATTTCTCAAAAACTTGTCCAAATCGGACTACGATATAGTATAGCTGTCATACAAAAGTTAGGTCTGAAAAAAAGTCTTCGTGAGAAAAACTTTTTTGTTTTCAATGTTATCGCTCCCAACGCTCGTATCTATAAGTTTTCAATGATTTTACATAATTTCAACAAGATTTGTCGAAATCGGACCACTATATAGTATAGCTGCCATACAAACTGTCAGACACATATCAAGCTCCAAGCTCGGTCGAGCCGAAGTTAGCTTGCCTCTATTTTTTCATTATTAAGTTCACATTTTTGAGGTAGATTAGATAAGGTGCTTGAGTGTGTGGTCAATTTTGTGGAAGAGATGTGAAAATATTTTAGTAAACATGAAAAATGGGTAAAGTCTTTTTTTTCAAACCAATTTTAAAATGTAATTAAATAAATTCCTAATTTATGAAGGAAGAAGATAGGTTTTTTTTCGTATTTTCACTCTCATATAACAAGTTTGGTAATATTGGGAAAAGATTTTCTAATCGACGAGCTCAAAAAATAAGAATATAGTTTAAAAAATTCATTTTGGAATATGGAAGAATATTTATTGTGCGTTTCTATCACGCTATGTTTTTATTAGTTTGGCTGTATTTGCGACAATTGGAGTATCAGTTGAACTCAATAAGATTTTAATTTTCGCTATATAAACTATTTTGTATTATTTGCTTAAGTTTACCCGCTACCCACTGAGGCTCTTTACATTCTTTGTATGTTCTTCTCGTATTATCTCTCTCAGCACAATTCATTTTCATCAAACTATATTAAACATCCTACTGCCTATATCCGAGAGTATGTATTCAACACTCCTTATTCCCTCGCTTTACTGCCCTTTCCCATGGCCAACTTGTCGTCTTTCAGACACACACAACATGCCAGTAGATGAAAATGAATGAGTGCGAATGCGGCATGTTTTTAGTATTCTTGTTGTCCAGAATAGAAAAATAGAGAATTAAATCGAATGTTTGCCAGTGGAATTTTTGCAGTTGCCAACTTCTGCTCTCTGGACTCTTACTAGCTGGCAAATCAGTGAGTCGTGTTTTTGACATTTAGCAAGCCAAGAGTGCAGCTTGTAGTTGGCACTGGATGTCAGCTTGGGCTAAATGCTTTAATTAAAAATATTTGCCAGCTAAACTCTTCATAGTTTTCAACACAATAGTTTTTCACACACACATGGGGCACGTAGGCCCTGGACGAGGATTTTGAACCCACATTGGGCAAAGCGACGATATGTGTCAACTCATCAGGCCACGTACCAAAGGAAAAGACTAGATTTGGCCACCTGCATGTGTCCGTGGAGTGAACTAATGTCCAACTGTCCCAGTATCGGGTTCAGCCATTGTCATATTTTCCAGACCAAACACATGCCCGCTTGAGTGTGTGGGTGTGTAAGTGCTAATGGTTTTGGCAAATCAGAAGCGAGTTAGTCAATGGGCGCTGCAGTTGATTGGCAGGAGGTTGGACTGTTCCCTTTGATTCACTGTAAGCTAGTTTGAAAATCTGCGGTGAAAAAAATGGGACTTTAACTGACGCGGGAAGGCTCTTAATATAGTCAGGCGCAGTATCGGCTATTTTCAAAAAACTATTTATTTATTAACAATTGCAACAATTGCTAAGCAATACTACACAGAGACAAAAATTCTAGAACATTGGAGTCAATAACCAAAAACATTGAATGAACAGGTTTTCTCATTTGTAGTACAAAGTGTAGTACACTTTGAAAACAAATTTTCTACAATCAAATTCAACTTTTATCATTTCAAGAACTTTAAGAGCATTTCGCACATAAAATTTAAGAATATTTCGATCTCACTATGAGTTGACGAAAACTCATTTTCTGAAAAGGTTTTTCCCTCTGTGTATTTTATTTCTTAAATTTTATATTTCACAACGTTTTAAATGTTCCACAGATGGACTTAAAAAACATTTGAGAAATTTGTATAATATTTAAAAGACCTGTTGCTTTGGTTTAGTTTAAGCAGACTTTGTTATTATGAACAGCATTCATCGCAGTACATCATTTCTAGTTAAAATTCATAAATCTCTTAATTGTTTTCTTTGATTAAAAAAATTCCGTTTTCGGTTGTGCTTTTATGAATGATTAATTATGCGCTTCCGCTTGTAAATGAAAATCTGAATGGCAAATGCAAACAAATTAACAAACCAACGCACAAAAGCCAACATATTGCCAAGCTAAGTACTCTTCAAAAGAAGGAAAACACTAAACAGCCCACAGCAAAGGGACACTTGGAACCAACAAAGAACATGGCAGGCCGATGATGATGATGAAGCCAATGCCAGAAGGCTTCTGTCCCTCTCTCCCTCTATCTTTCGCTCTATCTCGCCCACTCAACAACCAACAACTTGTCCATTTATTATGCTTCTTTTTAAAACAACAATCACTTGACTCGGGCCTTAGGCACGCATCACTTGGCTTCATTTTTAATTGTGCTGCTGCTCATTTTAATTCAAATATGAAAAAGAAAGTTGGGCGTGCCAGTCGCAACAGGACCCAGAATCAAGTCTTTTGTCTCCTGCTTACGACACAGTTCAACAGCTTTACTGTCTGTCAGTCTGCCTGTCCGCCCCAACTCTCAGTGTTGAAGGCCTTTTGAAGCATTAAAATAACTTTAGTTGTCCCCACTGAAGGGAGTACCAGCTCAAGAGTGAAAGTATCTTTTTGAAGCCAGAAGTGGGTTGAGGCACAAAGCAGTCTAGCGACTTACATAATAAAGTGACTCTAGTGCAAGGCAGACAATTAAAAATTCCATTTGTAGTGTTGTTACCTGGTTAGCAAATTGCATGATCGGAAAATACATCTGAGGTTAGAAAGGGGAAATAAAAATCGTCAGGGCCAATTGTGAATTAGCACACTTTTAATTTTGAACTTTAACTTTAAGCAAGTTATTTTTTAAGCAATTTTATATGCGTCTTCTCTTCTCTTATTTTCGGAGCTAAGGGTTTGTTGGTGGTGAGTGCAGATTTCCAACAACAACATCATACATATATGACTCTCTTTTCTCTCTCCTTTGTCTTTCGCAAATTAAAAATCACCATTGCATCTTATTTAGCAGAAGCCACAAAATATCGGAGACAAATTTAAAACAAAGAATTTTAAGTTTTTATTTTGGTTTAATTTTCCTTTTTCTAAAATAGTCTGTAGAGCAGTTGACGAACGGGGAAAGTGGGCGGAGTAGTCAAATAAAAGGCGACTCTCAGACGTACATATATTTATATTTGATTATATAGTAAATAAACCTAGTATCAACAGACGGTTTTAAAGAAACCATTGTTGTATAACACATACCCTTTTTTATTATTGTAAGCAAAAGTAGTACAAATTCAATCTGTTGTCAATATTTTATCTTTACACAATAAAAACAACATACTTAGGGCCTATTTCTGTTCTCTCAGATCGCTGCTATGTGTCAGATAGTCATCGATTTTACACTGTTATTTGTTAGTTTAGTTAGAAGATGTGAAATCGGCCCTAATACTAGTAGTATCTCTTCTGCATTCAAATCAAAGTAAACTCTTTATTAAAATACGTTCGACTTAAATAAAACATAAGCTTGTACCAATTTTGTCTTCAAGACTATGCTCGAAATTCCGAATCTTTAAAGAAAACATTTACCACCCATTGAGCCACATATCATTAAAACTGATAGAACCGAACGGAGTCAAAAAGTTCGCTATTTGAAATTATCGCAAATACAACTAGTAGCACCCAGGAACATGGCACAGAAAACTGAAACGAGAAGGCCAAGCTAACTTCGTCTTTGCCGAAGTTTTTATACCCTTCCAAATGTTTTAATACATCATAGTTTACGAACGTTAGCATTAAAACGAACAATTTTTCTAAATAAAACCCACCTTCCGACCGATAGTTTCTATGGCAGCTATAAGATATAGTCATCCGATTTTGACCAAAACTTCAAAATCTGTTAAAAGCGTATAAAACTAATAATTGCCGAAGCGGGAGGCGTTTACATTAAAAACAAAAAGTTTTTCTCACAAAGACCCACTTTTCGACCGATAGTTCCTATGGCAGCTGTAAGATATAGTCATCCGATTTTGACCAAAACTTCCAAATCTGTGTAAAAGCGTATAAAACTAAGGCGCTGGAAATAAGGCCCAATGAAAAAGGCCCCAAAAAAATGAAATAAGGCCCCAAAAATTTTTCTGGAAAACAAAAACAACGATTTTTCCACCATTAGTTCCTCTGGGGCTGTTATATCATCTGGTGCGGTCGGTTCCGAAATAAAATCAGTAAAAATGAAATAAGTCCCCAAAAGAAGAAATGAAATAAGGCCCCAAAAATTAGGACTAGTTTGCGGTCGTAACAGTCAGAAATATAAGACGGACGACAATGCTTAATCTGACTTTTCTGGGGTCGCCCTGATCAAGATATATAAATAAATAAATAAATATAAATATTTCTATGCGTTGCCAACTTCTGGGCAAAATTATAATACCCTTTGCAAGAGTATAAAAATGACCAACGAGTTGAAGAAGCGTTTGCTGATGCTACAAGAGCGAGTCCATCAATGGAAGGTTTTAAAAAAATTGGTCTGGTAGAGGAAAAAATCATTGCTTTAAATCTTATTGTCTTAAAATTTTTCAAGTAAAAATTGAAAAAAAAAAAAATAGAGGCCAGCTAACTTCGGCTCGACCGAAGTTTATATACCCTTGGAGCTTGATATATGCCTGACAGTTTGTATGGCAGCTATACTATATAGTGGTCCGATTTCGACAAGGCTTAATGAAATTATTTAAAATTATTAAAAACCTATAAATACGAGCGTTGGGAGCGATAACATTTAAAACAAAAAAGTTTTCCATAAGACTTTTTCAGACCTAACTTTTGTATGGCAGCCATACTATATAGTTGTCCGATTTTGACAAGGCTTGGTGAAATTATGTGAAATCATTAAAAACTTATAAATACAAGCGTTGGGAGCGATAGCATTGAAAACAAAAAAGTTTTTCTCACTAAAACTAGTTTTTCAACCGATCGTTCCTATGGGAGCTATATGCTATAGTCATCCGATCCGGCCGGTTCCGAAAAATGTGCAGCGTATTTGTACCAAAAGGCTTCGTGCAAAGTTTGGTTAAGATAGCTTTAAAACTGACGGAGGAGATAGCATAGAAACAGACGGACGGACAGACGGACGGACAGGCGGACAGACGGACATGGCTATATCAACTCAGCTCGTCATGCTGATCAAGAATATATATACTTTATGTGGTCGGAGATGCTTCCTTCTATGATTTCCAAACATCCGGACAATTTTAATATACCCTCTCCAAGGGTATAAAAAATACATTTTCTGCTCTTAAAACAACTAACATTAACCCCGAAAAGAGAGCGAGACATTGACTACTGTGAAAATTATCTAACCACAGCCAGATCACAACAAAGACAATATGTGCCGCAAAATTTGTTGACTAAATAATAATTATAAATGTTTGCATCGTTCGAATTTTATTGCCTGGATTCTGGCTCCAAGGCAAGAAGCTAGAGAAAGACAGTACTTGCTTGCCACTTCTGGGTGTCTGGAATATTTGAGGGAGCTAATAAAAAACTGGAAAGTTTCAACACTTTGCTCTCTAGCCAATACACAGAGTACATAAAATTATTAAGTATACGCTAAGAGGACCGTAGAGGCAACCCGTTCCCCCTCCCTTTCCTTTGCATTTCCCTTCCTCCTTTCAACAAAGTCCATTCATCAGTCTTCGAACCTATCTCAACCTGTCCATATAAACTTCATTTATCAAATAATCCCTCATCAAGCGTACTTTAAAGTCTACCCAACATATACTTAAAACTACATAAAAAACAGACAACACAGGAGAAGCATTTTGGCTTACCCAGAACACAAGTGAAAAGAAAGGGAACAAGCTTCAACCCAAGGTACTACAAACATTGCCCCTATTCAGCCCCTAACTTAACACCCCTTCAATTGTGGACTAAGTTTATCTTTATCTTTTATCTCAAGACGAAAACAAAAACCCTATAGCAAAATAATATAAGAATACAAGAAAAATACAATAAAAAAAATCAACAACAGATGGGGGAAATGCGAATGTGTAGAAATCTGGCACAAAGCCAAGTCGAAATACACACATACGAGCAAATATTGATGGCAAAAGCATAAAATAAAAACCCAACAGTAAGGAAGCTAAGTATTTTGTATTGTTTTAAAATTTGTCTGCAGACAAGCATAAATAATTTCCGACCTTATTAAATTAATTTACAACAAACGAGGAATCTATAATCAACTTTTTTGTCAATGGTTTGGCAATTCAGACTAATAAGCTTGCGGAGAACGGAGGATTCAAGATAGTACTAAACAAATATTCAACTTTACGTGCTGTACCAAAGCGACGAGTACATACAAACCCGAGTAAATTAACAGTACTATAGATAGACTAGTTACTTGTTGCAGCTCTCTGATGTCGACATTATCGAAGCTCTTTTGTTATTATTTTGAAGAGCCGCTCGAATTTTTTCAGTTCTTGTTTAAAGCAACAGTAAGATATTTTGTTGTTGCAGTCACTTGCATTCCGTCACTTGCATTAATTTGCAAATTTTTCATCTCTCCAATCTTTAGCTTTATATTAGTAATAATGCCTGATTATCTTCTTTTTATATTAAAAGATTAAATATGGAACTAAGCCTCCTTAACCCGGCTTTTTGCATTGAGCCTCTCCATTGCACGACTTCATTTGCACTGAGCAAGCCAGTGGCCAGTGCCAAAGTTGAACACCAGGTGGAAAGGTCAAAATCCCAAAATGTGGCCACGTGAGAAGAGGCGAATCAAGGAAGTAGAACAGAAAATAAGAACGGGCGAAAATGTCACGGTGAAAAAGTTAAGCTAATTGATATCTCTTAATTTGAATTAATGGAGTAGTGAAAGTGGAAATTTGTGGAAAATTTATCATTCTCCGTGCACTCACCCAGAAATGTATGCTTTTTAGCAAAGTCCGAGGAAAAGTTTTTAAAATTTGAAAAATTGATGGCTTTAAAAAGTATTATTAAGGTGGAGCAAAAAGATAAACCATAAATGTGGTAATGTGAAACAATTTCTAATAGAAATATTATAGTCAAAACAAGTTGAGTGCCCATACTGCGAAATACCCTGTACCAAGTAATGTTGTTTCTATGGCTGATGACTGCTAAAGGCCTAAATTTGAAATGCTTCTCGTTATTTTGAATTAGATTTTGGGCTCAACTTAATATATATATTGTCCCTAGATTCAATTGTAGCTCTGACAGTTTTAAACGACAAAAACAACCCAAAGGGCGGTCATTACCTCTTGTACTCTTACTTAAATGCCTCGACTAAAATACTGCTTAAAAATCTAAGCACACTTTTCACTAGGAACTCAGTTCAAGAGGCTATCTGAGGCTAGTCTAAGTCTTAATGCGGAGCGTGTTGTCCGGATTCCAGCCCGTAGGCGACACTCTCAACTCGAGCTGCGCATGGAATTCTCAATTAATTTTAATTTCTAGTCAACACCTTGGCCGACAATTGCACTGGCTGCATAGCAGCAATGCCAGACTGAGAAGATGGGATAATTATCCTTACATTCCGTTTGGTGGTCTCAATTAACCGAAAGTATGCAGAGTTTTAGAGTTTAAAGGGAATGCAACTTTGGACATGGGTACATGTCCAGGCGAGGGCTACTTCCCACTCACAAATCACGAAGAGCAACGACCACAGCGCCTTGTTTGGCATTTACGTGATGCACATTTAAACGAGAGCCACATGAATTTCGCTTCGGCAGGTTAAGGCGTAGATGGAGGATCGAGGCAAACTTTTGCTTGCTGAATTGGTAAGACAAACTGCAGGCAAAGTTGTACGTGCAGCGAGCCTAAAAGTATGCAAAAGTAACCAGCCAACAGCACACGTGCTGAAAAAATTGATTGATGATTGAAGGCCATGCAAAAAAACGAACGGTGCGAGACTACAGCATTTGGGCGCCAAAAACGAAAAACGCCAGAATAAAATACTCCGCAAGAGACGCCATTTCACATTTACCCCTTTAATATTCGTTCGCCTCTCGTTGCTGGGCTCCGGGGGAATTTGCATAAATTTGGCATCATTTGAAAAGCTATTCAGACTGATGAAAATGATGACGAGAACGAACACGCTTTCCACCCGCAACGATAATGTAAAGCGCTTTTCTTGTCCACACTATTAAGATTTGCGACCGGCAAATTTTCGAGAAGCTTTTTAATGGCTAGTGACTTTACAGCTGGCGCCAATAGCTGGTGAAGGTGACGGGATGCGTTAAGCAATTTTCTAAAGAAGGATGTTCCAAGGCGGGACCGAACCCACTACCTCCCGCACAACAGGCCAGCACACTAACCGCTGAGATACACACCAGCAAATTAACCGGCACGATTTAATAGACCCAAACCTCAAATCTTAGTTAGCAGCGATAATATGCGAAAATTTTTGTAAAATAGCAGTGGATGCACCGCACAGTGGCCGGTTTGGTGAATTTAGCGTTGCAAAAATCGTAACGAACGAAAAGAGATTTTTGAAAAATTTCAAAGGGAAAATTACAAAGAATTTCTAAAGCTTTAGTATGAGCGTAAAGATTTCCTTGTAGGTCTACCGGGTGACTCAGAATCGACTGTCAAAGTGAAAAGTTTAAAATGTTGCAAATGCCGCATGCGATAAAAAAACATATTAACTTTTTTTAAACGATTTATTAAAAATTATATTGTTAAACTAATTAAAATTAACAAAATTTAATAAAAAAATAATTTTCAAATAATAATATTAAAATATTTATTTTGTATGAAAAAAAATTAATTTTTTGTAATAAATAATTTTTTTTTAAAATAAATATTTTTACTAATTAAAAGTTAGCTATTTATTAAATTTGGTAAATGTTAAGTAGCTTAACAATTATAATTTAAATAAGTCGCTTTAAAAAAAAAGTTAAAATGATTTTTCTATTTCTGGCAACCATTTCATATTATCCAATTTGCAGTTTGGAGTCCAATCCTGGGTCACCCAGTTGACCTACAATAATGAACTTAAGCTTATTTGAAAGCTACTGAAATTCTCTATTACATTTCCCGGCACGCGCTTGATTTCACCTAAATTCGTAGAATATTCATGCATTTCAATTCGCTCATACTCGCAAGGCGCAGCTATGCGCAAGACCACATAAATATATTTTTGTTTAGAAATATGTATTTTAAAAAAATGTTCACTCTAGAATCGTGAATGAGCGTGAATGTACTTTTCGCAGTCCACCAAAGTGGGAAAATGAGGTACAAAAGTAGTACTTCAGTAAAACGACAATAACTCAAAAATTAAAAAATAAAAAATTAAATTTTCTTATTCATTTTTCTGCAGAATTGATGGAATCGGAATTTCCGTTTGGATTTTATACGTTCCGAAACGTAACATTTAAAACCAAAAAAATGCAAAAATTTATCAGTTTGAAAAATTGTTCAACTTTGAACCACTGTAAAATCCAAAATAATTCACCAAATTCAATAAACTAAACATTTTCGGGCTATCTGGGGTTCCCTTTATTAAATTAAATTAAAGCGGTCCAAAAAACCGACTATCAATTTTTGATTTTTGCAACGCTAAATTCGCCAAACCGGCCACTGTGCGCCTGACAGTTTTGAATTCAACCAATGCACACTGGTCCAGATTTGAGTTTGGACGGCATAAATTCAAAATTTTTATGGAAACAAATCGTGATTTTAATCAATTATTCTTAAAGAGCATACATTAGGTATGTTAAATCAAAGTCACTACATATAATAGATCCGCCTAAAAAAACTTTTTTATTTTTCGTTTTAAAGCTTGTTGGCGGGGCGCGCGGGGTACAGACGAAAAAATCAAAAATAGAACAAGCCTTTCACAGCTGAAGGTCAACTTAGTTTCGATTTTAACATTGCTCAACATCAAAGCGAATAAGGTTCACATTTTTACGACAGCGCCAGAGCATCAGCCAATGAGGTTCACATTTTTTCGACTGACTCCGAAGGTTTCAATAGGGTTGAGGGATTGACTCTCGTCTCATGGAAGGAAGGTCGTAAGTTCGAATCCAGGAGCAGGCCAGATTTTTTTATCATTTGTGTGAAATAAGAGTTGCTTCAATTTCACTTGCGGATGGTCTTCGTCCGACATCTGTGTTGCCATGTCGACATCGTGTGGCCCAGCGACTTTGTTGTTAGTCATGGCGACGAATGAGCGCCTCGGCATAGAGGTAACATGCTCGATATTTGCCGCATTTTTAATTCTAGCCGTTGGCTGATCGGAAGAAAAAGCGGAGCAACTCGTGAAATGCCAAAAATCAAGCGAAAATTTCCCTATGAAATTTTTCCGATTTCCAATGCCGATTTAGTTTTTGGCCAAATATGGCGTGAAAATGCAAAAAGCTTTGGAAAATATGAAAAAATATTTTTTGTCAGGACCATTTCTCAAGTACCATATAGGTGTAAAAAATTAAAAAGGACGCATTCCACATTAAACATGACGAAGATAGAATATGAATTATACGATTTTGATGAAACCGAAATGCCATCTCCCTCAAAGAAATCAAAAGGAGAGATATTGTATGTAGCAACTGCGAAAAAATTTGAGAGCAGCTACAAATTATAGAAAGAAAAACAGATATTTGTTAGATAAATAAAAATCTTAAAGCCAAATTGCGTCTGCGAAAAAGATATATTGCCAGTAAAGAAAAATACGCAGAAAGTAAATTTGCAAGCAACTATTGATTCCTTAAAAATTAGTAATGAATCAAAAATTTTTTGCAAATTACTTACAAGCAGTCGGCCAAAAAAGTATACTGACGACGTCAAGTACTTAGCTCAAAATATTTTTTATTTTTCGCAGTCAACATATTTATTTTTACGAAACAAGTTTAACCTAAATTTGCCACACGTTAGCACTCTAAACAGGTGGGCTCCAATAAAGTTTCTTCAGCCTGGATTTGAAAATAGTGCAACCAATTCGATTGCGAAATTCTGTTTAGAACTAAAAGAAAAAAATGAAACATGTATGGTGCTGTTAATGGATGAAATGGCCATTCGGATGGAACTAAGATACAACCAAAAATTGGACTTAATAGATGGGTTTGAAAGCGATGGCCTTAGAAGAACAAATAAAATGGCTAAGCAGGCATGTGTCTTCATGGTCAAGTCCTTATTTTCAAATTCCAGCACTATTTTAAACTATTTCGTAACGGAGAACGGGCTGACAGGAAATGTATTATGCGAAATTGTTAAAAAAAATGTTGCCCTTATAAGCAGTTTTGGACTTGAAGTTAAAGTTTTGGTGTGTGATCAAGGATCGTCGAATAGGAAATGTTTTTCTGAGTTCGGAGTAACCAAAGATCAACCATATATTGAAATTGAAAGTAATAAAATCTATTTTATGTATGACTTTCCTCATTTAATAAAATCACTGCGAAACGGATGGATTAACTGCGACCTTCTTACTCCTGACGGCAAAGCATGTTTTACATTTATAAAAGAGCTTTGGGAGAAAGAGGCGAACTGCGCAACAAAAATGTGCCCAAAACTAACAAGACAGCACATATTCCCAAACTCATTTGAAAAAATGCGAGTTAGACTTGCCACTCAGTTGTTTAGCAAAACAGTTCAAGCTGCAATTAAATGTATTTGCGAAACAGTTGGTTTTAAAACTGGCTCAAAGGAGCTAGCTCTGTCAACAGCAGAATTTGTAAAAAAAATTGACCAAATATTCGATTGTATGAATAGTGGGTCCCTGTATGCTGATAACTGTTATCGCTCTGCAGTACAGATTAACAGTGAATCTTTTAAATTCATTAGAACATTCTTGTCTTACATACAAGAAGTTCGTTTCGTTGACCGTAAAAAACGAGTCTTTTTCTTCGACGGCATAATACTAACTTTAAAATCGGTCGTTATGCTGGTTGAAGAAATATTAGCTCCAGAGTCTGACAAATTCTTTATTATGACAAAATCTTTCAACCAGGACAAACTTGAAAACACATTTGCGATTCTTAGACAAAAAGGAGGCCACAATAGCAACCCCTCAGTCGCTGAACTTAACTGTTTCTTGGCGAAGATAATGACCTCTAAAATTCTAAGATCAACTTCATCGAGCAATTGTGAAGACACACAAGGCTCCACAGAGGAAATATACCTGCATGCTCTCGATGAAGAAGATCAAGAAACAAAGTCAGATGACCATCGAGACCCAATCGATTTTAACAGTAAGGAATTTGTTCAATATTTTTACAAAGACTCTTTTACTAACACCAAAGAAATGAGTTTAGATCTGGTGTCAATTAGATATTTTGTTGGGTATGTTGCGCACAAAACACTCTCAAAAAATAATTGTGAGCTGTGTAGAAAAGAATTGCGAAAAGAAGATGAAGTGATTACTGTTCCAAGCGAAATGTTTATATTTTATAAAAACTACCAATCAAATACTGATTTTGGAAACCTTTTTGCTCCTTCTGATTCACTAATGGAAGCTTGCACAAAACACATTTTGCTTTTTGAAAACGTTTTCCAGAAGGAGCCCGAAAAAATAAATATTAAGTCGCATATAATAGAGTTGTGCCACAATTCTACGCCTGATTGGTTTTCAGGGGATTGCAAAGAGCACAGGCTGCAACTCTTAGATTTTCTTCTGCTTGTTCTTCTTCGAAAACACTGCCTATGGGCATTGGAAAAGGCAGTCTCGAAAAAGAAAAAGTTAAAAATTATTGCTGGCCAATAAATGAAAATAAAAAATATTTTTTAAAAATGAAAAAAAACCTATAAGTATATAGAAAAAAAATTTTAAAAGCACAAAAATAAATTAAAAATTCAAATAAACGCAAAAAAAAGATTAAAAAATACAACAAAAAAAGCAAAAAAGAACAAAAATATTAAAGCAATAAAAAAAAGTTGGTCTAGCGTCAACCTGGACTCGAACCCGCAAATCAAAAATGAAAGGCAGCGAGCCTACCCACTGAGCCAAAGCTTATCCTTCAGAAGCACAGCTAAATTGCAATATAGGGATCCTCATAAATGAAGTTAATACCAAAAATTGGGATCCAATGTCAGCTCCCACGAACAAACACTTTTTATTTCAGATGCGTCATCTATAATATCTATAAATCTTTGGTTAAATCCACTAAGCGTTTTGCTATCAGTAGCCCTGAAAATTTTTCGCAGGGCGGCAAAGTCAACTGTTCGGTCAGCTGCTTGTTGTTTTAAAAAAAAAACGAGAAACGGTTACTCAACTTTAAGCATGTGCCATTTATCACTCCGTGAATAAAAATTTAAGGTAAAATATATAAAACAAAGGAATGAATGAATAGAATGTGAATTCAGAAACAAATTGTGTGTTGTTCTTGTAAAGATTTGTTTCTATTTATCGTTTTGTTATGTCCTTATACCTATAGAAAAAAAACCTAACCAACGTGCCCGTGAATTGTGGAGTATAAACTAACTTTCTGACAATTTCTGAAAAGTAAATATGAGGAGTTTAACCTTAAAGTGTATATCTCATCGTGTTATTAATGATTTTTGCGGCTTTGTGCACATTCTCTTGATATTTGCAGTTTAGTTTGAGTTCAGCCATGCAACGCTGTTCACTGTATGGGCTGAAAACAACCGAAATGCCCGTGCAATTTCAAGCTGGATTTTTGAGCAGCTTAAGGAGCATGCAGTTAGCACAGAGAAGAGAATCGAAATTAAAAATTGAAATTAATTCATCAGAGCTTAAGAACGCCAGCATTAGAAAAAACAACTTTTCTAAACTAAACCCTCTTTTCGACCGAAAGTTCCTATGGCCTCTATAAGATATAGTCATCCGATCCGGTCGGTTGCGACATATTAGCAGTGTGCAGTAAAAAGAAGACTCTGTGCAAAGTCAGCTCGATAGCTTTAAAACTGAAAGACTAGTTTGCGTAGAAACAGAAAGACAGACGGATGCACATGTCGGACCGGATCGGATGACTACTTCTTGTAGCTACAAATGATCGGTCAAAAAATGGGTTTTATTGAGAAAAACTGGTTTTTTCTCAATATTACCGCTCTCAATCACGGTCATGGGTAATACTAAATGTTTTTAAGCTGATCTGCGAAGTTTGATCGAAATCGCTAACCGTTGAGACAAGCGATTTTAAGTGTATAAAAACTTCGGCACGGACGAAGTTAGCCTTGCCTTTCTCGTTTTACATTACATTGACATTCAAAAAACAGAATTTAAAAAATTTTTTCACTATTGATTTCCAGAAGTTTTAAAAAACAGTCAAATAACACCAGAAGTGGGCCCTTATCTAATGTGGGCAGTAAGGGTGGGCGTGGTCGGATTGTTTTATAATTTTTCCGAGATATTACACACTTGATGTCTATCAAATGTGCCAAATTGCAATGGGCTAACTACATTTATCGGATTTATGCCGCCCAAACTGAAATCTGGCCCAGTGTGCAATGGATGCTGGTCTTTTCGAGGTTTTACTACGATATAATAAGTAAATTGCTGGAATCATTTATTTATCATTTATCAAGGGGTATTCCCCTGAATTTTTTAACAAGACGTCTAAGGCATATAAGGAAATATGCTTTGTTGTGCATAATTTATGGTCGTCTAATAAGGCGGCAGTTTTGTGTTAGACCTGCCTTTTGGCATTATTTTAAGCTATTTGTTTGAGTGCCACTTTAAAGGTTGAGTGTCACGCCCTGCATTTTTATAGGTCCCGTTCGGCTGCTACGGTTTTTTCTTGCGTGCTACTTTCCTCGTTGTGGTTTGGCTGCGGCTTTTCTTTCATATTATTTTTGTTGTTTTGCATGTAATAAAGCAAAGTTCAGCGGCCATTATCAGCGTTGCACAATCGCGACACCAGACTGCTCTGGCTGACCCCGAAAAAGTATGCTTTAACTTTTCGTAGACAACTAGCAGAGGGCGGGAGGTGGCGGGTAGCCAGGAGCTGGAGTCTATTATTGTTTTGAAACTGATGTGTGCTTAAGGACGAGACATTCATGCTCGAGTTGGTAGAGCAAAGGAAAAACACAGACTGACAGAGAAATATTGGAGGTTTCTGCTGCTTGTACCTTGTGCGAAGAATATTTTGCACAGCAGTTGAAGTGTGTGTTGAACGTTTATTTAGTGTACAAGTGTAATAGGGAAATAAATTTAAATTTCCCAAACACTAAGCATTTTAAGACAATGTCGTCCAAGAAGGCAAAAACTTTGAGAGAATAACAATTGCATCACTCAGATCACCTCCTCATCCCTTACATCAACTTTGTTCGAGTTCGAGTTGGCGGAAATTAATATTGATTTTTTTACAAACACAAAAGCCAATAAAGTGTTTTATTGTTTATGAAACGAATTTTATTTAAATTTAAGCGGAAAATCAAATACATTCATTGTATAGTCTTTGATACAAGTCATTTGTCGCATGAAAATAAAAAGGAATAAGCAAGTTTATGCAAGAGATTGGTTAAAGAAAAAAAATTTATTTGTTGTCTGGCGACGGAAATGAAGTGACCTGTTTTTAGGTTTTTTTTATTTTGAAGTAGGTCTGAAGCGAAATAAAATAAAATATCATTGGCCCTTTGGTGAAAAATATTAGGACTCATCCATCAGCTGTTCGTTGTCGAATTTTTTCATCTCGCTGCCAAAGTGCCCTTTTTGTACAATTATTTTTTGTTCTTCAGTTATTCTGATTGATTGCATTGTTTCGTGTAACGAATTTCTGTAATTACTTGAAAGATGAAAGCTTAAAGCCACAAAAGCTATCTTCATCGTCATCTTAAATCTCAATGACTTTGCCATCATTAGAGATTAATGATTTCTTATTCAATGCGTTTCTTTTCGTTCATGCCGCATCGATTTTTTTTGGCTTTGCTGTGTCAATTGGTGAAAAGTTTTCTTTTCAGCCACCCTTCCATCTACTTTAGCTTAGAATCATGTTGAATTGGTTGTAATTTGTGGGTTTTCTTCTTTATTTTGGTTTGCCTTCTGTTATCTTTATATTGATTGCATCCAATATCTTAAACGGGAAACGATTTCGTAACTTTGCTGAAAGTATGTTTGCCTTTTTCCTTTGTTCGGTTTACTTGAAAACAACAGACGATAGTGCAAGTAAGGGTGAAACACAGAAATGTCTCCAGCCAGCATTTCAACAGTAGCAATGTATTAAATGATTTTAAAGCTCCATGGTGGCAAAACAAGATGGAGCGTAAGTCAACAATCTGGTGATAACTCACCAAGAAGTTGTGGAAAACCCGCAATTAAACAAAAGTTAAAGGGGAATCAGAGGTTATCTTAGGGGAAATTTAGTTTTATCAACAGCATGAAATGTAAGGGATTTCATTGCTATTAAATAATAAGAAATTATTAAGACAAATGAAAATACATAAATTATAATTCAAAGCTTACCTCATGAGAAAGCTTCCATAGGCTATGTTTGGTTAAATCTGTTATTCATACAACACAACCAAAAATGCACACCCATTCCGATCCTAAGCTATGGTTGGGAAATTTATGTTTTGGTTTAGTTTAAAAACTGTTAATCCCCTCTTTCAAATCAACTTCTTTCAATGTGAGATTGTTTGTCTCCATAAACGTTTTGAATATTTTTCTTTCGACACATTTACCAAATTTCAACCAAGTCTACAAATTTTATGTCTCGAATTTTTTGGCGTGTTTTGTTTTGGAAACTAAAGCAGAAGGCGTAAGATCACAAAAAACAAAAGAAATTCATAGGCTTTCATATTTGCGCGAATTCTCGCTGCCATTTATGAGAAATATAATTTAAGGAAAAATCAAATCCATAGCAAAAAGAAACACCATATTTTATTTAAAACTTTAATTTAATTCTATTAAAACGTGCTGAAAAATGTGTATGTACACTAGGGTAAATGCCGATAAGGTACCATTCTAAAACTGACTTTCAATTTCACTGACACCATCATAAATACCACAGTGCTACAGTGCGAAATAACCTGGGTATTGGCATAGCGTACGCTGTAGAGCAGGTCGCGTATAGCACTTCCTCATACTTGGTTTTCCTCCGGGACCCCCAAAATCTGAAGTTATGGCCCAATAACCGCTTTTTGCTTTTTTACCTCACTTAAATAGATATAACTCGCGAATGGACCGTCTGATTGCTCATAACCTTATCAATTCCGATAGCCACGAGAGGGATCTAAAACATTATAATCATTGGTTTGACTAATTTAACGCGATGGCTGAGAAATGCGGATTACAGATCTGGCATTTTCAACTTTTTTTTCATAATTTGTACTTTGACCATCACTGGTTTCACTATTTTATTCTAGGCGATTTTTTGTTAAAATTTATTATAAAAGCCCAGTTAATTCTGCGTTGAACAATTGTTCTCCCGATGAATTTGGTTACCTAATGGCGAAGTTATTTGCGGATATTTGAGCACACTTCGGAAATCTAGTATTTTTTTTTAGTGTGTTGACAGAAAATCGATTGACTTAACATTAATGCCCCCGAAAGTATAGTTTGCGGCAGTGTATGCTCTGGATGTATTTTTGTGTAACAGTAGCAGCAGAAAGCAGAGCTGCTGATTCTTACTAATGGGCCGATACAATTGAGAAAAATAGAGGCAAGCTAACTTCGGCTCGACCGAAGTTTATATACCCTTGGAGCTTGATATGTGCCTGACAGTTTGTATGGCAGCTATACTATATAGTGGTCCGATTTCGAAAAATTTTGGTGAAATGATGTAAAATCATTAAAAACTTATAAATACGGGCGTTGGGAGCGATAACATTGAAAACAAAAAAGTTTTTCTCACTAAGACTTTTTTCAGACCTAACTTTTGTATGGCAGCTATACTATATAGTTGTCCGATTTCAAAATGGCTTGGTGAAATTATGTGAAATCACTAAAAACTTATAAATACGAGCGTTGGGAGCGATAACATTGAAAACAAAAAAGTTTTTCTCACTAAAACTAGTTTTTCAACCGAACGTTCCTATGGCAGCTATATGCTATAGTCATCCGATCCGGCCGGTTCCGACAAATGTGCAGCGTATTTATACCAAAAGACTTCGTGTAAAGTTTGGTTACGATAGCTTTAAAACTGACGGAGGAGATAGCATAGAAACAGACGGACGGACAGACGGACAGACGGACGGACAGACGGACATGGCTATATCAACTCAGCTCGGCATGCTGATCAAGAATATATATACTTCATGTGGTCGGAGATGCTTCCTTCTATGCGTTACAAACATCCGGACAATTTTAATATACCCTCTCCAAGGGTATAAAAAACCAGTTTTTGACCGATCATTTGTATGGCAGCTACAAGAAGTAGTCATACGATCCGGTGGGTTTCGACATATTAGCAGCGTGCAGGGAAAAGAAGACTCTGCGCAAAATTTCAGTTCGATAGCTTCAAAACTAAGGGACTAGTTTGCGTAGAAACAGACAGACGGACGGACAAAGCTTAATCGACTCAGCTCGTCATGCTGATGAAGAATATATTTACTTTATGTGGTCGGAAATGATTCCTTCTGCCTGTTACATACATTTGCACGACTTTGGTATACCGTTTTTACTCTACAAGCAACGGGTATAAAAATGGTACCTCTGTAGTGAAGATTCATTAATTGTTGACTTGACTGCAGTTTATCCTAGCCCCATAGGGTAACAGCTCTCTAACAGGAATAGTCTAAGTCAAAAATTGTCAAACAAATATGTAAATATTTATGTAATTGTGTAATAACATGAAAAACTATATATAAATTTATAATTGCTTTTATGGTGTACATAATATAAAAAATCAAAAAAATCAAAAAATTTAAATTTAAGCCATCAAAGTTTCCACAAATATTACGTATACGACACGTTCACCTTATCGAAATTTCGTCATCGGATTCTTCGTATCATTTTAAAAGGTGTCAAATTTGAATATCATCCAAGGACCGTAACTGTCACAACTATTTTTATAAAAATTACAAAATAAGAATTATTTCGAAGCTGTTTTGAAAAAATTTAGTTTTAATTAATATTTTTGGAATATATACAATTTTTTTTTTAAATTAGTTTTAATTTTAAAAATAAAAATAAATAATATTTATTTTATATATTTAATTTTTTAAATGAAAACGAGAGCGTAAGTTAAAGTCGGCTCTAACCGACTTCGATTTACCCGTTATTCACGAAAAAACATGTTTAACAGTGTTCCTGCGTTCCTTAGGGTGAACATCCGAAAAATATGCAACACATTTTTAACTCGGCTACTTATCACTTTTTTGCTCATAACTTGAGAACCACTCATCCGATCTTTATCATTTCTTCGGCAAATCGATTCATGCTAATTACTAACTATCTTAAGAAGGTACAAATCGTCTATCTTCAAAACTGTAAAAGACTGTCCAAATTGCGGGGGCGGGAGTGGGCGTGGCCAAAATTTGAAACAAGCTTGATCTGAGTGCAACTAAAAGAAGCATTTTTGTCATACATGTCAAACCTCTATCTCTTACCATCTCTGAGATCTAGGTGTTCATACGGACAGACGGACGGACGGACAGACGGACATGGCTATATCGACTCGGCTGTTGATGCTGATCAAGAATATATATACTTTATATGGTCGGAAATGATTCCTTCTGCCTGTTACATAAATTTGCACGACTTTAGTATACCCTATTTATACCCTGTACCCATTAAAAATGGGTAAAAGGGGATCATGAAGTTGTGCAAAAGCATTTCCGATCAGCATCAACAGCCGAGTCGATTTAGCCATGTCCGTCGGTCAGTCTGTCCGTCTGTCTGTCTGTCTGTCTGTCCGTCTGTTCGTATGAACGCGTCGATCTCAGAGACTATAAGAGATAGAGATACAAATTTTTGCATGTACATAGGTATAGGCCGTACGCAGATAAAGTTTGTTTCAGATTTGCAAAATTTCCCCCCCCCCCTTAAAAAACTGTCAGAGCCACAATTTTAAAGTTACAACATCGTCGCTTAATATATATTATCTTAGGGCCTTAATCTATCCATTCCACAATGAGATCTGAGCAAAAACACAGAAGTTATTCACGAAACAATTTTTGCACCCCCGCTCCCCCCAAGCTTTGCTTATTAAAAAAACTTTTACTTACTTTGCATTCCTTTGGACAGAAAACACAATGGGGGACTGACGTTTTAGACGACTGTGCTACGCTCTGCATCGCAGCCCGGGCAACAAAAGGGTTATTTGTAATGATTCTGTCTGAAAGCATTCACCCATAAATGGTTGCATGTAATTCTCAAGTATTTATTCCACATTCAATCGATTTAAATAGCGCAGTTAATATTGAAACCACATATCGGCAATGTCTCCCTTTTATGTTAAAAATGCGATACCTTATGTGTTTTGTTTTTGTAAATCGCCAAACTATCAGCAGACTCTGAACTCAAGAAGGAAGAAACCCGACAAAATGTTTGCAGGGTTGCAGCTTACGCGGGCGCATTTATGTGTATGTGTGCGTGTGTGCTTGTTTGTGTATGTGTTTGTTTGTCAATTGTACAGGGTATTTCGAAGTCGAGCTCCCCGACTGCAACGGTCTTACTTGTTACTCTACGAGTAACGGGTATAAAAATCTTAAAATTTAAAAATGAGTCCAAACCTCTACGAAACGCCTTCAAAGTTTCCACAAATATTACGTTTACGACACGTTCACCTTATCGAAATTTTGTCATCGAATTCTCAGTTTCATTTTAAAAGTTGTCAAATTTGAATTAAATCCAGGGACCGTAACTATTATAACTATTTTTAAAAAAATTACAAACGACTAGTTGACAAAGTCACCCAAAGGTCACAACAACAAGACCTAAGTTTTAAGGCGCCCATAGAAAAACTAAGTAAGCGCTCAGATATTCTCATGCTTTTTTACGTGAGAAATATACGCGAAATTAGTTAGTAAGTGCAAGAGCGTCATGTCTAAATTGTCCTGTAAATGGATCACAAATTCGAACTATCTTAATAAGCATTTAAAGCTTAATTTATTTTACTACATAGACTAACTCGAAACTGAAAGAACTATTTCCTGTGGGTTAAATCAAAGATTTATAGATATAATAGATGACGCATGTGAAACAAAAATCAATTGTTTTTAAGAGCTGACATTTGATCCCAATTTTTGGTTCTCGCCGCCTTTACGAGGATATACATATTGTACGGCTGAGAGTAAAATTTTATAGATATTATAGGATGACACATGTGACGCAAATCTATTTTTCTTGGGAGCGGACATTGGATCCCAAATAAAAAGTTTGTATGAGATGCGGTATCTATATTCCAGAGGGAGAAAACAACAAAACTGAAATACAGCCAACGTCTCTGATGGTCACGAATAGTGTTAATAAATTTTTGGCACTTCCACAGTCCCAGATCCGAAATGGAACCGATTATTATTTTTCAGTTCTGGTTAACCAAAATAAAATCCATTGCAGTCACTTTATCAAATCATTTATGTTTTCGGTTTGATTTGGCTATAGAGGTTAAAAATACGGGTAATTTGTTTCGGTTGAATGCACTGGATTTTTTGTTACAGTCCTACTTTATTGTATTAGTGTTTTACTTCAAGTAACAGCTCTCTTTAATATCAAAATTCTCTCTATCGAATTGTAAAAAAGTCTGTGAATAAACTAGTAATTCAGAAAAAGTTTACAAAATTATATTTTTTAAATTTCTCACGCCGTTCTCACCACAATGTTTGACCATAAACAAATAGTACACACAGCAAAGATGCTGTATGGTACCGATGCTTCTGATCCATCTGCGCTTGGAGCTGCAAACTCATATCTAATGAAATTTCAAAGCTCTGCTCAAGCCTGGACTATTTCACATCAAATTCTAAGTGAACAAAAACAGCACTCACTTCCAGTGCTAACATTTGCAGCCATGACACTGCGCACAAAGATCATCAGAGATTTTCAAGAATTGCCCAGTGAGATGCATGCATCTTTTAAAGACTCACTGATGGCAAATTTGAAGCAAGCCGCGCAGTACGAGGAATGGCATTCGAGCCAGGAGGCACACACGTTTATGATTCAAATGAGTTTAATAATCGTTGATCTGGCTCTATATATGGTTTCCTGGACTAATTCTATTAAAGATGTGATAGACCAATTATACCCAAACTCAACACATGTCGGTGTGCTCATGGAGATATTAAAGGTATTGCCAGAAGAAGCGCGCAACAAAAATATAAGATTGAGTGCAAAGCGTCGTCATGTGGTGCTCAAGCAACTTCGTGTTCTTTCCGATGATGTGCTAGAATTTTTACAACATTCTTTAAAACGTACTGATCTGCCGGATTCATTGGCCATACATGGAGGCCTACGTATCTGCGGTTCCTGGGCCAAAGCCAAGCTCTTGAAATTAAGCAACTTGATCCCTCATCCGATCATACACAAAGCCAATGAGGTATTGTTACATAATAGAGCAAATGAATCGGTATTGCATGATCTGTCAACAGAATGTATGTTAGGCATATTGCATTGTATAGAACATCGTCCCACGATCTTAAGACAACGTGAATTTCGCTCGGATCGACATATATTTGACATGATTAGTTCTTTGGAAAAACCCTTTCATCTTAGTTCCGTCGACACCACAGCGAACTATGCACATTTAATAACAAGTTTGTGCGATGCATTTTTCGATTTGGCCGTATTTCAAGCGAAAAAGGTCATCGTTATGGTAGATCAAAATGAGCTCTTAATGGGTCAACGCTGTTTCGAACTGCTGGTGCAATTGTCAGAAAGATGTGAGCTGAGCATAGCGCAAACTTCATTGAGTGTCTGGAGCTTCTTAGGTGCAAATTTGCTCTCGCTGGGAGAACCCGAAGTGAATCTTTTGTATCAACCGTACATACATCGTCTAGTGCGGGCCATGCTGAGGCATTCACGTTTATCCATGGATCACGGGGGCTTGATTCCACCTGAGAGTGATATGGCGCATTTCCGTGGCATGCTAAGTGAAACCCTCACAGATGTAAGTCATCTGGTACATAAGGAAGAGGTGGAGAATTTAGCAAGAGTGATCAGAAATCCAGAATCCTTGTGGTTGGACGTAGAAGTGGCTATATTCTTTATGTCCCATATGGTAGAGGAGAGGCCGGAGTTTATGACCAGTATGCTGGAACCCATGATGTCGCATACACATCCGGCTGTGCGTTATCAGGCCATCCAACTTCTTTCGAGATGTCACTCATGGTTAGGCCAAAATCCAAAAGTTATGTTAACCCTTCTAAATTATCTGTTTGATCTACTGCGTCAGCGTAGTCTTCTCTCAAACTGTGCTGGCAGAACTTTGGCATGCCTGTGCGACAAACTTTGTGCGGAATTACTACCCCATGCTGAGGATTTGTTGAGCCTAAGTGGCTGTTTGGATGAATTTCAGTTGGAGGAGTCGGTGGAACTGGATTTACTTAAAGCCATATGCAAGGTGCTTAAACAGTTTTCTTCTTCGCATTTGGTGGAAGTTATGCAACGATTGCTGAACTCTCAATGGCAAGCTCTGAGCAATTTTCTCAAGGACCCAAATCAGGCCGAGTGGGATGGTGAACTGCCTGCCCGTTGTCTTATGCGTGCAGCTACTATTATTAACCAACTCAAGCCCAATGACTCCAGCGAATTGGAACTGAGCCAACATATAGTTCATTCTTGGCCCTTAATTGTTTTAGCCTTGAAACGTTGCGGTCAGGATGAATTGTTTCCTCAGAGTTTGGTTAAACTCTTGTTGGCAATTTTACCCTCCGAGACCAAACCGTTGCCCTTAGCCGAGGAGATGCTTTGGACATTTTGTCAACTCTATTTACAAGAGAAGCAACCGATTTATTTCAGACTGTCTGGATTGGTCTTGCCACATTTGTTACCCGAGTCCAGAGTACAGAAATGCTGCCAAGTTTTGGAATGCTTTTTGGTACCCTCATTTCAAGCCCTTCAAGAGGATAACGGGTTTGCTTTGCATGAGGATATTTTGTTGAATTGTTTTTCCTTTGCCGCAAGTTTCTTTGCTTCATTTCCCTTGGTTATAATGGACTCCATCCACTTCAATAGCCTGCTGGATTGTGCTTTGGCCTCCATTTCGCCTGAAAATTGTGAAAGTGATCGCCGAGCAGTTTTAAAATTTTTTGAAAGTCTACTCGGTTGTTGGAAAGTTGACGTGGCTTGCTTGGAACGCTTGCGTATACTCTTGCAGTCGTATGGTTCCGTTTTGCTGTCCCATTTATTCGATTTGGCCATTTTCAAGCCGCATGATAATAATAAGCTTCTGTATTTGGTAGCCGGTGTGCTGGCACAGTTGCATCACATTTTACCTAGTGTACCGTTGCAGTGTTTGGTGATGCCGGTTTTGAATGCCTTGCCTGAGGTACCGGAGAGCGGTGAGGATGGAATTGAGGGTATTACTTATATTTTTCCAGAGATTATGCAGCTTTGTAATGCCATTTGCTATACCGGGAGCTTGCGCCAAATGGTCAAAGCTATCGTTAAACTGACGCAGACTTATAACGGCAACAAGAAACTGTAGTTTATACAGTTTCATTATACGCTAAATAAAGGGAGCATAACAAATTTAAGTGAATGTCGCTTGGAATGTACATATTTGGTTTGGAATGTTACTCAAAGAACTCATCTCCGAACCTTTAAAGCATATAGATTCTTGATCAGCATCAACAGCCGTTCGAACCCTAAAGTATGTGGGAGACAAAGCGCCACAAGTAAAACTCATCGACCAAATGCGGTGTGACGGCTCGCAGATATGTTAACAGAGGCACTCCGCTAGGAGGTGTTCGCTCCGCTGCTGTGGATTGTAACAGTTAACCAACTGCTGCGACTTATGGAAGTGGAGGGACACGTAATGGTGGCGTACGCGAATGATATTACCATTCTCAATTGTGGAATGTTTCCTCAAACTCTGTGTGACCTTATGCAGCCTGCACTGACAACACTCGCTCAGTGGACTAAATCGTGTGGCTTAGGCGTGAACCCAGCCAAGACGGAATTAGTTCTTTTTACCAGGAAGTACAAAATTCCCGATCTGGTACCTCCTAAAATTAACGGAGTAAGAATTGCCTTTGGTGACAATGCCAAATACTTGGGAGTCGTTCTAGATAGGAAGCTACTCTGGAATGACAACATAACTGACCGCATAAAAAAGGCAACAACTGCTCTTTTCTCATGCAAAAAGGCTATAGGCCGGAAGTGGGGTTTGGGTCACTAGTATGGTGGCCAGTACTCGGGAAACAATACGTCCTGAACAACCTAAACAAAGTACAGAGAAGTGCTGAAATATGTATAAGCGGCGCGCTCCGAACCACACCAACGGAACCGTTTAACATCATTTTTCTTTTAGTACCACTAGACCTTATAGCAAAACAGATGGCTACCATTACAGCCCTTAGACTACAAGAATCCGATACCTGGGACGTGGGTTATTCCGGACACTCTTTAATACTTAGCCACCAAGCGGGTATACCGTCAAATACGGACTACTGTATACCACGAACGACGTTTGACAAATCCTACGACGTGTACATGCCAAGCCGAAGCGATTGGGAAAACCTTCCTCATAGCAGAGCTAGCGCCATAAATATCAACACAGATGGTTCTAAGCTCGATTATAAAGTAGGAGGGGGTGTTTTCTCCCCCAACCTAGACCTAAACCTATCGTTCCTATGATATGGGTGCCTGGACACCGAAATATAGATGGAAATGAGTCTGCGGACAAACTGGCAAGACTAAGGACTACCATCGAGCACCTTTCAGAGAAGAGCACGATAGGGATGCCTATAGCTACCTACAAGCTTCACATAAAAAACGAAACACTACGTCTTGCAAATGACAGGTGGAAAAACCTTTCCTCGTGTTCAGTAGCAATACTTCAATCTAAAACGCACTAACACACTTTTGCGTTACAGAAGGGAACACATAGCACTTCTGGTAGGAAGGGCCCTAACGGGCCACTGTCTCCTTGGCAGACACGCAGTACGCCTAGGCGTAGCATCACAGAAAAAAAAAAGATCAAAGATCAGCCCTATCTTTCATAAGATCGGAAAAATATCAATTTTTCATATCGATGTGATACTATTTCCACCAAAACATATGGACGCTATAATATCATCTTGATATTTATTTCAGACTAGCAAATAACCCGTCGCGCTTCGCTGCGCCTTCAATAGTACAACAACGCACACTCACTTACCACCCATTTCCCACCCACATCCCACCCACTTCCCGCCCACATACCACCCACATACCACCCACTCCCACAGTCTTTCCGCCGTCCACTTCCCGCCCACATCCCACCCACTTCCCGCCAATTTCCCGCCCACTTACCGCCATCTCACCCACTTCCCGCCAATTTCCCGCCCACTTCCCGCCAATTTCCCGCCCACATCCCACCCACATCTCACCCACTTCCCGCCAATTTCCCGCCCACTTACCGCCCACATCCCGCTCACATTCCACTCACATCCCACCCTCATCCCCCCACTTCCCGCCCACATGCCACCCACATCCCACCCACTTCCCGCCCACATACCACCCGCTTCCCGCCCATTTCCCGCCCACATCCCACCCACATCTCACCCACTTCCCGCCAATTTCCCGCCCACTTACCGCCCACATCCCGCTCACATTCCACTCACATCCCACCCTCATCCCCCCACTTCCCGCCCACATACCACCCACTTCCCACCCTCTTTCCGCCGTCCACTTCCCGCCCACATCCAACCCACTTCCCGCCAATTTCCCGCCCACTTACCGCCCACAACCCGCCAACATCCCACCCACATCTCACCCACTTACCGCCCACATCCCGCTCACATTCCACTCACATCCCACCCTCATCCCCCCACTTCCCACCCTCTTTCCGCCGTCTTCTTCCCGCCCACATCCCACCCACTTCCCGCCAATTTCCCGCCCACTTACCGCCCACAACCCGCCAACATCCCACCCACATCCCACCCACTTCCCGCCCACTTCCCGCCCACATACCACCCACTTCCCGCCCTTTCCGCCCACATCTCACCCACATACCACCCACATACCACGCACTCCCACACTCTTTCCACCGTCCACTTCCCGCCCACATCCCACCCACTTCCCGCCCACATCCCTCTCACATTCCACTCACATCCCACCCTCATCCCCCACTTCCCGCCAATTTCCCGCCCACATACCACCCACATCCCACCCACTTCCCGCCCACATACCACCCGCTTCCCGCCCTCTTTCCGCCGTCCACTTCCCGCCCACATCCCACCCACTTCCCGCCAATTTCCCGCCCACAGTTACAAATCATTTGTATGGGAAAAAGAAAAGGGCTATTTTTAGGGTTTTTCCAGCAATAATTCTAATTTTTCTCGCCGTAAAAACCATCCTTGAACTTCAACGAACATTTTAAAAAAAGATTTGGCCAAATTGGTCCAGGCGTTGTTGAGTTATGCGCTTACCAACACATTTTGCGATTCATTTTTATATTATAGATGAAGGCCGATTTGATACTCAAAATACCCGTATGATACTAAATATCGTGATCTTTTTTTTCTGTGATACCATGATTTCTGTAGAAGTTGTAAATATGAAGAAGAGGCGGAAACGATACAACACCTCCTGTGCCACTGCCCCGCTCTGAGTGGGAGGCTTAAAACTCTAGGTCAACCTTTCTTTACCAATCTCTCGTAGATGTCCGAGATAGAAATCCCAGCTCTAATACACTTAATTCTGTCCACACAATGGTTCAGTATTGACCCCCCTCGGGATTAAAGGGTTTAACAGGGAATATATGGCATCGCAACGGGCCCATGAGGCCTAAGTGGGAGAGCGACTTGTCGCTCTCAGCCATCGCAACCTAACCTAACCTAACCTATCAACAGCCGTGACGATATGGCCACGTGTCTAATTACAGTTTTATTTCGTAAGTCTATATGAGGGTACTTAAACGTACTGAATTACCCTTGCGAGCGACCTTGCTTTCATTCCAAACTCACTTGGCTAATCAATGATGAGGAGTACACAAAACGGATCTCAAGTAAATAAATTTAATGTTAATACATGAATATAAACTATTAGGGGTTTTTTGTGTCCTATGAATATGATATTTAACGCTATGGGTGGATCATTGTCGAGTCTCGTTAAAGATTGAGCACGGATCGTTGGAAAACATGTTTTATCGGTTGATCATATGTAGAAGCAGCGTACAAGACCCACCTCATGTTCGTCTTGAAAAGGCTTTTAAGCTCTTCTCTAGTCTATACTCGACAAAAGTAGTATTTCACTTTGTTAATCGCTGCATTATTTTTGATCGGTCAGAAAATGGGTTTTAGTGATAAAAAAAACCTGTTTTGTTCTGCGCTTATATGCTTCTTAAGTCGGTCATGGTTAATAATATGTGTTTTAAGCTGATCTGCGAAGTTTGGTAAAAATCGCTAGTCGCTAACGCAAGCTTTTTTAAGTGTATTACAATTTCGGCACAGACGAAGGTAGATTTGCTTTATCGTTTTGCTATACATTCATATAACTTTCTGGTGTTTATACGAGAAACAACAAAGAAGTGCTTTATGATCCCTTACGGTCCCTACGCAAAAGACCTTATTGGCTTTAAGACAATTCAACTGACATAGTCAGAACCTTAACGTTTTGATATTTAATTTTCGCCAAAAGCAAAATTGGCAAAACAATTTACAAATGCAGACTAGAATGGGTTTTTCGGAAAGGCCAAGGCAAAAATACACAATTATTTCTTTTGTCAGTACAATATTGACTTATTATGCGTTGCGGACGTTACTCTTCTACGCAAATTTGCACAATGCAGTTCAAACCTAATTTTAAATAAAAGGTAATCAGTTTTTGAAAAAAGTTATGCTTGTTTAAAGTTCCGTTGTGGGCGTTACAAAAAATGCAAATCGACCTTGAGGCTTACGTTTATTTTCATAATTTTTAAAGAATTTTGCATAATAAAGATAAAAAAAATGAGTTCAAAAAATTAAGTGGAATAAATTACCGTTTTAACCCAGTTTTCAAAAGAATAATAAGTCGTCCTGTTATTACAATGTCTTGGTTTTTGCTGTTGCGGACGTTACACTTTTTCCATTAAGCTAAACTGTGAAATAAATTATATAAATCAAGTGTTTTCGCGATTTCGGAAAATCCGCCCACGCATTCGAGGAAAATGCTCGGAAAATTCTGAATGGCAAAAAATTATATCTCGTCCGATTGAATTGAACCTCGGTTTGTAACGATAAAATTAAAATTCAATTGTTATTTCATTCTTCGGTGTTGGAAATACCGATTTTTCAGGACTGCCCACGATATTTATCAATTACTAGCTGAACCCGCCGCAACTTCGTCCGCGTCCAAGTTTTAAAAAAATCGTAGTAAGTAGAAAAAATTGTATAGCTCTCTGAACACTGTATTTGTATATTATCTATTTGTTAAAAAGCAAATTCTTTTTTAATATCATTGGCTTCATTAGCTTAGTGTTTAGACAGTTTCGAATTTACGGTTGATTTAAATAAATCAATCTGGGAATAGGGGATTAAGTAAGGCGCGGAAAAAGCAGTGACCTGTACACATATTATATTCTATCCCGACCCGTCGTACCGGACAACACCAAATTTTCAAGTCGCGTGAAAATTCCTGAATTAAAAATGATTCCCTTCCTGTCTTGTGAATGCTGAACAGTCAAGGGACATTTTATTTCTAAGTGCGCACCTATATACATTTGTTTTAAATTAGATCTCCAGAATATTCTTTTCTGATCAATTTATGTAAATAAACGCAGTTTGAGATATGTAACTATTTAAACATGTGCACCTATGTGTCTTTACTATGCGGCAACCAAAACAGGGAAAATTCATTTCTTAAAGGTGGAAAAAATTAGAAGCAAAGGGCATAGCAGAATAAGCATACAAAAACTGCCCCCACTCCGATCAGAACCAAAATTAAATATGTTTTTAAGATCAATGAGAAACTCACTCTCCTAAATTTTTAGTCTTCTAATCGCTATTGGAGTAGAGTTATTGTTCAAAGATATTTGAACAGTGCATTTAAAAGACCGCTACCTGCGGCCGCCTCAAGCCGAGGCGCACAAAAATAGAAACTAGAACCTAAAAATTAAAACAACCCCCAAGCGAGGACACATCTGTTAGTAATAAGGCATTTCTCTGCTTGGGGTAAAACCAAAAAATGTATAAAAGAGAAAGTACCAACATATTAAAAAAACAGTCAGCTTCAATACAAGGAGCTGTTCACTCGCAACATATATGCGTTTTATTATTTAGTTATGAAGACGGAAAGATAAATCAAAAAAGTCCATTATCTTAAGAACCGCTTAACCGATTTGGATGGGTTTAATATATGTTGTAAGTCTCCACAGCACAAGACAAAAAGTAATTTTCTACATTTTTATTACCAATTCTTTGACCCAAAAAAAATTATTGAAATTTTTAAATAATTTTTTCGGGGTGTAAAACGATTTCAACACGGATAGTTTTTTGCTGGATTTTTCAATAAGAAGTCCTTAACAATGCAAAATTTTTTGAAGTGACATCGATAATCATCTTAATAGTAAATACCAATAAAATATGTGTATAGTTTTACAAATATATTTTATAATACTGAGCACACTGTAACTACTCACACAGAATTGACTGACAATTTCCCCTTTTTTCCCCTTCTAAGTTGATTTACAGTGTGCCTAATATGTATAATTTATTAATGAAAAGTACTAACTTAACTTTTAATTATTTTTCACCATGAGGTACACTTGGGATGTGTTTGCAAAAATTATATGTTGACAGGGACCTCTTGATGAAAAAACCAGCAAAAAACTGTCGGAGTAGCAAAAGGCTAACATCGTACAAGAATTATTTGTAAATTTCAATAATTTTTTTGGGCCAAATTATTGGTAATAAAAATGTGCAAAAATTATTTTTGAATTGTGATGTAGACACTTACAACATTTATTTAATATATATATAACCCATCCAAATCGGTTAAGCGGTTCTTAAGATAAACAAGTTTTTTGATTTATTTTTCCGCCTTCATAACTCTACTCCAATAGCGATAAGAAGACTAAAAATTTAGGAGAGTTAGTTTCTCATTGATCTTAAAAACATATTTAATTTTGGTTCTGATCGGAGTGGGGGCAGTTTTTGTATGCTTATTCTGCTATGCCCTTTAACTTTTCTATTTTAAAAGCGGAAAAAATAAATATATTTTTAATAAAGGTCACAGTTCCGGCTGCCCTCTGATTTTTATCTGCAAAAAACTAAATTGAAAAATAAGCTGTTTTGGCAACACTGTTTATTTGTCTCCGTCAAACACATTTTTCATTGCGAAATGTTGTTATGAATTTTTAGGTGTTTCAATCGATATAAATCACTTAGATTACACTAGTTTAATAAATAATAAAATTTTCGCGATCCCGAGCATTTGGTAGCAATTCCTTGTGTAAGTCCTTCTGCTGAGTCCAAAAATCCAATCCGCAAATTTTTTTATGGGGCCGTTTTCGAGAAATCGCGGAAAAGCTAGTTTTTTGATTTGTAAAAAAAGTACCTTTAGAAAAATGCGTATATCTTTGGTACCGGTTCTTTCATTATGAACAGGAATTGCTTACTTGGAAGGTAATTGAACGCCCTATCATTCGTTGGTACACCACTTTTTAATCCGGTGCTGGACTTCGGCGTTATAAAGGCTTATATCGGCAACTTTGCATTAAATTTATCACTTTTTTAAAAAAAGCTAGATTTTAAGTGCGATTTTCACCACGAAAAAAATTGTGTAAAATTTATTTTATTGCTGATCACTAAAGATTTATCTATTAAAAATACAACGCCACATAACTCATTAAAATCCGATCAAGAATAAAGAAGTTATTGGCATTTTAGTAAAAAATGGAAGGTTTCAACTTCAACCAAATTGACTTGGTTTGACTGTTTTATGTTCGTCACAGGAGGCATAGTTAAAATTCAAACAATTCTATTTAAGAGCTACTATGACCTAACAAATTTATTTTGAACCTGGTTAAGTTTTTTTGTGATTGACTTAGGTTGAAAAATGAATGTAAGGCGTCAAATTGAATGCAAAAATGACATTGATATGCTTGCGGGTATTACATATTTTCGACTCCGCTAACAAATTCTATCGAATGGTTTCCATTAATTCTATTTTCTAAGTTAGACTTCTATGGGCGGGATACTAATCGCTAGTCTATTGAAGTCGGGAATTTGGTATAACAAATGTGTTGAATCCCTTCACCATTAATCGCGAACTAGACGTGATCAAAACAAACTGGGAATGTGGTGTTGCTATCTGAGGCCTCTTGTTTCACAATTTATTGGTCCTGTTCCCAGGCTATTTTGAGTGTTAGGTTAGGTTAGGTTGTGATGGCTGAGAGCGACGAGCCGCTCTCCCACTTAGGCCACTTTGGGCCCATTGCGATGCCATATTTATTCCCTATTAACCCTTTTTAATACTGAGGTGGGTCCTCGTTACTGAACCATTGTGTGGACAGAATAAATTTGAGTAGAGCTGGGATCTCTAGCCCGGATGTCTCCGAGAGGTTGAGTAGCAGAGGTTGACCAAGTGTCCTGAGACTCCTTCCACTCAAGGCGGGGCAATGGCACAGAAGGTGTTGTACCGACTCCTCCTCTTCTTCGTGTCCGCAACTTCTGCAAAAATCAAAGTAATTGACGCCTAGGCGTGCTGCATGTCTGCCAATAAGACAGTGACCCGTGAGGGTCCCCACCAGAAGTTATATGTGGTCCCTTCTGTGACGTAAAAGTGTGTTAGTACGTTTTTGGTCGAATGTTGGCCACGTAAGCCTCGCTACTGCACAGGAAGAAAGGTTTTTCCACCGGTTCGTAGCGAGACGAAGTGTTTCTGCTTTTTTATGAAGTTTATAAGTCGCCATAGGCATTCCTATCGTGCTCCTCTCTGAAAGGAGCTCGATGGTGGTTCCTATTTTGGCCAGTTTGTCCGCAGACTCGTTACCTTCTATGTTGCGGTGTCCAGGTACCCTTATCAGGTGTATACTAAAATGTCGTGCGATCTCGTTGAGAGATAAGCGACATTTAGTAAGTGTTTTAGCATTGTTGGTGTGTGAGTCAAGTGCTTTAAGGGCGGCTTGACTATCTGAGTATATAAATACATTTCCTTCCTTGACCGTGAGTGTCCTAAGGTAGGTGGCAGCTTCCTGGATGGCTACCACTTCCGCTTGGTACACACTACAATGGTCAGGAAGGCGGAACGATAAGTTCAAATCTAGGTTGGGAGAGAAAACTCCGCCTCCAACTTTTTTGTCGAGCTTAGAACCATCAGTGTAGATGTTAATGGCGTTAGCTCTGCTGTGGGGCAGGTTGTCCCAATCGTTTCGGCTTGGGATATAGACGTCGTAAAATTTGTCGAACGTCGTTTGTGGTATACAGTAGTCTGTACTTATTGGTATACCCGTTTGGTCTTTGAGTATGGTAGCGTGTCCCGAATTGCCCCTATTCCAGGTATCGGATTCTCGTAGTCTTAAGGCTGTTGTGGTAGCCATTTGCTTAGCTATGAGGTCTAGTGGTAGTAGGTGAAGAATAGTATTGAGCGCTTCCGTTGGTGTCGTTCGGAGAGCGCCGCTAATACAAATTTCCGCACTTCTTTGTACTTTGTGCAGATTGTTCAGGGCTGATTGTTTCCCAAGTGCTGGCCACCATACTAGAGCTCCGTAGAGAAGTATAGGGCGTATTACGGCTGTGTAAAGCCAATGTACAATGGATGGGGAAAAACCCCATCTACGGCCAATGGCATTTTTACAAGAAAAAAGAGCAATGGTTGCCTTTTTTATACGTTCATTTATATTGTCATTCCAGAGCAGTTTCTTATCCAGAATGACACCCAAGTATTTGGCATTGTCACCAAGTACGAGGCTTACTCCGTTGATCTTAGGCGGGATAAGATCAGGAATTTTGTACTTTCGGGTGAAAAGCACTAATTCCGTCTTAGCCGGGTTTACGCCCAAGCCACAAGATTTTGTCCACTGAGCAAGTGTTGTCAGTGCGGTCTGCATGAGGTCACACAGCGTTTGAGGAAACATTCCACATTTGTAGATGGCAATATCATCCGCGTAAGCCACCACTTCATGTCCCTCCGCCTCCATTAGCCGCAGCAGTTGGTTAACTGTTACAACCCACAGCAGCGGAGAGAGAACACCTCCTTGCGGAGTGCCTCTGTTTACACATCTGCGAGCAGTTGCACCGCCAAGTTGGGAGTACACCGTTCTGCTGGTTAGCAGTTGTTCGATGAATCTTACTAGCGGCACATCTGCTCCCACATATGTCAAGGCAGAGGTGATGGCGTTAGGTTGGACGTTATTGAAGGCACCCTCTATGTCGAGAAATGCTACTAAAGAGAAGTCTCTTACTTCAAGTGATCTTTCAATCCTTAAGACCAGGGAGTGTAGGGCGGTTTCAGTAGACCTACCCTTGCTGTATGCATGTTGGGTGTGTGCTAGATGAGCGGGACTAATAGTTTGCCTCAGGTGTGCATCTATAAGTCTCTCGAGAGTTTTAAGAAGAAACGAGGATAGGTTGATTGGCCTATAATCGTTTGGTTTCACATGTGAAGCTTTGTCAGCTTTCGGTATGAATATTACTTTAGTTTCTCTCCACCTAGTGGGGATGTAGTTTACCTTGAGACAGCTTACATAGATTGTGTAAAGTCATGTCATTGTGTACCCAATGGTTTGTTGTAGTTGGGCAGGATATATGTTATCGAGACCTGGCGACTTAAATGGTTCGAACGAATCGATAGCCCATTTAATTCTGGTCTCCGTGACAATGGTTTTGTCGTATATCATAGAAAGGTCGGTTGGCCTAACCTGAGGTATTAAGTTTAGGGAGCATTCAGGGAAGTGAGTGCTTAGCAGAAGATTTAGAGATTCTTCGCTCGAGTCGGTCCAGGTTCCGTCGGTTTTTTGTGAGAGTCCTGGCGGGGTTGGTGAGCTAGCCAGGATCTTTCTGAGCCGTGATGCATCAGAAGTAGATTCAATATTACTACAGTAATGGGTCCAGGAGGAGCGTTTTGCCCTCCTGATAGCTTTCTTATAAGTAGCTAGCTTTTGTTTATATAACTCCCATGCGGTTGTTTGGTCGTTATATTTGGCTACGTTAAATGTATGACGACATTCCTTGCGGAGCTTATCCAGCTCTGCAGACCACCAAGGTGGTTTAAAGGTGGATTTTATTTTTCTAGGGGGGCAGGCCCTATTAAACGAACTCGAATACGCGATGGTAAGCGTATCGACAAGCTCATCTATCTGTTTTCCCGAACTTGGTGTGTATGGTGGGGACGGTCCAAGTTTTTTACAGAGAAGTTTGTTGTGCACTTCCCAGTTGGTCTTTTTTGGGTTCTGTATCCTTTTGGGTGAGGGACACGAATTTGTTAGTACGACCTATGTATCGATGATCAGAGAAGGAGTGCTCTGGGAGCACCTTTCATGATATCACTTGGTCATAGAGGTCTGCGGAGATGAGGGTTATATCTAAAACCTCTCTTCTATTTTTGATAACAAAGGTGGGGTCATTCCCTTTATTGGCAATATGCAAATCTGTCTGTAATAGGTAGTTGTACAGTGATTCGCCGCGCTCATTTATGTCTGAGCTGCCCCATTGTGTGTGGTGTGCGTTGGCATCGCCACCTAGAATAAGGCTTGTATAAGTGTGACTGTTGCTTCCAGTTAGGTCCCGGAAAATTTTTGGTGGTGGAGGGCTCTCAGTGTCGTGAGCCAGATAAAATATGCACTATCAAAACTCAACTTTCTATATGCCTTGTCATTGAAATTGTTAGCGGAGTCGAAAATAAGTAATGCCCGCAAGCATACCAAGATCATTCTTGCATTCAATTTGACGTCTTGCACTCATTTTCCAACCTAAGTCAATCACAAAAAAACTTAACCAGGTACAAAATAAATTTGTTAGGTCATATTAGCTCTTAAATAGAATTGTTTGAATTTTAACTATGCCTCCTGTGACGACCATAAAACAGTCAAACCAAGTCAATTTGGTTAAAGTGTAAACCTTCCATTTTTTACTAAAAGGCTAATAACTTCTTTATTCTTGATCGGATTTTAATGAGTTATGCGGCGTTGTATTTTTAATAGATCAATCTTTAGTGACCAGCAACAAAATATATTTTACACAATTTTTTTCGTGGTGAAAAAAAATTGGTAAATTTAGTGCAAAGTTGCAGATAAGAGCCTTTATTACGGCGAAGTCGAGCACCGGATTAAGCAGTGGAGTATGAATGAATGATGGGGCGTTTAATTACCTTCCAAGAGAGCATTACCTTTTTATGATGAAAGACACGATACTGAAGATATGCGCATTTTTCTGAAGGTACTTTTTTTACAAATCAAAAAACTAGCTTTTCCGCGATTTCTCGAAAACGGCCCCATACAAAAATTTGCGGATTGGATTTTTGGACTCAGCAAATGGATTTACATACGAAATGACTGCCAGATGGCCGGGATCGGAAATGCTGTAAACTAGTGTTATCAGCTCACAGTCTAGTTATTTTACAAAAACTCGCAAATGAGATAAGGAGATAACTAATTTTTAGCAGACTGCTCACGTCATGTGTGCCATCACTTTTCCTGTAGAATCGTTGAAGTCACTTACCATCTGTAACAAAACACGGACGCTTATGTCTGTGTCTAAAGCTAAGTTCACACAGGCAAATAATTTGACAAATTTTTAGGAAATTTTGATAAATATTTGGCTAAATAGCCATGATTGCAGATTTTGCAGGACTTAAATCATTAACTATGGTTCTATTCACTAATAATTTGATCAAATATGGCCGAAAAGTTCGCCAATTTGGATAATTTAACCAAATTTTCATAAAAATTTGTCAAATTATTTGCCTGTGTGAACTTAACACAAACACACATTTTTTGGCTGTTAGTTTTGTGAAATTTCAATTAAATTATTTTGAAACGCGATCAACATTTTGTTAAAGCTATCGATTCAATGCAATTGGATGAGGCCATTCTCGATTTGACTTATTACTTGTTTTTGTGAAAAAACACACATACATATACACTCAGCGCGCCCTCACTCTCTCTCGCGTTCTCAGCGAAACAACTTTTCCACAACATTGCCTGAGCGGAACAACCGCTATGACCCCATACAAACCTTTAATTGGCCTTTTCAGAAAATTGGTAAGACATTTTCAAATATTCTTCGACAACCATAAGCAGTTTAAAGCCCAGATTCAGTTTCAGCAGGTAAAAGTTCATAATAATCACCCATTTCCACTTCATAATAAAATTTTTTTTAAAGAAAATTCATGCCGTTGCGAACGTTAAAGATTTTGGCATTAATTTTATTCAAAAAAATTTGAAATAATGGAATTTTTTATTCATCAGATTAAAGGGCATGCAAATCCCTGTTTAATAAGCAAATTCAGAAAACCAAAAATATTAAAAATCATTCTGTTAAACTAAAAACACTATTTTCCGTTGCGGACGTTACACACAGTAAACCGATTATTAGTTAAAAGTTTTTAATATATACTGTAAATGTAAAAGATTGGCTTCACAGCTCCTCCAACGGGGCCAAGCCAATTATTCCATTAACAAACATTTGGATTTTGGACAACTTTAAATCTTAGCGTTTGGTTTTGAAATTTTCGGATTTGCCCATATGTCAAAATCATTTACTCGCTGGCTCATATATATGAGAACAGAAATGCTAATAGTTGAGAGTGGAATCAGGACCTAATACACAAACTAAGACCTCCAATTTCCCCTGCCCATGCGGAGAATTAGCATCTTGCAAAGTATTTAAGTGTACTCGTTAAATATCCCTCACACCTTTCTCAGCTTTTGTAGGGGAGAATGAGGGGTTGTGATCATAGTTTGGTTTTTCGAACATTACTTGGCCAAAAATCAATATTTTTTCGGTCTGTAAGTTTTGAATTTTAGTTAAAAAATGCATAAAACTTGAGGGTTTTTATACCCTTGTAGAGGGTATATTGAAATTTTCCAGATGTTTGTAACGCATAGAAGGAAGCATCTACGACCACATAAAGTATATAAATTCTTGATTAGCATGACGAGCTGAGTTGATTTAGCCATGTCCGTCTGTCCGTCTGTCCGTCCGTCCGTCCGTCTGTCCGTCCGTCTGTCCGTCTGTCCGTCCGTCTGTCCGTCCGTCTGTTTCTATGCGATCTCCTCCGTCAGTTCTAAAGCTATCTTAACCCAACTTTGCACGAAGTCTTTTGGTACAAATTCGCTGCACATTTGTCGGTACCGGCCGGATCGGATGACTATAGCATTTAGCTGCCATAGGAACGATCGGTCGAAAAACTAGTTTTAGTGAGAAAAACTTTTTTGTTTTCAATTCTGTCAGGCATATTTCAAGCTCCAAGGGTATATAAACTTCGGTCGAGCCGAAGTTAGCTTGCCTCTATTTTTTTAATTCATGTTTCTATCAAAAAGGCAATTGACCAAACATGTTTCCTTCATACTTACTTTTGGCATTACAAAAAATTTTGATTAATATTACAAAAATGAAAAATAGTACTTTTTTTTGAAAAAAAATCGAGTTCTGGTGCATAATCTTAAAGAACATTTTGACTGATAAGTTGCTTGCCAAAAGTTAGGTAATAAGAAGGGTGACACTTGACATAAACAAAAAGTTGTAATTTTTATTTTGTGGCCAATGTTCGAGTGGCTCCCACACAAGCCCCAGCGGTTCAGAACCCCCATTCTCCCCTAAACATTTCTTATACATCCTGCTTTTGTTGTTGCTGGGCTGCTTTTGTCTGCTCTTTTTCTAAATACTTACACTTGGCTGATTATATTGATAAGATTAAAAGCCACTTTGCTTGCGTTGCGGCTAACCAAAATCTTAATATGCACAATCATTTACTCGAGGCACAAAAAGCAGACAGAAGGCACTTTTGTGTTCAATAATCGCCAAATGCACATACTTTTCTCTCCGCATATTGCTTGGAAACATTGAAAACACATTAAAATGAATTGCAAATTTTTGATGCAGTTCGTTACCATCTAGTTTCGTAATTCACTGACCAGATAAATTAGTTTTGCACAACAAAATTGTATGGAGATTGTGTTCAATTAGTCAAATTTATATGGTTTGTGGGCAATTATTTAAAGCTGCGTGGGTATCAAAATTCTATAAATAGAAAGTGAATCAAATTGATTAAGAGTTATTTGCTTTGCTATTACTTCGTCGCCAGGGATTTTTTTTAGAGATATAAGACATATGTAAAGGCAGCTGAAGGCTCTTAATGTAATTTCAGCCAAGAGGCAAAATCAAAGTTTAAAAGAAAAGAGAGATAGTCAGTTAAAGAGATTAAACATAGCCTCAAGCTGACTAAATTCTGGGCATGGCTACAAGAAAAACTTGTGGGCCAACAAATTATTAGTGAAAGTGTTTTGTCCCTCCCTCTCGCTCTTATCTTTATATTGATTTCCCTGTCCTTAAGTGTATAGTTTGACAAAAAGTTATGTCGTTTGTGTGTACGGCTTATGTTGTTTATTTAAATACAATAAATATAAACGTTAAGGCTATGGATTATGGATTATTAATAAATAAAAACTTTGAGAGCTTCCAGAAGCATTGAATACGTAGCATGTTGGACTTTTTGTAACATAATTCCAAATTCTTTTTAATGATGCAGAAACTAAACCTGATTTTCTTTTGATTCTAATTTCATTATAATATGTGTTATTCATCGCAGCATCGCTTACATACACATTTTCTGACAACTTATTTACCAAATGTTTCAAGTGTCCTAAATAGGTGGTCGATTAACCCTTTAATTACAGCATGTTCGAACTGGACAATACAATTATCAACTTTGCTCTTGAAAGTAACGAAAACTGACCATTGCCTTGTGAAATAATTTCCACGTAAGTCTCGTTTGTCCCGTTGCCTGCTTAAATATATATATATTCTGTAAGTCCTTTTGAGTTATAGTCTCTACCCCATCTCTACATCTCGCACATATGCACAGATGTTCCTGCTCTGTCCAGCTAACTTTTGTGGCCTTATGTTGAACAGACTGTACTGTAAGGCTTCTGAAAACGCCATGGAGCTATGATTTAAGCGCAAACTTATGCCGGCAGAAGAGTGCCTTCCTTCAACTCATACAGCTCTGAAACCAAAGAAACTTGAACCATAAACTATATTTTAATTGCCGCTATCTGTGCACTTTGCTGCAGAGGTTTGTGAATTTATTCACAGTTTTTACGCTCATTTTGCTGACTGACAGTGTGAGGGAAATTAAAAATATATTATTTAACAATGACAAAACGTTTTCATTGAGGCCACGGAGCGGTGATACTCTACAACATATACGAACGAGATTCAAAGGGCATAGCAAAAAAAGCATACAAAAACTGCCCCCTCTCCGATCAGCACCAAAATTAAATAAGTTGTTACCATCAATGAGAAACTCACTCTCCTAAATTTGTAGTCTTCTAATCGCAATTGGAGTAGAGTTATGAAGGCGGAAAGATAAATCAAAAATGGCGTTTATCCTAAGAACCGCTAAACCGATTCGGATGGGTTTAATATATGTAGTAAGTGTCCACAGCACAATTCAAAAAATAATTTTTGCACATTTTTATTGCAAATTCTTTGGGCCAAAAAAAATTAATGAAATTTTCAAATAATTCTTTTACGGTGTTAGCCTTTTGCGACACCGACAGTTTTTTGCTGGTTTTTTCATCAAGAGGTCCGTAACAACATATAATTTTTGCAAGCCCATCCCAAGTGTACCTTATGGTGAAAAACATTTAAACGCTACATTAGTATTTTTCATAACAGCTAAACAATTTTTTATTTTTCATTTCAATAAAAAAAATCCGTAATTAGATCTCGACATGCCCACCACAACGTAATTTGCGGTTTTGCACAAAAATTTTTTGTTTATTTTATAAACAACTAGCAAATAGCCCGTCACGCTTCGCTGCGCCTTCAACAGTATATAACCAACGCACACCCACTTACCACCCACTTCAGGCCCACATCCCACCCACTTCCTGCACATTTCCCGCCCACATCCCACCCACTTTCCGCCCACTTCGCACCTACATCCCACCCACATTCCACCCACTTGCCACCAACATACTGCACACTTCCCGACCAAATCCCACCCACTTCCCATTTCCATCCCACGCACATCCCTCCCACTTCCCATTTACATCCCATCATATGCCCACATCCCACTTCCCGCCCACTTCCCACCTACATTCCACCCACTTGCCACCCACTTACTTCCCGCCATCTTCCCGTCCACTTCCCGCCCAGTTTCCATTAACATCCCACCCACATCCCTCCCACTTCCTGCCACATTTCACCCACTTTACATCCTTCCAAAACAACTTTCCACCCACATCCCACCCACATCCCATTCATTTCACAGTGAGCATCCCGGCGATATTTCCAACATCGGAAAATTAGAAACAAAATAAATTCTCATTTCGACCTTAGAATCCGAGTTTCAAGCCAATCGTATAAAAAATAGTTTTTGCATGCAGAATTTTCCGGCCATTTTGCTCGTGGGCGGCTTTTCCGACATTGAAAAATCACATTTCAAATTAATTCGCATTTTGTCCTTGCAAACCGAGTTTCAAGCCAATCGGATGAAAAATAGTTTTTTCATGCAGAATTTTCCGGGAATTTATCGACCGTCAGGTCAAATTTTCCAACTTCGGAATATAACATTTAAACTATTTCGTATTCTATACTTACAAACCGAGTTTCAAGCCAATCGTATGATAAATACTTTTCTGGATTCAGAATTTTCCGGCCATTTTCCTCGTGTGCGGATTTTCCAAAATCGGGAGAACACGTGTCAAATTATTTCGCGTACTATGCTTACAACTTATGTTTTGTTAAGTGTAATTTTGAAAATGAATTTGGCGCTTATCGCTGGCAACAAAAGTTTCGCCCATACAACCTTGACCACCCACTTTCCACCCAGCGGAGTGAATTTTTCGGAAGATTGGTATGCAGTTGTTGTTGAATTTTCATATAGATCTTTAAAAATGAGTTTGAACTTGATCGGATGAAAAACAAAAAAGTTTTATACAACAGTTTTCCGCGAATTTTCTACATTTGCAGACAGAATTTTTCAAAATCCGTTCTTAGTACTCACTTTCAGCATAAGATAAAACTACAGTGAAAATCTCATCTACCTATCTTTTATGGCTTAGGCTGTGCGACGGTCACCAGTCAGTCAGTCAGTCAGTCAGTCAGTCAGTCAGTCTGGTTGAACAGTTTTATAAATATAGATTTCAAAAATCGTCAAAAACGAAAAAATGGAAGAGGGTTTTTTAAAAACGTGATATCTCAGGATTTGTTTATCGGATAGGTCTCAAGTTTATATCGATGGAAAGATTTTTACTGTATCTACTCAAATTATAATTTTATAGATTTTTAAATTATTTAATAATATTAAGTAAATGTTGCTAAAAATTACATATAATTTTTTCTCAGTGTTAACCACCATGTTATAGCTTCTGAGGATATACAATCAAATGTTCTAAACATAACTTAAATTTTGGTGTTTTCAAAAAGATGGAGACTTTTATAGTTTTAAAGTTATGAATTTTTGAAGTTATAAACAAATTAAAAGATGCCCTTGAAAAAAGCTTCGCAATGCAGTCAATTTCAAACATTTTTGATTGAAACTTGGCACGTGTGCTTTATTTTTATAAAGCTTTTCAAAAATGTGTACATCAGGCGGATCGGATGAGTATATCATATAGCTGCCATACGAATGCCGATTTGATATGATTCTGACCAAGTTTACGCTCAAAATATCCAACAAAAATATATAAAATGTTGCTATGGTATTCCCCTTTAAGGATTTAAAGAGCAAAGTCACAAGAGCAGATTTAATCCGTATCTCATCCCATATATTGGTTGCATATTTAAAATTTTTGGTTTTTAGGGCGAGAGCGCGTCCACTAAATGTAGTCCGATCGCAGCCAAACTTTTTATTATATCTATTGGGACCAAAACGACCCCTTTTCAGCCCGGTATTTTGAAATCTATTTTTAAGGGCCAGTCTAGTACATACCTGTAAAATATAAAAGCTGCTTATCACTTAACCACTTGGGTTTTACTATCCACTTTTAAATTGAGCAATTCGGCAATTTCTGATTTTGAAACAGTACTGAAGCCACAGAATGCAGTCAGATTATTTAAGTCGTGTTCGAAAAACTAGCTTTTTATGCAAGGTTCAAGTCAAGAATCGTTAAGCCTGCCGAGATGCTGACAAATATATTTAAGACATCTGGTTAATGTACCATTATAAACGAAGATAGCGATGAAGACTTGAACAAAATTAAATGCTAAAATATTTAAATTTTTATGTTTTTAATTTAATTTGACCTTGTTGCACCACTCTTAAAAATCTGAGTTTTTATACTCATACATAGAGTACATAGAGTATATTAAGTTTGTGCAAAAGTATGTAACAGGGAGAAGGAATCATTTCCGACTATATAAAGTATATATATTCTTGATCTGCATCAACAGCCGAGTCGATATAGCCATGTCCGTCCGTCCGTCCGTATGAACAAACAGATCTCGGAGATGGTAAGAGATAGAGGTTTGACATCTATGGGACAAATGTTTCTTATAGCTGCAGGCAGATCAAGTTTATTTTCAATTTTTGCCACAGCCCCCTCCCGCCCCCGCCACGCGCCCTCCCGTTATATCTCCTACATTTTTGAAGATAGACGTTTCGTACCTTCTTGAGATAGTTAGTAATTAACACAATGTATCGATTTGCCGAAGAAATGATAAAGATCGGATCAGCGGTTCCCAAGTTATGAGCAAAAAAGTACATCTCCCTCGCCCCACCTTCCACCCATTCACAACTAACACCACACAAACTTAGAGAGAGAGAGAGCGAGAGAGAGAGTGAGAGAGAGAGTGAGAGAGAGAGAGAGAAAGAGAGAGAGACTTTGAGATAAGCGCAGCTCCAGCATTGCATTCAGCTTCTACTCCAGGTACAGAGTATGTTATAGTCGGGCTTGACCGACTTTCTCAATTGTTTTAAATAATTAGATGGTTAGAGGACACATGAACTGTACAAATTTCATGGTATTGTCAAAACTGGAAAGTGGTCATTTTAAATTTTGAAAATTTTGACCACGGTTTTTGAACCAAAGAAATAAGAGTAAAATTTCCAGAATTTTATAACGGATAACTGTGTTAAATCTTTTTAATATTGAATCAACAGTTCATGGTAAATCGTGATGTGAGACCAGATATATCGATATTTATGTTTTAACATTTCTGCTGATTACTTGTCAACCAAAAGACCTATTGACTTGAAATTTGGCATACATACCCTCCTATATAATAGCTACCATCCCTGATTCAAAATATTCAAAAATCTGCTGGGGCAGTTTTCCCAGTCTTATCCGGCTTTGCCCTTTTTATCGATATTTCGATGATTCCACCACTATCATCACCGCAGTGGCGTTACTTTGATTCATTGATGTACAATGTACATATATGTGGCAGTGGAACTAGGCCATAACCATTTTTACATATATATATCTCGGATCCAGGCAAAATGAATTACAATTTGAAGACTGCATTAAAGTATGTTTATGAAACAAAATACGAGATACTTTTCGCTTTTTATACCCTTGGAGAGGGTATATTGAAATTGTCCAGATTTTTGTAACGCATAGAAGGAAGCATCTCCAACCACATAAAGTATATATATTCTTGATCAGCATGACGAGCTGAGTTGATATAGCCATGTCCGTCTGTACGTCCGTCTATCCGTCTGTTTCTATGCGATCTCCTCCGTCAGTTCTAAAGCTATCTTAACCCAACTTTGCACGAAGTCTTTTGGTACAAATTCGCTGCACATTTGTCGGAACCGGCCGGATCGGATGATTATGGCATATAGCTGCCATAGGAACGATCGGTTGAAAAACTAGTTTTAGTGAAAGAAACTATTTTGTTTTTAGTGCTATCGCTCCCCACGCTTGTATTCAAAGGTTTTTAATGATTTTACATAAATTCACCAAGACTTGTCGAAATCGGACCACTATATAGCATAGCTCCCATACAAAAGATAGGTCGGACAAAAAATCTCAGTGAGAAAAACTTTTTTTTTTGTAGCACTTTACACTTTTCAGCTATGAATATATTGATTAATTTATTGTATAGCTGGCATATAACAAACTAGCAGGCATATCTCAAGCTCCAAGGGTATATAAACTTCGGTCGAGCCAAAGTTAGCTTGCCTCTATTTTTAAATTTGGCATACTCCTTTAGCGAGAAGAGTTGAAAGGCTAACCACACACCGATGACGGAAAGTCGTAAAATGAATTTTCACTTTTCTTGTTATTTTTTTGGCGTGTTTTTTCTGGTGTTTTTTCTCTTCTCTGTGTTAAAATTGCTTTACGCATGCACGATGCTCAACACTTGTGTTAATTTTGTGCATCCCATTTTCCCTTACCTTCACTACCACCTGTACTGGCCACTAACTTTTACAGTGTACGTTTGTTTAAATATTCATTGCAAGTTCGAATTGCATTTGCGCTTAAATTGGAAAAACCAACAACAACCAGGCCATTTGGAAAGTACTGAGTGCCATTTGGGTGTGACGGTGGTTATTTGGTTTCGGTTCGTCGCTTGAATTGATTTGGAATAATGAGAATAAAGGGCCATGGAACTGTTAGTTATGCACATAAAATCAAAGTCCCCCACAAACAAATCGCTATTTCGGTTTAATGCAATCTCTGCGCTAACCTATTTTCCACATTAACGTTTAGTTTATGCTGGGTTTTCATGTTGGCAATAAATTAATTTGCAACACAAATGAAATATTTGCTTTTAAGCCATAAATAACATGTTGAGCAAACAAAGCCATGTGACTAATTTTTAAAATATTCACTAAATAGTAGTCGTTCGAGCCAGCTTCATTTGAATATGGACAAGTTAGATGGAGACCACAAAAAGTTTAAACAAAAGAGAAAGGTAAGGCAATTCAAATAGGTATGCAAATGTAAAAAATTACATCAATTTGTGCACATATTTCATAAGCGCAGCAAGCGCACACTAAAAGCTATTAAAAGGCATCACGATGAACCCCAGGACACATAAATTATTATGCCGCAAGGCAATCGAAAGAGACTCCTCCTACTTCTGGGTAAATGCAGCTTTGGTCTTCTTTTGTCCAACAGTGATTTATGTGTGTGAGCTACGGACACTCAATAAATGTAAGTCACACGCCGCGTATGAACAAGATCATAATTATGCAAAAGTCATAGCATACTTTTGAGAGTATCTTTGTGCTTACCTACGCCCTCTGCGTGTGTACTTAAATAGCTTTTGTTTAGCCTTCTTGTAGGTGTGTGAGTGGATTGGGACTGCGTGATATGTTATTATTTTATTATATATATTTTGATATTTTAATGCGTTAAGCAGTGCGACTTAAGAGTTCACTCTAGGAGCATTTTTAATATTGCTATGATAGAGGCAAAGTGTGACTTTACACAAAGTCCCGATTTTACATCGCCAACGAAATAATAAAAATTGTATATTCAACATATTTCAGCATTTTTCGGATATATTAGGCATATTCGCGGGAAAAATAAGTTGCTTAATTTTCCATTTTATTTCTCAAAATTTAGTCTTGAGTCCAGGAGCTTACTGTATTAAGCTGTGAAAGGGAAAGGGAAGGGGGAATCGACTATTTCCAGAGTAATGGACTTCTCAATTATTTTTTTTTAAGTTATTATACAAGATTTTTTGGTGAGTATGTATAATATTACTTTCAAGAAGGTAGTTTTTCGCGGATGTTTTAGATTTTAAAAATTCTATTTAAATTGGTTTTTGTTTTAATCGTTTCACTCTAAATGTCTATTTGCTGGGTATAAATTTAACACCCACTTAACCTATTCAGGAGCAACCCAATGTAGTGCACCCAGACTTACACAAACGCCTCCATGTGTCAATGACTCAATGCCTTAAGGTAAAATTCAGTCTGTTAGGTTGTTTAGATGACAGGACAGACTTCTCACAAGCACTCACTCTCATAAACCGACGGTTCAATCTCAGTTCATTCAAGTCGATGTTCTGCCAACATCAGCAGCAAAGTGCTGCTGCATTTTCTTGTATGTCAGTATACGTATTGGTTAAATGAAGATGAAAACAATAATTGACATCGTTTATTTAAGTCATTACATATTGTTGACATGCTGTTGCAGCTCTAAGGATAGTACCAGCCAGCCTAGCCAGGAAGCCCCTGAAATAGTCTGTTCGCTGAGCAAATAAGTAGGGGAGTGTGGGGGGTTGTGATGATAGTTTTGTTTTTCGAACATAAAAATGTAAAATTGGCTATACAGCTCCCTCCAACGGGGCCAAGCCAAGCTTTTGGGATAGCTGAGCTGTGGGTATTGTTATGAATTTACGTAGCCATTTCAATAATTACAATATTGTAAATTTTTTGGGCTCTGTCTGCGGATATTTTCTTGGATATACTTAAGCAAATATACCAATCTCGCCTCATGCGGCCCTAAAGTGTCTTTTGTGTTAGAAAAAGTAACAAATGTTTTGCGTGTCAGGTTTGATTTTCTCATTTTCCAGCCAACACAGAGCGTAAATTCATTAGTGTATATTGGAGCCATAAAATGGCGTCGCCAAAAAGTGGCCGTGGACGCAGTCCTAGAGCTACCCAACCCGTTGAGTCTGCACCGGCGTCGCCGGCACCACCACCACCACCACCACACCTCCAGCCCATTATAATGCCCAGACCGAATATGCTGCAATTTGCTCCGTATGCCAGCCCCAGGTTCTCGCGCTCCACGTATATGCTGATGACCTACCTTACGGTTCTGGTCTTTCTGCTATTGGCCCTGGTGCAATGGGAGGCGGTGGCTCTATAGTAAGTTGATTTACCTTGACTGACTTACCTACTTGAGCTAAGTTCTGTCTTTTATAGCGAGCCTTTGAGGAATTTCTTTAAGAAAAGATGCTGGCTCAGTGTTCTTTGCCTGCTTTTGGCTGCCGTGCTTTTGGCCATATTTATGCTTGTGAGGCAGGCTCGGTATATACCCATTTTTAACTGGATAATGCTGGTTGTCATTGTAGGTAACTAAACGCACGTGTCTGCAGATATGTTCCCTGCCTGATGAGTGTGTGCCTTAGATAGAGTTTTTGGTGATCGGCATTTGTGGATTGGTTTGCCACTGTGATGGACTGAATCTGTTGATGTACTACCTAATAACCATGTTGGTGGTAATAATTTCTCTAATATTCGGTTCGGTTATACCCTGTGATCTCACCGCCCATGTTGCTGCCCTATTTCTGATCAGTGTCATTCTGTATGTGGTTAGCCTGTTGATGATCATGATCTTTGTGGTGCATATGCTGTGGCATGGCTACTATATGGCTTTTGCCGGTTTGCTTATAATAATTGTGGCGGTGGTGAGTTGTGAATGGTTTGAGGAAACGATTTTAACGACATTTTCCAGTTTATCATGTACCATGCCCAGTTGATCAGGGGATGGCGTTATGCCGAACTTAGAACCACTGATGGACTCTTTGCGGTCGTAGTTCTCTTCTGTCACTTTTGTCTTATTCTAATGCTGTTCTGTACAACAATTTGGCCGCAAGTTCAGCTTCATAAGGAGCCAGGTGCAACTGGAACGTATACTCCGGAAGGACAATATGAAAATGAGCACAGTCAAGAGGAGGAGGGGGAACATGCCGCAGCGCATGATAAAGAATCGGCAAGTGGTAGTGCGAGTAAAGGAAGCAATGAAACTGGCGACAAAAGTGAGGAAAGCGGCAAGGAAAGCGACAAGAAAAGCGGCAAGGAAAGTGATAGCGAAAACAGTTCAGATAGTATCCAAATACCCTTCCCAACCGAAGGTGGGGAAGACATGGAGAGCGGTGAAGGATATGATAGCGAGAGTCTCAGCAATAGTCCCGGACAAACAAGCGATGCGAGCGGTTTTAGCAATCTGTTTGATTCTGATAAGATTTCGGATATCAGCGATCTTAGCCAACTTAGCCAGATCAGCAGTCTAAGTAGTCTCATCAATACCAAACGCTCCAAAAGCAATGCAAAACGACAAAACAGCCGTTTAAAATTTAAATTTTTGCTAGTCCTATTTTATTTAATAATTTATCTTTTAATGTAGAACTGTGAATCGTCTTTACAAAGAAAAAATGCACAAATATTTCAACGAATTTTAACAATTTTAATTTAGCCAGAATTCTAAGTTTGGGATCATTGAGTGGGTTTTCTTGCAAACATCCAGCCATATTCTCTAATGTGCACTGAGAAAAAAAGGATAGTTTTTGATGATCCTTAGAATATTTCGGTATCCATTTAGACTGGATAGTTAATCATCCTTTTTTGGGATCCATCGGATATTTTTGAAGTCGATTTATTTTAGCTTAAAAACGCTCAGGAAATAATTATTTCATTGATCTTAATTCTTCATCCAAAGGAGCTGAAAAATGTGAAAAGGATATTTAAAACGAGAGGGCCAAGCGAACTTCGTCTTTGCCGAAGTGTTTATACCGTTGCAAATGCTAAAATACATCCGAGTTTACGAACGTCAGCATTAAAACAAACAATTTTTATACCCTTGGAGAGGGTATATTAAAATTGTTCGGATGTTTGTAACGCATAGAAGGAAGCATCTCCGGCCACATAAAGTATATATATTCTTGATCAGCATGACGAGCTGAGTTGATATAGCCATGTCCGTCTGTCCGTCCCTCTGTTTCTATGCTATCTCCTCCGTCAGTTTTAAAGCTATCTTAACCAAACTTTGCACGAAGTCTTTTGGTATAAATACGCTGAACATTTGTCGGAACCGGCCGGATCGGATGACTATAGCATATAGCTGCCATAGGAACGATCGGTTGAAAAACTAGTTTTAGTGAGAAAAACTTGTTTTTGTTAGTCCTATCGCTCCCAACGCTCTTATTTATAAGTTTTAAATGATTTCACATAATTTCACCAAAATTGGACTACTTTATAGTATAGCTGCCATACAAACTGTCAGGCACATATCAAGCTCCAAGGGTATGTAAACTTCGGTCGAGCCGAAGTTAAATAAAACCCACTTTTCGACCGATAGTTCCTAAAGCAGCTATAAGATATAGTCATCCGATCCAGTCGGTTCGGACATGTTAGCAGTGTGCAGTAAAAAGAAGACTCTGTGCAAAGTTTCAGCTCGGTAGCTTTAAAACTGAGAGACTAGTTTGCGTAGAAACAGACAGACGGATGCACAGACGGACAAAGCTCAATCGACTCACCTCGTCGCCCTGATCAAGAATATATATACTTTATGTGGTCGGAAATGAATATTTCAATGCGTTGCAAACTGCTGGGCAAAATTATAATACCCTTTGCAAGGGTATAAAAAGGAACAAGATTTTATTTAAGCTTAAAATGGCAGTCTTTAACTCTTTTCGAGCATTGTCTTTTTAAATTAAGATTTGTATATAAATGTTTTTTTTGAATGGACTAAAAGTTTAAGTATATCAGTGTATTTTGAATTCGTTGTCATTAAATTGCAATTTTCCGTTTCATATAAATATGGTTTTTGTTTTCTATTTTTTGCAAATAAAATAGTTGGAAAAGTATTCATTTATTATATTTACTTTTCATTACATTTATGCATTTGTTGTGTATTGGGGAATTAAAAAGCATTATCTTCACACATCATTTTTGCTTCAAAAGGCCGCTGAACCATCCCCGCATGTGCAACTCTTTCATTGATAACCCTAAATGACCCAAATGAACACCAAATATGCAATTAGCAAAAGTTGAGTTATTTGCCGCAAATATTTGTGGCAAAAAGAAGTAATATAATGAATACCAAACACCAATCCTTGGTAGTAATTCGCTCATTGTTTGGGACTCGGATTGCGTTTTGACAATTTGTTTTGTGGATTATGCAATTTGTTAAGCTTAACTTTTGCATATGTGTGCAGGCAGGGTGGAGCTATCCAAATGTTTGTTGGTATTACGATGATAAATTCTTTGACCGCACGTAATATGGAAATTAAAAGCATACTCTGAATCCAAGGACAGGGACCTCCAGCACTTGGTATGTGAGTATACACAACGGGACAGATATATTGATTTTATTATTTTTAGGAATGCAACACACAATGTGTAGTAACTGGTAAGGGGGTTATTTCCGTGTCGAGGCCTATTTTTTTGACCTATTTAATTTTTATTTGAAATCGCAAAGAGTTTTTCCAAATTTTTTTTAAATTATGTTACAAACAGATTAAAGTAAACATAGAAAATTTTACTGCTTCGATACGAGGGCTGTTCAAAATGATCTTGACCGTCAAAGTGGGAGGTCAATAAAACGGCATAGTGCTGATGGCCACGATTCCACGCCTCCAGGTTGTGTGAAATAAAAACTAAAGACGGGGTTATAATCAGTATAGATGTCATTGGTCTGACCCTCGGAAAAAGTTTTGTGATTTTTATTTTTTTTGACAAAATGGGCCTTGGTTGTAGTTTAGTGTAAAAAAGATAGTTTTTTTTTAATTATGATCCAGACCAGACCAGATTGGTGACAATTCTGCGTCAAATTTACATTGAATCATAAAAATCGATTCTGAGGAACTGGAGAAAAAGTGGGGCGATTTTGTTTAAACAAAAAAAGAGAAAAAATCGAAAAAAAAACGTTGGCTCTCTATGGATCCCCTTAAAACGTTTAAAAGAAAAGTAGATAAGAAGAAAAGGCTCCCAGAAAACTTGAAACAAAATGTTTTTGGGATAGAGAGTGTCTTTTGTGAGCATTAATTGTAGTGACATTCTTCATTTTGAAAAAGTTTTTTTTCTGCTTGCCTGCAAAATGTAGAAGTTTAGGATTGACGCTTATGCACGCGCCAATTTTGTTTTCTCTATGTGGTTAACTGAGTAGTGTTTCGATCATTCGTTTAATATGAAGTTATTTTTATACCCTTAATTGTCCCATTTTTTATATGTAAATTTAGAAATTGGAATTTAATTTTGCTATAAAGAAAAAACAGCTCGATATTTTTCAAAGGTTGAACGTTTAGTGGAAAGGTTGGTTCATGTCATTTATTTATGAAAAATAGTTTAATATGATAAAATAATTTAACTGTATCAAGAATGCACATAACTAATGAGTTATGTTGCATATTGCCTTCCGCTACTGTTTTTTTTTCATCCTGCTCCTATTGGAAGTGTAACAAAAATCTTTTAGTCTGTTACACAGCTTCCGTTTGCTGCGCTGAAAGTTGAAAACGAGCCTGTAAATAGAAATGTAAAGAGTCTCTCTGTCTTCGTCATCTTCCCGCTTAATGTGAGCCAGTCATGTGCAGTGCAAAAGTCATAACTTTGTTGTTGTCGTCATCGTCGTCCTCAGGAAATGTGCACACGCAAAAGAAAATTGCAAATAAAATAGAATTAAAATGGCGCAAAATGCAAATATACACATACAGAGACAGGAGCAACTCATTGCCTATGGCAACGTATTTTTCTCCCTCCATTCTTCTTCCCCTGTTCGCCAACAAGACGCAACAATAAAAGTTATGCATAAAAAATCTGTTGCTCGCCTGCTACTTTTCGCTTGCATTTCCGTTACAAGCAAAACTGAATTTGCTTGTGACATTTGCGGTAAGGAGACCGGTAGCTACTTGTGTAAATAGAGGAATCTCGTTTCTGCTGTACATTTTTGTTTTAGAAAATGTAATTCACATGGAATAAGTAGGCAAAACTATGGTTAATTAAAAGTTGAAACTGAAAGAGTATTACACATAAAGAAACGGGCACAGTTTAATTGAAAATAGTAAGGTGGAAATGCTTAACAGTTTACAAAAAAATTTCTTAAGAAAGTATTTTAATGTTAACTAAAATTTCTAAACAAAAAAAGGGTGAATTTATCAAAATTCAGCCGCAATCTTTGGTAAAATTTTTGGTCAATGTCATTAAATATTTGTTATTGGGAACACGGCTTTTAATGAAAATAGTTTAAACCTGAACCAAGAAAAATTTCGTAAATATTTCAAAAAGTTAAAGTACACAGAACAAAACTTACTCCTGCACATTGTCTTAGCTGTGTTCCCTGTTTGTCGTTTTTTGCAGCCTGCTTTTAGGCAAATGGTTGACGTTGCCTTGTTAAGTTGTTTGTCAAATGTGGGTTCTGCAACTATAACACAGATATAATTGTAGTTATTGTAATTGTGGTGCACTTTTTTTGTTAAAATCGCATTTTTGAATAAATTATAATTATTATTAATTATTAATAATTAATTAATTATTATTAATGTATTGCTCTTTAGCAAAATTTTTGAAAGCGCTGTAAACATTGAGAGCAACTTAATTCAATAAAAACATGCACTGAAACTATAAAATTCCACATTACCCATCAAAGTGATCAATTAGCAAAATTGCGAATTACATAAATTTTCATAAAAGAAATACAAAAACTCTTTTACTTTATGAGCAAAGTGTGATAATTATGAGCTTTGAACACGAAGCCACAAGAATTGGATGTTTTTAATTTTTCGTTTTCATCTGATTTAAAATATGTATAGCAATATATGACAATATATTCACACTTATGATGTTTTTTATTTCTGTTTAATTTATTGTGCTTACAGCGTCAACATGTTGTTATTTTGATTTTGTTTTAACTTAATCGCTTTATACGAGGCCTTCGAGAGACCTTCAGAGAAAGACATGAAAAGAGAGAAATACAGAAAGATGATGCAAGCTACCAACACTCCCTGACAGTCAACCAATAAAAACAATCTATAAATTGCGTATACATAATGCAGGGCAACCCTTCCATAAGGACACACTGCATTTGCAGCTTCTTTTTACATTAACATTTTTTTATCTGTCTTTCGGTTCGTATAAATAAAATGAATGTAGGTGAAGATATATTTAAATATTGCCCATGTGCGCTGACTTTTTATGAGTTTGTGTGTATGTGTGTGTGAAAGGAAAGCCAAGGCCATGGGTTTGAACATTTGAAGACAGACGATACCTTCTCCTTCTTCTTTGTATTTTTTGCAGGCGTGCGTAAATAGCAAAGGACGCACTTAAGCGTACACTAGGCAAGTCATGCGCTCCAAAAAAAGCTATTCAAACTTTACTTTATTTTTGGAATGAGACTTTAATAAATAAATATTCTTGTATTTTGTAAAAGCGATTGTTAGAAGATCTGTATTTATATTTTATAGACTCTAAAATGATTTTTGAAGTAAGTCGGAAATTTGGATATGAACTTTAAAGAATCTTATAAAAATTTCAAGAATTTTGTGCATTAATGGAAATTTCTAAAGTTCTGAACGATGATGAAATGAATTTTATTAAATTTATTTAATAGTCGGGAAATGTCACTTTTGTATTGCATTTCATGAAATCAGGCTTACCACTGCCAATATTCAACATATCTCAAAATCATTTTTATTTTATTGGAAAATTAAAAAGTTCTTAATTAAAACTACTGGATAATACTCTAAATCTCGAAGTCAAATAGTTCTAAAAATTTAAATAAGATGTTAAATTATGTTAAGAGTTAAGTCATTTAGAGGTAGGACCGCATCACATATCCTACCTAGCACTATCTGTCACATATACCAACATATAGCAGAGTACATTTTTATTTTATCTAAGACATAGCAGCTATCTAGAGGATGTGAAATCGGCCCGCAATATCTAAATAACTAAACTCAAACTTATTCTCAACTGCCAATGGCACTTCTTCTTTTTGTTATTTATTTCGCTGGCGCTTTTCTTTATTTTTAAGGCTTTACAACAAGGGCAAACCACACACACACATGGAGAGACGACACAAATACAGAAATATGCAAATGGTCTCACACAGTCAAGAAAAAGACAAGGCTTGACAAAAGCAGGCAGAAGTACGTCCTCCAAGTAGCGTCTCTGGCAACAGAAGAAAAAACACTAGATAGATGTATGTATAAATTGCGCTCTATATATTTATGCAAGGGCATATAAGCAAAAGATATCTTGAATTTAGCGGTGTGTAAAGGGGAGGGAAAGAAGTGCAGGACCATCTTTGTAATTTGTTTTTATACACTTGAAAAGTGTATTATAATTTTGCCCAGAAGTTTGCAACGCATAGGAGGAATCATCTCCGACCACATAAAGTATATATATTCTTGATCAGTAGGACGAACTGAGTCGATTAAGCTTTGTCTAGCTAGTCCCTCAGTTTTGAAGCTATCGAGCTGAAATTTTGCACAGAGTCTTCTTTTCTCTGCACGCTGCTAATATGTCGAAACCGACCGGATCGGATAACTACTTCTTGTAGCTGCCATACAAATGATCGGTCGAAAAATGGGTTTTAATGAAAAAAACTGGGTTTTCCTCAATATTACCGCTCTCAATCACGGTCATGGGTAATATTAAATGTTTTTAAGCTGATCTGCGAAGTTTGGTCGAAGTCGCTTAACGTTGAGACAAGCGTTTTCAAGTGTATAAAAACTTCGGCACGGACGAAGTTAGCCTTGCCTTTCTCGTTTATTCTTGCTGTCCTTTTGTCTCTGGGGGGGACCACCTTTTTATTGTGCTTAGCGATTATTTGTTGACTTTAAATATGAGTTTTCATGGGTTGTTTACCTTTTTCTTAGGCAGCTAAGAGAAATGAATTTGAAATAACAAGTAAGCGGATGTACAGGATTTATAAGAACCGGAAATAAGCAAAGTACGTTTTCTTAGTTTTGATTTTTGAAACAAATTTGGTAAAAACAGATTTTCTTAAAGTGCTTAAAAAAACTATTTTTGAAACAGTAAAATATTATGTTATCCTTTGAAGTCAGTAAAACTGTAACAAAGAACCAAAATCACTTCATCCCTGCTTTTAATTTACAATACCGCAAGCCGCAATGAACTTATACTCAACAACTCTTTCTTATCGATTGCAAGTGTTCAAAAATCTTAAAAATAAAAGGAAAGCGTATAAACTTCATATAAATATAGTAAATCCTCCAAACAGCATACGATTACATTTCAAGTATTTTTCTTATTCCTTGCTCCTTGTCCTTCTCCTCACGCTTTCACTTTGGCTTCTCTGGCTCTAGTGTTGACAATTTTATTCCAGCAAAGTTTTTAAAGTTGTCCAAGCGATGAATTGTGAATGTGCGACTACTTCTGTTTCTTTTAACTGCAATGACTGTTATTTCTTCTACTTCTTCTGTACGTCTGTGACCAGCTGTGCAATTGTTGACACCAGACACACACAATATATGTTTCGATTCGACTTCGCATCCTTTGTCCAACTGCCGGCGGATTGTTTCTCTCTTAGTTTTAGTTTATGCTACGAAATTCATGATTTCTTCAATTTGCAAAATCAAATTTGTTCCTGTTTATGCAGCTTAAGTAAGCTTAAGTAAGACCGTTGCAGTCGCAGTAGCTCGACTTAAAAATACCCTGTACAATTGACAAACATTCACACATACACAAACAAAAACACACGCACTCGCACACACTCACGCGCAAGCTGCAAACAGCGCGCTATACGCTAAGCGTGGGGGGGGATGGGCAAAATTGGTTTCGTGAATAACTTCGGTGTTTTTGCTCAGATCACATTGTGCGTTTCAGAATAAATAAATTTAGGGCCTAAGATAATATATATTAAGCAAAGATGTTGTAACTTTAAAATTATTGCTCTAACAGATTTTCGTGGTTTAAGGGGGGAGGGGGGGAAATTTTGCAAATATGAAACAAACTTAATCTGCGTACTGTATACACCTATGTACATGCAAAAATTTGTATCTCTATCTCTTATAGTCTCTGAGATCGACGCGTTCATACAGACAGACGGACGGACGGACAGACAGACGGACAGACGGACGGACAGACGGACATGGCTAAATCGACTCGGCTGTTGATGCTGATCAAGAATATATATACTTTATAGGGTCGGAAATGCTTCCTTCTCCCTGTTACATACATTTGCACAACTTCATGATCCCCTTTTACCCATTTTCAATGGGTGCAGGGTATAAAAAACAAAAGATCTGGCAACACCAATGCAACTGAAGCTGTCTGCGCCGCTGCATTTCATGAATTGACAGCGAATTCATAGTCAACATTCTTGTGTATTCGAATTTATGAATTGGTGTTTATGCACGTACTTTCGGACCAATTCTCTGAAACAATTTTGCAAAATGAGCATAGCATAAACGTAGTATATGGTTAGTAATAGGGGGGTCTCGAGGGGGATGCTGTAGGTTGAAGTCGGCATGGTTTTTTTTATATATTAAATAATTATGCTCTGGTTTATATTTTAATAATATAATTTTCTTCAAACCCCAAAACCACTTCATTGCCAAAGTTTGCTCTAGACGCTCCTCCAAATTTATATTGATTTTCTTTCACTTTTGGCTACAGTTTCTTCATTGTTGTTCTGGTTCTCTTTTGCTTTGGCACTTTGCACAATTTGTTGTCTTATTTTTTATTGAGCATTTTTGAAGAGATGAAAAATGTGCAATGAACATGAAACTTGACAGTTATTTGTATTTTTTTTGCCGGTGAATGCTTCTTTTGGCATATTCCTATTTCCTATAACAAACTAACAGGCATATCTCAAGCTCCAAGGGTATATAAACTTCGGTCGAGCCGAAGTCAGCTTGCCTCTATTTGTTCGATTAAATTTTTCATCAACTGATCTTCATCAAACTTTTATTCAACCATTTTGGTACCAAATTGATTAAACCCTCTTTTCAGTTGAAAAGTTCCAGAATTCTTAATGGTATTGGAAATTCCATCAACTGCTGCAATTTAACCTTTTTTATTGATCAATTCTTTAATGTGCAATACGCCATTGTAATAATATCCAGAAATAGCCAGAAAGGGAGAGAGAGCGAATTTTAAGGGGTCTGCTTATTTTTTGCCCCATTGTGGTTTGCGTTTTAGTTTTACTGTGACGCTCTTGAATAGCTTCCTTCAACCCGGAGCTCCGCGGAGGGAGCAAAGACGAAGAAGTTTATTGGTACCACAGTTTCATTTGATAGGCAAATATTATTTGTAAAGGAGGAAATGCTATGGTCTTTAAGGCCAGCCTGAAATTGATTGAGCCATTTCGTTTGGGTGTAAGAGGAGAAAGTAAAGTCCTATGAAGAAATTTGTAGTATTCAATTTAAAGCAACAATTGGGAAAAATAAATGGAAAACTTCAAAGGGCATAGCCGGATAAGCCTGGAAAAAGATTTTGAATATTTGAATCGGGATGGTCTTTAGGGGTATGCTGCAAATTTCGTCATTGTGTATTGGTGGACGAGTAATCTGCAGAAATGCTAATACATAAATATCGATATATCTGGTCTTACATCACATTTTACCATGAACTGTTGATTGAATATTGAAAAGATTTAACGCAGTTATCCGTTATGAAATTCTGGAATTTTTACTCTTTTTCCTTAGGTCCAAACACGGTGGTCAAAATTTTCCAAATTTAAAATGACCACTTTCCAGTTTTGACAATACCACGAAATTTTTACAGTTTATGTGTCCTTCAACCATCTAGTTAATAAAAAAAACTCAGATTTTTAAGAGTGGTGCAACAAGGTCAAATTAATAAAAAACATAAAAATATACATATTTTGGTATTCAATGTTGTTTTTATCCTTATCACTATCTTCGTTGGTTCACCAGTTGTTTTCAATATATTTGTCATCATCTCGGCAGGCTTGATGATCCTTGACTTGAAAATTGCGTTACTAAGGAAAAATATAACTACAGCTCTAATATTAATGCTGTCATCTGTATTCTGCAGCTCCGCTACAAAAGATTTGATACGACATGACACGATTACTCGATAGCAGCTTTCCAATTGATTGTTTAGATAGCACGGCCAAGAAGCTGGTACATTTGTTTTCAAATTCCGTGCACAGATTCAAATGCCCACCTAATTTTGATGACGATCCGAAAATGTTTTGCTTCTGATTTCTTTTTCTCTTCAGAGCCTTTTCCATTCGAAAACCGCAACAGCATCTCTGAACTCTCAATCAACAGCAATTATATCTCCAGAGTGGAGCAATTTTTTAAGTCCGTTCTAATCATTTAGTAACTGCTATATAATTGTTCCGTTGCTTACATTGGCAGTATATGGTCCTGCCATGTCAAAAATATAACCATTGATAGTGCAAATTGTGAATCGATTGCACAGGGAACGTTCTTTTGACCTGATTATGATTTCTTTATGTAGATGTTATTGGTGATATTTTGATGGCGGATCGCAAATGATCACCAATTTATCGTCACCTACTTTTTATAACGATTTGTTCCTTTCTGTAGTAGTTGCCGTAATATCTGCATTCAACCCAAGGATTTGCAGTATATTATTTTGCAAGCCGATACTACTTCTTTTACAAATTGAGAAACCACATGCGGCGGTGTTATTAAAAATAGTTTAATAATTTTTTTGTTGCTGTTGCAAAGTCCCATTTGGAATAAAAAAAATTATTTGAATTTCTCATTAAAGGTAAAGATGCCATCATTTGGTTTAATTGCTCCCAGTTAAGACCTATATTGTTTAAGATTATAAGTTACAATAATTATATATTTTTGCATGTGTACATAAGTATTTGACGAATCGTAACGTACATACCTGTAAAATATAAAAGCTGCTTATCACTTAACCATTTGGGTTTTATTATCCAATTTTAAATTAAGCAATTCGGCAATTTTTGTTTTCGAATCGGTACTGAAGCCACAGAATGCAATCAGATTACTAAAGTCGGTTTCGAAAAACTAGCTTTTATGCAAGGTTCAAGTCAATGATCATCAAGCCTGCCGAGATGATGACAAATATATTGAAAACAACTGGTGAACCAACGAAGATAGTGATAAGGATAAAAACAAAATTGAATACCAAAATATGTATATTTTTATGTTTTTTATTAATTTGACCTTGTTGCACCACTCTTAAAAATCTGAGTTTTTTTTATTAATTAGATGGTTGAAGGACACTTAAACTGTAAAAATTTCGTGGTATTGTCAAAACTGGAAAGTGGTCATTTTAAATTTGGAAAATTTTGACCACCGTGTTTGGACCTAAGGAACAAGAGTAAAAATTCCAGAATTTCATAACGGATAATTGCGTTAAATCTTTTCAATATTTATTCAACAGTTCATGGTAAAACGTGATGTAAGACCAGATATATCGATATTTATGTATTAGCATTTCTGCAGATTACTCGTCAACCAATACACATATTGACTTGAAATTTTGCATGCATACCCTCCTATATAATAGCTACCATCCCTGATTCAAAATATTCAAAATCTGCTGGGGCATTAGTATTATCTTGTTTGGAAGATTATTGAAGTGAAAAAAAGGACTTTCCTTTTTTGAAGTTATGTGCTAGCATAACTAGACCTCGAGCCGGCAAAATATTAAAGCTTTGATTATCATAAAGGTCGGAAAATCACACATATGTAAAAAAAAGTAAATATTTGCATTGAACTCTTTCAGATCTCGTTATAAGTTATGTTATTCTCATTGATAATACTGTGCAACACTGAAAAGTTGATACGGCCGAGACCAAAAAATTCGGAAAGGGTATCATGGTAGTGCAAAAGCCTTCACTGGGTTTGGTCTGGCTAGCTGCCGATTTCTTTTTATAGCACTTTGAAGTTTTACGCATATTATTGGGACTTGTAACTCCATATCTCGTAAACTATTTGGAATTTCGCTTTGACGTCTTAAGGGAAGTTGTTCCTCTTGACTTGGTTTACAAAATATTTCTAAGCAACAAGTCAAAATAGTCACATCTTTAAACTCAAAAGTGCAAAAATATTGCATAATTATTATGTTTTCCCCTCATTTTGTTCTGTTTTTCAACTTTTTCTTGAAAACTATAACGAATAGAAGAACGAAAAAGTAGCTTAGACTAAAATAAACAATCGGTTGGAACATACCAACTTCATTTGATGGGTCCTTCATATAGTTAAGGGCCCCAAGGTACGAATTATTTCAACCTCATTTCGAAAAATTTCAGTGTTTGGTAGAAATTGGCTGACACAATCAAAAATTTCGATTGTTTTGTATTAAATCAATAAAATTGTGAAAAATATATCTTAAAAAATGTATCTAAAGAAATTTAATTAATTTACTTTTTTACCGATAATATTCTACTACTTTTAATTTTTGGGACAGTTTTTTATGCTTTTGGGCTTTAAACTATATGAAAAAGTGATCTAAGAAACCACTTTTTCCTACATTACTTGTCCAAATTTTTAACGGGTTTCCGGAAAAAGTTGAAAAACTGGAAAAAAGTTGCGAAAACTAGGTTTTTTTGGACATCTTTTGTAATTTTACGTATGAAGATGTAATTTTTTTGATTTGCTTCAAAGAAAGCTTTTGTAGGCCAAGCCAAAAGCAACAACTTTGCTAAAGACATACAAGCAAAATTCAAAATAGTTTACGAGATATGGTATCGTAAATCCTACTTTGAAGCTGAAAAGTTCAAAGGTCAATAAAAAGAAAACGGCAGCCAATCAGACCAAACCCAGACAGGATTTTTATACTACCATCGCACCCTTTCAGAATTTTTTGGTCTCGATCGTATCAACTTTTTCGAGTTCAAAAATGTGTCACAGTGTAATAGAGGCATTAAAAATTTAATTGAACTTATTAAATTTTTCTAAATTCAAATCTTTGTTTGATAAGGCATCAAAATAAAATCTATAGATATATTTAATAGTTTCTTGTTGAAATATTTTATTTTTAATTTTGCAAAAGTTAAAAAATTCACATCTTTTTGTTAATTTTCTTCAAATAATAAAATGAGCTTGGCAGCATCATGTCAAGAACCACACACGCAAAAATCGTAGACGAAGAAAACGACGACTATGACGGCGGTAGAAACCGACGCGTAGTAGTCAAACAACAGGAAATGTTTCCAAAGCGGCTTTAGCCACGCAACTGAAGCGACAGGATGCCACATGCTAGCTAAAGCACTTGCGGGGCGAAATGAAAGTGAAACAACACGCAGACACGAGGCCTGAACATCTGTTGAACAAAGGATATGCAACACAAAGGAGGGAAGGAAAAAAAATATTTTTGTAGCCAACAGGGGCTTACTAACCTACCGCAAAAAAGGAACAAATTAAAAAGCAAGAGGACGGAGGCAGAAGAAAAAGCACGTGGCTGACAGCCGGCAATATATGGGGAAATGTGCAACTCGATTTGTGTATGTATGTGTGTGTGTTTGCGGGAGAGCGCGTGTGCTCTTAAGGGTAGAGTATAAGTTATACAATCAGAGGAGAAGACTTATACGACTTGAATGATTGTTTTTGGTGTTGAGAAAGCGCACTTTGAGTGCGATATTAAATTTATTGCTGAGTTCTGATATAAATTAACAAAATAAATATCAATTCTATAAAACAGCATTAAGCAGTCCCATGCTTTATAATACAGAGCAACAGAAAAAATTGATAAAATCGTGACCAAAAAATCTGAAAGGGTTTGATGCTAGTACAAAAACCTTCGCTGCGTTTGGTCAGGTTAGCTACCGTTTTCTTTTTATCTCACTTTGAAGTTTTAAGCTCATGATTGGGACTTGCAACTCCGTATGGGCTAATCCTGCGTTGCGGACGTTACATTTGTACGCAAATTTGCTTGTTAAAATTGACACAGCAGGCGTCCATGCTGGTATATTTGAATAATTTTTGGGAGTAATTTCAAACCCAATTTAAAACGAGAGCGCAAGTTAAAGTCGGCTCTAACCGACTTCGATATACCCGTTACTCATGAAAATAAATGTTTGACAGTGTTCCTGCATTCCTTAAGGTGAACATCTGAAAAGTATGCAACACTTTTTTAACACGGCTATTTTTCACATTTTTACTCATAACTGAGAACCGCTCATTCGATCTTTATCATTTCTTCAACGAATCGATTGATGTTGTTAATTACTAACTACTAGGAAACGTTATCTTCAAAGAATGGGGGCGGGAGGGGCGTGGCCAAAATTTGATAAAAGAAGCATTTGTCCCATACATGTCAAACCTCTATCTCTTACCATCTCTGAGATCTAGGTGCTCATACAGATGGACGGACGGACGGACAGACGGACAGACGGACATGTCTATATCGACTCGGCTGTTGATGCTGATCAAGAATATATATACTTTATATGGTCGGAAATGATTCCGTCTGCCTGTTACATACTTTTGGACGACTTTAGTGTACCTATTTTACTCTACGAGTAACGGGTATAAAAAGAGGTTTTCTGTTAAGTTATGCTTGTTTAAAGTTCCGTTGCGGACGTTACAAGAAATTTAAGTCGACCTTGAGGCTTATGTGCATTTCCACATTTTATAGCGAATTTTGCATAATAAACAAAAAAAGTCTTAAAACAAAAATTTAAGTGGAGTAAATTACCATTTCAACCCAGCTTTCAAAAAAATAATAAGTCGTCCCGTTATTAAAATATCTTAATTTTTTGTCTGTTGCAGACGATACGTTGCGGACGTAACACTTTTTGCATTAAGCCAAACTGTGTAAACAAATGTTATTTTTTTCCGATTGACTTACAACTTGGTATGTAAGCATAATACGCGAAGTAATTCGATCCGTGTTTTCCCGATTTTGGAAAATCCGCCCACGAGGAAAATGGCCGGAAAATTCTGTATGCAAAAAAATTATTTTTAAATTGAAACTCGGTTTGTAAGGATAAAATTCGAATTCACTTGTGGTTTCATTTTCTAATGTTGGAACAACCAATTTTGCAGGTTGTCCTTGATATCCGACTATAATATACTCTGTACCTGGAGTAGATTCTGAATGCAATGCTGGTGCTGCGCTAATCTCTAATTCTCTCTCTCTCTTTTTAAGGGTGGGAGTTATTAATATTAATAATATTTAACATACTTTTTGTTACCTTAAGGTTATATTTTTCGGGTTCTCGACAACCTAGAGCAATTTGAAGCCCTGATTCAGATTTAGCAGGCAAAAATCAATTATAAACACCTATTTCCACCTCATAATAAAAAAAAAAATGTAAACAAATGTAATGTAACAAATGTAAACAATGTAAACAAACAAAGTTGTCAAATATAAAGTGTTTCCAGCCCACAGATCCCACCTTTACAGTTACTGGAAACCGGAACACCACTTTTATTCTATAAATGTAAAATAAATTTATGATTAAAATCAAATTCAAATATTAAGAACATTGCTTTTTTTCGAAAATTTACCAATAACAGTATCACAAGTCTTGATCTTATCTCTATTTCTGCTTGTGTAATTATATTTTTTATACTCTGTACCAAAGGTACATAGAGTATATTAAGTTTGTGCAAAAGTATGTAACAGGGAGAAGGAATCATTTCCGACTATATAATGTATATATATTCTTGATCAGCATCAACAGCCGAGTCGACATATGCTTCATATACTTGCAGGCAGATTAAGTTTATTTTCAATTTTTGCCACGCCTCCTCCCGCCCCCGCAATTTGCAAAAATCGTTATATCCTCTACAGTTTTAAAGTTAGGCGATTTGTACCTTTGTATAGTTAGTAACTAGCAAAATGTATTGCCGAAGAAATGATAAAGATCGGATGAGCGGTTCTTAAGTTATGAGCGAAAAAGTACATCACCCTCCCCCAAACCCCTCCCACCCTATTACAACTAACACCGCACTATCTTAGAGAGAGAGAGAGATGAGAATGAGAGGAAGAGAGAGAGACTTAGAGATAAGCGCAGCATTGCATTCAGCTTCTACTCCAGGTACAGAGTATGTTATAGTCGGGCTTGACCGACTTTCTTACTTGTTTCAATTCTGTTTTATATTTTAATTATTTATAATTTTTCTCGTGTCGTTTGCTTAATTGACTCGAGCAAGTTATTGCATAATTTCTCTGTTTTTTTTCGTGTCATGGATTTAATTCAATTAAGGTTCGAGCTGCCAATTTCAGGACATGGGAAATATTTGATATATTGTTTGGTACTTGAAAAGTGGTAAAGGCGTGTAATGCACGCCACAAGAAAGAAAAGGTGAAAATTAACATTGAAGTGGCTCAAAGAAACAAGAAAAATTTTTTGAAAGGACAAAATTATTTTCAGGCCAGCAACGACACGCAACTGAAGGAAAAAGAAAACACAAACACGCGACTATATTTTTCAACAGAAAATACCGGAAAAACATGAAAAATAACGAATATAATTTTTTTTGGGATATATAATAAAAAAAAAAAGAGGGGGCCCTGGGGGCCCCCCCCTTTCCATTAAAAACAGTGCCAAAAAAAAACTTGGTTTGAATTCTCTACCGATTGAATAATTTAAAATCGATGTCCAGGGAATTCCACTACGAAGAAATAATTGAGATTACATGACTAAAATGCCCATAACTTCCTCAATTTTCAAGCTACAGATATGTTCGAGCACTTAAAATGTTGCATTCACATATATTTTTTTGAGATTTTTTGAAGGATTGGTCTTTTTTGCTAGACTAAGTTTTCTAAAAAAATCTTTTGTTTTTCAAGAAAGTTAAATAATAACAAAATTTTCCAAATTTTTTTAAAAAGGTCTTTTAAATCCTCCACATTTGGAAAAAAATTGCCAAGCTCTATCTTAAACCGTTTTCGAGTTATTGAAAATTTTAAAAATTCACAATATTACACTTTTAAGCGTAGAACTTCCGCAAAAGAGCTCCAAAAAAGCTCACATTTTGGGGTTAAGCTTCTCTCATAATAAGCTCCTTTTGGGCCAATTATCATCCAATTCGGAGACATCATCCCAGAAAAAAGTTTTTTTTGTATTGAATGCCCCATAAACACCTTGACTTCAGAGACTAGAAAAGCTAGAACAACCATATTTAAAAGAGGACTTCTATTGTCTGCACTCAGATCAATTTTGTTTTACATTTTTGTTATGCCCTTTTCTGCCCACACAATAAAAAATTTTTAATAACTCCCAAAAGTTTTAAGATATCGATTTTTGCTTCGAAACCGAAAATTTATATTCTCTAAAATTCATTCATAAAAATCGTTTCATAAATAGCCTTTATTATATTGGTTATTGAACTATAGTTCATTATTTGAACAGTAGTTAATTTTTTTTTTTACCACTGAGACTATCATTTCTTAAAGCCAAAGTTTGAGTTTGTCGAGCCAACCCAGCAACAGGTGCTAAGTGTTGCCTCCTCCTCGGCGCAGATTCTTCCATTACAGGGACCCTTCAGCTACGAGGATTTGGCGTCGTAGGGAATCAAATGCAAACCGCAAAGCCAAACTCAGAAGATGACAGGTCCGCTGTTGATGGACTTATATGCCCAGCTTAAGCCACATTATTCGCGGCTCTTCCGTCTATCCAGTGATCTATGGTGCCAATCATGTAGTTCTCTCATAGCTGCCCGTCATTAATGGTGAACGATCGCAGAACTTTCCTAAGACCAAGAACGTGTTTTTCGGTTGCACAGCCACGGATTTAACCAAGGCCTAGGTGTTATTTTTTTTCCTCTTTGAGCATAGCCAGAAGTTGCCAATTGAGCTTAAAGTGATCCAACCAATTGGTAACCCTCTCTTATCCAGAGGTATTCGTACGTGAGGAGATAATTTCGGTAAATAGCTGAATTTACTAAGAGGCACGGGATAAGGGTGACTCGCTGACTGTTTAAAGACTTTAGTTCAAAAAAGACCCCTCGGCCGACATGTGTATATACCATGGCTGCGACATCTATATAGTCGTTTCGAAAGCCTTGTTAATATTTAAAACTTATAAATACAAGCTTGGGAATAGCGCTAAAAACAAAAAAGTTTTTCTCACTAAAACTAGTTTTTCAACCGATCGTTCCTATGACCTATTCATGTATCCGATCCGGCCGGTTCCACAAATGTGCAGCGTTTTTATACCAAAAGACTTTGTGCAAAGTTTGGTTAAGATAGCTTTAAAACTGACGGAGGAGATAGCATAGAAACAGACGGACGGACAGACGGACGGACAGACGGACGGACAGACGGACAGACGCACATGGCTATATCAACTCAGCATCGTCATGCTGATCAAGAATATATATACTTTTTAACATGTGGTCGGAGATGTTTCCTCAATGCGTTACAATCATCCGGACAATATTACAAATATGACCCTTTCCAAGTTCAAAAAATGAACTATAGTTCAAAAATTGTACTATAGTTCAAAAAATGAAATATAGTTCAACGAGAAGGCAAAGTTAACTTCGTCTTTGCCGAAGTTTTAATACCCTTGCAAATGTTTTAATACAACAGAGTTTACGAACGTCAGCATTAAAACAAACCATTTTTCTGATAAAAGCCACTTTTCGACTGATAGTTCTTATGGCAGCTATAAGATATAGTTATCCGATTTTGACAAAAACTTCCAAATCTGTGTTAAAGCGTATAAAACAAATAATTGTCGACGCGGAAGGCGTTTACATTAAAAACAAAAAAGTTTTCTCACAAAAACCCACTTTTCGACCGATAGTTCCTATGGCAGCTATACGATATAGTCATCCGATCCGGTCGGTTCCTACATATTAACAGTGTGCAGTAAAAAGAAGACTCTGTGCAAAGTTTCAGCTCGATAGGCTTAAAATTGAGAGACTAGTTTGCGTAGAAACAGACAGACGGACAGACAGACGAACAGACAGACGGACGGACAAAGCTCAATCGACTCAGCTCGTCGCCCTGATCAAGAATATATATAGTTTATAGGGTCGGAAATAAATATTTCTATGCGTTGCAAACTTCTGGGCAAAATTATAATACCCTTTGCAAGGGTATAAAAATGAACTATAGTTCAAATGAACTATAGTTCATGAAAAAATTAACTAGGTCGTTAAAATTAACTAAAATTTCCAACTCTACCATGTAGCGTGCGCTGTCTACTAACAGTATTTAAATTAGTTAACAATAATGTTGGTGCTCTATTAACTCACATTACGGAATGTTAAACATTTCTTCCGTTGAGTAAAGGGCAGTGCTGACTGTAACTTAAGCTATCGTTTAAATTGCCAGCGTGCGTATGAGTAATATTTAATGCCAAAGAAGATTGGCATTTAGTTTAGCATGGAAACAAAAGGATTGAGATATAGAAATCTGATTGGAAATCACTTAGATTGAAAAACTTATACTTGAGATGAAATATCTAGTAAGTGTATGAACTTGTCGAATTTCAAGTTGAAACAAAACGGCTTTTAGTTTAACCAACAAAATGAGCCGAACGCAGACAAGGAGAAGGAGAGCAGACAAAGACAGGACAACAACAGCAACAACAAGAACATTGGCAGCAAACAATTTAAGGCATTCATCCACAGTGCGTATGAGTAATATATGAAAGACTGGAGGGACGGAAATATAACAAAGTGCGAATAGATTTAAACAAATTGCAAGTTGCTTATGACACATTAACGGAAGCATCATTTCCAATTTTTATTATGTTTACTTATTTTACTTTGTTTACCATTTAAAATTTTTGGTTGTGTTAATTTGCGAAGTCTGATGTTAAGTTTTAATTTAATTCCGTACACTCAGAGAAAAAATAGAGAATTTCACTCCTGAATCAAGAGCATTCGTTCTCAAAAGTACGGTAAGGGCAATTATTCTTGATGCAAGAGCGAAATTCTTGATCCAAGTGTGAATTTCTTATCCCGACATTCTTGACTCAAGAGTTTCAGTACTTGATCCAAGTACGAATAATTCTCAAAATAAAAGACTAAAAATAATAATTGAAGGGGGTGGGGGTTTGGGTCTGAGTGAGAGACATGACCGAGACCCCGGGACAACCCGTCCGACCGACGCGGTGTTGTTTGTTCAGCGCTGCTTGCCCACCCACTTTTTGCTAAGATGTGATTGATTTTGAGTTAGTCACATAACAGATAAAAATGATTGATGTGAAACATCTTAAATTTCGGTACGGACGATTTTAGTAGGGGTAAAATTTGATTTCAGTGTCACGTGACGCTGACGTCGTTCATATTTTGGGTTGTTGTTTTGTGGAGTTTCCCGGCAAACGCACACACACACACAAGAGGATTTGCAAATGGGGGAAGTGAAGAGTTAGGAAAGATGCTGAAAAGGGGCAACTGGGTGGGTTCTGGGAAAGATTTAGGGTGGGATCTGGTGGTATTTGGAAGGGATTTGGATGAGAACTTATCTAGGAGTGCTCTGGGTGGGATCGGGGTGAGATCGGGTTGGGATCCGGTTGGGATCTAGAGGAGATCTGGGTGGGATCTGGAAGAGATCTGGGTGGGATCTGGAAGAGATCTGTGTGGGATCTGGAAGATATATGGATGGGATCTGGAAGAGATCTGGGTGGGATCTGGAAGGGATATGGGCGAGATCTGGGTGGGATCTGGGTGTGATCTGGGCGGGATCTGGATGGGATCTGGGTGGGATCTGTGTGGGATCTCGGCGGGATCTAGGTGGGATATTGGAGGGATCTGGAAGGGATCTGGAAGGAATTTGGATGGGATCTGAAAGGGATCTGGGTGCGATAAAGAAGGGATCTTGGCGGGATTGGAAGGGATCTGGGGGGGATCTGGATGGAATCTGGATGGGATCTGGGTGGGATCTGGGTGGTATCTGGGTTTGATCTGTGTGGGACCTGGGTTTGATCTGGGTGGTATCTGGGTTTGATCTGTGTGGGATCTGGAAGGTATCTGTATGGGATTTGCAAGGTATCGTGATGGGATCTGGGTGGGATCTGGTTTGGATGTGGGCGGGATCTGGATGGGATCTGAAAGGGATCTGGGTTGGATCTGTATGGGACCTGGGTGGAATCTCGGCGGGTTCTAGGTGGGATCAGGAAGCGATCTGGGCGCGATCTGGGTAGGATCTGGGTGGAATCTGTGTGGGAACTAGATGGGATTTAACTGGGATTTGTGTGGTATCTGGGTAGTATCTGGGTAGTACCCGGGAGCGATCTAGGTGGGATCTGGGAGGGATATGAGTGGGATCTTGTATCTCGCCTTGGTGGTATTATAGCGGGTGAAACATTATTATTTATCTTTAGATCAGCACAATATACTTCCTGAAAAAATGAAAGAATACTGCAACAAGTGATCTTGCTGCTGGTATTTCTACTCCCTGTTTATTTTGTTATACCCTTGGAGAGGGTATATTAAAATTGTCCGGATGTTTGTAACGCATAGAAGGAAGCATCTCCGACCACATAAAGTATATATATTCTTGATCTGCATGACGAGCTGAGTTGATATAGCCATGTCCGTCTGTCCGTCTGTTTCTATGCTATCTCCTCCGTCAGTTTTAAAGCTATCTTAACCAAACTTTGCACGAAGTCTTTTGGTACAACTACGCTGCACATTTGTCGGAACCGGCCGGATCGGATGACTAACGTATATAGCTGCCATAGGAACGATCGGTTGAAAAACTAGTTTTAGTGAGAAAATATTTTTTAGTTTTCAATGCTATCGCTCCCAACGCTCGTATTTATAAGTTTTTAATGATTTCACATAATTTCACCAAGCCTTGTCAAAATCGGACAACTATATAGTATAGCTCCCATACAAACTGTCAGGCAGATATCAAGCTCCAAGGGTATATAAACTTCGATCGAGCCGAAGTTAGCTTGCCTCTATTTTTCTTAATCATTTAGGGCCGTTTTCTCATGTTCCTGTTTTTGCTCAAATCGAAATCCACCTAGATTTCGCAACTAGGTGGATTTTGTGCAATCGGTTGTCTCATGTAGATTGATTATGAATTTGGGCATTTGCGTCACGGTCACACCGGCTGGGCTGCCATGGCACTAAAAGTAAGTTGGCAGCCCCTGTGCCATCGCTAATTTGTTGATACGTCTATTGCGCGCCAATTTTGAAAATGAAAGCAATTTTTTTATTCGGAAACATTTGTTACTGTGATTGGAGATTAAGTAAAAGGACTATAGCTAAGTTGACACAGGCAAATAATTTGGCCAAATTTTGATATAAATATACAGTATAAATTATAAATTTGCACATATTTTGATATAAATTTGGCTATATAGGGCAAATAAAGGAATTTTTCAGCCTTTCTGGATCAAATTTATTGCGTATGAAACCATAGTTAATGTTTTAAATACAGTAAAATTATTAATCAAGGCTATTTTAATCAGAAGTTGGCCAAACTAGTTACCTGTGTGAACTCGGCTTAAGCAATGACCAAGGGGAATTAGTAAGCGCATCTGTCTCTTCAGCAATGTCTGCAGGTGTCTTGTATACCAAAGGCACATACAATATTTTCAATTTTTGGTTTACTTATTAACATTTAAAACTTAACTGTTTCTAGCAGCAGTTGTTTACAGTTTTCAAATATTTTTCAGTGTGACCATATGCGTGCACACATAAAAATACCTAATATGAATTGTCATGTACATTGTTTTCAAATCAATGAGGATGAAGTACATTGCTACGAAATTCATCTAGATGGTCAGCCATGAACATGAGCAAACGAAATGCAGCAAATCCACCTAGATTTGCAAAAACAGCAACATGAGAAAACGGCCCTTAATGTTCAACTTTAGCATAATTATCGGCGGGCCACGGTCAATGACAATGACAAACTGCGCATGCTCTGTCTCTCTTTGAAAGAGCGCGGCCAACATTATTCTCTCAAAGTTTGCGTTTCCTCACTCCCCTTGCCTATAGAACCACATTGAGAATGAATTTGTCTCGATTCCAAGAGCGAAATTCTTGAAAATTCAAGTGCGACTAGATTTTATTTTCAAGAGCGTTCGTACTCAAATCATTCGTTTTTGATTTTTTATGAGTGTATTAGTGATAGTAAATTAAATGCAAGTATGTATCGCGCGATGTATTCCAAGAAAAATTTTGCCTGCGCCGCATGTTTTCTACATTCGCAGCCTCCATCCCCCGCCGTTTCAAAATACCGATTTCCAGTATAATCAACACATAATTTTTAAAAAGTCAATTAAACATACGTCATTTCAACACATAAGAAATTAAACACAAGCAGATGGGAAAGAAGGGTGACACAAGCGGCAGGCAAAAATTTTAATATATTCAAATGTCTGCATTCGGATGAAAGTTATTCAAGTTGTGAACAATAGAATGATATCTCTGGTGCTTTTAAATGTGCATACACTTTCGGAGGATATTAAAGTCAGGTTCGACTGACATTGTCACTTGTAGGATTGAAAATATATTTTTTTTAAATTGTTGTGTTCCCAAAAGTGCTCACTGACGACCAGAATTTGCGGCGAGTGGAAGTGTGCCAAGGCCGGCACCCCAACGCATCCGCAGCCGCCCTACAGCCCAGATGTGGACCAAATTGTCTTAAGTCGATTTAGTCCAATTACTTTCCGGACAAATAAAATATGGGATGTTCCATATCTATTCGGTCACCGCAGTTTTTTTATTTCAAAAAATTATTAAAGTACTATTCTTTAAGTATTACTTTACATAGATGAAAATACCCCGAAAAGATTATCCCCCACCGTGATTAGTTCTAAAGAAAACCCGTAAAAGCCACATGCAATTTTAATAAAAATCATATCTTTTGAACGGTGTATCGGATTTAATCGAACCAAAAACGATTTCTTATTAATTTCACATGAACTTTTCGAAAAAAAATGTGAGAGGTATTAGAAGTATTTAATGGTCTTTTCATGACCGAATGGTCTTTTTCATAAAGAGCTTATTTGTTTCCAAATGAAAGACGGCCTAAGAGCGTGGAAACAGTTTTTTTGAAACTAAATTTTTGGGGTTTAACAAATTAAACTAACAATTGATTAAATTTCTGTTAAAATTTGTATTACCCATGTAAATAATCCAAAACAAACAAAAGAGAAAAATGCAATTTTTTTGTTTTATAATTGGTTAGTCCACGTTTAACATTTGCCATGTTAAAAAATAATATATCTGTCGTTAAACATAAATTAATAGCATAAGTCAAAATTAGTGACTATTTATTTCATTAGTGACTTTTCCTGCGCTTGGTCGGCTCTTGTCAAGAGCTGTGATTGAGACTGTGCAATCTTGAGTGTGGCGGACAAATGAACCTTACAAACTTAAATACCTCCGGAGAATGTACTCGTCGATATTTTCTGTAAACGATTGAAAGAACTGAAGCCTTATCATTTTATCGCTAAAGAACATTCTGCTTTTGTAAAACAGAGGAAGGAAAATTTGGCAGACGGCGAGTTACAGGTTCACCGTGATTTCTTTGAAAATTACGCGATTGGGGCTCAAGATTGTGCTCAATTGTTCCACTACAATAACAATCAGTGCCCAGTTCATCCTGTGGTCTATTAATATCGTGAGCAAAACGAGATCCTGCATAAAAGTTTGGTCGTTCCTTCCGATAGTCTTGTTCATGATACGACTGCTTTTCAATTAGTACCGAATATTACAGTGAAACATGAAAAAAAATCAAATATGTCACAGACGGGGCGGCACAACCTTATAAAAATCGTTTCAAATCTTTTAAAACACGAACGTGACTTCGGCTTATAGGCTGAGGCACTACATTTTTAAAAGAGAAACCATTCGTAGAAGCTTCCAAAACCCATGGTTATCTTACTTCAGATGCTTTGTTTCGATGGTCAAAAAATCATTCTCAAGGGATTGATGTATTTATACCCGTTACTCGTAGAGTAAAAAGGGTATACTAAAGTCGTGCAAATGTATATAACAGGCAGAAGGAATCATTTCCGACCATATAAAGTATATATATTCTTGATCACACCTAGATCTCAGAGATGGTAAGAGATAGAGGTTTGACATGTATGGGACAAATGCTTCTTATACTTGCAGGCAGATCAAGTTTATTCCAAATTTTGGCCACGCCCCCTCCCGCCCCCGCAATTTGGAAGAAACGATATATCTCCTACAGTTTTGAAGATAGACGATTCGTACCTTCTAAAGATAGTTAGTAATTAGTAATTAAAAATGAATCGATTTGCCGAAGAAATTATCAAGATCGGATGAACGGTTCTCAAGTTATGAGCAAAAAAGTAATACAAGCCCCCCCGCTAACCCCCCTCCCACCATAAAAAAAATGTTGCATACTTTTCGGATGTTCACCCTCAGGAACGCAGGAACACTGTTAAGCATGTTTTTTCATGAGTAACGGGTATATCGAAGTCGGTTAGAGCCGACTTTAACTTCCGCTCTCGTTTTTTTATACGAAAGACTAGGAAAGCAAAGTTGAAGACCAAAATTGGCATTGCTAAGCCCATTCCTGGCATCCAGAAGCAACATTGCCTTTTTTATAAATTGGATAATCAACTGCTAATCAAGCGTTATTCTGCAGCAGTTGTTGTTGAAGTTTTTCCAAACGAAAGCCTCGTTCTGATCACTGATTAACTTTAAAACTTTGACTTACAGATTATAAAAAAACGTAAACTTTTTTTCTTTTGTTTTCTTTGATCAGAATTTTGATTATTTACATGGGTAATAATAATAAATATTATATGCGAACACACAATTCAGCCAAGTTTGATTCAAATCGGATGGCTCTAGCATATAGCTCTCATATGAACGATAGGTTTTGTTTTCAATGGTTTCTGCGGTCTTTTGAGCTTGCTAAATACCCAGAAGTTACACGGGACCAAACAGCTGTTACATATTGTCTTACCAATTTAGAGAAAGAAAAAAATTATCGATTGAAAAAATCTAGGAAGTATAAATAAAAATTCACCTTTTGATTGATCTTGATGATTAAAAATATATATTTAATTTAAGCCAAAGTAGTCGCTGCCCTTTCATTTTCCCGACCTAATAAAATCTAACAGCTATATTTGCAAGGTTACAAGCTACAATCGAAGTCAACGGACTATTTCCGAAACTGAAAAATTGAATGCTCTAAATTCAATAATAAAACTAATAAAACAATAAAATAAACTGTAAATAAATAAAACTTAATATGGCGGAGTTTCTAGCTGACTCGCTCGGTCATCTGGCAACATATGTCTAAAAAAGAAAAGCAGCCTTACTTCGATCAAGCGAAAGCCGCTTGTCAGCGTTTGATGAGACAAAAAGCATTAGAATATAATCGCGTTGAAACGCAAGATAAACAATTAAAAAAAAAATTAATAAAAAAATTAAAGGGCATAGCCGGATTTGTAGGGGAATCGGCCCCCAATGCTTTTAATTTTTTGAGTATGCAGTTTTAAAGTACGTCAACCGAATGTAATTTAGCGATTTTTTTTAAACTTCTAGTACCAACCCTGAATTTTTAACAGCGATTTTTATCATTTCAACCACAAGGCTTTTTCGAGCTATCTATCCATTAAAAAATTCCAAGTTTTTTTTTGTTCCAAGCTGGGAAGTATGCCCTCCCCCAGGATAGTTTTCCAGATTTTTGATTTGAAAACCGCGACCTACAAAAATCCGCGAAATTTTTAACACCATTTTTTTAAGACTTCTAGTTGAGGTTCCACTTTCGTTTTTTTCATGTCCAATTGTCGTTCCTAAATACAATTTCTCTAATTTTTTTCAGAATTTTAAAAGTTGTGGAAGGTGGTTAAAATGAATTAAAACAATAAAAATATAAATTAATTTGTACCTAATTGTCACTTTCTTTATTTATAAATTAATCAAGTTATACACAGTAAAGGGTTCACTTCATCTTCAAGATGGGGTGAATGTGGAATCAGAGGTCGAAAATGAAGAATTCTGATTCACCGGCCTGTCAATGACAGTAGCTTGTGGTTGCATACTTGTCAACAATGAGTCACCGAAGGAGAAATAGTCGTACCTATCTACATTTTCTTTAATTTTTTAAGAATGTTAAAAATGTGTAAAATTAGTTAACCATTTTATTCGCACACTCACAGCAATAGCGCCGTATTGCTCTTCGGACCTTAAGTAGAAGTGGAAGAATCGCATGGACTGGATTATGCCTTGAAGTAAACATACATATGTATCTTGTAGTTCTAAAATATTTGTCCACTCCAGAAAATAGTCGAATCTACTTTTTTCGCAGACCATGCTTTCCACGGCTAGAAAAAGGATTTTATTTCTTTTCTTGCATGGCTTGCATGGTGACTCCCTCCAAGAATAGCAACTTCTCGTTTAAAATTACCACCCGAAGTTCCGACTTCGAGCTTAAGCAAGTTAGTAGATCTTGGGAGGGTGTTGTCGACGTTGGGGGCGGTCTCCTGTGGTGCTTCTAGTTGACCTCCGTGGATGCTTTGCCGGCTTTCGATTCGGATGGAGATTTTATTCCTGTCGTGGTAGCATGCGCAGTGCCTTCTCCCCCGCTGTCAGTGACTTCAAGTTGCAGACCTTAAGTGTCTTAAGATACTTAAGGGATGCTTTGTACCCGGACCGCTGTTCGCGCCGTATAGCGTCATCTGTATCTGTTTCCTTCAACAAAACCGTGCACACAGTAGGCTATTTCTTCTTCGGAGGCTCATTGTTGACAAGTATGAAACCACAAGCTACTGTCATTGACGGGCCGGTGAATCAGAATTCTTCATTTTCGACCTCTGATTCCACATTCACCCCATCTTGAAGATGAAGTGAACCCTTTACTGTGTATAACTTGATTAATTTATAAAGAAAGAAAGTGACAATTAGGTACAAATTAATTTATATTTTTATTGTTTTAATTCATTTTAACCACCTTCCACAACTTTTAAAATTCTGAAAAAAATTAGAGAAATTGTATTTAGGAACGACAATTGGACATGAAAAAAACGAAAGTGGAACCTCAACTAGAAGTCTTAAAAAAATGGTGTTAAAAATTTCGCGGATTTTTGTAGGTCGCGGTTTTCAAATCAAAAATCTGAAAAACTATCCTGGGGGAGGGCATACTTCCCAACTTTGAACAAAAAAAACTTGGAATTTTTTAATGGATAGATAGCTCGAAAAAGCCTTGTGGTTGAAATGATAAAAATCGCTGTTAAAAATTCAGGGTTGGTACTAGAAGTTTAAAAAAAATCGCTAAATTACATTCGGTTGATGTACTTTAAAACTGCATACTCAAAAAATTAAAAGCATTGTTTCTGTGCATCGATGAAAGTAAAATGCCTTATGAATTGCCCTTCACGCGCTTTGCGCTCATATCTATTATCTGCCTCCAGATTTCCCACTATGTCCTTTCGTCCAGGTCCTTTTTCTTGATTCGCCGAGTTTCGCCAACAAAACTAGCAATCAGTCTCCAGAGCCCTTCCCTCGACGACATTTTTGATACAAGGTTGTTTGCTGTTAAATGTCCTACACTCAAAATCTACTCGCCCTAAAAAGTGCCGTTTCGCCCTAATTTATACTCTGTACCAAAGGTACATAGAGTATAATAAGTTTGTGCAAAAGTATGTAACAGGAAGAAGGAATCATTTCAGACCATAAAAAGTATATATATTCTTGATCAGCATCAACAGCCATGTCCGTCTGTCCGTCTGTCTGTCCGTCCGTCCGTATGAACAAACAGATCTCAGAGATGGTAAGAGATAGAGGTTTGACATGTATGGGACAAATGTTTCTTATACTTGCAGGCAGATCAAGTTTATTTTCAATTTTTGCCACGCCCCCGCAATTTGGAAAAAACGTTATATCTCCTACAGTTTTGAAGATAGACGATTTGTTGTTTTTGAGATAGTTAGTAATTAGCAAAATGTATCGATGAAATGATAAAAATCGGATGAGCGGTTCTAAAGTTATGAGCAAATAAGTAAACAACCCTCCCCCCACCCACTCCCACCCTTAAAGAGAGAGAGAGAGAGAGAAACAGAGAGAATGTGAGATGAGCGCAGCACCAGCATTGCATTCAGCTTCTACCACAGGTACAGAGTATGTAATAGTCGGGGTTGACCGACTTTCTCACTTGTTTTTATGTTTTTTATTTTTACTTGAGGTGTTTTTAGCATTGCCTTTATTTTATTCAATCGTTTAATCGATTACCACAACACAAAACAAAAACTTGCTCAATACATCTACATTCTTGAGGCATTGCGAATGGACTGTGTGTAAACAAATGCCATCACATAGACGGCTTCGTCGTTAAAACTGAACGTCAGCATAGCGCAATGCAATTTCGCAAACATTTGTAGAAAGGTCGAAGGATTTAGAAAAACTTTCTTAAAATAAGGGTTTATTTTCTAAACTGTAGGGCAAACTGCTCTAAATTTGTTACAAATATTTTCTAAAATCAAAGGTGAAATTACCCTAAAAACTGGAAAAGGCAATAAAGCAAATTGACCCTAAAATTTAAAAAATTTTTTGTCGCGATGAGTTCTTTCATTTCCTCATGCGGCGTGCATAAAAGCTACACAGAAGTAATGGGTTGAAAGTCCCGGTCGGAACGTGTAGAAATTCCACATTTCTGGTAGATTTGAACTCCCAGCCCCTTGGACTGAAACATGGTTGGAATGATGGTTTAGACGTCTCCGCCACGTCACGCGTGTAGGGCAAGGCCTCTAAGACATTACTTGTATGAAATCTGCTAAAGGCACAATCCAATTTATGCTTGCTTGTAATTCTCAAGTTTTAGTTCAACGCAATCGCTATTTATATACCGGCAACAGAAATTTACGCACGATTCGTGTAGATTTCCAACACGTTTTGTAACGTTCGTTTTGTAAATCTAAACGTACATTTAGTAATTCCACACGCCACGTGTGACAAACAGTGTGCTAAACGAAAAATATAAGAATGCAGTACTGATGTAGAGCTACATTTTGCGCTTAGAATTTCCACACGCGAGTGTAGCATTTCAATATCAAAACGTTAATATAGAAAACCTAAACGTCCGTGTGGTAATCAGATTGCTGCACTAAAAATGTAGAATTATTTAGTGAAACGCGCCGCGTGGCTTTCTGAATTGTGCACGTAGCGTGTGTAATTTTTTGGGGCGAAATACGTTTCGTTTAGGATTGACGTTTCTACACGCCGTGCAGCCAATTTTGTTTTCTCTGTATAGCTGCCATACAAGAAATAGGTCTAAAAAAGTCTAAGTAAAAAAAACTTTTTGATTTCAATGCTATGGCATCCAAACTCTTTAATGATTAATGTTACATCCTACCACACAATTCTGCCAAGTTTGATCCAAATCGGATGACTATATAGCTATAGCTGCCCTAGGAACAAAAGGCCGAAAGGAGAACTTTTTAACGCTTTTCAGTTATTAATATTATCAAGAGCAGATAAAATCAAAATCAGATTAATATATCGTATAGCTGTCATATAACAAACTGGCAGGCATATGCATCATGCTCCAAGGGTATATAAACTTACAAATGTTTTTGCAAATGTAACACAAAGTATTTGTTTTTCATTGTTCTTTTTAATGCAATCAAACTGAAACCAAAGCAATCTCCATTTTAAAATTCGTTAATATTATTCAAATTAAATTCAATATCTCAATTTAAATCAAACATGAACTAAAGTCAAACATTCAGCTTGTATCCATTGAAAATAGTATCAACTTTTAGTAAACAATCTTTTGCAAACAACAAACACTATGCTCAAAATTCCGAATCTTAGAAGAAAGCCATTACCACCCACTGAACCACATATAATCAAAATTGAAAGACCAATTCGGGGAAAGAAAGTCCTTTTATTGAAATTATCGCAAATACAGCCAGTTGCACCCAGGAACAAGGCAGAGGAAGCTGAAAAAGTGACCAATGAACTAAAACAGCGTTTGCAGGCACTACAAGAGCGAGTCCATCAATGGAAGGTCTTAAAGAAATTGATCTGAGAAAGGATCTTCATCTTTAAAATTGCATCACAACAGTTAAAAATCATTTTAAGTTTAAATTTTTTCACAAAAAAATAAAAGATACCTACTTATATTGCTCCACAATCAACTTTCATTTACAGCGCAAAGAGAGCAAGAAAACAGAAAGAGCAGAGCCAGAGCTCAACAAGGACAAATTGTGCCGCAAAGTTGATGACTACTAAAATATACATAAAATGTTAATCGCTTGTCTAGCTATATCGAATAGAGTACAGCTGAGTAATTTATTTATTTAAAAAGAGATCCTTCAGGTTTTATACACAGTTTGTAGTCGTTGCGTTACTACGCGCATACTGGTAAAGCCATACAAATCAATCACAGAGTGAGAAGGAAAAATCAGGGAGAAAAAGAAAGAAATGACTAGGCGTATTAGCCAAGCATACACAATGCACGTGCACTTTGCATATCGCCAGGACGACCAACCGTCCACCATGTGGCTGAGGAGAGGGTTCTTAAGACTTAAGATAGATTAATGAAGTGGCAACCATGGCAGACAGCTCAATTCAGAGGCGTCGACATTTACAAATCAGCGGTCATTATTTATGGCAATCGTACGCAGGACAACGAGAACGTCAACGGCTATGATGACGAAGGCGACGATGATGCCCACCACTGGACAAGGCACTGTCCAAAAAACCCGATGTCTTAATTAATTTTTATCGAGTCCCTAAAAAAAAGGAAGAGGAATGATATGCGGCAAAGGATTGACTTATTGAAATTATTGTACGGTTAATGGTTATTTCCTATTTTGCCCTTCATTTATTGTAGTTTAGTCTTAAGAGCGCTAGTGTCTATATATATGTTAGGCGAGTACGACAGAATGACCAGTTAGCATGTCCAGGTAATTAACCCTACACCAAGTAAACATTCAAATTTTTCAAACAAGTGAAATTTGACAGGCACATGACCCTGAGCACATGATAGGTTTCCTTCCAATTTTCACAACTAAGCAAATAATAAACATTCTAAGCCACAAATCTCTGATTTACGAAACCCAACTAAGATAACAGAAATACTAAGTTATCCTTAGCATCCTTTTCTCAAATTCTCCTCCTCGTAGAAAATCATTACAAAGTGATGACTTCACTAATAAACCCATAAAGCAGTAACAGAATAACTGCAGCACAAATGCGCTTCGCAAATGTCAAAGCCAAAGCATTTGCTCGGACTAGGGCCACATTGACAAATATCCAAATTGGCAGCCAGCCTTAACCTGGCCAAGTAGATTGGCTGCATTTTTTGTTAAATCAGCAACAACTGCTGGGAGCAGCTGCAACAGAAGTGGTTGCAGTTTTTACTTTGCGGACTTTTCGGCTTGCGTTTCCTTTTTTTGGCCTGCTGCCAGGCTAATAAGGAAATTAAAATTTATTTACTCACAAAAAAGGGGCAGATGCTGCTATGGGATAATCCGGCGCTTTTTAGCATTCTCTATCATCTTGTGCCAAAGCGGAAAGCGTGGCAGCCATTAAGCTGTCAATCGGCTATTTGTCAGCATTGGAAAAAACCGAACAGAATTTTGCTATTGCCAAGAAGTTGTTGGCAATGCCTTTGAGTTGGTGTGTGGAGAGGATTTACTTTTACCAAGGTGGTAAGGGGCGTGCATATTACAAAGCACTGTGGGTCGAATTCCCAAATAATTGGCATAAAGTCGAAAATTGGAAATGGAAACAAAACTCATTTTTAATAATACACCTTAAAAATACATAGTCTATGTACAAAGAACCGAATAGTATTTTCGATAGTTTGGCAACCCTGAAATTGTTATCGATTATCGAAGTCAGGTGTTGAGTGCAGTGATTGTTGCGATAAAATTGGCGACAAATATTTTTTAACTTTGAGGACTTGCACGTCGTGTAAAGTTGCACAAAAAATTTTGCCAAATTATGGATAATAAAGGCCAGGGTATGTAGAATAAATGAATGAAAGCATTTCTTGATAATGTTCAATATGTTGCTTTAAATTGTGTTGTTTCGTGTTGTCCCTAAACAGAGGAAACTCAGCCAAAGTGCAAGTCTTCTGTGGAGCAAAACTAACGTTGTGCGTGATTGTGTGTTTTGTAATGTATGTCAAAATAAAGAAGAAAGTATGTATTAAAAGATAATAGTTATTGACTATAAATTACTAAAAATTGAATTCTAGTTTACATTGCCTTATAAGGGCGGTCGGGGTAGGCGTGGTCAAATTAACTTAACATTTTGTTTAAATATTATAGGTGTTATATCTATTAAAAGTACCAAGTTTCAACTCGATATCTGCAACACACGACTTTATGCCAATTATTTGGGAATTCGACCCGCTGTGCATCGGTGGACTCAAGCGTAAGTACGGCATAGCCGAGACAAATTGTAAGAAGTTCTAAAATTAGAACCAAGTCATATGTGTGTATTTGATATTGCTGTTTTGGTACCGACCCTTTCTCCCTCGTCTTCAATTTCGTAAACACCGACTGGATGGTGATATTGTTAAATGCGTTGATAACGGGCAATCAGTAAATTCTCTACCTTTTTGAATCGCTATCCGTTTATATTTTGATCAGGCCATTCGCCACAGCTAAATGCACCTAAGCGTTGCTGTTTATCTTTTGGTTGTAAGCATAGAATTGTAAAATTAAATTATTGTCTAGTGGCCGCATTGAGCACCTGAAATGGATTGCCTTAGTAGTACTACTAACTATTTTGAACATTACATGAAGAAAATTTAAATGAAAATTAAAATGAAATAATTGTTTTCGCATTGGGGCTCCAATGATCTGATCGCCGCTGCAATCGTATAAATGGGTAAAAGCTTCCAAATACTGGCTTTTACAGGTAGGGTGGGTAAAGAGAGAAGGACACAAGACCTCGTCCTTCACCTTAGTGCACTTGCTCCCTGAATGTGGTTATCCCCTCTAAGTTGTTACCTTTAGCTCTGTCAATCTTTAGCTATGTGAAGCTTGCGTTGTTCCAGAACAACGCCGCCAAGCTTAGACAGAGCTGCTTCTGAGCCGTTGGCCAATTTGTTCGCGTTCGTCACAAGTTTTTTGAAAATTTCCAGTTTCCCGTGAGTATTTTTTAAAAAACTTTTTTTCAAAAACGTATTGTTTTTACTTTTTCGAGTATAACTTTAAAAAAAAACAAAATTTATGGCATACTTTCTTTGGCAAAAATTAAGCTTTTGAGATACCAAACAACTCTTCTGAACTAGGTTTTACTATCTGAACACTTCTACATCCTCTAAACGGCCCAAAAAAACGGTTCACAATTGTGAATAGCTAATTTCATTTCAAAAATATCTTTAACATTTAGGCGGATCCTTTAATTGGTAAGATAATTTCAGGTTGAATAATTTAAAGTTTTACCAAGGGCTTCTCTTTTCAGCAATTAAAATGCTATAGAGTCTCATATGGTTAGCCCATTTCGCCCTTTTATAGCTGAATTCACAAAAGACATTTGGCAATTTGACTTTTATTGCTTTAATAAGTTTGCTTAAAAACTTATTTGTTTTTTTTTTTGGCTATTTGAAAAGGGTTAAACGTGGCGTATGCGTAACTAATTGCTTTGACCAGCAACTAACAGAAGCAGCTTTGTCACTGGGGTTAGGGCTTTGGGTTAGTGATAGAGAGAGAAGGATACGGGCAATAGGAGGGCCATTTAAACGATGCCAATTTGAAGGCACTCAACAAGGCCAGAACGAGAATGCTGGCTGGCACTCAAGTACGACCCCAAACGCACATGTTGCAAATTGTCGCGAGTGAAAATTGCATAAAAAGCTGTATAACCATAGAAAAGGTACACTGAAAGAAATTGGAAATACGATAGACCTTTTCCTTGTTCAATATCAAGCAGGAGACAGTTTTATGCAGAAAAATAAAAGTTTCTACCGCTCAAAATTAAAATGCAAATACGCAAAGAAGGCTACTCAGATTTCGATTGCTTTATGTTATAGTACATTTGCTTAGAATGCGTAGTTTTTTTTTCCAATACAAATTTTGTGTATCAATCTAGTCATAATATTTAATATATTTTTTTGTTTGGGATTGATTGTAACTTTGTAAATCCAGGTGATTTAAATGCAAGAAAATTAGAAAATAGAATAGCCTTTAGGCTACATGCTAATGTGGTTGTAATTAAAATCCAACCACCTCAATGGCTATTACAGTTTGATAAATTTGCTATAATTTGATGAAGGCATATTTACACAATGCTGGACCTAATAGGCTGTTGGACTGTGAAGTAAATAAATCAATTGTTTTATTTTTAAAGCTTAATCGAATAAAATTATTGAAAAGTGTATTATAATTTTGCCCAGAAGTTTGCAACGCATATAAGGAATCATCTCCGACCACATAAAGCATATATATTCATGATCAGCAAGACGAACTGAGTCGATTAAGCTTTGTCCGTCCGTCCGTATGTTTTTACTAGAACTAGTAGTAGTTTTGAAGCTAGCGAGCTGAATCTTTGCACAGAGTCTTCTTTTGTCTGCACGCTGCTAATATGTCGGAACAGCCCGGATCGGACGACTACTTCTTGTAGCTGCCAAAAAAATGATGGGTCGGAAAATGGGTTTTAGTCAGAAAAACCTTTTTTTTCTCAATATTACCGCTCTAAATCACGGTCATGGTTTTTCAATCAAGCGTTTTCAAGTGTATTAAAACTTCGGCACAGACGAAGTTAGCCTTGCCCCTCTCGTTTTTATTTAAAATAATTTAAAATTTAAGTTACATGGAAGTTGACAATTATATCTATGGCAACTAAATCTGGTTTAAGAATTGCTTAATGTCAAGTGGAATGAATTCGAAAAAAGCGACGACCCAATCTAGTAACCACCTTCTTCGCACCTTTCTTATTGATTTATTAATTTCAAATTAGAAAAAAGGACGTTTACACGGAAACCGACTCGGAATTCGGAACAGAGCCGATAATTGCATTTGGTTTATAGAATCCGTTCAGTAGGCTCTGAATAAAAAATTAAGGAATGTCTAGATGAGAGAAGTTTCAATGTACAAATATCTTCTAGGACTGCTTCGGTTGAATATTTTGCTCACACAAATTTTAAAAGAACATTGGGTTTGAGCTAGGCACTTGACGTCACTAAATTGGTCGAGAAAGCGAATCGAACTGAACCGTGTTTACTTGCTGTTTTCTGTACGGTTGGTCATTTTCGACGGGACACTGTCTTGGTTGAAAATGAGAATTATACATACAATATCAATCAATATTAGCTTGATATTTATATTTAGAGCCGACGTTCTTTGCGATTTCTCTCAGTGTTTGCAGTTGAGTCATAGTTAGTTTCCTGCCACGTTATAAAAATTGTATTTTAAAAGACATTAGCAGCTTTACTCCTTGTCATTTTTGGCAAGTGGGCGAAGGGTGGCCAGAAGAGTTCTTTGAACTTTGTGCGGTCTGCAAAAAAAGCTCGTGTTTAAAATATATTTAACTATTTTATGGGAGCGTTGTATATTGAAAACAAAAAAGTTTTTCTTCCTAAGACTTTTTTCAGACCTAACTTTTGTATGGCAGCTATACTTTTGTTGTCCGATTTCGACAAGCCTTGGTGACATTATGTGAAATAATTAAAAACTTATAAATACGACCGTTGAGTGCGATAGTATAGAAAACAAAAAAGTTTTCTCACTAAAACTCGTTTTTCGACCGATCGTTCCTATGGCAGCTATATGCTATAGTCATCCGATCCGGCCGGTTCCGACAAATGTGCAGCGTATTTGTACTAAAAGACTTCGTGCAAAGTTTGGTTACGATAGCTTTTAAACTGACGGAGGAGATAGCATAGAAACAGACGGACAGAAGGACGGACAGACGGACGGACAGACGGACGGACAGACGGACATGGCTATATCAACTCAGCTCGTCATGCTGATCAAGAATATATATACTTTATGTGGTCGGAGATGCTTCCTTCTATGCGTTACAAACATCCGGACAATTTTAATATACCCTCTCCAAGGGTATAAAAACTATCCCAAAGAACGGTACGATTATTTTAAGCGAAGAAATTCCATTTTGAATACATATAATAAAATAACAAAGTTATCTACAGCCCAAAGATAATAAGTAAGCAATTAATTTGTATAGAATTTCTATGAAAATTTTCAACAACAACAACCGCTGCCTACTTTGGGACTGCAACAAAATATTCGCTAATTTGTTGTTTTTATACCCTTGGAGAGGGTATATTAAAATTGTCCGGATGTTTGTAACGCATAGAAGGAAGCATCTCCGACCACATAAAGTATATATATTCTTGATCAGCATGACGAGCTGAGTTGATATAGCCATGTCCGTCTGTCCGTCTGTCCGTCCGTCTGTCCGTCTGTTTCTATGCTATCTCCTTCGTCAGTTTTAAAGCTATCTTAATCAAACTTTGCACGAAGTCTTCTTCTTCTTCTTTATTGGCATCACAACCGTTTGACGGTCTCGGCCGCTGCAACTTATGTCCGCCAGTCGCTTCTGCTCCGTGCGAGTTGGCACCAGTTTTTCACGCCAAGCTTGGAAATGTCTTTCCGCACCTGGTCGTCCCACCTTGCCTTGTCCCAGTTCTTTCGCATTCCTCTTGTAGACCATTTTTGCTGGAGCTTTATCATCCATACGGGTAACATGTCCCAGCCAGCGCAGCCGCTGTTGCTTTATGCGCTTGACCAGACTAGTATCCCCATAGAGCTCATACAGTTCGTCATTCCTTCGGATGCGAAAATCCTCGCCAACATTCAAAGGTCCATAAATCCGAATCTTTCGCTCGAAAACGCCAATCGCCGCCTCATCCGCTGATGATATTGCCCATGCTTCTGCGCCGTATTGCAGGACAAGGATGATAAGCGACTTATATAGCGCTATTTTTGTTCTTCGCTTGAGGTTTCTGCTCTTGAGCTCCCTACTTAGCCCGTAATAGCATCGGTTTGCGAGCGTGATTCTTCTTCAAATTTCCAGGCTGATGTTGTTGTCGCCGGTTGTCATCGTTCCGAGGTAGACAAAGTCCTCTACAACTTTAAAATTGTACTCTCCCATTGCAACAGATTGCCCAAGTCGTGTGTACTTCTGTTTCGAAGACACTAGGTACTTCGTCTTGTCATCGTTTACCGCTAAACCCATTAGCTCAGACTGATTCTCAATCTCTGAAAACGCATTGTTTACTGCCTGTTCGGTTTTGCCGATAATGTCAATATCATCGGCATATGCGAGTACCATTACATCTTTATTAAAGATGGTGCCCGATCTGTTGGCATTTGGGCACTGGCGCAGTATATACTCCATCAGCAGATTAAAGAAGTCACACGATAAGGTGTCACCCTGCCTTAAACCTCTTTTGGTATCAAAAGGCTCGGAGAGGTTCGTTCCTATTTTGACGGAGCTTTGAGTGCTTCTCAACGTCATCATGCAAAGTCGAACGTACTTTGCTGGAATACCTAAAGTAGACAGGGCTTCGAAAAACCTTGACCTTATCGGCGTGTCGAAAGCGGCTTTGTAATCGATAAAAAGATGGTGATTTTCGATGTTTCTCTCATAGGTCTTCTCCAGGATTTGGCGCAATGTGAATATCTGGTCTTACCAGGTCTAAAGCCACACTGATAAGGTCCAATCAGTGTATCAATTAGGGGCTTTAGGCGTTCACAAATAATGCGGGACAGAACCTTATATGCGATGCTGCAGGGTCTCCTTTTTTAAAGATCGGTCAGAGAACACTTAGATTCCAATCGTCAGGCATGCTTTCATCAACCCATATACGGCACAGAAGTTGGTGCATGCACCTTACCAATTCTTCGCCTCCAGCCTTGAACAATTCAGCGGGCAGCTCATCAGCGCCTGGCGACTTGTTGTTCTTTAGCCTTCGTATGGCTAAACAGACTTCCTGTTGGGTCGGCGGGTCTATCTCTATGTTGTCGATTGGTGGCATCGCTACTTCTCTAAAGGCGGCATCATGTTCGTCATCGCCTCCCAGTAGGTTGGAAAAGTAGCTTCTCCATTTGTTAAGCGCCACTTGCGGATCTGTGACCAGATTCCCCAGTTCGTCTTTGCATTGTGCGACTCTGGGCTTGAAACCTTCTGTTTATTGCTTAATCTTTTGGTAAAATTTTTGAGTCTCCCTCATGCCGAATAACATCTCGACTTCCTCGCGCATGCGCCTTTCCTGCTCTATCTTTTTTCTACTAAAAAGGCGTTTCTCCTCTTTCCTTTTCTCCAGGTATCGCTCTTTAGCAGCCCGCGTTTCTCTCGACTGCAGAGTTCTCCTGTAGGCAGCGTTTTTCTCTGCAGTAGCGCGTCGGCACTCCTCGTCGTACCAAGACCGCTTTCGAGGGGGCTCGGAGTAACCAAGTATATCCTTCGCAGCCGTACCCATGGAGTGCGATATACGCTGCCACTGTTCGCATATATCGGAAGGGAATGGGGAGGTTTCCCTGAGCAGTTGGGCGAGTTTAGCTGTGTAGGCTTCAGAGGTCCCTTGTGATTGCAGCTTCTCGACGTTTAGCTTTCGACGTGTGCCAGAGCGTGAGGCATGTGCCACACTGAGCCGCGTACGTACCTTGGCTGCAACCAGATCCGAGTCTATGTTGGCTCCTCGAATCGCACGCATGTCTAGTACACTCGATGAATGCCTTCCATCGATCACAACGTGATCAATCTGATTTCGTGTTCGTTGACCAGGGGACTTCCAGGTCGCCTTATGGATGTCGAGGTGTTCAAATCTGGTACTACTTATGACCATGTTCCGGCCCGCAGCGAAGTCTATTAGCCTCTCTCCGTTACCGGAGGTTGTTTCATGAAGGCTAAATCGTCCGACTGTCGATCCAAAAACTCCTTCTCTCCTGACTTTCGCGTTAAAATCGCCTAGCACGATCTTTAGGTGCTCATAGAATTCATCTTTTATCGGGTCTTTCTTGTCTTCTGTTGGCGCGTGAGCACAGATAAGACTAATATTAAAATATTTTGCCTTAAGTCTGAGCGCGGCTAGCCGTTCATCAACTGGTGTGAAGCTGATGACAGAGCAACGCAGTCTATCACTCACTGCAAAGCCGCAAACATGTCCGCTGTAGTAGATCTCCCAGGGTGGTTTCTGTTCTGTCTTCTCTTTTGGTAGCGTTATTATCTTGCTCCCATGTCCAATCCATCGCATTTCCTGGAGTGCGATAACGTCCGATGAATATTTCTTGAGGACATTCACCAAGGCGATATCATCACCATCTCTGTTGAGGGTGCGGACATTCCAGGTGCACATTCTCAAATCGTGGTCCTTAAAACGTTTGCGTGGGTCGTCGTCAGGGGGTGTCCGTATCCGAGGCATTGTAGTCGCAGTTTTCTTTGGTGGAGATTTTTTACGGTGGTGGGTACCAAACCCAACCGATCAAAAGCTTCCCTGACCACATACACCCCCATTAGGTCCAGAAGATCTATGACTAGAAGTTCTGAACCACCACCACGAAGTCTTTTGGTATAAATACGCTGCACATTTGTCGGAACCGGCCGGATCGGATGACTATAGCATATAGCTTCCATAGGAACGATCGGTTGAAAAACTAGTTTTAGTGAGAAAAACTTTTTTGTTTTTAGTGCTATCGCTACCAACGCTCGTATTTATAAGTTTTTTATGATTTCACATAATTTCACCAAAACTTGTCGAAATCGGACTACTATATAGTATAGCTGCCATACAAAAGTTAAGTCTGGAAAAAAGTCTTAGTGAGAAAAACTTTTTTGTTTTCAATGTTATCGCTCCCAACGCCCGTATTTATAAGTTTTCAATGATTTTACATAATTTCAACAAGATTTTTCGAAATCGGACCTTTATATAGTATAGCTGCCATACAAACTGTCAAACACATATCAAGCTCCAAGGGTATATAAACTTCGGTCGAGCCGAAGTTAACTTGCCTCTACTTTTTTTTTTAAACTTATTCAATTAATTAGATAAGCAAATCTTCATTGAAAACAATCGTCTAAAAAGTATAAAAATTAACATTTTTTAAAACTTTCAACTTTTTCAAGTTGGGCATGCGAAATAAAAATTAAATTTATCTGCCTGAGAGTATAAAATGTTGATGTCCGATACATATCAAAGTCCTATCTCTTACCCTCTTTCTTTCGTTTCTTTCGTTTATACACGGCTATATCGGCTCGGCTGATCAAGAATATATATGTGTACTTTTTACAGTGGCGTACCGTGTAGTTATGCCGCCCGGGGCGGAAGTCGACTTTGCCGCCCCCTTCCTCCTTGAATAGTCCTAAATTTTAACCTGTTTTCTATAATTACAATTAAGTTTTTCTATTTCTCAATGGCAGTATAGAATTGTAAGCTCCAAAAATTCGGAAAATATCGCGAAATAGATGGGCGCGAACTATGATGAATTAATGTGAAAATATTTATTCTTGTTTGATAATTATTCTATTATAATTAACACTATACATTGTTTTTTTTAGTCCATGTAACAAACTATTAAAGAACTCATTCTGTATTGATTACAAAGTATATTTGAAAACAACTTTCTGATTTTGCTTATTGGAATGCAATTTTTGGACTTTAATATGGAAATTGTGGTTATTTTTTTTGATATAAACAATTTTTTTTTAATAATTGTTCAGTTGACACAACTTTTGTTTCATAAGAACTTTTCAAGGCATACTACAAATCTGCACCCTCCTGCATACTCCCTTGAGAACATAATCAATATAGCAGCATGTTTGACTCTGTCTATGGTAGACCTCTGCTCTTTAATTCCTTTATACTGATTCGTAAGCTTTCAAAAATGCATTCAATGAATATTTCTTATATTACTAGATCTTGAAGTGCAGAATCTTGCAACGTTCTCCATATTGAAATGACAGCAAAGTCTAAATCACTTTCAGAAATACCACTATTTCTTAATTTAAGAGAATAATCAATATACATTTTGTAATTATTTACCGCCCCTGAAATTTGCTGCCCCTAAAATTTGCCGCCCCAAAAACATCCCGCCCCTGAAACTCACAGCCCTCAAAAATTGCCGCCCCTAAAAATTTGCCGCCCGGGGCGGGCCGCCCCCCCCGCCCCCTCGGTACGCCACTGACTTTTAGGCCGTTATATATTTTTGCACTTTGGTACAGATTATAAAAACAAGCTGTCCCTTTAAAATTTTCAAACACAAAACGAAGAAGTGAAGCTAACATTATAGTTGCCATTTAACAAATCTTCATTATTATCTTAACTCATTGGTTTTGTTCAGCTTCTTCCCCTATGTAGCTACTTTCCCCTCTTTATAAACACAAATAAATCAATATTAAATTCATCCAGCATGCCTAATTAATTACCTGGTGGCAGCAGCATCGGTCTTCCTCTCTCTCACTTGGGATGTGGTGTAGGCATTTAACTTTGGACCAACTTTTGGCCTTTGTGATAGGATGAGGCAGGCCCGTGCTCTTACTTACACACATCTTGCACATTTTCCTTAACTGAGCTCCTGGTAAATAATTCATTAATTTTCGCTTATGATTGTAATCCTCTTTTGGCGACGACCACCGACTACGACGGCGACGCCGTTGACAATTATGCAGGACTTTGGATAGGACAATAGGACGCCCCTGGTAGGACGCCCCTGGTAGGACGCCCCCTGGTTTTTCTGCTGCTCGGTCCATTGGTACCTCTAGAGTGCAAACATTTAAAATTTGAAATTTCGAATATTGTTTACTTTAGCTAGCTCTGCATGTTTGCATGATTGTGTGTGTGTCTAATAGGAACAACTTTTGTTTAGAGTTGGCTAGCCAAATAAAACATTTTTGGACCTTTTGGTAATCCTAGGTATAAAGGTGCACATAATTGTGTGTGGCTTTCGAGGTCAAATCTTTTGGTTCAACTTTACAGCTTTCGCAGCTTAACCAACATGTATATACATATATCTAGCAAACACACGGTCGTTCCACGAGGCACAAACTTGCTAAAGATGGGGAAAAAGTTGTGGCTAGCGATGGACAATTCCTTGAAAGCGACAAACTTTAAAAAAGTCCCATGAGATTTTTATTGGTGATTTTTGGAACCTAAGTAGGCGTATTAAAAATGAATTTTTTTTCTGAGATGGCTGAGATGTGGCATTTTATACGCATAAGTAAGGGATTGGTGTGTGTTCAAATCCAGAACGTAACGGTTTTTTTTTTCTTATAAGAACCTCATCTTGCCTCATCCAAGCAAATGTGTTGATCGACTGCAAGTAGGCTTAGACTTCAAATTTTAATGTATAATTTTTAGGTGTAACTTAAATTGAACACTTGCCGACCTCCTACTGCCGCCGACAATAGCTCAGTAGTAAGACCTGTGGCGCTAGGTTTCGATCTAGTGCCCCGTCGGCCTGGGTTCGATTCCCGGTTAAGGCATTGTCATATAAAAAAAAAACAAAAATTACACACACAAAAATCACACACCTTGACACTTAACACAAAGACGCACAATACCAAAGACTACCTTCCACCACAGTGTTTCCTTTCAGAAGATATTATTCAACGAAATTATTGCAGCTTCAGCAATACGTACACACAAGAGTAGCACACCACAGGAAGCTTAGCGAGTGCCAAAAAGTCCTTCTGAGCCTGGCAAGGTGACAAATGAGCGGCGAATTAGCGTCACCAAAAGTGCGGTGGACATTTAAATGCGACAACATAAACACCAGCTACAAAATAAACATATACATATGTTTAAAGAAATCCCAGTAATTATTTATATGCACACTTTGTTAGGGCTTAGCGCAGGGATTAAGCCCAAAAAGGAACCAAAACATTTGCATTTGTATTTGTACATTTGTACATTTTATGGTTTAGGTTTTGTCCACGAAGATGACAGAAAAATAATAAAGCAGCGAGTTTACAAATAATTATAAGTATTAATCTGTAAAACAAATAATGTACATAATTCAACTTGATTGATTCGTCCTTCCCATTTTATTCTCTCAACTATATCGTTCCTTTAAGAGTAAAAATTAACAACAAAAATCATAAGCAATTTTAGAAAAACTAAAGTAAACAACGATAAGTGGAATTTTTTAGTTATGTAATGATCATTTACTTTGGGGATTTGATTGGGAACGATGTTTTATACCAGCGGTAGGCACAAAATTTAAGTTTGGGAGCAGTCCACAAAAAAATGCAGAAATAAACCAACCTTAACAACTAGAATCGAGTCGACAAGCCAGACTGCACCAAACTTTATAGCATCTATCTGGGAGACCGATTGTTCTAAATATGGCAGACAAGAACTAATCATCCGATCCGGGCGGTACCGACATATTAGCAGCGTGCAGATAATAGAAGACTCTGATACTGAAGTACCAGTTCGCGCAGAATCAGACAGACGGACGGGGAAAAATCAATATACACAACTTGTGGGAAAACTCAGAAATACGAGTGTCGATGAAATTTTTTCCAAATATGATGTTTGGAATACAAAATTGATTATTTTTGTCTGATTGAATCCTTCATAAATTATGTTTTTATTAACAAGTTTGTGTACAACTATTTATCGGATGTGCAGGAAATTTTTAAAGGATGATTTTAATAGCCCAATTCCACTGACACATATATAAATATACGTTCGGCCAAATGTACAAATTTTTGGCAAGGTTTCAATTATACAAATTTTACCCTCCAATTATCTACATTCTGAAAATTTGTGTCCATTCGCCCTTACAATACTTATAATCAAAAATAAACGGAAAACATGTTTTCAACGGTAAAACCTACCTTTGTACATAATAAAACAGTAAGAGAGTATCAGTCGAGTAGAACGACTCCGAAATACCTTGTGCAATTGAGATTTACACGCATGATGACGTTGAGAAGCACTCAAAGCTCCGTCAAAATTTGAACGAACCTCTCCGAGCCTTTTGATATTAATAGAGGTTTTAGGCAGGGTGTCACCCTTATCGTGTGACATTTTAAATCTGTCCAAATGCCAACATATCGGGCACCAACTTTAATAAAGATATAATGCTACTCGCATATCCCGATGATATTGAAATCGAACGGGCGGTAAGCAGGGCATTTTAAGAGATTGAGAAGCAGTCTAAAGTTATGGCTTAGTGGTAAACGAGGACAAGACGAAATGCCTTGTATCCTTGAAACTGAAGTCTACGCGTCTTGGACAATCAGCTACAATGGGAGAGTACAACTTTAAAGTTGAAGGTGATTTGTCTACCTCGGAAGGAAGATAACCTGCGACAACGACATCAGCCTGGAAATCCGAAGAAGAATCACGCTCGCAAATCGATGCGACTACGGGCTCAGTAAGGAGTTAAATAGCAGAAACCTCACGAGAAGAACGAAAATGGCGCTATACAAGTCGCTTATCACTCAGTCCTTCAGTACGGCGCAAAAGAATGACCAATATCATCAGCGGATAAGGCGGGGAGAATTTGTGTACCTTTCAAAATTGGCGAGGACTTTCGCATCTGAATGAGTAATGAACTGTATGAGCTCTACTAGACTAGTGTCGCAGTCAAGCGCATAAATCAACAGCGGGTGCGCTGGCTAACACATACTACCCGTATGGATAAACAAGCTCCAGAAAAAATGATCTAAAATAAGAATGCCAAAAAATTGAGACTAGGCAAAGTGGGACGACCAGGTGCAGAAATACATTTCCAAGCTTGGTGTGAACAACAGTTGCCATCTCGCACAGAACAGAAAGGACTGGCGGGCATTAGTAGCAGCAGCCTAGACCGTCAAACGGTTGTGATGGCCAATGAAGAAGAAGAAGAAAAATTGAGATATACATGCAAACACAAATACATAATCGCACACGGATATACGCGCGCGCACACTGACTCATATACATACGCCCTAGCTGCCTAAAAAGGCACAGCGCCCCAACAAGAAAAATTTGTTCGTGTATAAGTTTGGTGTTTTTGCTCGGATCTTGTTGCGCTTTTCACAATAAAAAGCCTTCTTCTTCATTATACAAACATTTGCAGAACTTTAAGATTTCCTTAAACTTATTTTCAATAAATGCATAAATGTAGTCTGCGCAATCTAACCCTTCAACAAGAGATGTTAGTGTTAACGAAATAACGTACGCAAATATTATTTTTAAATTTTTGAGTTGACTTTATTAAAGAAATGTTCGTAAGACTTAAAAACTAATTGGGTTTCCATTAATTATGCTGGCCAAGTATCTGCAATAATGGAGATTGCAAATCAGGCTGCATTCTCACATCTATTACGCTGTCCGTGAATTCTGAGCAAGGTGAACAGCCACAACTCGAGGGCACCTCGTGCTAAGATAAGAAAAAATATTTGTAAAGTTAATATCAAATAAATTGAATAACAAAATATATAAATAGCAAGTCTCAAAGTAAGTCAGCGATATGTACAGTTTTGGCTGGAAACTAGTGTTCACAAAACTTACGCGTTGCGTATACGTATATCCATCGTCGCAGATCATGTTCACTGAGATCGTCTGATAGGATTTGATGCTGCAGCAGGTACAGAACTTTTCATGCATATTATTGAGTGTATTATACTTGGATCCTGAATTACAGGCGCCCACACAATCTGTAAATCCTTTAATGGGCTCTGCATTAATACAAACACCGTGTCCTGGTTTGGGTAACTTGAGCAGTTCTTTGGTCTGAGATTCAGCCAAAGAAATTGGCAAGCAGGTTGCTATAAGGACAAGTATTTTTTTAAATTATTTGTCTCACTTATATTCAAATACTCACATTTGTCCTCCACCACGGGCTCCAGTTTACATCTCTTGCAGCAACCATCCTGATATAGCAAATGTGACAAACATTTGCTCACATCGGGACAAATTTCTTTGGAAGAACTAACCATCAACAGATTATCCTTCTTTACGCAGGTAAAATATGTACAATTATCTGACGATTTCCATTGGGATTCTATCTCATAAAGCTTCCCTTCGAACACACAAGCCGATTGTATACATTCTCCACAGCATTTTGTTTGATCCTTTTTCATGTAGGTATAACCCGGAGCACAATCTGTGTTACATTGTTCCAGAGTGCTAGTCACCTGGGCATTACCATCGGGTCCATAGGAGCACACTTCATGTTTACATACATCCTTGGCATGTAACCATTTTTCACCAATTTGTTTCGTGAATTTCGAGGATTCTGCCAGATCATATTGAACAATGCAAAGATGCTGCGGGGGTACTGGAAAATATATATTAAAAGTACAACAGAAATGGGATTTTAATATGTTATACAACACTATAGACTTTTCATTTATAGTATTTTATTGTTACCAAAAAAAAACACCTAAAGTTAACATCGGTATATTTCATGGAACAATAACTACTCGCATGCTTGAGATTTTATCAAACCACACGGCTAAAACATACACAAAATTCAATACCACTCAGCTGATACAGCTTCGAAGGCGATCATGTAGGTTCAGTATAACAAACTATACTCATAGAAAACAAATAATTAGAGTACGAACGCTCTTGAAAAAAAAATCTAGTCGCACTTGAATTTTCAAGAATGTTGCTCTTGGTATCAAGATATGTTCATTCTCAACGTGGTTCTATAGGCAAGGGGTGTGAGGGAACGCAAACTTTGAGAGAATAAGGTTGGATAACATGAAAAAAAAATGGAGGCAAGCTAACTTCGACTCGACCGAAGTTTATATTTGAGCTTGATATATGGGTCATTCTTTTACAAACCGAACAGCGAAAAAATTTTTTATTTTTAATTTTAATAAAAAAAAATCCGAAATTAGATCTCGACATGCCCACCAAAACGTAATTTGCGGTTTTGCACAAACATTTTTTTTAATTTTATAAACAATTTCAAAAATCGTCAAAAACGAAAAAAGGAAAAAAAAGAGTTTTTTAAAAACGTGATATCTCTGAATTGGTTTATCAGACAGGTCTCAAGTTGATATTGATGGAAAGCATTTTACTGTATCTACTCAAATTATCTCTCTATATATAAAAGAAAGTGTCCTGATTCACTGATTCACTGACTGACTGACTGACTGACTGACTGACTGATTGGCAATCATCGCACAGCCCAAACGGTAAGAGATAGAGGGAAGTTCTGTTGGTGGTGAAAGTGCGTACTAAGACGCTGTTTTGGAAAATTCCACCCGGAAAAGTCGGAAAAGCGTCGGAAAAGTTTGTATAGGAAAAATGTAATTTTTCATCCGATTGACTTGAAACTTGATTTGTAAGCTTAGTACGCGAAATAATTCGACACGTGTTTTCCCGATTTTGGAAAATCTGACCACGAGGAAAATTCCCGGAAAATTCTGCATGAAAACAGCTATTTTTCATCCTATTGGCTTGAGACGCGGTTTGAAAGGAAGGTAGGTGAAATAAATTGAAATGAGATTTTCTGAAGTTGGAAAATTCGACCCAACGGTCGGAAAATTCCCGGAAAACTCTGCATGAAAAAAACCATTTTTCATCCAATTGGCTTGAAACTCGGTTTGTAAGGACAAAATACGAAATAATTTGAAATGTGATTTTTCAATGTCGGAAAATTCGCCCACGAAGAAAATGGTCGGAAAATTCTGCATGCAAAAAACTATTTTTCGTCCGATTGGCTTGAAATTCGGTTTGAAAGGACAGAATGCGAAATAGTTTGAAATGAGATTTTCTGAAGTTGGAAAATTTGACCCAACGGTCGGAAAATTCCCGGAAAATTTTGCATGAAAAAACTATTTTCATCCGATTGGCTTGAAACTCGGTTTGTAAGGACAAAATACGAAATAATTTGAAATGTGATTTTTTAATTTCGGAAAATCCGCCCACGAGGAAAATGGTCGGAAAATTCTGCATGCAAAAAACTATTTTTCATCCGATTGTCTTGAAACTCGGTTTGAAAGGTCAAAATCGGAATTAATTTTTGTTTTTATATTCCGATGTTGGAAATACTGCCGGGAAGCACACTGGGATGTGGGTGGAAAGTGGGTGGTAAGTGGATGTAAAGTGAGTGGAATGTAGCGGGAATTGGGAGCGATGTGGGCGGGAAATGGGCTGGAAACGGGTGGTATGTGGGTGGGATGTGGGCGGGAAATTGGCGGGAAGTGGGGGGATGAGGGTGGGATGTGAGTGGAATGTGAGCGGGATGTGGGCAGTAAGTGGGCGGGAAATTGGCGGGAAGTGGGTGAGATGTGGGTGGGATGTGGGTGGTAAGTGGGCGGGAAATTGGCGGGAAGTGGGTGGGATGTGGGCGGGAAGTGGACGGCGGAAAGAGGGCGGGAAGCGGGTGGTATGTGGGCGGGAAGTGGGTGGGATGTGGGTGGTACGTGGGCGGGAAGTGGGGGGATGAGGGTGGGATGTGAGTGGAATGTGAGCGGGATGTGGGCGGCGGTAAGTGGGCAGGAAGTTGACGGGAAGTGGGAGAGATGTGGGTGGTATGTGGGCGGGTTGAGGGCGGTAAGTGGGCGGGAAATTGGCGGGAAGTGGGTGGTATGTGGGCGGGAAGTGGGTGGGATGTGGGTGGGATGTGGGTGGGAAATGGGTGGTAAGTGAGTGTGCGTTGTTGTACTTTTGAAGGCGCAGCGAAGCGCGACGGGTTATTTGCTAGTCTATATATATAAAAAAGTTCAACCTGACTGACTGACTGACTGGTGACCGTCGCACAGCCTAAACCATAAAAGATAGGAAGATGAGATTTTCACAGTAGTTTTATCTTATGGTGAAAGTGAGTACTAAGAACGGATTTTGGAAAATTCTGTCGGCAAATGTGGAAAATTCGCGGAAAACAGTTGTATGAAACTTTTTTGTTTTTCATCCGATCAAGTTCAAACTCATTTTCAAAGATCTATATGAAAATTCGACAACAACTGCTTACCAATCTTCCGGAAAATTCATGGAAAGTGGGTGGTCAAGGTTGTATGGGCGAAACTTTAGTTGCCAGCGATTAGCGCCAAATTAATTTTCAAAATTACACATAACAAAACATAAGTTGTAAGCATAGTACGCGAAATAATTTGACACGTGTTTTCCCGATTTTGGAAAATCCGCAAAAGAGGAAAATGGCCGGAAAATTCTGAATACAAAAAAGTATTTATCATACGATTGGCTTGAAACTCGGTCTGTAAGTAAAGAATACGAAATAGTTTAAAATGTTATGTTCCGAAGTTGGAAAATTTGACCTGACGGTCGAAAAATTCCCGGAAAACTCTGCATGAAAAAAACTATTTTTCATCCGATTGGCTTGAAACTCGGTTTGCAAGGACAACATACGAAATAATTTGAAATGTGATTTTTCAATGTCGGAAAAGCCGCCCGCGAGGAAAATGGCCGGAAAATTCTGCATGCAAAAACTATTTTTCATCCGATTGGCTTGAAACTCGGATTGTAAGGTCAAAATGAGAGTTTATTTTGTTTTTAATTTTCCGATGTTGGAAATATCGCCAGGATGCTCACTGTAAAGTGAATGGGATGTGGGTGGGATGTGGGTGGAAAGTTGTTTTGGAAGTGGGTGGTAAGTGGATGTAAAGTGGGTGAAATGTGGCAGGAAGTGGGAGGGACGTGGGTGGGATGTGGGAGGGATGTGGGTGGGATGTGGGAGGGATGTTGGTGGGATGTTAATGGGAAGTGGACGGGAAGATGGCGGGAAGTGTGTGGTATTTGGGTGGCAAGTGGGTGAGATGTAGATGGCAAGTGGAATGTGGGCAAGTGGTGGGATGTAGGTGGGAAGTGGGTGGGATGGAAATGGGAAGTGGATGGGATGAGGGTGGAATGTGGCGGTAAGTGGGAGTAATGTGGGTGGGATGTGGGAGGGATGTGGGTGGGATGTTAATGGGAAGTGGACGGGAAGATTTCGGGAATTGTGTGGTATGTGGGTGGCAAGTGGGTGGAATGTGGGTGGGATGAAGGTGCGAAGTGGGCGGAAAGTGGGTGGGATGTGGGCGGTAAATGTGCGGGAAGTGGGTGGGACGTGGGCCTGAAGTGGGTGGTAAGTGGGTGTGCGTTGGTTATACACTGTTGAAGGCGCAGCGAAGCGTGACGGGCTATTTGCTAGTGATTTTATAAATTTTTAAATAGTTTAATAATATTAAGTAAATGTTGCTAAAAATGATTTATAATTTTTTCAAAGTGTTAACCACCATGATATAGCTTCTAAGGATAAACAAATTAGTGCGCTAAATATAACTTAAATTTTGGTGTTTTCAAAAAGATGGATACTTTTATAGTTTATTTGTTGAAATTATGTAAAAAAAAATTTTTTTAATTCCGAAACTGCGTTGCCTTAAGCTCGCTTAACTTTTTGGTCAAGATTAGCGCTAAGCGATCTCCCTATACGCGGTTAAACTGTTGATTTCACAAATTTGGACTGTCTTGGAAATTTTATGACTTTTTGGACAGTTTGGTCTACACTTCCTATATTAAGTCTTGATGATTTATTAATTTTTATACCCTTGCAAAGGGTATTATAATTTTGCCCAGAAGTTTGCAACGCATAGAAATATTCATTTCCGACCCCATAAACTATATATATTCTTGATCAGGGCGACGAGCTGAGTCGATTGAGCTTTGTCCATCCGTCTGTCTGTCCGTCTGTCTGTCTGTTTCTACGCAAACTTGTTTCTCAACTTTAAAGCTATCGAGCTGAAACTTTGCACAGATTCTTCTTTTTACTGCACACTGCTAATATGTCGGAACCGACCGGATCGGATGACTATATCTTATAGCTGCCATAGGAACTATCGGTCGAAAAGTGGGTTTTTGTGAGATAACTTTTTGTTTTTAATGTAAACGCCTTCCGCTTCTACAATTATTAGTTTTATACGCTTTTACACAGATTTGGAAGTTTTGGTCTAAATCGGATGACTATATCTTATAGCCGCCATAGGAACTATCAGTCGAAAAGTGGGTTTTATTTAGAAAAATTGTTTGTTTTAATGCTGACGTTCGTAAACTCTGATGTATTAAAACATTTGCAAGGGTATAAAAACTTCGGCAAAGACGAAGTTAGCTTGACCTTCTCGTTTAATTTATTTTATATTGTTTTTAATTATTTTTTAAAAATTAAATATTTACGCTTACATGATCTCAACTTGTTAAAAAATTTATTAGCTTGTGAAGCAGATAGCAGTTTTAAATTAGCAACCTTTTTGCTGATAAAAAGCTGAATTTTCAAATTCAATGCCATTTTAGAGGAATACAACTAGTAAAAGGCGTAAAGTTTTGCTCTAAAAGCTTAAAGCAATTTAATAGGCAGCTATTTTGGTGAAGAACTTAAGTATATGGCAACAAAAAAATTAGTTTGATTGAAAATACACACATTTGGGGCCGTTTTAGAGGATGTAGAAGTGTCCATATTGTAAAACCATGTTCAGCAAAGTTATTTGGTATGTCAAAAGCTTTTTTTTTTTGCCAAAGAAAGTATGAGAAAAATCCAGACTTTTTAAAAGTTATACTTAAAAAAGTAAAAAAATACGTTTTTAAAAAAAAGTATTTTAAGGAATACTCCAGGAAAACATGAACTTTTTTGTCAGCTACAACTTTGCCGAAGACAGTTTTCAGCTATCAGCAAAACTGAATGAGCTGTTTGCTCAAAACTAATAACACTTTTTTTTAGTTACATCCAACTTTAACAACTTTAAGGGCCCAAAAAAAATGTTACCAATCTAGCCAAACGCTGATAGGGATTTACTCAGTTCGAGTAGCACTTTCGATTCCGCATAGAGTAGTTTGGTAGTTTTGAAATAAGTTAAAATTTGTCGCACTGTGTAATCATAAAATATGCCTTATTATTATTAATTTCTAAATTAAAACCATACAACAAAAAATAAGCTGTGCTCGTTTTTCTGTTCTGATTCAGATTTTCTTACTTTTGTTATAGTGTCTTTCCAAACCAGTCCATTTAAATATTATTAATTATTATTATTGTAAACGAAAACGTGTTGTTTATGAGTACTTATACTGAAATAAAAATTGGTAAATTTTCGCGGTTTTTGGTCTCATGCATTTCTCTTGTAGAGGCCTAACGCATAGCTAATGGCTATACGTGGAGCAACTGTGCTAATTTACACTAATTTTTTATTAATGGTTTTTATTTAAGCAAAGTCTATTTACTGTACAAACTTTGTCCAACAAGGCACACCCAGCTTACTTAATTGTTAGTTTTAAGTTAAAACTTTTCACTGTTGCTCAGAACAGTTGAAAAATTCACTTGCAGTTGATTAAGTTGTATGTAACAATTAATTTAAAAGCTGCAACTCATATTTAAATAGAACAAAAAATTTTAAATGCCGTTGAATTAGGTGATTTAAATTATTAATTGTTCAAATCGGCCTAAAAGCAATTATTCAGGATTGTAAAAATCGAACTTTTGCGCTTAAAACAAGTAATTCGCACTGAACTACAAAAACATGTATTTTTTGTCTAACTTTGTAACTCAGAAAATCGGCAGACAAACGGACGTAGCTATAATAACTCAGCTTGCAAACAACTTATCCTCAAGTACCCTTTGAAATACTTACCACATTTATGACTAGGACAGCAGGCGCCCGTTTCCTGCGTTGTCTTAACCTCATAGAAACGTTCAAGACAACTCTTAGGAGCTGACGGACATTGCTCTGGTTTGCAAATGATTTTCTGGGTGGGACAGCATCCCTCTTCAATCTTAACCAGTTGTTCGCCAGGCAATAGCTCGCGTGGTAGCTTCAGTTCTTCACACTCTTCTTTGGGTTTGCACTCTAATAAAGTATTAACCAATTGTATAATCCGGATTTTCCTTATTCAGAGTGAAAAAAACCTACCACAGATGTATTGGGGACAGCCATTAACATCATTCTTTTGCTTCTTAAATTGTCCAGGACCGCAAACCGGCATCAGAGGCGCCAGACACAATTTCTGCGATTCCTTTTGCTCGGGAACACAACGATATCTGGGACAACAGTCCTCTGCGCTCACCATTTTCTGAGGTTGATAGCCCACAGCGCATATATTCTCCTCCACCTGACATTTCTTAACAACACATGAAGTTTTGCCTTTAGCATCACATTGACAGTCCGTACATTTATCCTTTTGCCATTGATCACCGGGAAGATGGACTCCGTCATCACATTTCGAGCAAGCTATCTCGGGTATACACTTGCCAGCATCCATTACTTGTCCTTGCGGACAAAAACAACCCTCAAAACGTTCCGAACTTAAACACATCTCATCGCTCTTCACCGTATGGAATACAGCTTCAGTCTTCAGATTTACAGCATCATACTCGGACAGGGCTTTAATGGTATCACAATTCTTGGCACAGCCACATGACTCATAGACCATATCGCTGGGGCAATCATAGGGACACAGCTGTGGCCTTCTCCAATTAGTGCAGATGCCATGTTGATTACACTCCTTGGCATAGGCAGCCAAGGCAACACACACGCCCTGTTGACTATTTCCTGGCTTGCAGATATCCTGCTGGCAGGCTGAAACATAAGCCACTGGCTCCACCACCAATGGACATTTGCCAAATAGCTCCTCATTGTAGAACTGCAAGCAGGGATCCTTCTCAGGCGGCAGGGGAATGCACTGATCCTTGGGCACATCCTCACTAAGACACTCTAAAGCATCGGTCAGTCCGAGTTTGGGTTCATCTGCTTGCCAACTTTCAATGACATCTATACCGGGTTTTTTCTTTGCAGGATTGGGCTGCAAATCATTGGCAGCATTGCCATTGCAATCGCCACAAAGACCCTCCATTTTACTGCCATACTTGATGCTGGGCACACCCAACGAGAATATTAAATTATCCAAGGAGGCGGTGAGATCAACATGAGATTCAGGTAATGACAGAATTAATTCTTTTCCCTCCACCTGTCGTAGCGTTATCCAGCTGTCTTTGTAGGGCAATCGTTTGACTTCAAAGCCGTCGACAAGAACCTGGAAGGGGGGGTTAAAAATATATTAGAACAGGTTACAAAAATTGTATCCTAAATATTCAATAGTTCTATGATTAATATTTTACGAAATTTTGGAGCCACATTAGAACTTAACATACAATTTATATTCGGAATTTCGGGGTTTGAAGCAGTTTGGATCATAATATATCTTACCTGCAACGCTTTTGTTTTATTGGCCACTCTTTGAACATGTATCACATGATCGCCATTCAAGATATGCAACGATTTGGCACAGCTTCCACCCACCACCGGACTTGTCTGACCCAGTTTCTTGCAATCATCCATGCTTACATACACTTGGAAGGTGTGTACACCAGGCAACACAACGTCGCGCGAAAGCAAATAGGTACAATTGCCATTGAAACTAAAACTCTTGCGATCATAGGTCATATACTTGGAGCCACCCATAGCATTGCAAACACAGTCCTTGCAATCGGCTAATGGTACACAGTTTGGTCCCTTGCGCACGGTACCCTCGGGACAATAGCAACCCGGGAAACAGGCATCTGGCAAGACAGGACAATCATCGCCAGACAGATTATCACACGAGGGTTCACAGCGCCGCTTGTAACAATCAGAATGAACTAAATTCGTGGGACAACTGATCTCACATTGGTGTACAGCACGCCAAGTGTTTAACTGAGCCAACGGATTGACACTTAGGCATTTTTTAACAAAGCTCTCCATAATATTGCACTTGCAGGCACTGGGATCACCATTGTTGGCCTGCAGACAATCGCAAGCAGCTTCCAGGCAATAATTGTTGGAGAATTGTTTGTAGTTTATGGACTTGTGGCAACGAGCAAAAGTGGGATGACTGCGGAAAACAAAACCATTATTCTTAGAATTCTGGAACTTTAATCACTTTACTTACTTGATGATATTGCACAGTTGCAAGGCCTTGGCTTGCATGGTCCTGGAACATTTCAGATCGCCGCACTGATCCTTGGGTATACGTTGATCATACCAACTGTCGCCAAACTTCTCGGTGTTACCCAAAACTTGACCATCTGGTGAACGCTTATCATCTCTGGGATTGCCATTGTAATAACCACACAGACCATCCACGGTGCGTATGAATTTCGAGGAGATGCCCACCTTAACTATGCCTATATCATCCAGTTGCACCCAAAAACCATATTTTGTGGAAACAGCTAAAAGAGTTTTACCCGGCTGAGAGACCACAAAGGAAGCCTTGCAGATGGGAGAGTTAATCAACTGTTCCACTGTGAAGTCAAATCCATTGAACTTAAGTTTAAGATTAGGTAACAAAACCAATTCCTTGTTAGCCTCAATATCCTTAATGGTGATCACTTTGTGACACACTTTGCGAGTCTCATCGGTGCATTGTTGATGAACTGTGGAGTGAAAGGTACAAATTAAAGAAGTTGTGAGCAGAAAAAATCTTTCAGAGACATCTATCGCAATTTATTCAAACTACCAGGTTCAAAAGTTTTTCGGCGTGTATTTTGAGAATATGGTTGGAACGATTCTAACACGGCTTATGGGGGTTGACCAGTGTGATGGTTTCAAAGAATCGAATTTTGTTTATTCATAAATCGCATCTATAACTTTTTTTTAATATGTTGGTAAAAGGATTTTTCGATATTCGACGTCGTTAGAGAGTTATTGCGCTAAGAACAGACGTGAACAGAGAAATAAAAGTTCAAGTTCATATTCGTAGATTAATATAAACTTTTAAAAACATTGTTTTGTTCATTTCAATTTAAGGCCCAATTCCAGATGACATAAAAATCAATTTTTATGTTGGAGTTCACATGAATAGAAACACTTTTTAATTGTTTTGAAATCTGAATGCTATTGCAATGCATTCTTATTTGAACGAAGTATTGTGCCGAAATAAATTTTTATGTCATCTGGAAATAGGCCTTTACTATGAAAAAATAATTTCTTTCTAAAACAATATTACTTTTTCTAGTTGTCGCACAGATTAAAATGCATTTTTTTTTTTTTTTTTTCATCACCCGAAATCGTATTGACCAATGCAGTAGTTTTTTTTGAAGGGTACTGTATCTTCAGATTTTTTTTTAAAATTTATTTTATTTGCCTAAACGTTCTATTGGGGTCTTATAAACACCTTATAAACACCCTGTAAAACTTTCAAACAGGTCCGAAAATATGATTTACAAAATTTAACAAAAACAATTCTTTTTTCTGACCCTCATATATGGAAAAATGTTTTATCTACCCTTAAAAACTTCCATGTTTTTTATATTTTTTGTTAAAAAATTTATAAAAGAGAAGGCCAAGCTAACTTCGACTTTGCCAAAGTTTTTATACCCTTGCAAATGTTTTAATACATCTGAGTTTACGAACGTCAGCATTAAAACAAACAATTTTTCTAAATAAAACCCACATTTCGACCGATAGTTCTTATGGCAGCTATAAGATATAGTCATCCGATTTTGACCAAAACTTCCAAATCTGTGTAAAAGCGTATAAGACTAATAATTGCTGAAGCGGGAGGCACTTACACTAAAAACAAAAAAAGTTTTTCTCACAAGGACCCACTTTTCGACCGATAGTTCCTATGGCAGCTATAAGATATAGTCATCCGATTTCGACCAAAACTTCCAAATCTGTGTAAAAGCGTATAAAACTTATAATTGCTGAGGCGGGCGGCGTTTACATTAAAAACAAAAAAGTTTTTCTCACAAAGACCCACTTTTCGACCGATAGTTCCTATGGCAGCTATAAGACATAATCATCCATACGGTTCTGACATATTAGCAGAGTGTAGTAAAAAGAAGACTGTGTGCAAAGTTTCAGCTCGATAGCTTTAAACTGAGAGACAAGTTTGCGTAGAAACAGACAGACGGACAGACATACGGACGGACAAAGCTCAATCGACTCAGCTCGTCGCCCTGATCAAGAATATATATAGTTTATGGGGTCGGAAACTAATATTTCTATGCGTTGCGAACTTCTGGGCAAAATTATAATACCCTTTGCAAGGGTATTAAGAGGTAAAAAATTATCGCAATTTTCCAAAAATAATATACTTGGAAATTTTTTTTAGCATGTCTTGACGCACTTTAAACCATATTTCTTAAGAACTATTTGACTGATTTTGATAGTTTTTTTCGGTAAATGCTAACACCCAAATGCATCAAATCAATATTTTAAATCTATCAAAAATAATTTTCATATCATCGAAAACAGTGTTGACCAACTTTCAAATTCTCTTCTTTAAATTACTCCTAATACCCACCATTCTGGTGTGAACTAGGATACTTTTGATCGGTCATTAAGTATAAGCTATTATCATTATTAAGTGGCCATGTGTGGCCCAGCGGTTAGTGTGCTCGGCTGCTGGGCGGGAGGTCGTGGGTTCAATCCCACCTTGAAACATCTATAAATAAAATTTTTTTCTTTAGAAAATAGCTTTTACGCATCCGGTCACCTTCACCAGCTATTAGCGCAATTTTAAAGTAACTAGCCATGAAAAAGGAAAATTTTAAACTTTTCCATTCGGATTCGGCGTTAAGCTGTAGGTCCCTTTCTTTTGTGCGAAAAATGTAAGGCACACACGACAAGAGATTGAGAGAAGCTTAGCTTGGCCCCTTTAGAGCTGCATAGCCAATTTTACATTTTCTTTATTATTCTTATTTGCTCAATTTTCGTATGAGTTTAGATTATCATAAACATGGGTAAATATGGTGAACATCGAAAGGTGAAAAACGCGAGATTTGCTAATTTTTAAAATGAGTTTAGACTTTCTTACGCTTTGAAAGATGTACCTAATAATAATGCTATGTTTACACATCAACTTAACTCCGATATCAAAAGATATCCAATTGATATTGCTTACGAATTACCTTAAGACAGGCATAACTCGAAATAATCAATTTTGAGAAAAACGCGCTTATATGGAGTTAACCCGAAAAAATGGGTCATTTAGCTTCCAGTTAATCTACTAAAATGTGATCAATTTAAAATGCTTATTAATAAAATTGGAAAATATGATGTTTTGCGGCATATCGACTGCAGGACAGCTGAGATATTCCGCTCTTGCACTAACATGAAAATGAACGTGTGAAATGATATTGCGACATATTCTCATCTCACATGGAAAGTATCAATTTAAAATTGTTGCACAAAGTACACAATACAGGGAATAATTCTGCATCATTAAGTCAAAAATAGTATTTTAGTAATTCTGTCAGTCTTAAAGATATTTTTTAACAAATAATTACAACATTTTAAATGTCATTCTGAACCTATTTAATGTCAATTTAAATGAATGATATTATTTTGGACCAGAAAGATATTGTTTTCTTGTGAAAATCAAATGAACACATTGATGTTTTTAAAATGTTCTTTTTAATAAGATGAAAATTTTTCAATTTGAATTTGATTTGTAATTGTAAAGTACGCTTTACTTCTTTGTTACTGAACAGGAGTATTAACACACGCCGGGAACCTGCTAGTACTTGGGGATGCGACACCTCATATTCACAATCCTTTATAACTCACCCGATATAGACCAACTGCCATTATGTATATCCCTGGCCAGTATATGACTACAGGGTCCATATTTAAATAGTGTTCCATCGAAGGTCGTAAAACTTTTGCCACTAATTTCACAAACATCATCCTTATTGGGCCTGAGCACGCAGGTATACTTCAAGCAATCTCCCGCCTTGGCCGTACTCATATCCAATTCCACATCGTATTTCTCTGGGCATTTGGGTTCCACACAAGTCAGTGTCTCATTTTTGTCCACCTGCTTGTTGGGAATGGGCACACATGTAAATTCTTCACATTCCTCTTCCTGTTGGTAATCCAAATCAGCGCTGGGCATGGGCAAAATTTGTTTACTAGATGAGACAAACTTGGTCTTGGTTATCGTTTGGCCATCATCTACAATGGATATTTGTTTGGAGAATGTAAACATTTTGGACATTTTGCGTGCCTTTTTCTCCATAATTTTAATTCTCATTTGTGGCGGGCATACAGGGACCGGACAGGTGATAACCTCAGCTGGAAAGAAATTTTAGCTTTAATAATAATTTTAGACAAGAATATCATTCCTTCACTTACTCTCATTCTTCTCATGCTTGACATCCGGATGCACGGTAAACGAATCCCTGCAACTTGAATCCTCATCATCTGCACAATCTTGGACACCATTGCACCAGAGTATCTCTGGTATACAATCGCCACTCGATGGACACAATCTCTGTTGTTTGGGACAAGGTTCACATTTGCAGAAACAATCACTGGTGATCACTGGACGTAATTTTCCTCCCTCGCAGGGCAGACATTTCTTGGGTTTGCAATTCTTATGTCCGCCAAGAACACAAACGCATTCCTCACAAGCCGCATTCTCAAACTTATTGCCAATGGGATAGCTAACATAATTCTCCACGCAGGGACAGAGATTTCGTTGTACACATATATTGCCATCCCAGTAGAGTTGCTCATTGCAAGGACATTGTGGCGAGCTCAAAGAAGAAATGGAAATACCATCACACACATTACATTTGGTGGGCTCTTGGGTTTCCGGAATGACTTGACGTTGGATTTCAGCTGGAATGGTTTGGTAGAAAATATAGTTTTATTGATTTAATTTTAAGATTAGAGAAACCTCTAAAAACGGTGGAGCTTAAAAATTTTTCTAAAATTTCCAAGTTTGAAAAAGTAGAAAAGTATTAGATTGGTTCATTACTTTACAAAGATGTGTACTGAAATCTACACAGAAAAAAAAAAGAAATACCTCGTATCCTTTTTTCTGGTTTCTTAGGAGCACCCTTGGGCAATTTTTAGCTCCATTAAATGGTTATTTTAATATCCATAAAATAATACTAATAGTATCAAGTTCAAATATATACCCAAAATTTTCCAAAGAATCATCTCCTTTTTCTCAATGTATAACTAAAATCGACAGAAATATTGAAATGCAAGAACAAAAGTCTAATTGCACAAACTGATTCTACTAAGAAGCTTCATTCCTAAATAAAAACTTAAGATCTTAAAAGGATACCTCAAGGATAAATTCAAAAGAGAATACTTATTCGGGTGTGTCCCAGAAACCTCTAGAGGCTTTCATAAAAGCGTTAGCACTTGATATTAAAGCTGTTAGAATTTATATGTAAAGGTCAGGGGCCGGAAAAACACACATGTTCATTTTGGCGTTGCGTGTGTGTGTTAAGCCAAGCGAAAGTGCGCTCACCTAAAACATCTTTGTTGTTTCAAAAGAGAGTAGTATAAGCTCGTATACTGTCGGTGTGTTGACGTCGCTGCCGCAGAGCGGCGCTAAATGCACAGTAGATAAGAAAGTGCAGTACTCTGGTTAAGGGGCACAAATAAGCCCGACTACTAGATTGCTCAAAGCCATGTAGATTTAATGAGTGAGGTTTTTCTTACACATAATCCAGTAGCCAGTATTATTCTTGTCACTTCGGAAATAAAATAGTCCAAGTTTAGTTCCAAGTGCAATATCTAGAGATTTCAAGGACACCTCTGATTGTGTAAATAATTCTGTGCACCCCTCGCTTTGAAAAGCTTTATTTCAGGAATCGGTGTATTACTAATTGTTTCATTATCCTTTGATATTAAGCCCTTTTAATTCGATCCTAAATATTCCCTAATTCCAATCTCAAATCCCCGTGTCTTTTCGGTACTTACGATATGGCTTAAAGCATCCCAATGGTTCGATGCGCATATTAATATTCCGTTCCCATTTGGCTGGCACCAATTTTAAATATTGCGTTAAAATGGGTTTCTTGAAATGATGTTTACGCTCTGTATCCGCATCCACATTGGCCTCAAAAATGCGCGGTAGCCCATCCGAGGATAAGACAGTATTCCAGGTAGGTTTCTTTTTGGAGAACATTACTTTGTAGCCTGTTACCCACCCATCAGGTCCGCCCTTCGTAATAAAACCGGAAACGTTTCGCGGTTCAAGAAAATCAAACTCTACAAATTCATTTGGCGTATTGGACAAAGGACGCCAAGCCAGAGGAGTTGAAAGCTTCAAAAGATCCAATAACTGTGTCTTTCTGCCCGATTGCCAAAGGCTGCTGGATTGAAGTTGCTCTTCATACATTTTTCCCTCATCCACACCCATGAGATCGATGCATTCCAATTCCATTAAGGCAGCGGGACGTTCTGTGCTGGTTACGGGCAAAGTGGGAGCAGTGGGTAAGGGTAGAGGTATATCGGGTTCACCACAAATTAGAAGCTCTACACGCATGGCTATAGAACCATGCCACTTGAGTGGATAAATCCGTATAGAACTAGCCTCGATGGGTATTTTAAAGAGCGTCTTGACGGGAGCACGTGAGTCTAGGGGACCATTGAATAGCTGAGGCTTGTCTGTTTCATCTACCAAGTAATGATAAGCTATGCCATCATGACTGTGTAGGATCTGTTAAAAAAAAGTTATTGCGTTTGTTAAGAAATTTCGAACGTAAGGGACTTACCTTGAAAAGGGTGACATAATTATCAAACTCTGGACTTCCCGCCATAATGACACCATAGAAAGGTTCAGGTTTACCAAAATTCAACTCAAGATATTGCATTTGATCATTAATATTGGGTGACCAGCTGCCCTGGGGATGAGGATCCTTAGTGAGGCGTGCCTTGGAAGGACCATGTTCGGGTGCCAATTTCGAGCTGGCATTGAAAATGCTATCAGGTAGCGAGTGAGGACCATTTTCAATCTTGGGAATGAGCCTAAATCAAAATAAATGTTAATATATATTTCAAAAAAGAATTAATTAATGCATTCAACCAATTTAAAATCGTTGACCAAATACATTTTTTTAAATTACGATCTTCAACATTTGAAGTTTCTTGGCACAACATGGCTCATAAATTCAGTAAATTTTATAAAAAAAATGTATCATAAATGTCAATCAAGCAGAGACATTTTAGTAAAGCGTCGAACAAATAAACTAAATATTTCATGTTAAATTAAAAGTTCTATGGTGTTATGTTTAGCACTCTGGACTTTGAATCCGGCGACCTGATTTCAAATCTCGGTAGAACATTTAAATATTTTTGAATATGCAATTAAATTTTTTCTTTTTCACATTTGCGTAGTTTAACTTATATGCGAGGGTTGTCGAAAATATTTTCGACATATCGAAATATCAAAATTTTTGCCCAAAATGACGAATAACATTATCGCATATTTTTCCGAGGCGATATATCAAAAATCTAATATATTTTGGTGGTGTATTTGTTTTAGGCTTTACTCACGATGTTGCGAATAACTGCTCTGGACATGTTAAGCAAAATGTTTAAAAGTTATTTTAATAAGATGGTACAAAGAAATCGCAGTGCGAACTGTGCAATAAAGTTGTAAAGAACAGTGTCAACTGAATACATATAAGGGTGCACTTAATCGAAAAGTATGGAGGTGCTTAGATGAAATGCAGCTCATTTTTATAAACATTTTTTGTTTTTTATGGACACTTATGTACATCGTGACTTACATTAAATGTACTGGTATTGTACACACAAAAATATGTGCATGCTTATATATTCAAATGGCTCAAACAGGCTCGGAAGCTCTAATGAAAATCAATTAATCAAATCCAAAATCAAATCATCGAAAATTCAACCAAAGCAAACATTATTAGTGGATGCGATGAAAAACATGGGATCAATCTCAAAAATATCCAGGACAGGGGAATAAATTATTGAAACTATATTTTAATTGGCAGTTGTTTATCCTGGCTCGGGATCTCATTTTTCTGGATAGAAGAGAAAGACGCAGGGCCAGTTCTTTATGACTTGGCATTGACAAATCTGATTACACCGGGAAGCTCAGTGACATCGGACCGCGTGGCTTCGGCTATAAAAAGTGTGGTTTCTGACACCAGAAGCTATATGACCTATGAGCATATCTCTAAGAGTGTCTCTTAAATCTCTGTCTAACGAATACCAATAATTATTGGTAAAATCAGAAGATCTCCCGTTTCGTACACTTAACCGAATAAGTTTTTTAACGGTTTGTAGTTCGAATGCTATATTTTGATATATGATGAGTTTAAAAAGTAAACATTTCTTTCGTTCCATAAATTTAAATTCATAAATAAGCTGAACTGGTTCTATTAAAATGAATAAAAAAAAACTTTTCACTTAATAATTATACATAAAATTTTTTTAGCACAGCCAGAATGTACTTCTTATTACGCGTCAAATAACTCCTCAATGACCCCAACAGACCTTTTCATTGTTAAGATCCTGGTTTTTATTTTAAAAATAAACAAAATCTATAATAATTCTTCTTAACGTGAATATTTCGAATATCCACTCTATGGGAATGTTTTTGATGTGAAACATCTTTAATTTCGGTACGGACGATTTTAGTAGGAGTAAAATTTGATTTGTGCGTCACGTGACGCTGACGGACGATTTTAGTAGGAGTAAAATTTGATTTGTGCGTCACGTGACTCTGACGCCAACCATATTATGTTGCTGTCTTTGCTTTGTGCAGTGGCTCGGCACACGCACACACACGCAAGATGGTTGGAGTAAAAACTGATTTGAGCGTCACGTGAGACTGAAGCCAACCATTGCTGCTGTCTTTGCTTTGTGCAGTGGCTTGAGCGTCACGTGAGACCGAAGCCAACCATTGTTGCTGTGTTTGCTTTATGCACTGGCTCGGCACACCCACACAAGACGGGTGGTAGAGTGATAGCAGGGGGGAGATTGGTGAGGGGGGGCGGAGAGAGATGCAGAGAAGAGTTTAAGATCACACACCCACTCCCAACATTTCATTTACAGTTTCAATCAAAACAGAGAAAACTACCACAACAACAACGAGAGAGCGTACTCCCACAACTTTTGCTGTAAACGCGAGAGGGAGAGTGAGTGCTACTAAGTACTGAAAAGACAGGGCACTGAGAACAGCATCAAACCATTTTAGTAGAAGTAAAATTTGGTTTCTGCGTCGCGTGACGCTGACGTCATTCATATTTGGTGTTGTTTTGATTTGTGCAGCAAACAAACACACAAGAGGATGGGCCGAGGGGGGAAGTGAATAGGTAGGAAAGATGCTGAAGAGGGGCAACTGGGTGGGTTCTGGAAAAGATCTGGGTGTGATCTTGGTGCGATCTTGTGGTATGTGGGAGAGAATTGGGTGGAATCTTATCTGGGCGGGATCTGGGAGCGATATTGGTGGGATATGTGTGGGATCTATATGAGGATCTGCGTGGGAGCTGGGCGAGATCTGGCTGAGTTCTGGGTGGGATCTGAGAGGGTTCTGGGTGGGATCTGGGTGAGAATGGCGGTAAGATCTGGGTGGTTTCTGGGTGGCAGCTGGGCGAGATCTGGCTAAGTTCTGGGTGGGATCTGGGAGGGTTCTGGGTAGAATCCGGTGGTATCATTTATCTTTGGATTACCACAATAAACTTCCTGAAAAAATTAAAGAACACAGCAGCAAGTGATCTTGTTTCTGGTATTTCTACTCCCCGTTAAACTTCTTCTTTCAAAAGAGTGCCTTGCTGATTTATATACCACTGAGAGAGCTTGTGATTTGAAAATAAGCTATTAAACTTATCATCATGTTTCACATCAAAGACTCGTGAGTGCTAGCGACACTCACATCTTTTTTTTTCTGTCTAGAGATCAAATTTGCGCTACCTCTTTATTTGCTTGGTACTAAACGATAGTGTCCGAAAAATTGCCTGAGGAAATCACAGTGGTTAGAGCGAGATGAACATATTCTTAAATCAGAGGCGGCCAAATGGAGAGGAAAAAAAAGTGAGCTTGTGTTAGTAAACAAGAGAGCTCTCTCCAGACAACACGCATTTTACTTGCTAGGCAGTGCTCACCGATTCACACAACCATAACTTCGGCTCGCGTTTGTTTAAAAATACGACAGACTTCGGCTCGTGCGTGCCTTAGGTGGACGGGTCTGTCTTAAATGTATCCAGAGAGCGTATGTAAGAGCGAACAGCTGAACCCAAATGTATTTAGAGAGCGTAAGTGACAACGAACAGCTGATTTCTGACAGAAGCGGTGTCGACTGAGCAATTGTTAAGTCTAGATTATCCAGCCAATGATAAGGAGGGTTCAAGTCAAATGCTATTTATACTTTCAGCTTATTCCAATCTCAATTTTTGATTTTACTTTTTTATACGCTGTACCAAATTTACATAGAGTATATTAAGTTTGTGCAAAAGTATGTAACAGGGAGAAGGAATCATTTCCGACCATATAAAATATATATATTCTTGATCAGCATCAACAGCCGAGTCGATATAGCCATGTCCGTCTGTCCGTCTGTCCGTCCGTCCGTCTGTCTGTCCGTCCGTATGAACAAACAGATCTCAGAGATGGTAAGAGATAGAGGCTTGCAGGCAGATCAAGTTTATTTTCAATTTTTGCCAAGCCCCCTTCTAGAGATAGTTAGTAAATAGCAAAATGTATCGATTTGCCGAAGAAAGGATCAAGATCGGATGAGCGGTTCTCAAGTTATAAGCAAAAAAGTGAACCAAGCACCCCCCACCACCCCCCTCCCACCATTTCACAAGAGAAAAAGAGAGAGAGAGCGAGTGAGAGAGAGAGACTGAGATAGAGATAGAGAGAGACATTGCAGCAGCACCGCATTCAGCTCCTACTCCAGGTACAGAGTATGTTATAGTCGGGCTTGACCGACTTTCTCACTTGTTTATAAAGTATCTGTTTACATGGACAGTTGAAAAACAAATGAAGGGGAAATGGGAAATTTTAAAGCGTTATCTGATTTTGGATAAATTCTCTTTAAAATATACTGCATTTTTTGAGCCATGTTGTGCAAAGAAACTAGAAAAATATTAATTTTCGTATCCGGTAGGTATGGTACATGAAATAAACACCCTTTACCCAACAGTAATTTCGTTATGCAGTCGAATTACAATTGGGCTTGTCCGGTTTTTTACTTCTTACGCATGATTTTTGGGTAACCTACATTTTTTTGGATTTTCGGTTCGGTTCTAGTTCGTAATATTGGAAAATTTATTTAATTTAACGACACCTTTTAAGAGATCAAGAGTCTTTGTTGAATGTACCCAAAAAGTTTGTAACCTACCGTTCTGGAGCACACAGCAAGGGAGGCGTCTGGGTAACTGGTATAATGGTTACCTTAGGAACAGGTTCTTTTTCACCTTCTGCAAAGAATCGAATTTAGTTTAATGTCAAATCATTTAAGTAAGTACCCACCTTTGGGCGCCTCTGGTACAGGTTCCGGTTTGTTGGGTACACAGGTGAAAGCATTATCTATGCACTGACATATTTCCAGCTCACCCACCACTGGCTTATGAGGTTGCACATACTTTTCTGCCTTGTCCATGCATGGACATTCATCGACATGTACACAAGTATCCTCATCACGCCAATATTTACCCATTTTCGGACAGTCCGGGCGTAGTTTATCCACACAACCTGGTTTACAATGTTCACCCGGCTGGCATAGACCTCGTTTCTTTAGGATACTACCATAGTAGTGACAACCATGCTCACATTGATTGGCACAATCTGTCCATATCTTACCCTCAGGACATAACCTAATGGGTTCTAATTCGGGCTCCGGTTTCGGTTTATGGCCACAATTTGGGTTCAGTTCCTGTACGGTGGCAATATTATCACATATCTGCATGGTGGGATTAAACATCGTATATTCGCCACAAGTATTTTCCACATAGATCCAACCACCCTCCACACCTTTGGGTGAACACTGTAAAAACTTATGACAATCGCCAGGATATTCCTTATACTTTTGTACACCAGCATCGCATGTCAAGCCAATTTGTGGTTTCTCAGTGGGTTTAGGTTCAGGGGCCTGAGGTTCGTCATCGCATTGACAAAAAGCTCTTAATTCATAGTCGTGACATTTGCCGATGCATCTGAGGCCCTCTTCCAGATTACATATGACATTCTCATCCATTTGTTCGGGTGCCTCATGTGTGTCTTTCACACGACATTCCACTTTGGTCATAAATTGCTTCAGGCAAGTGCCATAGACATTCTCAAGTCGATCATAGCGCGGCACATTCTCTTCATCATTCAATCTGACACTCTTGTCCGAACTGTCTTTATCCTTATCACACCACCTAGTCCAACCTTTTACACATTTTGTCTGATTCTGTGTGGCCATTGGGGGTTGAGTTGTACCTTCTATAAGCGGAGCCAATGGAGATGGTGTAGAGGGTAGAGCACACTTGACACCACTACAGATCTCTTTACGTTTCGAGCAGCGACAAGTTGCACAGTCATCGGTGAAGGTAATGTCGCCCTCATAATAGGTTTTTCCCTCCTTGACCATACAAACGGGCTTACAATCCGCTTTGGGTACACACTCCCGGTAAGTGTCATTTAGATAGATGAAGCCATCTTGGCAGGGTTTAATATAACAACCTTCCATGCAATTCTCACGATTACACATACGTTCGGCTATTCCCTGATCTAGGAAATTATCACAAGTCTCTACAGCACAGGCAGGCGTACAGGACTTGTAATCCGAACAATGGGGATCACATTGCATGGCTAGAATAGAGGTGGGAAAGAGAGGATTAATTTAATTAAATTGATATTAACCACAAATTAATATTAACAAAAATCTAACAGACAATTTTGTAGGGGGCGTTATCAAGTTGTGTCATCAAAAACAAAGTACAACACTCGTACAGGAACAAGAATGACCGTTGCAGTCGAGGAGCTCGACTTCGAAATTTTGCAAATCTGAAACAAACTTGATCTGCGTACGGTTTACCTATGTATATGGGTCATTCTTTTATAAACCGAACAGCTAAAAAATTTTTATTTTTCATTTCTATAAAAAAAAATCCGAAACTAGATCTCGACATGCCCACCAAAACGTAATTTGCGGTTTTGCACAAAAATTCTTTGTTAATTTTATAAACAATTTCAAAAATCGTCAAAAACGAAAAAATGTAAAAAAGGGTTTTTAAAAACGTGATATCTCAGGATTTGTTTATCGGATAGGTCTCAAGTTGATATCGATGGAAAGATTTTTACTGTATCTACTCAAATTATAATTTTATAGATTTTTAAATTATTTAATAATATTAAGTAAATGTTGCTAAAAATTATTTATAATTTTTTCAAAGTGTTAACCACCATGATATAGCTTCGAAGGATAAACAGTTTATTGTCCTAAATATAACCTAAATTTTGGTGTTTTCAAAAGATGGACACTTTTATAGTTGAAAAGTTATGAATTTTTGAAGTTATAAACAATTAAAAAGATGCCCTTAAATAAAAATTTCTCACGCAGTCAGTTTTAAAGTCATGTGATTGAAACTTGGCAATCGTGCTTTATATTTATCAAGCTTTTCAAAAATGTTAACATCAGGCGGATCGGATGAGTATATCATATAGCTGCCATACAAATGCTGAATTTAGAAGTGTTATAAATTACTTTGCAAGCTCTGGCCACCCTAATCCACAACAAAATGCGATTAATCATAGAATTCGTATGGCAGCTATATGATATAGTCGTCCGATCCGCATGATGTTGACATTTTTGAAAAGCTTGATAAATATAATGCCCTCTTGCCAAGTTTCAATCAAAAAGCTTTAAAACTGACGTCATGGCAAAGCTCTTTTCAAGGGCATCTTTCAATTTGTTTATAACTTCAAAAATTAATATCTTTTAAACTATAAAAGTCTCCATCTTTTTGAAAACACCAAAATTTAAGTTATGTTTAGAACATTTGATTGTACATCCTCAGAAGCTATAACATGGTGGTTAACACTGAGAAAAAATTATATGTAATTTTTAGCAACAATTACTTAATATTATTAAATAATTTAAAAATCTACAAAATTATAATTTGAGTAGATACAGTGAAATTCTTTCCATCGATATCAACTTGAGACCTGTCCGATGAACCAAACCTGAGATATCACGTTTTTAAAAAACCCTTTTTTTCCATTTTTTCCATTTTTACGATTTTTGAAATTGTTTATAAAATTAACAAAAATTTTTTGTGCAAAACCGCAAATTACGTTTTGGTGGGCATGTCGAGATCTAATTTCGGATTTTTTTTTATTAAAATGAAAAATAAAAATTTTTTTAGCTGTTCGGTTTATAAAAGAATGACCCATATGCAAAAATTTGTATCTCTATCTCTTATAGTCTCTGAGATCGACGCGTTCATACAGGCAGACGGACAGACGGAAAGACGGACGGACGGACAGACGGACATGGCTAAGTCGACTCGGCTGTTGATGCTGATCAAGAATATATATACTTTATAGGGTTGGAAATGTTTCCTTCTCCCCGTTACATACATTTGCACAACTTCATGATCCCCTTTTACCCATTTTTAATGGATACAGGGTATTAAAAGGTTTGGTTCAAATTATCATTTACAAATTACACAGGGAACAAAATTACTACTTTTGTATGTTGCCTCTTCGATGAAAAATTCTTCTTCAGTTTTGTCCACTGATTACAAAACAGGTCTCGCTTTGGCTCCATCAGCTTTTGTTTAAAAGATATGGTGGAAAATGTTTTCTGCATGTTGTTTTGCTTTGAAAAAATTATGTAAATAACACTGAGCCTAACTTTATAGGTTTATGAGTCTAATGCGACAGAACCCATATCAATGCAGCCGAAAATAACCAAACGAGCAGCATCAGCAAGGATTTGAGACCGTATGCACTCAACGTATGGACTGACGCGCTAGCCAATTCAGCCGTTGAACAGTTTTGCAGATAACTTAATATACTCTATGTACCTTCGGTACAGGGTATAAAAATATTATTTTTTTTCTCGGTGTAAGTGCACTGACATTTTAAGCCATATCTCACTTTACCACCGTGAGATGGAGTCAATCAAGATATGAATCGAAAGGTAATGTAATTGCCAGTAATCGCGTATCGCGAAGAGTTTATCCAAACGAGTTCAAAAAGTATCTTTTTGTCAGTATTTAAATTTACAATCGCGCTCGTACCGGGCTTCCCATGACACCCACATTTTTTTTTCGGGATTTTTGTCTGGACAGGTTGTCTAGGAATTGTCGCCAATTCACTCATCAGCAGACTTTGTTTCATTTCACACTTCAACCACTCGGTTTCTTTAGCTTACAATAATTTTTATAAAGTATTCATATTTTTGTTGACAGTCTTTTTCTGTCGACGATAAATAAGTAAATTTCAATCAAGAATGAGGTCCATTCGACTACTGATTGACATTCTCCTAAACACAAATTTACACTTTACAGCGGTTTTGAACCCTCGGACCGAGCCTGAATCAAATCTTCAGAGGTTTGTCCATATAGCCATAGTTTTTGGCTAATAAATAATGAACTGAGCCTATTCTTTATTTATCATGTCATTACCCCAATTTATAACTGTACTTACGACAAAAATGTTGCGCTCTCCAGCGTATATTGATGCCTTTTTGGGCGCAAGCATCCGCATAGGCAGCCACTGATGTGCACAAGCATTCACAATCACCACCCTGATCACAGGCACAGGTATCAAAGATACAACGCTTCCAGTACCGATCCAGTGGTACTTCCGAATGACAAGGCTGGAACAGTTCCGATTTCAAGGCACCACATTTCAATTGAGCCCAAGTTTCCCGCTCAGGGTGCAGTTTGCAGGCATCGATTGGTGCCACAGGAGCCGCACAATGCGGTTGCAACTTCCAAGAATGACCAAATAACAAAGGGCTCGTCTCCAATCCCAAAGAAGGTGTTTGCATGTCATCTTGGCCATTTCCATTGTAATTACCACATAAACCGCTAACCTTGTGACGCCACTCATTGCCCAGCTTGACATAGACACGAGTACCTTCGTCCCACTTAACTTGGAGTTTCAGAGGAATAACCTCGACTACCACAAAAACGCCAGCTTTGTAGATATGGAACGCGGCGTTTCCTTTGGAGTTCACACTATCACGAAGTTCTGGAAAATAGCCTCATCAATATTTAGTTCGGGAATCACATTAAAGTTACTCACTCTTAATGGGCGACTTATTGGGATCCACACTGTAGGCAGCATCTGCACTGAGCACTAACGATTCCTGAACATGTCCGCACAAAGCAATCTCCAGTGATTTGGAACATGTAACCCCCATGGTGCCGCATAAAACATTCTGTATGGTTATGCTAAAACCATCGCCATTGTCAAACGCACCCTTCGCCAAAACATAGTCGCAAGCTCCTTGGAAATCAAAATCATGGCCGTCGAAGGTGGTAAAATGTGAATCACCCCAAACGCTGCAAGTAGATTCACAACCATTTTCAGAGCACTTCCAATTACCGGCCTGACAAGTGCAGGTATTACAATCCTCTTTGATCTTCTGACCATCGTCATAGCTCTTCCCAGCATGATGACAAGAGCAATTTGTGGGTAAAACACACGATTGACGCGAAGTGTCAAACACATAGCCATCCATGCAAACACAACCGGGCAGGCAATCACCTGAATCTGCCACATATTTGTCCATATTTTTGCACGTTTTCGGTTCTTTGGGTGCGCACTTGGTAAATTCGGCAAACGGTTGTTTGGCACACTTGCTGCGCAACTCCGAGGAGGGAGGGTATTTATCCTTATCACCCGGTTCGGCATCTTGACAATCCCAAATGCCGTTTGTGCAAGTGCATAGGTCAAGAAACTTCTCACCGGGACGCACTTCTTTGTAACCCGGACGGAAGATCATGCCGTCAAAGCTGCAGTGACACTTTTGTTTGGGCACACATACACCTTGATCGTTGGTATACTCGCCATGGGGACAGCGACAACCTTCTACGCATTCCCGTTTGCAGCTGCCTTTGCTGGGTAAATCATCACAAGTTAAAGCACAACCATCACCACATTCATCATACACCTGACCAATAGGACATTTGACAGCTGGAAGACAAGATAAAATATATTTTTAGACTCAGTCGTCACCTTCATAAGTCACTGGAGTCAGCTGATAAAGTACAAAGCCATGCAATACGCTTCTAAGATTTTTCCATGAGAGAATAAACTTAGATCGCACAAAAGCCAAAATAAAGAGAAAAGGTCGGTTTTGGCACTCTGACCTGCTTAGTCCAAATGTTTATTATGCATTATCTTATTCGCAGACAAAAGTTTCAGAGGATCTTACACACTTAATTTAATGAAACTATTGAGTTTTGTATCTAAGATCGAAAATCGAAAGACGCTGTAAAGCAGAACTACGAACAAAATTTGAAAGAAAACACCGCATTCCGATGCCAAAGCATTTTTATAATTGAAGAATCATAAAATGGACTAATCTAGTAGATCAATATTCTATTCTCGAAGTCAAATTTTTCTAAACTTTTCTTAACTTTCTGAAGGAAGAGGTCGCCCATGAAGACCGTGCTGGAAGACCTTTGACTTCGACAAACACCGACATTGTGACTCGAGTGCGAAAAGTGTTAAACTCAGACCGTCGACTAAGTATTCGTTTAATGGCCCAGATATTAAAATTACCAAAATCTGTGAAGAAGATCACAAAAGTGCTCACTGCCGACCAGAAATTGTGGCGAGTGGAAGTGTGCCAAGGCCGTCATCCCAACGCTTCCGCAGCCGCCCTACAGCCCAGTTATTGTGAAAATTTTGTAAATTACTAAAGTATTGGAATATCGTTTTTCATCAATCGTTTCAATTTGGAAACTGGTCTGCCGGCATTATTCACCTACACATTGCACATCTGTCCCTCAAAAGTACAGGCATAAAATAATGAAAGAAAGTTTCTAGGGAGATAAAGTCGCAATCAATGTATTCCAGTAGAATCCAATTAGAATCTTATAATGTTTTTAATATCATTTAAAACAAGTAAGACCGTTGCAGTCGAGTTAGCTCGACTTCAAAATACCCTGTACAATTGACAAACACACACATACACAAACAAACACACACGTACACATACACACAAACGCGCCCTCACACACGCGGGCGCAAGCAGCAAACGTAATGCGTAATAAGCAAAGCGTGTTTCGTGAATAACTTCTGTGTTTTTGCTCAGATCTCATTGTGCGTTTCAGAATAGATAGATTAAGGGCCTAAGATAATATATATTAACGGCCTATACCTATGTACATGCAAAAATTTGTATCCTCTTATAGTCTCGGAGATCGGCGCGTTCATACGGACAGACGGACGGACGGACAGACGGACAGACGGACATGGCTAAATCGACTCGGCTATTGATGCTGATCAAGAATATATATACTTTATAGGGTCGGAAATGTTTCCTTCTCCCTGTTACATATATTTGCACAACTTCATGATCCCTTTTTACCCATTTTCAATGGGTACAGGGTATAAAAAGAAACATTTTAAAATTGTAAGAAAAAAAAAAAGAATCAGCATTGAGCTCACGGCATATGTTAACAATGCCATTAACACGTGGGGGCGGCTATTTGGGCAGTCGAACGAATGCTGCAACACACTGCAAAATGTTAGGGCAGCAAGAACAGATAAAAACGAGAGCGTAAGTTAAAGTCGGCTCTAACCGACTTCGATATACCCGTTACTCATGAAAAAACATGTTAAACAGCGATCCTGCGTTCCTTAGAGTGACCATCTGAAAAGTATGCAACACTTTTTTAACTCGGATATTTTTCACATTTTTGTTCATAACTTGAGAACCGCTCATCCGATCTTTATCATCTATCGATCGGCGAATCGATTCATTTTGCTAATTACTAACTATCTCTAGAAGGTACGGATCGTCTATCTTCAAAACTAAATTTTTTCCAAATTGAGGGGAGGGCGTGGCCAAAATTTGAAACAAATATCGTGCAGATAAAAGGAGCATATGTCCCATACTATTCAAACCTCTATTTACAAATTAGGTGTTCACCATAACGTAGGTCGCCGGAAAGTTTACTACTGGACATTGAACTGCCAAACGGCTTGCCACGCACGGTTTATTTTAAACAGTCGAGCAACAGAAATAATCACAATAGACGTCACATTAGCAGTTTAACAACTTTAAAATCCAAGTGTACTATAAGTAGGCATTGGAACAAACGAACCACATACATTTTTACAAATCTACTTAATGGGCGGAGAGTTCGTCAATCGTGTAGATGCACGTTGCGGCTACAATTATCTAATTTCGCCAGGCGCATCGTCAGCAAGCTGGACTCCCGTTTGAATGAGAGCAATGAATTATTATGAATCACACATGCACAAATTGCAATGTGACAATCACGCTAATGTTAGCAATCCTAATAAAACTCCACTTGGAGAGCAGGTGGTTAGATTTAAGGTGTCTAAATTAAATATTTACTATACAAAATTATATGGCAGAACAATGTTTGCCGGGTCAGCAAGTGTTATATGTTTTAAAGCTTATCTGCGAAAAGTAGTCGAAATCGCTAACTGATGACACGAGATTTCTGAAGTGAGTTTAAACTTCGGCGCAGACTAAGTTAGACTTAGTTTTTTAAATTATTTTGGTAAAAAATATATTTTTTTATACACCTGCATATATCTGGCATGCCCCTGCTCCTAGGTTAGTTTCCTAAATATATTTACTGATACTAGTCCCTAGGAACTACACATATAGTAATTTAATCTCTCTTAAGCTAGTCACCCTAAAAATGTTTAAAATGAAAATATTTTAAAGTTTAAGTTTGGGTTTAGCAGCCCAAAAGGACAAAACCGAGGTTCCCTCATGCTTTTTGCTTGTGTGCTTTTTAATTTTAACACATAAAAACATGGTTATATACTTGAATTTTTCGGTCTTACCACACTCCTTGACGGTCATTTGCCAGCCCGTCTTTACGCCCTGTCGCATACACTCCGTTCCATAGGCAGACAAGATGGGACAGAAACACTTGGTCAGATCATTCTTACAAGCGCACGTATCATACAAGCAATCCTCATAATACTGCTCTGGTTCCACCATAAAATGACAATCCTGAAAAATATCCTGCAAAATCCAATCACAATGTTTCTCCGCTAAAGCCTTTCGCTCTGGATTCGAAGTGCAAGGATGTGGACCCTGATGGGTTTCAGCCTGGAATTGACACGTGTCCTTGGTCCGCCACTTGTCCGCAAAAGCCTCAATGGCCGTTTCCACATCTCCCTCGGGTGTAAGGAAATCATCTTGGGTATTCGAGTTAAAGGTACCACACAATCCCTGTGTCTGTCCCCGCCAACTAGGTGGTGCATCGATATAAACCCGTGAGACACCATCCCACCAAACACGAATGCCACCCGCGAACTCTACTGTCAAGAATGTTGAACTAGCTCGGCGTATCAATACCTCGCCTACTCCTAATATTTTGGGCAGCTTGGCTACGGGCTTGTCATTGATAATGGTGGTCAATCCTTGATCTAGTTTAATAACAGCCGGGGTTCCATCTCTCAAAACAAATCGAATGGTCACTGATTTGGTACATGAAGGATCATCAGGTGCGGCGAAATTTAAAGCTTCCGAAACGGCACCAGAGCAGGCAACATTTTCAGCTTCCACCGACATATTTGGAGTCTTTAGCAGATAATAAGAACATTTGCCCATGAAGTCATAACGCTTGCCATCAAATGTCTGATAATGTGGGTCACCGATGGCTCCACAACGGGCACCACACTTATCATCTGTACATTTCCATTGACCATTCTTGCAGGTGCAAGTATTACAGTTCTTCTTGACCGAAGCCTCTGATTTGTATTCCTTGCCACGCCACGTGCAAGGACACAATTCACGGGTAATACAAGCATCTTTGTATTGAACGGTACCTTCGGGACAAAAGCAACCCTCATAGCATTTGTTCTTGGTGGGTATGGGTGCAATATCTGATTCGCAAGTGGGTTCTACATCGGGACCGCAGGCACGATAGACACGACCATAACCACAGCTGATGGCTAGAAGGAGATAGAATTAAACAATGTATATGGAAACCAAAGGGTTCCTTAAAAATATTTTTTTCAACTTACGACATATTTCCAGATTTCGCCAGCCATGTTCCATTTTGATGCCCTTAAAAGCACACTCCTTCGCCAGCATAGAAATGGCATCACAATTACAGCTCTCCGGATGCTCTCGATTGGCACAATTGCAATAATCTGCCATACAGGTGCGTATCAAGGCCTCATAATTGAAGGGTTTGATGCAATCGCCCAGCTTTTCATTGGCCAGCAGTCGCTCACATACTGAAACGGCCTTTTGCAGTTTACTCTGCTCACAAGATTCCAAGCCAAAGTCCAACTCTGCACTATTCTCCACCTGACACATTTCACTGCGATCCTCTACACGCCAGGCATCTGTGAAGGCTTTTACGGTTTCCAATTTTTTGCCCGTTTTGGACATGAAATCATTTTTATGATCACCATCTAGGGAACCACATAGACCACCCACTTTGCCCCACATAAGAGGACCCGCATGCACAGCCACATATTGATGATGATCCCAGTCCAATTTTAAGCCAATGGACTCCAAATCAATTTGCACATGTTGGGCTACAGGCATTACCTTCATTCCCATGACCTGAACAGGCATTGGTAGTTTCTTAAGGGACGTGGATAGTTGTACAGTGCCATCTGAGAGAGGAATTTAATTAGGTTTGTTGTCAATATCGCTTCGACTTGAGTTCTTACTTAAATTCTCAAAGGTATATAGCACCGATTGCCATAGAACTTTTAGGGAGTGGGCACAACCGTAGCCAGAACCATAGGGGCAGGCCTTTAAGACGATATCAAATGTACCCGATACTTTATCCGTAATCAGAGTGTGGGAACAGGACAAGGGAGCTCTGCAGTACAACAAATTAAAATTAATTAGACAAAAAAAAAAAAGCATTTTCTTAGCTTACTTACTTAAACATCAAACCATCGAAGGTTTTTATATTGATCCCTCCCCATGTGGTACAGAGCGCTGGTTTTGGTGTTTTATCAATCACCACATCCACTTCACTGGTCATATACAGCGAATAGCTACCGGGAGTCACCACGGTCTCCTCCGAAGACCACCATTCCTGTTGAACAAATACAAATTAAATGTGTTATTAAATAGTGAAATCCCTATTTATCTCAAAACGTACACTTCGTCTCTCCAAATCCCTATACTTGGCCAACAGGGCCAACAGTTTTTGACGTTCCGTTCGAACTTCAGAGATCATTTCGCCACTAAAGCCACCATGGTACACACGTCCCGCCTGTTGGGTTAATTTTTGGGTGCCCGTACGAATGGTATAACCCGAAGCTAAAAGAATCACCTTTAATTTTTTCTCATTAAGTCAAATATGTTAACTTACGAAAAATGCACTTGGGCAACGGAGCAGGCAAAAATTGTCCATGCTGATAGCTGCATTTATATTCGATATCCAAACGTCCATCAACTTTTAGTCCAGGCACTTGAGGGCAATTGAAAGTGCAGCGGGCTTCCTCCTCGTCATAGGCGCATTTGTAGTTGCCATTGAAATTGGTATTCGTCACATTGCAGCTGGCCAAACCTGGAATGAAAGAAGAAGGAAGAAAGCGTGAAAGAGAAAAACAAGTAAAGAAGGAAGGGAAGGAAGGAAAGAAAGAAGATTAGAGAGAAGAAAGAGGGAAGGAAAAAAATTACGAATTAAGGAAGCAAGATGGAAGGAAAAAAAGAGAAAGGATTAAAGAAACGAGGGAGGAACGAATAAAGAAAGCAAGAAAAGGGAAAGCGGATAAAATAAATATTGGTATTGAGAAGGAACGAAGAAGAAAAGAACGAACGAGAAGGAAGGAAAAGTAGAAAAAAAGGAAAGAAGATAAAAAAGGGGAACGAGCGATGCTCTTTACGTCTATATATCCGATTTAAGTGATGGCCAAAGGCACATTTAATGTTAAATTATTAAAAATTAGGTCATTGTTAAGTCACTGTTAAGTCACTGTTATTTCACTGTTAGGTAACTGTTAAGTCACGTTATGTCACTGTTAAGTAACTGTTAAGTCACTGTTAAGTCACTCTCAAGCCACTGTTAAGGCACTGTCACAACTTGACCTTAATACAGGCACTCTTTGCACCCCCACTCCCCGTATACCCACCATATCCCCAACCGACCAACTCCAGATCCCCACACGATCCCCAGTAGATCCCCTCCATATCCCAAGTAGAGCCCACCAGATCCCCACCAACTCCCTTCCAGATACCCACCAAATCTCCACCAGATTCCCAACAGATCTCCACCAAAGTTCCACCGGATCCCCACCAGATCACCACCTGATCCCCAGCAGATCCCCACCAGATCTCCACCAGATCCTCACTAGATCCCGGCCAGATCCCCACCAGATCCCCACCAGATCCCCACCAGATCACCACCTGATCCCCAGCAAATCCCCACCAGATCCCCACTAGATCCCTGCCAGATCTCTGCCAGATCCCCACCAGATCCCCACCCGATCCCCACCAGATCTCCACCAGAGCCCCACTAGATCCCCAACAGATCCCTACCAGATCCCCACTAGATCCATACCAGATCCCACCAGATCCCCACCTGATCCCCACCAGATCCTCACCAAATATTCACCTGATCCCCACCAGGTCCCTGCCAAATAGCCATCACCTCCGCCCACTTGCACCTCACACTATCCCACACCACACAACCCACCAGCTGCTAGTAATGGTAAAAGCAGCTGATTTTGCCAATACAAAACACAAAATCAAAGACATCACCCTAAAAAATCTGTAGCAAAGACAAAATTTTTCAAGATTTACCCCCCAATCTGACGTCCGTAAAAGAGCTTCGCTCTAAAATGTAAGTAAAAAGAAGAATAAAATGAAAGAAAAAAGAAAAAAGTTCTAAGAAGAGGAGGTAAAATTAAAGAATAGGAAAAAATGAGAAGAAAGCAAGACCAAGTGACGGAGAAAACATATGAAAGAAAAAAGAAAGGACTTGAAGCAAGTGAAAAAAGATGCGCGTTAAGGTTCTCAATGGGTTTAACCCAGAATAAAATTATTTTTTTTTTATTTTCTAGAAAAGTATTATAATTTTAAAATGCTCATTAACAAACTTAACGAGAGCGTAAGTTAAAGTCGGCTCTAACCGACTTCGATATACCCGTTACTCATGAAAAAACATGTTCAACAGTGTTCCTGCGTTCCTTAGGGTGACCATGCGAAAAGTATGCAACATTTTTTTTATGGTGGGAGGGGGGGTAGCGGGGAGCTTGTATCACTTTTTTGCTCATAACTTGAGAACCGCCCATCCGATCTTGATCGTTTCTTCAGCAAATCGATTCATTTTGCTAATTACTAACTATCTTTAGAAGGTACGAATCGTCTATCTTCAAAACTGTAGGAGATATAACGTTTTTTTTTTAAATTGCGGGGGCGGGAGGGGGCGTGGCCAAAATTTGAAATAAACTTGATCTGCGTGCAGATAAAAGACGCATTTGTCCCATACATGTCAAACCTCTATCTCTTACCATCTCTGAGATCTAGGTGTTCATACAGACGGACGGACGGACGGACAGACGGACAGACGGTCAGACGGACAGACGGACATGGCTATATCGACTCGGCTGTTGATGCTGATCAAGAATATATATACTTTATATGGTCGGAGATGATTCCTTCTGCCTGTTACATACATTTGCACGACTTTAGTATACCCTTTTTACTTTACGAGTAACGGGTATAAAAATATGATGTTATAAATGTAAGCCGAAGTATGTTTGCGCAATATCGACTGTAGAAAAACTAAATTATGACGCTCTTAAAATATCATGAAAATGAACCTGTAAAATTATATTTTGACAAATTTTGATCTCACGTGAAAAGCATAGGAGATATAAATATGAAAACTTTATACAAAATAGTACACATTAGACCGAATATTTCTGCTCTATTAAGTCAAAAATCGTAGTTTTTGAGTTACTCTAGTCTTTAAGTAAGTCAGCGATATAAACATGTTAAAAGGTTGTTAGAGATTTTTACATTACTTCTACTTTCTTCACAACTGGATATATGGAACAAATAAGAACGATTTAGATACATGGAGAGAAAACAATTACAAATTACTCTTCTATCTAATGAGAAAGAATCGCTTAGGGTCGGACTAAAAAAATTTGTTTTAGATGTTTGTAAAAAATGATAAATCTAAAAGCTACAGATGAATTTCCAGAGGTCAGACTTGTCCGAATGAATTTAGATACGATTTAACGAAAATATTCGCTTATTTCTGAGTTTAACATATGTGCCCCTATAAGTGTGCTCTGATTTGTTTGGTGACAGATTCAAATAATCTATTTTATAGGGAGGACTAAAGTAATTAATTCCTGCCATTGAGTTAAAAAATCGGAATTAAAAGAGACAAACTTATAGATAAGCAGAGAAAAAACCAAATAAGCATGACTTCATTTTGTAAAAGAAAATAATTAGATCTGCTAGTATTATAAATTTGAAAGTTTGTTTGTTGGCCCGTTTGTTACACGCACAATTGTCTTAACAGATGAAATTTGGCACTCAGAAAGTTGATTAAAGGGCGTTGATTGATTGATAAGGGCGTAGCCAGCTTTCCAACAAGATGGAGGCAGCTGTACCCGGACTTTTCTTAAATATTTCTTTAATGATATTTTTCAGCAATAAATAATTAGATCAATATGCATTTAATATGAAATGAAAAACAATCTTCAAAATAATGGCGGAATTATATGGCTTAAGTTATAAATGAACAAGTAAGAGTGTTGCGGTCGAGTGCCCCGACAGCAAAATACCCTGTCCCAAGAAATGTGGTTTCTATAGCTTTAAATTTCATTTATCTTAAAATTTATTTCGGTGTTCGTAAACAGAATGGTCAAAAAACCGCGGAATTTACTAAATTTGGAAGGACCTTGGAAGCTAACTGAAGACGCATCTATAAGAAGTGCAAACCAAATTAAAGATAACGCAGGCGTTGATTGTCAAAAATTTTGCGAATTTGCAAATTACGGGACAAAATATCCCGAAATTTTCAACCGTCTTATTTGAGATTAGATTAATAAAGACGCTAAGATTATTATGAAGATTTGACAGGTTGTTGGAGGAGTATATCAATGGGTCAAGAAATTTGCGAACTTTGCAAAATTTTCAAAGAACCTAAGATAATAATGAAGATTGGATAGATTAAAGACACATATATAAACGGCAAAAACCGCCAAATTTTTCAAATTTGTATTTGACTTTTTAAGAAAGATCGGGTGTTACTAAATAAAAGACGACAATTGAACACTCCAAAATAATATGATAAATCTAAAAGCCAATTTTTCTAAAGACCTAAGATTATTATGAAGACTTAATGGGCGGCAATAGTAGATAGGTAAATATTGAAATTGTATATTTGTTGACCGAACTGTAATAAAATCGAGAATATTCCAAAATTATCATTTGAACTTAAATTTTTCGCGAAATTTGCATAGTTTTATGAGTTTTGGAAATCATTAAGATTTGATAGATGGCAATAAAATACGGGTAATTAAGAGGTGTCGGTCGAACAGCTTAAGGAAATGGTAACCAAAAAATCGCGAAGTTTTAAAAAAAGTTTTTATGATTTTGGATTAATTCCATGTCTTTTACTACGGATCAAACAGTTACAGATCCGATCGAGTAACAATAAATAAAATTGGTCCAAAAGAAACATTTCAATCAATTAAAGAAATGCAAAAGTTTTTAAAACACGAAATAAATAGGAACTGTTCACTATTATCGAAGAATAAGTGACTTAATTGCTATTACTGATATACTCCTATTCCAGCTTATTGCAGAGCCCAAAGGGCCAAGCCGAGCTTCTCTAAATGCAGAGTTTAAAAAGCTTAAAGCGTTCTTTTCAGGACTTGTAAGTATATCTCTACACTGAAAATTACATTTCAAAATGATTATGATTTTGAAGAGATGAATATTTCTACTGACTTTTTCCATATAACTGGCTTTTGTTAATCCTGCTAAAATAATAACTTTTTATATACTTACTGTATTGGCAGTGAGCGCCCCGATACTTTTGAGAGCACTGGCACACATTGAAACTAATGCAACGACCACCATTCTGACAAGCAGGAGCACAAGTTGCTGAAATACACAAAATATGGTGGTGAACCAAAAAATCATACATTATGCTGACTTACGTCCACAGTCTGGTGGTCTTGCCAGACCCGTTTTAGTATGAATCCACTGACCGTTGCGGCACTCGATATTGGTTATGCCACTGCCATCGGGAAACTGAAATCCGCGCATGCACTCAGCATGACAAATACTTACAAATGATAATAATTTATTAACTAATTTAAATATACTACTAACTTTACACAAAACTCACTTATTTAAGCAGGACACCTTCGAGTTCTTGGGGATTGGTGGCTTGGCAGCACACACCGATTTCTTGTGCTGACACAGGGGACCCGAGTAATTCTCCGGACAATCGCACTGACCAGCCTGCAGGCAAATGCCATTATTTTGGCACGGCGGCAGGCATTGAGCCTGGCAAGGTGGTACCCTGGTAAAAATGGAATTAGCCACAATCCAACCATCATTTGAGCAGAACATTTCCAGAACTGTGGTATCCTGTGCAAAGCTATAGCCATTGGGACAAAAAACTTTACAACGTCCGCTGTGACACTCGGAGAGGACATTTGGGGGCAATTGCAGGGCTGCACATTTGCCAAATGCGGCCAAAAATTGAGAATTACCGCCATAGAAGTTGCCCTGTTGTCTGGAAAAAGGGAAAAAATAGTTGATAACATTTTTAAACAAACAGGACAGTGGACAACATGATTTACCCTTTGCCCAAGCCAATAAGTCCCAGGGTGGATTTAATTAAATTTCCACTGAAACATGAGAATAAAAAACAAAAACCATCAGCCAGGTTCTCAATTCAATAATTTTGTGGGTATGAACTCTAACACAAAAATCCAAAAACTTTTGTGGAAGTGGCATTTAATATTTAACTTACCCCATAAATCCACCACCGGAAGTCTTAATACCACCACCATAACCTCCATAACTTCCGCTGGCTGGTGCTCCTCCTCCTCCATAGCCCCCTCCATAAGTATAGCGCGCGCTAAATATTTTTCAAGTTATATAATTTTTGCAAATTTATCTCGTTTCCTTTCCAAAATGGTTATCATTACCTAACAGCAGGCGCATTCTGAATTTTGAAACTGATATGGCGCTCATCGCGTTCATTTGCCGTTTTATCAACAGCATCCGGTACGGCCAAAGCCAGGGGGCTGAAATGTTTGCAAATTTTATGTTAAATGACATTGAAAACTAATTATGTGATAACGTAAATATGATATCTTTATGTAAATTCTTATATTAAAATTTTTAGCCAAACGGATGTAAGATTAACTTAGAATTACAGTAGCTTGCAGCCAAAAAGACGAAACTATTCCAAAAATTTCGTTAGAATTTTTTTTAAACACCTAGAAAAATGTAAAGCTTGAAATACCCGACGAAACTTATGGGTTTCATAGAGACCTTTGATACATACTGGGATGCAAGCCGGTGGTAAACCGAAACGAACTCGTTAAATGAACCAGCATGCTTTAAAAAATGCTGAACCAAACCGAGAACCACAAAAACGGGAAAAAGTAAGGGTTTGACGAAATAAGTTTCTAAAAATAAATCAAAAAACATTTATAATGCACAGAAAAAACAATATTGGCTGCACGGCGCATGTAGAAACGTCAATCCTAAACGAAACGTATTTCTCCCTAGTAAATTGCACACGCTACGTGTACAATTCAGAAAGCCACACGCGGCGTGCAGAAAAGCTACACGCGACGTGTAGAAATCTAAAGTCTAAATGCAAATGTAGAAAAGCTAAGTGCTGCGTGGGCAAAGCCAAATACTACACGACATTTGAAAATCAGCTTGTTTTCCTAAATAATTATAAATTTTTCATGCAGCAAACTGATTAGCAAACGGACGCTTAGGTTTTCAACATTAACGTTTGGATATTGAAATGCTACAGTCGCGTGCGGAAATTCTAAACGAAAAATGTTGCTCTACATCAGTACTGAATTTTTATATTTTTCGGGATTTCTAAATGCACGCTTAGATTTATAAAATCTAAGCGCTGAGTGTTGGAAGTCTTCACGAATCGTGCGCAAATTTCTGTTGCCGGTATATAAATAGCGATTGCGTTGAATTAGAACTTGAGAACTACAAGCAAGCAAAAATTGGATTGTGCCTTCAGCAGATTGCATACAAGTAATGTCTTAGAGGCCTTGCCTTACACGCTTGACGTGGCGAAGACGTCTAAGCCATCATTCCTATCGTGTTTCAGTCCATGGGGCCGGAAGTTTAAGTTTAAGTAAAAAAAACTTAAATTTGTTTAAAAAAAAAATTCTCAGGCTACACGGAAATGTAGAATTTCTACACGTTTCGAGCGGGATTTTCAACTCATTACTTTTGTGTAGCTTATTTGCACGCCGCATGTTGAAATGAAAAAACTGAACACGGCGTGTAGAATTTAGAATTCGAAAAGCCACACGCGGCGTGTACACAAAAGTAATGGGTTAAAAATCCCGGTCGAAACGTGTAGAAATTCTACATTTCCGTGTAGCTTCTGAATTTTTTTTTCCCTGTGTGTCAATAAATTAGGATGCGTATAAAGGGAGTCCTTGGGCTTAGACGGCTGACTAGTTTATGTAGAAACATTATAACATTAGACTTTTAAATTAAAGCATTCTAATTCTGATATAGTTACTAAAAATGAATTTAAATGAATAAAAAAAGGCCAGAACTCTATAACTATACGATTTCCCATTTACCGCTTACTGTATTATAAATCCTGGATATACATAAGACCAAATTTTGGGAAAAAATTAAGAAAAAACGAGAAAGGAAAGCTATCTTCGTCTGTGCTGAAGTTTTAATACACTTCAAAAAGCTTGTCTCAACGGTTAGCGATTTCGCCCGAACTCGCAGATTATATAAATTAAACCTATAAAGCATGTGCTTAAAAGCGATAATATTGAGAACAATTTTTCTCTGTACTCTGATACTGTGCAAAATTTCCGGTCGATACTTCAAGGCTAAGGGACTAGTTCGCGTAGAATCAGACAGGCGGACAGACGGACGGACAAAGCTCAATCAACTAAGCTCGTGCATATGTACTTTGTGTGGTCCGAGATGATTCCTTCTATGCGTTGCAAACTTCTGGGCAAAATTATAACATGTTTTTCAAGTGTATAATTTTATTAATATATTATTTTTCTTGTCGTTGTTATGGAATTCCGGTTACAGTGTGCAAAAAATTTAAAACATTGGCCAATGGTCGCAAAAATTGTTTGAGAACGGATTACAAAAAATGACTACAGAGAAGATAGAAAACATTCCATATGCATTTTTGGTCGGTGAATTGAAATCAATAGTCCGTTTTCCCTCAGCACGTCAGCTTTACGAGATTTTAAATATTAGCCAAAAATTTTTCTGAATCATTTAAAACCACGTTTTCCATACTAAAATCGAAAAAATCTTACCTTGTCAGCAAAAACCAAAACTTCGTGTTAGGTTTTTCTGAAACGTTATTCTATGCAGCTTACATTAAAACAAATTTGATTGGAATAGGACACTCGGAATAGGAAACCTCGCTTAACACACATTTATTCAAATATTTCGTAAACGGGACTTGCTGGGTGAAAACGGATAATTTATTTATATTCAGCGACCAGTTGGTCTTTTTTTTGAAAATCTAAGTGAAACTGAAAGCGAGATTTCGTTCCGAAATGATGTAATTCTGGTGTGATCCTATCCTATCCTGTGAAATATCCTATATGTTGAGTCCTAGCTCCGTTATTTTTGACTGATCAAAAATATCCTAATTCACACCAGAATGGTGGCATGCGTACCCTTTTTGTAATAAATTCTGCACTTGGCATTCAATTGGCAATCATATAGTTGCAAGCTGCCTGAAGCACGTGTTAATATTTCATTTTATTATTTTGGTTTATTCGAAATGGACAAAAATAAGGAAAAAAGATCAAATCAAAGGCCACGTTTGACCAAGATGATCGGCCAAACAAGCGACAACTCCAACGCCCAGAACTTAGACTCCCTCATTTGGCCAGAAGTGCGCTGCGGTGGCGTGCAGACGATGAAGATGGACAAGCGATTCCAGGACAAGTTCACCGATGACAAATTCAATTACAAAAACCAGAGACCCGTTGGTCCGATTTAATGAGAGGGATTTGAAAGACAAGAAAGAGCATCAGTAAATGACGGGCAATATTGCTTTGATGGTGAACTCCAATGATAACACCGAGTAGCCACGCCAAGAGGATGAAAATGACACCAAAAGACCAGAGCTGCACTTTCATCAAGTCTGTGGTAAACTGGCCAACAAGGCCGCTTGCACCGAGGAGTCCACCTTTCGGCTTAATATTCAATTCGTATCCATATCTATTATGCCGTAGCGGAACTGGATAGCGTGTCTACGGCGCAGAAGGTGTACAAGGAATGCCATTAAGCATGAGGGTTTTATAACAAAAGAAGCCGAACTCGATGAAAAAAACGATATGAATAAGGTTATGAACTGCCTGACGTCAAAAGTAAAATATAAATAATTAAAATTAAAAAGAAATATATTTTTCCAAAGAAAATTAAAAACGATTTTTCTACGGCAGTTTTTTTTTATTTTGTGGAGCTTAAAAAAAGTTCGTCTTTCTCCTACAAAGTTGTGGACTAGACTGGCTAGATTTATTGAACAATTTGAAGGTTAAATTTTCTAGGTTTCTCTGGCCTACTGTGTTCAAGAATATTTTTCTATTAAATTACGGCGGCAACAGAAACAATTTGTGTATAAAAGAAAAAACTATGAATATATTTAAATTTTTTTTTAAATTTAGTAAAAAAAATTCATTTTAATTTTAAATAATTAAATTTGCAAAATTATAATAAGAGTATTTGTGTAATAGCTTTCACGCACAAATGGCTAAAGGGATTCGGACAAAACTTGAGACACAAATAGTTGATAACCTGGAGTTAAACATAGGCTAATGCATCGTTAAATTTTAAAATTGTAAAATGAGTTCAGATTACATTGCTCGACAGCATTTTTCCCCAAAGCGCACGAACCAACTTTTCTAAAGTAAATTGGCCCGCTGATCACGAAAAACGCCATTAAAAAATCTATTGAAGGAAAAACATATTTAAAAATCTGTCCATAGTTTCTCTTTAAATTTTTTGCAACCATTTTGGAAAATGTGGTTCCGAAATAAACGCATTTAAAGGTTCGACAACTGTTTTGATGATATTTTTGATAGATTTTTAACATGGATTTGATGCATTTGGGTGTTAACTTTCACCAAAAATAAACGATCAAAATATCAAAATCGGTTAAACAGTTCTCAAGAAATTTTGGGCCGTCATTTTAAAAATTTCCATGTGAATTTTTTTTTCAGAAGCCTTTTTTAAAATTATCGATCATTTTGTAACTTGTTTTAAGTTTTTTGACTTAAAAAAAAAAAAGTTAAAAGGGTAAGAAAAATAATTGTTTTTGCTTATTATTGTAAAACTTATCGTCGGATTTGCTTAAAAGTTGTACAGGATTTTTATAAGACCCTAATAGAACGTTAAAGCACATAAAAAAAAAATTCTGTAGGTATACCTATACCTTTAATAATAAACGGTATATATACAGTACCCTTAAGAGAATATTTTTAGTTCTTTGTGGATAGGTAATTTTTACATTTTATCCATTTTTAAATGTTTTTAAAAAGCAAGTTCTTTTGTACAAAAATCTACTCCTGTTTCTAAATAAAAAAAATAATTGCTTTTTCTTTGTTAACTCTGCTGGCAAACATTTCTTTTAAATTGTCACTTTAGTTTAATTTTTTTTTATTTTTCTTCAACTTACTTGATGTCTTCATCATCTTCATCGTTCATAATTACATCGCCTTCTTCGGCCCATATATGGCTTAGCATGAGCATCCATACAAAAAAATATAAAAACTTATTTACCATTTTGGCAAATACACATACATTCACTGCAGAAAAATATTTTTATAATCGCTGGGATAATTTAGTCCTTTTTTATTTTAGCACTGGTAATCCATTATCCTTGAGTTCTGCAACACTGGTAGTCCTGGTAATCCAGATCCTCAGCGCAATTTGGTCACTGTACACTTCACTTTTTGATTCACTTTTGACTAAATCCACTGTAGAAGATGAGGTCCAGGCCGCCGCGCGTTCACAACTAAATCGGGCTTTACTTGGCGAGCGCCTTTTATAAGCCCCCAGAGCGAACTCTGCGCCATTTTGTACGAGATTTATCAGTAGTTCTATGTATTGCCACGGTCAGCTCTCCAAACACTCCCACAGAATTTATCCAAAGTACGCAATTTTAATTTTTCAGCGGGCTTATCGAGTTAAATATTTTTTTAAAACCATGCCAAGTTGAAGCTGAGGCTAATGATAATAGAGTTTCCTGTTCGCTGATGTCATAACACTGACCCATTCAAATTATATAATGCAAAGTCTAGGCCGTAAATAATCTTTAATTACGTCGCCATTTGGTTTACTAGAACTATGATTAAAATACTAGAAAAATATTTGCTATGAACTTGAGAAAAATGCATAGATATACTTGTTCACAGAAGTCGCTGAACCTGAATGAAAATGAAAGTACATATTTGAGTTAGTAACAGTTATTTTTGAACCAACCGTTAGTTTCAAACAATCGATTATCGCTTAATGTTACAACACTTAGGCGCACAACAGCACACCTGCAGCTTAACAGCGAGCTGTTAAAATTTGAATGATATTTTTGAATGAATTTTACCCGCCACTTAACTTGCAACAAAGCGAAGACTACGGGTACTGTATACCTTCAGGTGTCATTTTATAAGGGTTAAGGCCTGAATCCAGATGACATAAATACTTCATTCAAATAAGACTGTTTTGCAATAGCACTCAGATTTTAAAACAGTTCAAAAGTGTTTCTAGTCATGTGAACTTAAACATTAAAATTGATTTTTATGTCATCTAGAATTAGGCCTTTACAAAAAATTTAATTACACAAAAGTTGTAAGTGATACAACAAGCGGGTTTTTTATTTGATAGGTAATCGGTTAAATCAAGGGGGTATTCTCCATGTTCACCATTTTTTTTAATTTTTTTTTTGCTTGTTTTTATAGCTAGGATATTTGAGAATATCGCCCCAAATGGATTTTTTGAAATTCGAAAACTTTAGAAGATAGCCCTTTTAGGCGATCAATGTTTCCGCTATATCGAGACATTTTTGAGTAAATAAATTTCGAGTGAATAAAGCTGTGATATAACGGCTGGTTCTTGACTTTGAATGGTAGCATGTTGTAGCCCAGATCGATATCAATTATTAATCGACTTTTAATCGATAATTATCCTACACAATGCTCAGACTGACGAAACCGCTCAGAAACTAGAGCTGCGGCCGCATCTAAAGAAAGCAGATTGGCACTCAGAGCAAAGAGAGCTGCTGCTGAATACAGCTTTTTTGAATATGAGGAAGGTCCGCTGTATGTAGCTGCCATCGCCGACTTATATCTGTAAGTATATAATGTTTATAGATCTATACTAATTATAGCCCCGTTTTTACTTTTCATTTCAGACATCCTGGAGACGTGGAATCATGGCCGCCAGCACTATAACTTTTCTTTTTGACACCCACTTTGACGGCCGATATATTTTGGAAGAGCACTCGCATCGAAGCAGTAAAGCTTGCCCTCAACCATTCCTTTGCTCTTTAGCTGTTGAGTTCGTGGTTGTTGTTCTGTTGAATGTTCCATACGACCGGCATTTCGTATTCTGCAGAGGGTAGCATTACTGCCTGCATGATTATTACGCACAAATGCTGATGCATGATGGCCTAAGATGGAAATAAAAGAAGGATTGACCCGAGAGAGCCGGTGTCTTTCAGTGCCGAAGAAGCTGAATTGGCCATTAAATGCGCCAAACCCATCAAAGCCATCGGACCCGATGGGCTAGCTACCATCATGCTTAAGCACCTCGGGCCGCTGGGCATTAGATTCCTCACGCACATTTTTAATCATCTTTCGATGCAATTTTTGAAAAAAATCAAAAAAGTTGCATGCGAAATGTCACTTGAGTTGAAAATACCAAAGTACTATACTAAAAACAAGTGAGAAAGTCAGTCAAGCCCGACTATAACATACTCTGTACCTGGAGTAAAAGCTGAATGCAATGCTGGTGCTGCGCTCATCTCAAAGTCTCTCTTTTTCTCTCTCTCTCATCCTTTCTCTCTCGCTCTCTCTCTCTAAGATTGTGTGGTGTTAGTTGTGAATGGGTGGGAGGGGGTGGGGCAAGGGCGAAGTACTTTTTTGCTCATAACTTGAGAACCGCTGATCCGATCTTTATTATTTCTTCGGCAAATCGATACATTTTGCTAATTACTAACTATTTCTAGAAGGTCCGAAACGTCTATCTTCAAAACTGTAGGAGATATAACGTTTTTTCGAATTGCGGGGGCGGGAGGGGGCGCGCCAAAAATTGAAAATAAACTTGATCTGCCTGCAGCTATAAGAAACATTTGTCCCATACATGTCAAACCTCTATCTCTTACCATCTCCGAGATCTGTTTGTTCATACGGACGGACGGGCGGACAGACGGACGGACGGACAGACGGACATGGCTATATCGACTCGGCTGTTGATGCTGATCAAGAATATATATACTTTATATAGTCGGAAATGATTCCTTCTCCCTGTTACATACTTTTGCACAAACTTAATATACTCTATGTACCTTCGGTACAGAGTATAATAAAGCATTTAAAAGGAAATAAGTTAATATCGAGGCGGTCATCCAGGGGTTCCACACTAGAGATAAAGACAGAAGCTTAAAATACAAATCAATTACGAATACGATACAAATAAGAATTATGTATCTATTTGCCGAAGAAATGATAGAGATAGGATGAGCGGTTCTCAAGTAATGAGAAAAAAAGGCCAGTGAACCAGTTAAAATGTTATGAATACAGTCTGTGTTTCAGAAACCGCTTGTGAAATCTTTATTTCAATAATTATTCGAAATATTGCTCTTTTTTGGGGTCTTAATGTGAAAATTCGACCTTCTTATTTCGACAGAGCCTTCCTATGTTTTGTGTGTGGGAGTTTGTAAAATAAAATGTCAACTTTTGCTAATTCTTGTTGATTTTTTTACCACAAAAAACAGTCATCGAATATAATTTTATAAATCGAAAATCACTCAGCATTTAAGCATTTTTTAGCATTTTTTTTTGCTCAATCTAAGATTTTAATGTTTCGATCTTACCTTATAATAAAAATGAAGACGCAGTTAATTTACATTGTTACATTTTATTTTGAACAAAAAATGTTTGAAAATTGTTCAGGAAATTAAGGACAAAATTCAATATTTTGACTGTAATTATGAAAAATTTTAAATCATAAAAGTTATCACTTTGATAGTCATTTTGAACACATAAAGCTACTTATATTTTGCTACTGGTCCGCTTCATGAACCTGGAAATGATATTGCAGTTGAATTCTATAGGTAAGCCAAAAATTGTTCAAAAAAGTACCAAAAAATGAAAAGTTCTTTGTTGGATATTGACTTTTTTGTATCAGATGATCTGGTGACGCACTATGTTCTATGTCCTAAGATCTATCTATTCTGAAAAGCTCAATAAGATCCGAGCAATCTTGAGTGCCCTTAGCCAATTCCTAGATCCGCCACTGCTTTTGGACATTTAGCAACTGTAAGAGGGCGTAATTTGGAAATTACTTTTCATTCCACCGACTAACAGCGGTGTCACAGAAATCTCTTCCACCCAAGCTCCAACCCAAAATATCTAACAGAAATCTCTTTCGGTTGGTTTTAAATCTTTCGTGTTTTGTTAGAAGATTTGGCGAAATTCACTAATAAAACAATTTTGATAAGTAAAATTGGTATTGGAAATGTAAACAACATTATTTTTTTGCATGGCACAGTGGGTCGAATTCCCAAATAATTGGCATAAAGTCGTGTGTTGCAGATATCGAGTTGAAACTTGGTTCTTTTAATAGATATAACACCTATAATATTTAAACAAAATGTTAAGTTAATTGGACCACGCCTACCCCTACCGCCCTTATATGGCAACACTGCGTTACGTAATCTGAAAACAAAGTTTTCAGAACTGTGAATAAAAAGCTTAAATGTAAATTAAAATTAAATTTTTAGTATTTTTTAGTCAAGTTTTGAGCGTACATTCTTTCAGTTGGGCAAATATTCAGTTTGTGGGAGCTGAAGAGTTGCCATCCGTACGACCAGCAGCGTTGCATGACAGCGTTTTAGCTCATTTTCAAGTTTAAAGCACCGCAAAAGCCGCAAAAAGCCGCAAACAGGATAATTATAATCTTTTAATACACACTTTCTACTTTATTTTGATATACATTACAAAACACACAAACACGCACAAATTTAGTTTTGCTCCACAGAAGACTTCCACTTTGGTTAAGTTATCTCTGTTAAGGGACAACACGAAACAACACAATTTAAAGCAACATATTGAACATTATCAAGAAATGCTTCCATTTATTTATTCTACATACCCTGGCCTTTATTATCCATAATTTGGCAAAATTTTTTGTGCAACTTTACACGACGTGCAAGTCCTCAAAGTTAACAAATAGTTGACGCCAATTTTATCGCAACAATCACTGCACTCAACACCTGACTTCGATAATCGATAATCGATAACAATTTCAGGGTTGCCAAACTATCGAAAATATTATTCGATTCTTTGTACATAGACTATGTATTTTTAAGGTGTATTATTAAAAATGAGTTTTGTTTCCATGAAATTTTCGACTTTATGCCAATTATTTGGGAATTCGACCCACAGTGCATGGGTGGAATTAAAAGAATTAAATATTTATATGTTATAATGTGATTGTTTTAGTGACCTTTTTGATTGAAAATCGCAGAACTTTTTTAAGCAGGCTCTAGATCACTAAGTTATGATGTTGTCCATAGCTTGTCTAAAACAAGACAAGCAACGCAAAAACACCTAGAGCCTGCTTAAAAAAATTCTACGATTTTAATTGTTTTTCAATAATTGCTCGCGAAACAAACTGAATGTTGACAAATCAACTAGCTACTCAACGTCAGCTGGCGCCCTCCACACATGGCGGCGCTCTCTGATTACCAACAAGTGTTAAGGGTTGCCAAGATATATTTAATGATTCGGGCAAATTTTTTTTTAAATTTTGTATTTTATTTTTGAAGAATATGACTTAAATTTGAACTATAATTTAAAAATGCATCGTAAAACATGTCACACAATCAAAAAATTTCATTTAAACATCAAATTAACTCATAACTAGAAGATGGGAAATTTTTTTCCAAGAAAAGACAAAAATGATTGATTAGAAAATACCATTAGCATAGACACAAACCTTACAGCTCGATTTTCAAATAAGAAAATAGAGGCAAGCTAACTTCGGCTCGACCGAAGTTTATACACCCTTGGAGCTTGATATGTGCCTGACAGTTTGTATGGCAGCTATACTATATAGTGGTCCGATTTCGAAAAATTTTGGTGAAATGATGTAAAATCATTAAAAACTTATAAATACGGGCGTTGGGAGCGATAACATTGAAAACAAAAAAGTTTTTCTCACTAAGACTTTTTTTCAGACCTAACTTTTGTATAGCAGCTATACTATATAGTTGTCCGATTTCAAAATGGCTTGGTGAAATTATGTGAAATCACTAAAAACTTATAAATACGAGCGTTGGGAGCGATAACATCGAAAACAAAAAGTTTTTCTCACTAAAACTAGTTTTTCAACCGATCGTTCCTATGGCAGCTATATGCTATAGTCATCCGATCCGGCCGGTTCCGACAAATGTGCAGCGTATTTATACCAAAAGACTTCGTGCAAAGTTTGGTTACGATAGCTTTAAAACTGACGGAGGAGATAGCATAGAAACAGACGGACGGACAGACGGACGGACAGACGGACAGACGGACATGGCTATATCAACTCAGCTCGTCATGCTGATCAAGAATATATATACTTTATGTGGTCGGAGATGCTTCCTTCTATGCGTTACAAACATCCGGACAATTTTAATATACCCTCTCCAAGGGTATAAAAATGAAATCTCTTGAAGTTCTGGGACACCGACGGGTTTTTTCGAGCGTTTTGCAAACCAACCGAGGCCAAAATCTTCAGAGATTATTTATTAAAAAGTGTAGAAAGTCTTGTAATTCTTGACATTGACAGCGAAACTAAGTTTGTATAGCATAGCCTTAGGCGCAGAATTTTAATATGCTCAGAGCTACCATCTGGCACAAGAATAATGCTGCAGCAAAACAAGACACTTCTTTCATCAGTCTGGCAAGGTCGCGATATAGCTAAACCTATTTCCGCTATTTGATTAAATTGTAGTATAATTATCTAAAAATCAGTGCTCGATGTGTTCGATTGTGTTTATTAAACATCTTGTGCGTGTTTTGTGTATCAATGCAATTCTACAACTGCAACGGAAATGAGCTGACTGGCAAGAAGAAGAGTGCTAGAACGGAGCTATTTCTGATCAATTTCTGCTCAATTTCTATTTCTGATCAATTTCTGCTCAATTTCTGCTCAATTTCTGCTAAATTTCTATTTCTGATCAATTTCTGCTCAATTTCTATTTCTGATCAATTTCTGATCAATTTCTATTTCTGATCCATTTCTGCTCAATTTATATTTCTGATCAATTTCTGCTCAATTTCTGATCAATTTCTATTTCTGATCAATATCTGATCAATTTCTGCTCAATTTCTATTTCTGATCAATTTCTATTTCTGATCAATTTCTGATCAAGTTCTATTTCTGATCAATTTCTATTTCTGCTCAATTTCTGATCAATTTCTGCTCAATTTCTGATCAATTTCTATTTCTGATCAATTTCTGATCAATTTCTGCTCAATTTCTATTTCTGATCAATATCTGATCAATTTCTGCTCAATTTCTATTTCTGATCAATTTCTGATACATTTCTATTTCTGATCAATTTCTGATCAATTTCTATTTCTGATCAATTTCTACGGCCGCCCAAAAACAAAACACCAAGAAATAACGTTGAACTACGTACTTTGAGGGGCTACAAGCTTAAACAATTGCGTGTATTTTAACTATGCTCGGAAGACTGGTCTGCCCAAAAAAAAAGTGTGCACACTTTAAGAAAAAAATTAAATGGTAAGTTCATACTAAAATTTACATACGACTTGGTTCGTCTTTTAGTCTGTCTCTAATCGACTAACTGAAAATGGGCTCGGGAAGGAAAATTCGTTCTTGTTGTGAATCCATAGTCAAAACAAGACACGTCGTCATAACATGATCTTCAAAATGGCCGTTTAACCATTTATTTCAAACAATACCAAGTTTTTTATTAAAATAAAATGTCTTATGCATTATCACAGACTCTCCCTCAGATGATTTGCACTCTCCTACTCCACATAGGGTTGCACATCATGCTGTTGACGCACTGCCTCTGTTTCGGCTCCCACAGCACAGGCCAGCAGAGAATTGACAGTCTGCTCTTCTCCCGCTTTATAAACATATCCATTGGCCTTGTCAATGTGATTCCTCAATCTTAACATGCTTTCCGTGCTAAAAACATCCAGCAATTGAAAAGAAACCAAAGCGTAGTCCTCTACCATGGAACAGATGGCCTCGTTGAGTTTCTGATATTTACGCATGGTGGGATCGTCGTCCAGTTTATCCAGCAGATACTTAAGATCCAGCACATCGGTATAATAGTCCACATTGAAGTGCAGTTTGGATTCATGTTTCTTAAGCAGATCCGCCTTGGAGAGGACATTCACATGCGGCAGACTCATACGCAACATGGTATTCAAAGCCATCAACAGAGTGGAGATAAATTTCGCCGGTTCAGAACAATAATGGGAGTCAATGAGATTCACAGTGACCAGGCTATAACGTTCCCGTTCCAAGCGTTCAAACACACGAGCCATGGCCATGTGGTGTGTATAGAGCTCAATCTGTCCTGGACAATCGAACAGAAAGTAATTGTGTGTGGCTGCTAATTTCCTCAGCTTGGGCAGCAGCCAATCTTCAATGTGCTCCTCTAGGTATTCGGCACAGTGCATGAGAGCTCCATTGGGACCCAAATGCAAATGTTCCATGCAATCCTCGACGGTGATGAGCTCCATGACATTGATAACCGGCTCGTAGGACATGTTATCATTGGCCGGATCCAGATTGACGACGCCTACCTGTCGGCCCAGTTCACGATAGAATTTGTAAGCCTCATTGCAGTAGGTGGTCTTGCCAGAACCAGGTGGGCCTATAATTAGCTGCCCATAGCGGGGATTCTCTACTTTGGTTTGAATGCGTTGCAACATTTTTAAAGAATTGAAAGTGCAAAATAAAGTAAATAAACAAGACGTGTGCTTCAGTGTTGAAATGCACTTAAATGTAGACAAATAGAGATGCGTCAGTGAAGCAATACTGTGACTTGTTCACTAAGAATGACTAAGTCACAAAGTGAATGCAGTTACTTTTATGAGAGCATTGAGTGTTTCTTTTACACTTAATTGGTTTATTACCAAATCCAGTATATGTATTCGTACAGCTGCATTTGGAGCAATAGTACACAAATTTTGTGGTGTATAAGAAAGGTTTTTATAGTTCCTAGGGTAATATCTTCAAGCTAGCCATTTATCAAGTTCTAACAGTTATAAAATTTTAATGTTAGCTCCAATTTTATTATATACTTATTTTCAATCACCTACTTCAAATCACTCTTGAAATCCGCGCTCACAGTCACAGTGAGCGCCATCCCTGGTTTCTGTCCACATTTCGCAACACTGAAAATACCAAATAAAATTTTGCACTAAAAATGACCGCAACCAGTGCTGTTCAACTTAAGGCAGAGTTTTATTCGCTCTGCGATTTGTCGGCGAGTTTTCGTATTCAAGGCGCATAAATAAGTTCTTATTTATTTATAACAATTCAAACGTATTAGCAACTAGACAAGCAAAACAACCATGGCTCAACCGCAACCACCAGCCTATGAAAACAGTGAGTGCTAAACATTTCCTTATATGGCAATGCGAATTTCGACCAACTGTGAAAGCAAAAGAAAAAAAAACAATGAGTCAACAAAGCAAAAACAAAAAACCAACGGTAAAAACATAAAGCAAGCTCCGGAAGTGCTTTGATTATGACCATAAGTGGGCAGCTAATGATGGAGATGGGGAGAATGGACTGTGTAAAGTGTAAGAGGACAGTGACAGCCGAAAGCCGGCCGGCTTCGACCGCACCCTGATTTATTTTCCCCTTCTCCTCCACCTGCGGCACTCTTATCTAGACTTGCCTTTGATTTTGACCACCAAATCTCAAACAATTTTTCTATTTCTTTAATTTTATTGCAGAGAATGTGTACGCAACGCTACCGCGCACCCAACGAGGCCAACCCATTGTTCTGGGAGCCGATCCCAAGGGCAAGAACTTTTTGTACACCAATGGCAATTCGGTGATAATCAGGAACATTGATGTAAGCTGATACCGTTAATTTGGGGAAAACAAAATGGAATTTTCCTTTTGGTCATAATCTTTGGCTATGGCTGTTTTCCATTTATTTTTGGACAGCTGCAGTTTCAGCTGTTCCGAATTTATTTATAACCATCCATGGGGGCTCTATGTGTCTATGCCGCCGGCAAAATGAAAACACGAACACAGACAAAATATTTTCATTTCATATTTTTTTCTTGTTTCGGCCGCCCACGCAACTTCATCATGAGGTTCGGGGTCGTTTGATAATTAAGAATTCTGAATATTTTGCTGTCCCAAACAAAATAATTGTATCATGCAAATTAATTTCACACTTTTTGTTTATTTTCTTCTTCAATGCTTCATGCTCTGCATATGCTAGAATCCAGCCATTGCCGATGTCTACACGGAGCACTCATGTGCAGTCAATGTGGCCAAGTATTCGCCCAGCGGTTTCTATATTGCATCTGGTGGTAAGTTCTCTCAACTGCAGAAAACAAAAAAAAAAACGCACTTCACACTTCAGACACTTTGGGCAAGAGGAAGTCATTGCAGCATGAAGGCAGTTACAGGGTATATGCGAGTAGTGAAGACTACAGATAAAGTGGCAACTCAGTCTGTGTTCAAAGCCGGGCTGCAAACCCCCTAAGAATCGGAAGGGGTTCACTCCGGGGTTTGAACCAGCGAAACGGGTTCAGAAGGTCGCTGTACCAAGGTTCAGGTTCGATCCGAGGTTCATACCAAAAATTTTTCCCTAATGGAAGTTAGGAATCTTGATATTTTTTAATATAGAGTATAAATATAATATTAGAGTATTTCAGTAATCTTTTATCAATACTGGCTCTTTGGCAGGATTCTTGTGCCTCAGGAAGAGCTAATACAAGAAATGTATTATTTTAAAGTTTATACTAATTAATAATAAATCGTTTTTCCAAAGCTTTAATACATTCGTTCTTTTGTACGAACCCTTAAAATCTGAGAAAAGAATTCAGCAAGTCGGTTACCGATTATATATTTGTCACTTTTATATTATTTTCTTGCCGCTTAGCGAAAGATTTAATTTCATCAGCTGAAGAACGTAGTGCAGCATCATTCATGCTTTTAATTATTAGTTCCTTTTGACGATTATGCAATTATTAGGTTGGATCCCAAGATTCTGTTGTAGAAATTGGAATTGAATTTAAAATGTAAGAACGTTTTTTTTAGCACTTCAACTTACACAAACCTGTAAGAGGGCATTTAAGGTTATTGGAAATTTATTAATACTAGACAAAATTTAGTAGAAACATATTTTTGAACCGAACCATGTTTTTAAAATGATCTGCGAAGTTTGGTCGATGTCGCTAACCGTTGAGACAAGCTTTTTCAAGTGTATCAAAACTTCTGCACAAACGAAGTTAGCTTTGCCTTTCTCGTTTATAAACTATAACATACTTTGTACCTGAAGTAGAAGCTGAATACAATGCTGGTACTGCGCTCATCTCTAAGTCTCTCTCTCCCTCGCTCTCTCTCTCTAAGATTGTGCAGTGTTAGTTGTAAAAATTAAGGCAAGCTAACTTCGGCTCGACCGAAGTTTATATACCCTTGGAGCTTGATATATGCCTGCCAGTTTGTTCTATGTCAGCTATACAAGATATTCATCAACATATTCATGACTAAAAAGTGTAAAGCGATCAAAAAAATAATAGGTTTTCTTACTAAAACTACTTATTTGACCGATCGTTCCTATGGCAGCTATATGCTATAGTCATCCGATTTGGATCAAATTTTGGATTTTTATAACTGTCTTTTGTATGGGAGCTATACTATTTAGTTTTCCGATTTCGACAAATCTTGGTGAAATTACGCGAAATCATTGAAAACTTATAAATACGGGCGTTGGGAGCGATAGCACTGAAAACAAAGAAGTTTTTCTCACTAAAACTAGTTCTTCGACCGATCGTTCCTATGGCAGCTATATGCTATAGTCATCCGATCCGGCCGATGCAGCGTATTTGTATGAAAAGACTTCATGCAAAGTTTGGTTAAGATAGCTTTAAAACTGACGGAGGAAATAGCATAGAAACAGACGGACGGACAGACGGACATGGCTATATCAACTCAGCTCGTCATGCTGATCAAGAATATATATACTTTATGTGGTCGGAGATGCTGCCTTCTATGCGCTACAAACATCCGGACAATTTTAATATACCCTCTCCAAGGGTATACAAAGCATACAGAATAAGGATAATGAAAAATCAATGAATAATGGCTTGTTCCTCCAGGCTTGTTTTTTTTGCTCTGGTTCGGGGTCAAGTTCGGATAGAAAATTTGTTCAACTCCGGTTTAGGTTCAGCTCGGTCTTCCCAAAAATGACGAAGACTCCGACTCCGGAGCGGCTCAATTCCGAACCGGTTTGCAGCGCTGGTTCAAAGTACTTGAAAGGTTTAAAAGGTAAAGCAACGAAATAACCTAACACAACAAGGAAGAAGCTTTAAATTCAATCTAGTTTTTTTGCTTTGGACTTTGATTAATTGCTTAAAGCTAATCCTTTGTGCTGTGCAATGAAATTCCTAGGTTGTGTTGCTCGCTGTTCTATCAAGAGAATAGTGGTATGTCGAACGAATAGTCGAACATCTGATCACAGCTGATCCAGACCATGATGCAAAAAGGTATAATATGGTTTCTCGTCGGCAAAAGCTGTCCCTACGCGTATGCTAGAAACAAAAACAACAAGCACGTTAAGGGACAAAAAAAGAGCTAGCGTCGGCTGCCGATGAGAATACCTGATACTTATTGTATCATGATTCCGACAACAGCTCCAGTGTGCCCAGAAAAGAAGAGGTAAAAAACAGAAAAGTGAAGTAATGGTCATACTTAACCAGGGCTGCAAACCCCTCGAACGGTGGGGTTCCCCAGGGTCGAATCTGTGAAATTTTTGGGTCGGGTTCACGGCGATTTCAGAAGGTCGGTGAACTAGGTTTAGGTTCGAACCGGGGTTCGTATTTTGTTTTTGCTAGCTTAGAAAACGGAATGTTAAGTGGCACGTTTGCCAACATTAAATTTCCAAATAATATTAGAACTTTGTTTAAGTTAATTATGGATACAACAAATAAAATTGATGAAGAAAAATTTGCCTGACCTTGTGTTGAAGAAACAGCTAATGGCATGTTATGTTATTTACAATAATAATTTATCGAAACCTTTTACACACTAGAATCTTTAGACAATCTTGGAATTCCTTAAAATGAAGCTACGAAGGCTTTTAATATTCATTAGGATTCCATTTCAAATTCATATGAACTTGAGAATAATCAGTGATGCTTTTATTAATGGATCCTTTCAAGGTTCATACATTCAGCGATTTGTCTCTTGCAAGCTGTTTTTGTTTCAAGGTGAAAAATTAGGTTTTTGGATTCAAAAAAAAATTGTAATGGGATGAACGTAAAAAGTAAGAACGTTTTTTAAGAACTTTCAAGGAATTTACGAACATTCAAAACGTAAAGCACCAATGCATAGCCGCCCGAAAAAGTAATAGAATTTTTCTGAACCGAACCACTTCTAACTTTTTTGGCTCCGGTTCGGGTCAGGTCCCGCGTTTTTTTCCCGGTAGGTTGGTCGGGATAAATCGGAGTCTCGACTGGGTTCACTCGAACCGGTTTCGCCTGTACTTAACGATTTAACGAAATCGACTTTGAAGCTAGGGTACTCAGACGCTGACAATTTTGTTGTAGCGGAAATTGTTTGATATTTTCCAGAGCCCTCTGAATGTATTTCCGATGATTTCTTTGCGGAGTCAAAATGAACTTCACACCGGAAATACGCTTACTTGTGTAGCTGGAACCCCAAGAATAACTTTTGACAGTTCATAAAAATCCGGAATCTTTGTCGAATTTTCTGACCACCATTTAAGTACATTATATTTATTTTGTAAAAGTTTTAAGTTCAGGAAAACTTTGATTGATGCCATTAAGCTCTTTTGTGGAAATACTAAAGTATTTGTATTGTCCTGTTTTTTTTCATAGAAATTTACATAAAAATCTTCATCTTCAGCTTTAGACAAAGAAGTTGGGTCAGAGCTGCTTTCCTCATTTAGTTGAAAGTGAACAGAAGTGGATAAAATTCTTGAATATATATCAGTCAAAGCATTATACATTAGACATTATAACGAGGGTCTAAGAAAATGCCACATAGGGATGCATTGTTTACAAAGAGACTGGTCTCGCGTTTTTATACCCTTGCAAAGGGTACTATATTTTTGCCCAGAAGTTTGCAACGCACAGAAATATTCATTTCCGACCCTATAAACTATATATATTCTTGATCAGGGCGACGAGCTGATTCGATTGAGCTTTGTCCGTCCGTCTGTCTGTTTCTACGCAAACTAGTCTCTCAGTTTTAAAGCTATTGGGCTGAAACTTTGCACAGAGTCTTCTTTTTACTGCACACTGATAATATGTCGGAACCGACCGGATCGGATGACTATATCTTATAGCTGCCATAGGAACTATCGGTCGAAAAGTGGGTCTTCGTGAGAAAAACTTTTTATTTTTAATGTAAACGCCTCCCGCTTCAGAAATTATTAGTTTTATACGCTTTTACACAGATTCGGAAGTTTTGGTCAAAATCGGATAATTATATCTTATAGGTGCCATAGAAACTATCGGTCGAAAGGTGGGTTTTATTTAGAACGAGAGCGTAAGTTAAAGTCGGCTCTGACCGACTTCGATATACCCGTTACTCATGAAAAAACATGTTTAACAGTGTTCCTGCGTTCCTTAGGGTGACCATCCAAAAAGTATGCAACATTTTTTTTGTGGTGAGAGCAGGGGTAGCGGGGGGGCTTGGTTCACTTATTTGTCATAACTTGAGAACCGTTCATCCGATCTTAATCATTTCGTCGGCAAATCGATTCATTTACTAACTATCTCTAGAAGGTACGAATAGTTTATCTTCAAAACTGTAGGAGATATAACGTTTTTTTTTTGAATTGCGGGGGCGGGAGGGGGCGTGGCAAAAATATGAAACAAACTTGATCTGTGTGCAGATAAAAGAACCATTTGTCCCATACATTTCAAACCTCTATCTCTTACCATCTCTAAGATCTAGGTGTTCATACAGACAGACGGACGGACGGACAGACGGCTGTTGATGCTGATCAAGAATATATATACCTTATATGGTCGAAAATGATTCCTTCTGCCTGTTACATACATTTGCACGACTTTAGTATACCCATTTTACTCTACTAGTAACGGGTATAAAAATTAAGAATATCGGTTCCGGTTCTGAGTTTTGATCGGTTCTTTTCGTCATACGGCTCCGGTTTGATTCACTGGTTTTAACTTGAGCAACATTCGACCTAAAGCTTTTTCTCCTCGCATATGAGACTTTTTTTTAGGGCGTATTTTTCGAAATCTTGAAAATACTTGTATAATTATTTCGCATACTTTTCCTAAAAACCGAGCTTGATGTCGATCGAACGAAATAATATTTTTCATTTTAGTTTTCTTCGTTTATTAAAAATTCACGATATTCGTTGAAAAATCTAGAGATACTGCCTCCTTTTCGACAAACTAATGAAGGGTATCGACCAAATCGTATTTCGATTTTGGTTTTGGTTCGTATCGACTCTTATGTTTCGGTCAGAGTTTGTGTTTGGTTTCTAGATTATTACAATACCTTCGTAATTGAAAGTTGTTAAATGTAACAGCCAGCGCCATGAAAATTCATTGCAATCCAACTGCTTTCTAACTCCACACTTTAGCTCAGGCATACACGAATACAAGAACTTACTTTCTTCTTTTTCGTTCTCCATAAGCTTATCATGAGTCACAAAACTTTACCCTATCATTACCATAATATTGAATTTCTTAATCTTATCTTTTGGAATGTTATTCGAGTGTTAATTAAAATTCCCCTTCCCTTTGCACCTTTCTTTTGCTACAGATGCCTCGGGTAAAATACGTATTTGGGACACAGTCAATAAGGAACATTTGCTCAAAAATGAATTTCAACCGATAGCGGGACCTATCAAGGATATTAGCTGGTCACCGGATAACCAACGCATTGTGGCTGTGGGCGAGGGACGTGAACGTTTTGGTCATGTCTTTATGTCGGAGACAGGCACTTCGGTGGGTGAGATTAGTGGGCAGAGCAAGTCCATTAATTCCGGAGACTTTAGGCCTGCAAGACCTTTCCGTATAGTCACTGGTAAGTCTCTTCCTCTAACAATTGAGCGAAGTTACTTTTCTAAACACCATTTTTTCATTACAGGCAGTGAGGATAACACCATTGCTGTCTTCGAGGGCCCACCGTTCAAATTTAAAATGACTAAACAGGAACACTCACGCTTTGTCCAGGCCGTACGCTATTCTCCAGATGGCAAATACTTTGCTTCGGCTGGTTTTGACGGCAAAGTTTTTCTCTACGATGGAACCACCTCTGATTTAGTGGGTGAATTTGGCTCTCCTGCCCATAAGGGTGGCGTTTATGCTGTGGCCTGGAAGCCAGATAGCACTCAATTGTTGACCTGCTCCGGCGATAAGACTTGTCGATTGTGGCAAGTGGAATCACGTGAATTGATCAGCGAATTTGTAATGGGCACCACTGTGGATGATCAACAAGTGTCCTGTTTGTGGCAGGGAGACAACTTGATAACTGTCTCCTTGTCTGGAGTGATTACCTACCTGAATGTGGAAGATCCTAGCAAGCCATTGAGAGTGATCAAGGGTCATAATAAACCCATCACAGTCTTAGGATTGAGCGATGATCGTAGCACCATCTATACGGGCAGCCATGATGGCATTGTGACCAATTGGAATTCTGGCAATGGAGTCAACGATCGCATCACGGGCACCGGACATGGCAATCAAATCAATGGTATTGCCGCCTGGGGAGATTTTGTCTATACCTGTGGCATAGATGACAGTCTGAGGCAATTTAGTGTGGAGGGCAACACCTACACAGATTATGTTGTTAAGCTAAATTGCCAACCACGTGGCTTGGCCATTTTGCGCAATGAAAACATCATTGCTTTGGCTTGCATTAAAGAACTGACTCTGGTACAGGATCAAAAGAAAATCTTCTCGTTGCCCATTAAGTACGAGGCTAGTTCAATAGCTGCAAATGCAGATACTTTGGACGTCGCTGTGGGTGGGGATGATCAAAAGTTGCACATCTACACATTAAAGGGTACTGAATTGGAGTTGAAAACAGAACTGGATCATTTGGGTGCAGTGACCGATGTAGCCTATTCGCCAGATCAAAAGTACTTGGTGGCCTGTGATGCTCATCGCAAGGTGGTGCTTTACTCGGTGGAGGAGTATAAGGTGAATAAAGATATTTCTAAATGTTTCTTTTAAAATTAAATTTTCTCTATTTTTTTCTATAGCCCGCCCATAATAAGGAATGGGGCTTTCACAATGCTCGTGTGAACACTGTAGCCTGGTCGCCCAATTCATTGCTGGTGGCCAGCGGTTCCTTGGATACTACCATTATTATTTGGTCTGTCTCCAGTCCAGCCAAGCATACCATCATTAAGAGTAAGTTTTCATGAGAGAAGGGTTGGAATTGAAGAGTCATTTTGAATAAAATTTGTATTTTTACCTAAAGGTGAAAAATTTGATCGAACCTACAAAGAATATGTATAATAAGTTAGTGCAACAGATATAAGGAAGCATCTCCGACCCTATATATAGAATTATATATTCTCGATCCGCTTAAAAAAGGCATAGCAGTGACAGTCTATCTGTCCGTATGATCAAAGAGATCTCACTGATGATACGAGTTGGAGGACGTAGACATACTAACAGACTCTCTCTCAGTTTTAAGTTTTTTACCATAAAAAATAGTGATTTATTAACACAGAATTTTTTTTTAATCAAGGCAACAATCAACACAGTGTACACAGTGTACACATGGCGTGTACACTTCAAGTTCATCTGCTATTTGGGAAGCTATCCACACAGCTGCAGCCACAGGACGTTTTCCAATTAGTTCCTTTAAGTCTTCTTAGTGGTCAATAACATTTCGCCCAGCACCACCTTAGCTGTTTGCTGCTTCAATGTGTGCGGAACTTTAGTTTCACTTGCTCGATTTTTTGCATTGTTCTATGACCATATTTTTCATCATTAGTCCAAGAACTTACTTCGTCTCTGACGTGGTCTAATTGCCACACCTGTTTTCAGTTTTTAGTTGAACATTTCACCTTTCTCTTTCGCCAGCAGTCGATATAATATCAATAACAATTTTGCAGGGCAACCATATAAATGGAAACCACAAAATCACTGAAAAGAGTGCCAACGCCTCACACACTTATTGCAAATAAGTCTACTAATTAGTAATTGTTTTCGTGACTTAGCTATTTGCAAAAATTTGTCAATTATTAAATTATTATTTGCAAATAAGAGGAGCGTATAAACGTAGTAATAAACAACTGATGCAGGCACAGGTTTGAACTCGTCAAACAGATATCTCACAGTTACTCTAGTGATGACCCTCATAAGATTCAAAAACAAATATTTTTTATTTTTGAATTAATCCGAAAAATGCACTTGCCCTAATTAAATTTGTAGTTTATTTAATATACATTTGAAATCTACTAACCAAAATTCGGATACCTTCTTTCTTCTTAGATGCCCATCCGCAATCGCAAATCACTCGCTTGGTCTGGCTGGATAACAACACTGTGATCTCAACTGGTCAGGATTGCAACACCAAAGTCTGGCATGTGGAAACCATTTAAAAATGTCAACTATATAGAATTTTGTGTAAAGCAAAATGAAATTATTTTTATACTTATCCAAGAAGAGACAAATAGGAGAAAAGGATTTCCACCCCAAATTGCCAATCTGCGTTCCTCCCCCATTCGTTTTTCATACAAGTGCAAGAGTTCAATCTATTTAAATATTTATGTATCTTTTACCCACTGTCCTTCTATTGCGCATTCATCGTGTTCGAGATTAGTTTAAGATAAAAAAGTGTTTTATTGCTTATCATCATATCATGGATATATAGTTTTCCTCTGTTTTCTTGCCCTTTGAAAGATTGTGCTTTTAAACTTTTATAATTTGCTTGCGTGTTTTTAAACAAACTCTTTTTGATACTACTACAAAGAAAAAGAAAAACAAACATATGTACTAAGTACGCCAGCGTACGTAAATTATTGTATTATGAAATGAAAAAATATACTAGTTTTTGCATAAAATGAAGTTTTAGTAGATGGGGGTATTACTGACACCAGTAGTAATGAAAACCGCTTGTTTTGATACATGGCTGTGAATTAATAGGGTTGAAGTATACCTTCAAAATTAAACTGAATAAAAATTTGTTCTCTCTCCTAAAAGCTACTTGAAATCTATCTGTTACGCAACTTCACAGCCAAAAAAGAAAGCGTTTGAGACATGGCTTTCTAAGAGTCTTAGGGCTAAAGATCGCAAAAAACAAAATCTATTTAATACGCTAGCATTTAAAAAAAGTCATTCGATTTTGAACAAATTATGCAAATCTGAAATCATATATGAGTTTTATTAATCGTTAAAACTAAATTTCCTATAGACAGACGGACGGACAATAGTTTAGAGCAAGCCCATTCCGCAAGCGACGCATTCGTTGATTTTTGACGCGACGGAACAGCTGGCGCTTATACGGCCCACTCGTGCCATAAGGATACATAAAGCAACAACAAAGTCATATGCGAGCTCTAATCTTTTTCTTTCCGATTTAAGGTATTATTGTTGGCGAGAGCAGATCTGCAACAACAACATCATTTGTGTCTCTCTTTCTGTATGTCTCGGGCAAACTCAAACGCACCAACAAAGTTTGCGCCACACACACACACACAGAAATCGGGTCTCTCTTTCCATTTCTTGTGGGTATCCTGGTTTATAGGGTCGAAAATGCATGTTTCTATGCGTTGCAAACTTGTGGGCCAAATTTTAATACTCTGTGCAATAGTATAATGAGGCCGAACAGAATATTAACGTCAATGGCGCACTATTGGAAATTGTGTGTGTTATGCAGCCATTGCCTACCATTGGCAATGTTATATTTACATTCTTTTTAATATTTTCAAGCGTCTGAAAGACTTTGGCTCAACCCCTCTCTAAGTCAATCAAAAATAATAGAATAATAGAATGGAATTAAGCGCCACGCTCGCGCAACACGTCATGTTGTTTTAGGGCACTCCCCACCCAAGTTATGAATTGATCAATTTTGTGTTGCAGCTATATGTGCACCTGAGTGGGTTCCTTCTCGCCCTGAATGATGTTACAAATGAAAATGAAACAATTATGATTAGACTTATCCGGCCCCATGCGGAACATTAGATTCTTGGCAACAGGCGAATCCAATTCTGAGGTCTTGCTCACATTCTTAATTTTAACAGCTGCCACTGCAACTGCAATTGCAACTTTCATCATTTTGTGCATTGTGCCTAATTTTATGTAAGCTTTAGTTAAGTCAAAACACAAATTCAGCTGGCCAATTTATTTATTTTCCGTTTTCGGTATTTTTTAAGATTATCTGGTCACACTGCCTTTTATATTCCACAAAAAGGAATGTCAGGCAAATTTCTTGAAGGAAAATTCGAGCGCCCTCCGTACTAGGCTTTAAGTAGGCATTGGAGAAAATGAGGTTCAGGTTCAGAAATTATATTTTTAAATAAATCAGAAGCGGAATTGATGTCTCTAAAAGGTGTAAAAAGTCACAGCTCTAACAAGTCTAAACAAAATTTGGTACGGCTTTGCCAAGTTGAATTTTCTTTCCAAATTTTTTTTGTAAGATGAATCACGAATACCCTCAACTGCATGGATGCTACGATTAATTTCTACAGATCAAAGGTACTAAAGCATAGTACATACCACAACGATTAGATTCCACCAAAAATATTCGACAAAACTTTCTGTTTTTATTGATATTTTTAAAGACTGATGGTTTTTATGAAGAAAAAAATGTTTAGTTTTGAGCACTTTTGAAAAGTGGTTTATGCCCAATAAATGTCCTAATTTCATATAGTGCTACGGCATGCACACCGCGCAAAACAATGGCTTGATTGAGAAATCATTTCGGTGAGCAGTTTATTTCTGTCAACTGGCCGCCTAGATCATGTGATATTACACCACTGGAGTTTTTCCTGCAAGGTTACGTGAAGTCAAAATTCTTCGTCGATAAGCTAACTAGGATGCAAGACTTGTAAGCCAAAATGTTGGCTTTCCTCGCGTAATTCCGAACTATTCGAATGGACGGTTTACGGCGTAGTCGCGGTCAGCACTTGAATGAAATTAATTTTAAAAAGTAATAAAGATTCGGTAATTTTTTACTTTAAGGGTACTGTATACCTTCAGGTGTCATTTTTTTAAGGTTTACAAAAAATTAGATTACTCAAAAACTATAAGTGGTATTAAGAAGCGGATTTTCATTGGATAGGTAATCGCTTAAACTAAATTTAGTAATTTTTGTTGTTGTTGTTGTACCTACGGTTGTTGTTGTATTTTTGTTCAAAGTTAACCAAAAATTTAAAACATAGGCCCATGGTTGCAAAAATTTTTTGAGAACGGATGATCTGAATTTAAAACTGAAGACAGGGTTTTGTTAAGAATTGATATAATTCTGGTGTGAACTAGGATATTTTGGATCGGTCCAAGCAAAATTTCGAAAATAGACTATTTTTTTCCACTGTATTGGTCCTAGCTCCGTTATTTTATGACCGATCAAAAATATCCTAGTTCACACCAGAATGGTGGGTATTAGGAGTAATTTAAGGGAAAGCATTTGAAAATCGGTTAACAGGTACTCTTTAAATCTTTGCAACCATTTTGGAAAAAGTAGTTCCGAGATAATCGCATTTAAAGATTCGACATCTGTTTTCAATGAAATAAAAATCGTTTTAAATAAATGTATAAATCGGATTTGGTGCATTTGGGTGTTAACTTTCACCGAAAAAAAAGATTATCAAAATCGGTTAAGCAGTTCTCCAGAAATTTGAGTCAAAGTGCGTCAAGACATGGTAAAAAATAAAATCTCCAAAAATTTCCAAGTAAAATTTTTTTTTTTCAAAAATTTTTTTTCCATTATATCGAACATTTTATAAATATTTATAAAGTTTTTGACCAAAATAGGGAAAAAAATACGAATTTCTTAAAATACGAGGATCGATAAAAACAATTTTCATATAAAAGGGTCGGAAAAAATAATTGTTTTTGTTTATATCTTTAAAACTGAGTTTCGGATCAGCTTGAAAGTTTTGCAGGATGTTTATAAGATCCTAGTAGAACGTTTAAGCAAATAAAAAAAAAATCCAAAAAAAATTTTTCTGAAGGTATACAGTACCCTTAATGTAACTTTTACTCGATGGATAGCGAATTATATTAAATTTACATACAGAAACTAATTGGCGGTTGACCGTGGTTCATTTTTCAGTTTGTTTTTGCTAATAAATAAATTAAAAAAATTCTCTACCTATATGAAAGGAACTTTCGGGGTTAGTTACTTTAAAGTAACCATTTACCAAAAATTCCAACATCCAATTCCATTTTTTATGTTTTATTTGTAAGTTAAAAAACAACAACTTCTTAATGGATCACCCTTTATTATATTTATTTGGAGCGTTACATCGATGCTCGCCATATACTTTTTATAGATTGTTTCACGCGGCATAATTTTTTCAGCATTTGACCAAATGCAGTTGGTTTTTCATTGCTTTTGCACCAGAGACTTAACGTAGCTAGTGGGGTCAAATCACATGATGTAGGCGGCCAATAGACCATAACGTGAGATCAATTGCTCACTAAACTTGCCTTTCAATAATTTCATGGCTTCGCAGGCCGTATGGCATGAGACACCGTCTTGTTAAAACCACGGTGACTGTAAGGTTCCGATTTTCATTAGTTTTTGTAGTTTTTAACGGTCCAATGATGCCGCCGGCCCACAATTTAAGGGGGGACATCAAAGTAGCTCAAAAAAACGAAGTGGATTTTCAGAATTTTTTTTTGGCCAAATGGAAGGGCCAATCGAAAATTTGTAAATGAGGTATTATAGTGTGATACATTTACTCGAAATGGTTTTCGGGTTTTTTGTATCAAAAACAAAAGCGCGGTCGTGTATCATTTCTCCGTAGACCCTACTTTTCCGTGGCCGGACACATAACTCAAGCAAATCTTAACCGATCGATCTGAAATTTTCTGAGTAAATCGGAAATACCTATGGCTATCGATCCTCGTAGGATTTTTTCGATATTTTGATTTTTGGCGAAATGGTGAGTTCTTGAAAAAAAAATGCGTTTAAAACAAAAAAAAAACGTCTTAAAAAATTGTTTTAAAAAAAAGTAAGCAAAATATCGAAAAAATCCTACGAGGATCGATAGCTATAGGTATTTCCGATTTACTCAGAAAATTTCAGATCGATCGGTTCAGATTTGCTTGAATTATGTGTCCGGCCAGCTGAAAAAAAGTGGTTTCGAGATAAACGCGTTTAAAGTTTTAAGTGCTGCAAAATCGTGTAATTTATTCATGTATATACATTCTGCGATGCCTGCACCATACAATTGGCCTTCTAGATCGATGTCCTTCTGTTCATTCTCCTTCCGAGCTGCTTTTAAGTCAAGGCGAGCCTTTTTTGCTCCATCGCTCAGTGATTGCTCAGCTTTATTAATGCGGTACTGGTCCATTTCCTGGCAAAACTTGAAACTTTTCGAGCCGATTGTCAAGTCCATGACATCAAATGTTCTCAAAACTGATATAAGGCCATCGTTAAAAACACTTGTTGCAATATTGGTAGCAATATCTAAAAATTTTTTGCAAGAATTCATCAAAGCGCTTGGTATAGTCCGCTGAGGCTTCGCCGTAGAATGAAAAATTTTGACACTTAGAAACTGTTGGCGGATTCAATTTTTTGGTATGTTATTTTTAAGACCCTAAAGCATTATTTAAGCCAAAAAAAATTTCGATTTTCAAAAAATTCTACTTTGATGATCCCCCTTAAGCCAAGCAGTGCATTTTTCAGGGTGCATCGGCAGCTTCTGAACTGACTCAAATGAGGAGATCTTCATTCAACTTTTTTAAGGACCATTCAGCAATCAAACGACGTTGTGGAGGGTCACCCGGTCAATGCCTTAGTTCATGCAGCAACAGTATTTGTTATGGTTTTGTGTTGAGGTCCGTACGTAAAATCTTTCAGGTGGTCGAATAACACACTTTTTATTATTTTTATTAAGGACAATTGCATGCATTTTAATAACTCAGAGTTTCTACAATGCACTATGGGCAAAATGTCCGAAAATTGTGCATAAAGTATTTTTTTTTATATTTTAAATACTCAAAATTGAATGTGTTTTCCAATTACGCATACTCAAGAGAAAATAAAACTGTTCCGAAAAAAATTTTAAAGCGTGCGGTTTGAAATTGCCGCGCAAACAAAGTCAGCTTACTAAATGCATGCCTGACCTATCGAAATGGAACAGTGAATGTCGATGAACTTTGCGCGTTTGTTATGGCTTTTTCTTTAAGGTGAAGACAATTTGGAAATATGGCAAATAATCGTACAGGTATGTAGATTCAACGTTGTATGTAAGTTTTTATGTGTTCTGTATGTTTTGTAGTGTATCGTCAATTGTTGTTGGAGTATTTTTACAGCTCAAATTTAACAAAAGTAATTGTGTTCTGTGGTGTGTAACTTATTTGCCGCGCGCGCTTGCGAGCAACTAAAACTGGTATGTTTTTCGTAAAAATATATAGAATACGGTGTTATTAATGTTCTTTGCCCGTTTTCGACAAAAATGACATATTGCAGCCGAATATGAGTTTTGTCGCTTAACACTGCTGAAGGTTTGGGACAACAATGGACGCGACGACTCTGCCGTAACGAAGTGGATGTTGGAGAAACTGAAAATAAGTCAACTCACCAACTCACACGTTAATCAAATTGAGCAAAAAGTTTGCAGTTTTATCACGCATATTAAGAAATATTTGCCTAAATGCAACCATATGTTGTCAATGTTTAAAGTAACTCACTCATGCTCGTGGCTGCAACATTTTCCCACCATATTCATCACTCCAAGAAGGTAAAACGATTTGCAGACCAACTCAAACTGAAATTTCTGAAAATTGTGCGCAGGTTTCAATGCAAAACCTTTTGGACCATGCAGCCGAAAGAATATAGGTCCTGCAAAAAGGGGTTATATCTCAAATGGGAAATGTTTCACGTTGCAAATTAATAGTAAGCTACGAATTTGATGGGTCTAGAAGAACCTGCTTCGCTGGATCTATCCCTTTTTGTCCGCATTATTATACCATTAAAATTAATAGATGCAACGAATTATTTGGAATAACAGAGCTCCACAATCTGTTAGGTTCTGCGGGCCTCTTAAAATTGAGTACGCAGAGGAAAGCCATGAGAAAATATTAAGGGAAAAGAATGTTTGGATATGCAAGTCGCCACCTATGAACCACAAATGACACTTATTGATGGTAAAGTACTTAACGCTATAAATGGTATATATGTATATAGAGCTATGGATTCTTCTGATCCATTAATATCCAGTATTTGCTTAAATGAAAGGCAAAAGAAATTTTAAAAAAACCCCTCCCGGCAGAAGTAATAAATCTTTTAAAATGCCCACCTCCGAACTATGAAACAATCACGTCAGAAATGGAAAATGAAGATTTGGACTCCGCTGATGATTCTGATGATTATCTAGAAATTGACTTAGATGATGAAAAAGATTAAACCTATCTGTAAATAAAATTATAAATTAATAGCAAAACAAAAATTTTTTTTTTACTTGGGCGTGGGCGGATTGGTTGAAATAGTAGTTTTATTGCAAAACAGAAATAAACCGAAATTCTATAATAATATTTTGCATTTTTGTGCCAAATTTTAACTCTCTAGCTTTAAAATTAGACTTTATGCAAAAATTTCGGACTTTTTGCCCACAGTGCAATGTACGGTTTTCCTATCGGTTTCTAATCAAACTTTATCGATTCGGGTTGCGGCCAATAATTTGGGAATAAAATTCGACAAAAATTTTGCCAAGGGCCTATTCCATGTTTGGCTTTTTCAAGAGCATTGCCAGTTAATTTAGGCATCCTTGAACTAGGTTGAGCATTTACTCTGCTTTTGAGCGTTCTAAGTTGAACTATGCTTCATTTATTTGTAAGTAGTTCATATTAGGAGGCTTGAAAGGATGCTGAACAAATTTCTAAAATTGGCGCTCCATCCGCTTTATTTTTCTAATCCTTTGCCGCCATATTTTATTAGATGTGCCCTGGTGCATCTCTCCACTTTAGATGATTTCTAAAGACAAACTTAAATGTACCAGGTAGATTTTAGATCCTTTGAACACTTTTCCACCCAATTTTACTTTTTACCTCTATTGGGCATTAAATTTAGATAATAATATAATTTAAGTTAAAATTAGAGTTGCCAATAAGGAACACTGTTCACTTATTTTTCTTAAATATTTATTTTTTTTCAATTCTTGTTTTTTTAGGTCTTTACCTTGTCTTTTGTGTGTGTGTGTGTTGTTTTGTTTTTTTGGTTTGGGTGTATAATTACAATATTTATAAAAATTTGACTTAATTTACTAGAATGTGTGGGCTTGAGTGTGTGTGTTTGTATGTGTGTGAAAGTAGAAGGTATTTTTGAAAGCCTCGCAAATTTGTACATTTTTTGAAAACTCAACAAAAAAATCAACATAAAATTTTAGCTATAATTAAATTAATTAAATAAATTAAGGGTGTATGTGTGTGTGTGTGTAGAAATGTAGAGAACAAAGACAAAAAATGAATTGCGCTAAGTATCACAGCCGGGTCTAAGACGTTGGTTTTTGGTACGCGGTGGGACTAAAAAGTTGCGTGTGTTTGTGTGTTGTGTGTGTGTGTTTTTCTTTCAAAAGATGTTGCAAAAGCGTTTACGAATCGGTTTTATAGCAGTATATCAAAATCCTAGAATAAACAGAAAAACTGAAAGACAGGGACTAAAATCGATTTTTCAGATTTTTTTTTAAAATTTAAAGCGATTTGTTACCACCGATTTTTGGTATTTTATTAATGTAAAGAGGATTCAGCATTTAAATCTGGATTTAAATCTGTTTGAAAATATTTAAAATCCCCTGTCTATAAAATTTGCTTCTTTTAGTGCTGACTGCTTCTGAAACCGATTCCTAACCGCTTTGCATCTCGGATTGTGTTTTATTTAACAAATAAAAAGTAAAATTTTTAAGCCTCTAGGTAGTCGCCGTTGCATTTGTTTCATTGCCGCCCGCCTCACCATTGCTTCCTGTGGTTGGTTCGTTTTTGATCATCTGCTGCGTTTCGTGGACCAAATCCAATGCTGGCGTTGTATTGGCATTATTCTCGGCCACGGCCACAGCGGCTGCTGCAGCTGCCGCCAATTGAAATTGATTGGGCAGAAAGAGATATGGATTGGTCAGGCCATCATTGCAGCTGCTTGAAGTATTAGTGAGGGTCGCGCCGGCTCCAGCATCACCACTAATGGCCGTGTGAGTGGTGCCAGGATTGGACGTAGGTTGATTGGCTGTCAGTTTGGTTACACGCTTACGTCTAGCCTCATTCTCGCAGGGTGATGGAGCTCCCGGATGACGGTAGCTGACATGTTTACGCAGTGCATCTTTGCTGCGTGAGACATGGGAACAGACATTGCAGGCGTACCTATGGACAAAATTATTGGAACTTAATATCAGGTTTACAATTGTAATAATGAAATTGTGTTAAAAGAGTTTCAGATAATACAAAGGAAGCCTGTGTCTCAAGCGCTCTGTCTAGCTATTGCTCGAACCATTACTGGAACCTCATTAATAACCTAAATAATAATTTATGTTAATTTAAAAAAAAGTACGTTTTCCGACTACAAAACATTATTATATTTTTGAATATGCTTTCAAACAGATTTTTTAAATTTGAAAAACCTGGTCAAAACGTGTAGAAATCAGGTAATCAAACCAGAACCAGAATCGGAACCGTGTACCGAAAAGAACCGATTAAAGATCAGAGCCAGAAGCACAGCCGGGATTAATATTAAAAATGTTTTGTGTACCGGTATCCGAAAAAAGACCGAAAAGGACATAAGCGTTGTACCGGACCAGTTTCGGTTCTGAGCAACAACTAAACTACTTAAGCTCCATTTACACGACCTGATCACTCAGATGAGTTTTCGTCAGTCTTAAAGTCATCTGATCAACTCAGTTTCGCTTTTACACATGCCTGAGAAGCTCAGATAGACCAGTTGCAGAACCATAGGTTCATCTGGTTCATATGAACATTGTGAAGGTTTGTTTACATAAAAGAAGACGACAAAGAAATTAAAAAGCGAAATGAATGATTATTATTATAATTGGTGAAAACTCAGCTGAGTGATAGGGTCGTGTAAATAGAGCTTAAGCTAGCACTTAGTTTGGGAAGGTTCGGTACAGTGGTTCAAACCCCTTGAAAAGTGAATGGTTGTTTTCTCAAAGCGGTTCCTTTAGCTTTTTGGTTCGAAGCTTGGTTCATGAATTCTGATATCGTTGAGATATTTTTTGGTAAAAAATTTAAACACATATTATTTTATAAGGAAACTTTCAGCAAACGAAGCTATTAAAAACTATGGAACTCACTCATTATAGTAATCTGATTACTTTAATCAATTATTTGTTCTCTACTTACAAATGTGCCTGGACTTTAAAATGAAGAGCTTGCTGCGCCTTCTATGTACATCAATAATCGGAATTGATATGCCATTTAAAAACCTGACTTTATTTTGTTCCCAAAGTCGTAATATACAGATTAAATATAATTTTGAAATGATAGTGCTCCGATCCAGCACTATAAAATAGTTTTTAATCCGTCAAAATATTCTGATAATTTCGGCAGCTCTTTAAGATAATCTTTGAACTAGGGTTGTCGAAAATAAATCAAAATATCAATATATCGATAATATTTTTTTAAACTGATATATTTATATCGTGGTTTTTTTTTGTCCAAATATCGAATATCGATTTTTTTTCTGGATATTTTATGATATTTTTGACTTGGCGCAAAGATAAAATGGATTCAAATTTGATAAATGCTAATTACAGCGAAATAAAAAAAGGAACAGCCAACTGTAATTTGTGCGGAAAAGTAATTACAGCAAGCGGTACCACGACCAATTTGGAGTTAGGTGGGCGCAAACATCATGGGAGAGTAATCCTTTAATCTTCTGGAATTCGCATAAGCTGTCCATGCCGGGTCTATCCAGACTGGCCCTAAGTTATCTTATTACTTCTGGTGGTGGCTCAGTGCCTTTCGAGCGACTTGCTTCTGCTATAAAATGCGTCATTTGCGACTTCCGTAGCCGTCTTTTTAAAGTCTTTTAAGTCCAAATATTGGAACTAAAAGTATTTAATATGTATAATACATAAAAAGCTCGAGTCTCATGGAAAATATTGTTATGTTTGCTCAATATAGACTATATTATTTTATTTTGGGGCAGAGTTTTATCTTTTTTTTTTTTTAAAAAGGAAAAAAATTAAAATATCAATTATTTTGATATATCAATATTTTAAAAGTAATATATTTAATAACATTTGATATTTTTTCAAATCAGAAAATATCATCGATACGATATTTTAAAACAGTGAGAAAGTCGGTCAAGCCCGACTATAACATACTCTGTACCTGGAGTAGCAACCCACTGCACTTCTGCTGCTCCCCCCCCCCCCACCCTCTCTCTCTCCCCCCCCCCCCTCTCTCTCTAAGCGTGTGCGGTGTTGGTTGTGAAAGGGTGGGAGGGGGGGTGGCGGGGGGAGCTTTGTTCACTTTTTTGCTTATAGCTTGAGAACCGTTAATCCGATCTTTATCATTTCTTCAGCAAATCGATACATTTTGACAATTACTAACTATCTCTAGAACCATCTATCTACAAAACTGTGGAAGATATTAAGGGGGGGGGGGGGGGGGGGGAAAAAAAAAAAAAAAAATTGATGCCTGCAGCTATAAGAAAATTTGTCATAATGTCAAACCTCTATCTCTTACCATCTCTGAGATCTGTTTGTTCATCGGACGGACGGACAGACGGACAGACGGACGGACAGACGGACAGACGGACATGGCTATGTCGACTCGGCTGTTGATGCTGATCAAGAATATATATACTTTATAGGGTTGGAAATGCTTCCTTCTCTCTGTTACATACTTTTGCACAAACTTAATATACTCTATGTACCTTCGGTACAGAGTATAAATATTCGGCAACCCTACTTTGAACCGAACCTTCGGGTCCAGGCTCGGCAGGTTAAAAATTGAAAAGGTTCGGTTGTGGGTACGGTTCAATTTAGCTAAAACTCCGAACCGAACTGGTACTGCAGGTGCGGTTCAGGACCGTTTGAAAGTGGAGGCTAAGTGGATTCATATATGTATTTGTATGAAAAGAAACTGGGCCATTTAAATATATCAGTACTTTCCCAAACTGTGGTTTGGCGTCAAACATCGTAATTTTTCCTGACAAATGTTTCCAAAGTAAAGAAGATGAAAACTAGACAAAGTTTCTACATTTGTAATTGAGAATTGAGTGTAATTATTATGTTATCGCTAAAAAACTAGATAACGCAAAGTCATTTTTTATATTTTAACTTTTTTTATGTACATAGGTACCGGTACGGAACCGTATACCGAAATTAGTTTTGGTGTAATAGTACTTTTCCGGGCGTTATATATTTTTTTTTTTATATATTTTTTTTTCTCCCCCCCTAAGGAGGAGAAAAAGAGATTGAGTAATGCTCGGTTGCGGCTTGGGTTGTGTAAAACCAAATAAATATATGGGCATTTCCACTAAAAGGTCAACCTGGGCCAACAAATTAAAAGTAGTTAAAAACACAATATATTTCACCGAATTTTCAAAGGAAAAAGATTAAATTAAACTAATGTAAGCTAAACTTACTTAAACTTCGGTTTCACAGCCGTGCGCAGTTTTTCTTATTTTGACATTAAATTTGCCTAATTTTTTGGAAAAAAGTGACTAAAGATTACATGTACTTTCGCTGTTTAAAATTTTTCTGATGGTACTAGGGGGTATACATGAATGAGAAACTATGTCAATGTAATTAACTGAAAGTTTTTGCTTCACATAATAACAGAACCCACATTTACATAATGACGGAAATAACTGTCCCGTGCGACATGTCCCACACTGCACTACATTCTAAAATATATCGCATTAATACATTGCCCCACTTCTGTCTTTCGTCCCGTGCGAATGTCACGTATTTTTTTGCGATTACCTTGAAAACAAAAGGGCATAGCCGGATTTTTAGGGGAACCGGCCACCAATGCTATTAGTTTTTTGAGTATGCAGTTTTAAAATATAAAACATCAACCGAAAGTAATTTAGCGATTTATTTTATACTTCAAGTACCAACCCTGAAATTTTAACAGGGATTTTTATCATTTCAACCACAAGCCATTTTCTAGCTGTTTTTCTGGTCAAAGCTGGCATGTATACACTCCCCCGGAAAAAGTTTTTTAGATTTAAAAACTGTAAGCCGTTACCTACAAAATTTCGCGAAATTTTATACACCATTTATTTCCAACTTTTAGTTGAGGTTCCATTTCGTTTTTTAAGTGTCCAATTGTAGTTCCTATCTACAATTTCTGTAATTTTTTCAGAATTTTAAAAATTGTGGAAGGTGGTAAAAATTAATAAAAACAATAAAAATTTAATTTAAGTTGTAATTGTCACTGTCGTTATTTGTAAAAATGTAAAAACGGCTATGCCCTTTTTTCCAAAATCAATCTTTGCATCAATTGTAAAAATAAAAATCCGTTTTATTTAGACTTTTTTAAAAGATTAAATGCGTACGATAGTGGCCGTATGTGGCCCAGTGGTTAGTGTGCTGGACTGCTGGGCGGGAGGTCGTGGGTTCGATCCCGCCTCGGAACATGTAATAATAAAAGTTTTTTTCTTTCTTTAGAAAATAGCTTTTACACATACGGTCACCTTCACCAGCTATTGGCGCCAGCTGTGAAGTAACTAGCCATGAAAAAGCAAATTCTCAAACTTTGCCGTTCGGATCCGGCGTTAAACTGTAGGTCCCTTTCTCTTGTGCGAAAAATTTAAAGCACACACGCCAAGAGATCGTGAGAAGCTTGGCTTGGCCCCGTTTTAGGAGCTGTATAGCCAACATTTACATTTACAAATGCGTACGATTGTCCTGTTCGACGTCATGGAAATGCCCATATATAAATTGACGATTTACGGTTCTGAGAGAGTTTTTTGATAACGTTTTTCCCAAAAAGAGATGGATCGATATGTACAATAATTCAGCGAGTTCGGTTCGGCTTATGATCGAAGCTCTCTTAGTGAGATTAAAAATGTTAATCCTTTTTGTATAAAAATAATTATTCTATCACCAACTTACCGCACATTTTGATGCGTTTCGAGATGCACCCGAAGATTATATTGATTGCTCAACTGTTTGTGACAGATGAAACAAGTGGCATATAGCTTGGAGTTCGAAGGCGGTTTGATGGGCGTGGAGGGTAACTGTTTCTCAGCTGCTAGCGACAAGAGATTCGGCTCCGATTTGGCACTAACAAGGGACATATTGCTGCCTGCGGCTGCTGCCGCCGCGGCTGCGGCTTCCCTTTGATATTGTTCGATGTGTTGCTGCAGCTTGGCATGATCTTCGGGTGAAATGTATGGCGTGGAGCTGGATCCACTGGCCGAATGGTGAGCCTGAGCCGCCTGCTGTGCTGAGGTGGGTGTGACGGCGGCACTATAAATGGGTGGCTTGTTGCTGTACATGTGCTGCCCAGGTGTAAGGGGGCTTGGATAACTGGGTGAGGATTTTACCACCGGCAATTGTGGAGAAAAATGTGACATCGCCTGGTGCGTATGAGTAATGGGTGACGTGGCCACAATGGGATTGTGACCGGAACATTCCATGGGTGATTTGTTGCTGATGCTGCTGCTCGTTGTGGTTCTCAGGCTCTCGACAATTTTGTCTATTCGTTTGATGTCCTTTTGCTGGCCCATTGATAAGGAGGAAGAAGTGGTATTTGTTCCGGTTTTCAAACGCTTGGCTCCATAGCAGTCGTCTTCCTCCAGGCCACTCTGATAGAGTTGACATTGCTGTTGGTACTTGGCCAAAAGTTCGGTGGTCTTATTCAGCGCGGTCTGCGAGAAGTTCAGAGGTTGGGGCAAAAGGTTCGGATAGAATTGCAGAGATTTAAGGAAGAAATTTTCCAGAGGGGTGCAGCCTCCAGCTGTACTGGCAATGGGTGCGCCAGCCACGGAACCGAGTTTGTTAGCCAACAAGGGAGTATTTTGTGTGGGATTGGGTAATTGTGGTAGGGGCAAAGTGGGCATAGGGGAGGGTGAGGGCGTACTGGGACGCTCAAATTCTGAAGTTTTGTCATTTGTGGGCTCGTGATAGGAATTGCTGGCAGAGTGGGAGGAGGTGTTGGTTTGGCTTTTAGCTGTCTTGGGAAGCTGGAAAAAAAGAGATTATTGTTATTCTAATCAATAAATCCTGGGTAAACTTACATTATTGTTCTGAACATCCGCCAAGCCCTTTATGCCCAAGGTTTCGGCTAGATTCAGCAGTATGGGTATCTGCTCCTCATACACATTCACCTCTCCCGAGTACATAAACGTCAGCAAAGCCACAATGGCACCAAAACTCGCTCCTGGTATTATAATAACGGGATGATTGCTAGCCTCCAGGGCGCGAAAGATTTCCATGAAGAAAGTACTGCAGGCGCTCAATACCACACGATGCGCCCTCAACTGGCGGCCCTCCGCCGAAATGGTGACATCTGTCAGATGCGATTGGTCCAGCAGCACGGGCAGAGTGCTCAGCAAACTGGTCTGCAAAACAGAAGAGTACAACAATTTGGGTCACTCGATCGTAAAAATACATTTGGCAGGCCTCCGCTCCCAGTGCTCTTTTCACCATATCTAAATTTGGTGATCATCTCGAGGGCCTGGCGTTGCTTCCTATTGCTTCTTGTTTTTTTGGAATGGAACACATGCATGTGCATGCAGACATGGAGACACTTAGACAGCAGCTGGGGTCTTTAATTGCAATTTTCGAGAAATTCTTTGGATTTGGCAATTGCACCCAAAATTTCATTTATTTGACATTTTTGCGGCTATTTTGGACAGGCAATTTCAGTTTGGATTCTGTAGTAAACATCGACAACAAAAATTTGTCACTAAATGAAATGCGGAAAACTGTGTGTGAAATAAGTATATATTCGTGTACACGTACCTATATATAGACGGATGACATTTCTGTTTCGGTCTTGTAGTTCCCTAGTGAACGATGGATGTCCAGTCAATTTTTATGACCGAGGCCAAGCCCCTAGATAATTGACTAAATAAACTACAGAGACTAGCCGAGGGTACGGGCGGCGCATTTTGTGTTGCTCAAAGAAAACACACATTGGTCTATCATAAATCATAAGATGATCTAAGCAGAGGTGGGAACAAATGGGAATGCTATGGAGGATAGGGAAAATTTCATTGGAAACCAGTTCAGGCTGGTTTTTGTTTTCAGTTATTATAAAATCAAGCCAAACTAATACAGAATATTAAACAATTGAGGTTAACTTGCTAGAACCTTGCAGTTCGGAAAATTAATCAAAAAATGGATTGGAAGGATTTTTATTTAACAATTATGTTTGGTTCTGGATTTAGGGTCTGTCTCTATACACGACCCGGACCCTATCAGATTGCAAAAAGGTTCAGTAGAGACGGGTAAGAGAACCATTTACAAGTTACAGAATAATCCTAAAACACCTGTTAGTTTTCTCTTACCTGATGATTGTGCCAACGCAAACAAAATTGTTGTTGATTCTCATTGTGTTGCTGCTGCTGTTCTAATTGGTGTTGCTGTAGCTGCTGTTGCTGCTGTTGTTGTTGTCTAGTATTTGTTGTATTTACATGTTCCATAATTCATTGAGTTTGTTAAGTGGGTCCTACATGTAATAGCTATAAAGGGTAATAACATTTCAATTATGGTTTATTTTTTTTTGCCCGAACTCGCGTGTATAAACAATATTTTCTGATTTGCACATTTTGTTTTTCTATTTTTCTATTCATAATTTGGTTTGTTTTCTGTTGATTTGGCTGTCGTCTTTATTTGTTTATTTATTGAATATTTTGTCACACACACTTTTCGTTTTAAGAGATGCGCAGTGGCTGCAAGAGTTTTGATGATCGTTTTTTTCTGCGTTCTTTTGGCTTACGCGGCGTATTCGTGTTGTGTCGTAGCATTTGAGTTTATTACTCATACGCCATGGTATGCCTAAGGGCATGTGTGAGTGGGGTGGGAAGTGTTCGGGGATTACTTTTGTTTAAGAAAAAAATTTAATAGAGATAATAAGAGAAGTTTATTTGGATTCCGAAAGTTTTTATACCCTTGGAAAGGGTATTATAATTTTTTACAGAAGCTTGTAACACATTGAGATATTTATTTCCGACTCCATTAACTATATATATTGGATTGTTTTTAGGAGGAGTAAATATTCGCCTGCTCCTTTATGCAGAAAATGACTGACAATTTGGAGAAATTTTGCTACCAATGGGGAATGGAAGTCAACCTATTAAAATCTGAGGTAATGGTCTTTAGAAAAATGGTCGCTGAAAAATGGACCTTTAAAGGAGATGCCATAAAAATTGCCACGGAATATAAATACCTCGGAGTATGCTTTACGCCTACCCTTACTTTCAAGGAACATATACTGAGAAGAAACGCAAATGGAGCCCTTTTTTGGCAAAACCCAATGTAAGCATCGGAGCAAAATGGGAACTTTTTAACGCTGTATGTAGAGCTGTTCAGACCTGCCGCACAGGTATGGGGATACAGCTACTTCGAGGTGGTGGATAGTCTGCAGACATATTTCCTGAAGAAATCCTTAGGCTGCCACCGAATACCCTTGGATATGCTCTAGCCTTGGAGACCTGCGTGGACGATGCACACCTCTTTACCTTGGATTTACACCTTGGATACGTAGGAAAAACCGGATTTTTATATGGAAAGAGTCGACTCCCCCACTTTCTTACTTCCGAAATAGTCAGGAAAAACGTTTTCTGGGCACAAGAGCTAGATAAGGTATGCGCTCCTCTCGATCTTAACTGGAAAGATGGCCTTCGCTCCGCTCAAGACAGAAGACGCATGCGGAACGCAGGATTCGGAAAGGATCCAGCCAAGCAAGAATCTACAGATTCCTCGACCATACAGCTGCCCTTAAGCTACAGCATCTTGCCAACAGTAATATACACATGGGTGATGAAAGCGCGGCTTGACCTTATTACGCTGTCGTCAAATACGTATAATAGATCGATAATCGTGCCTTGCCCAATCTGCAATACCGGAGAAAATGAGGATCTGACTCACTTTTTAGCAAGATGTCCTTGCCTTGAGGTTCACAGATGGGCGTTCCTTGGTAAGACATAACTTACAAAGCAGGAGCTACATGATATCCTTGACGATAAGCATAGCGAGAACTGGGAGGGGCTGGTTTCCTATTTGAGAAAAGCTTTGGTTTACAGAAAGGAAATTTTAGAAATAATTTAGAAGGCGGCAAAGTCGAAAATAAAATGGAAATATTATAAAATGCGGGCGCATAAGTCCAAGCCCCGTACTGCTGAACGGTCTGATATCTTGGGAAGAGCAGAAAAGTCAGGCGTAGTAAGCGGGTGCGGGGTGACGCAAAATGTGCCTGGCCGACTGACGGTTCGTGCAACGAAGTCGGTTACTTTAACATAAGATTCTTTTTAGTTTTTATACACAATGCTATGCTTATCTGTTTAGTTAAATTTACAATGTTATAGGCTCATTATTATTATTATTATTATTATTATTATTATTATTGTTATTATTATTATTATTATTAAGGCATTCTAACACTTCAGTACCCAGATTGAACCCCTGGCGAAATGGCTGTTGGGCTAATGTTGCAGACACCTCCGTCCTATTAAAACGTGGCGAGTCTTCAAGTACGTTCAATTCACACCATTGTTAAGTCAGTGATACAGGTGCAGTTGAGATGACTCCTGCTTAGTGTCCGTCCTGGCTCTGAACACGAGGTCTCATAAAGTCTTGTGTCAACCCTCGCATGAACCTCACTGCTTGCATAGGGACCCATGGGGACTTTTAGGACAACTGTATATATGTGAGGAGATAGCGGCTTGAAGTTTGGACCCATATAGCATGAACACTAATGAACCACAAAAAATCAAGAGAGAGACGCTTTTAAAACAAGCAGTCGTATGATGAGATCGCCGTTACAAAAAACGGACAAAAATAAAGAGATGGCTCCGAACCCCACGGTTCAGGAAACCCCGAAGGAAGCGCAAGCAGCTGAAACTTGGCCACCACCCAGCGCAGCCTCTTTACCCGTGGCGGTCACACTTGTAGATATGCAAACCCCAGCTTCACTACAAGGTGCAACGATTATGCATAGCTCACCACGACAGGAGCTAATATATAAGATGAGAGCTCTAGAGGAAGAATCGCTGGCAAAGTGCAGAACAGTGCTCCGGAAAATGAAGCATGCCATGCTAAAGCAGAGAAATGCGTCGGAGCTAAGTGAGCTCTTTGATGTAATCGGGAACTATAGAAAGAGTTGGAAAACCGCCGAGAAGGAGAAAACTCTGGAATTGAATAAGCTGCCAAGCAAAAAACCAGAAAGAGAAATAAGTGATACACCAGTCACGTCAAATCCAAAGAGAACCGCTAGCAGTCCGGCTATGCAAGACTCAAAAAAGAAGGTGAAGAGTAAGGAACGTAATGAGGGATTCCAGACTGTGTCCCGCAAAAGAGGCAAATCTAAACAATCAAGCGAAAATGCGATTGAAGCCAGCACCAAGAGGAAACAAGAAGCCGAGAAGGGTATGAAGAAACCCGCTAGATCAAGGACACGAAGCCGCCCAGACGCTGTTTTAGTTAAGCCAGCAGAAGGCAAGAGCTACGCAGATGTTCTAAGAGACCTCCGGAAAAACGTGAAGCCAGACGAAGCTGATAGCGCCATCCGTTCGGTCAGGAAAACCAAATCAGGGGATATGTTACTGGAGTTGGCGAAGGGGAGCGAAATCCAAAAGCTCTATGATACCATCAAAGACACCCTCAAGGAGAGAGCGTCAGTCAAGGTGCTTAAGCCAACAACTAAGCTGGAAATACGGGACTTAGACAGCCTTACAGAGGGCAGTAGCGGATCCAGGGGGGGGGCTATAGGGGCTGAAGCCCCCCCCTTAGTGCCCAAAATATCTTAATTCACCCAATATATGCAAAGAGCAAAATAAGTAATTAAGAATTTTAGAAAAAGATGTTAATACTTAGATTGTTTTAAAAAGGCATCAGCAGTAGAGATTTCGAAATATTGATATCTAATACTTGTAGAATATATTTTTGGTGTGTATTTTTGTTAGTTTCGCCCACAAAAAGAGAGGATAGCTGAAGGCATTCTCTTGGATAGTTAGGTGGCGGTGTGTGGCCCAGCGGTTAGCGTGCTGGACTGCTGGTTGGGAGGTCGTGTGTTCGATCCCGCCGGAAAATCTAATAATACAAGTTTCTTACTTTCTTTAGAAAAAAGCTTTTACACTTTCCGTTCACCTTCACCACCTTTTGGCGCCAGCTGTGAAGTAACTAGCCAAATTCTCAAACTTTGCTGTTCGGATTCGGCGTTAAACTGTACATGTATCCCTTTCTCTTGTGCGAAAATTTAAGAGCACACACGCCAAGAGAGAAGCTTGGCTGGCCCCGTTGGAGGAGCTGTATAGCCAACATTTACATTTACTGTACACGCCAAAAAATTGAGATCTCTTGGATATTACTAGTATTTTTGATATTACTAATATCCAAGGGAATCGATATTGCGACAACCCTAATCAGCAGTGAAAAGTATCTACAAACAAACACCGTTGGAATATGGGTTGAAATATTACGACCGATCGTTGAAAATTCGGTGGAATATTTAATAATTTTATTAACCACTGTTTTTTACGTGGCAACAGTTTGCAGGAGATTTATTCTAATCGATTCCTATCAGCTCTTCACCTTGATTCACTGAACGAAATGTGTCGCTTAATGTGAATGGTTGTTATATGCACGAAAAACATGAACTGGTGTGCACATTCATTAAATATTTTTCTGCAAAATACTATACTAAGAATGAAGCAACTAAAAAGAAACTAGTAAATATTTAGTATACCACCGTTCTTAACAACAATTTTGTAAAAAATGTCACTGATGGGCCGCGAACTGTAAAGAATTATTATACAACAAAGTCGAGGAGGTCATCCACGGGTTCCCTTTTAATGAAGTTTTTAAATTTGCAGGTTTTGTACTAAGAATATGTGAATTCTATTCGTCAATTGTAAAAAAAAAATCAGAAAACGTTAAAACTTAACCACTTATAGCTTAAATGCAATAGCATTTCCAAATTTATAAAACTAACTAAAATAATGTACAAATATAGTCTTAGTGACTTTTCGATTGAAAATATGTTTTACTTGAAGGTAAAATTTATAAATATGTCTTACACTTCCTGCGAAGTTTTCCCATGTTTATTGTTTGAGCAGTTTATCGATACTCACTTAAAAATCATTCGTCACTCGCGACTTCAAAAAAAATCGCCTGCGGCGCTATTTATTTTTCTAATTTTGCCTTCAAACTAGGGACTAAAACCGAAACATATTTCGGTTTCGCTCAAGGCATAAGCATGTATTGGCCAAAGACTTTTTATATTATGTGCCAAACGTACACAGAGTGAATGCATTATAATGCAGTTGCACTCTAAAGGTAAGACAAAAATTATTCAAAAAAATGACCAAAAAACAAGTTCTTTATTTCTACCTTGGGAAACTTATTACCTTCAGAGCATATCGACTATTTGTATAAGATGATCCGGTGACGCACTATGATGTTCACCGCACAAAATCTTTTTATATAATATCCTAGGCCTAAGATGTATCTATTCTGAGAAGCACAATAAGATCCGAACAATGTTGATTGATTTTGAGTGCCCTTAGCCCCCCCCTTAGCCAATTCCTAGATCCGCCACTGACAGAGGGGGAGGAAGTTGTGACTGCAATAAGAGCAGCGTTAGGTGATCCTAGTCAAGACATCCAAGTCCGACTGACTGATGTAAACAGCTCAGAGCAAAAGCGAGCCTTTGTTATACTGCCTACTGAAGACGCAGCAAAGATTCTGAAGGATCAAAGAATCAAGATAGGATGTACGCGCTGCCGAGTAAAACGGAGCATCGACATCAAGCGATGCTTTAAGTGCTTTGGCGTTGGTCACTTACAGATGGACTGTAATGGACCGGACCGAAAGAACCTATGCATTAGGTGCGGAGATAGCGGCCACAAAATGAAAAGCTGCACGAAACCACCAAGGTGCTGTATATGCGCTCATGAGAAGTACAAAGAAGTAAATCACGAGTAACTGCGCGGCCAGTAAAAGGAAGGACAAAATATGAAGTTTCTCCAAGCCAATATACACAGAAGCAGAACAGCGGATGCTCTTCTCTCACAAATAGTCCTGGAGGAGCAAGCAGATTTGGTAATAGTGAGCGAGCAGTATAAGCGAAAGGAAAATGGCGTCTGGCTGGAAGACGAAACAAAAACTGCAGCAATGTGGATCCCAGGTGTAAGCAGCGTACGGCATCTGAGTGACGACCGAGGAAGGGGCTACGTATTCGCGCGAGTTGGAGACTACAATATATAATATTTAGCTGCTACCTAACACCAAGTGACGATATACAAACATTTCAGGACAAACTCGATGATATTGAAGACACCGCAAGGCAAATAAAGGGAAACCTCATTGTAGCGGGTGACTTCAATTCGAGGGCGGAAGAGTGGGGTATGCCATCAACTGACTCAAGAGGTCGCAGAGTCCTAGATATGGCCGCAAGACTGGGGATGGCAGTGGCGAACGTTGGTGCCACTGCGACATTCAGGCGAACGGGAACCGTTGGCACGATTCCGGATATAACTCTGGTGTCAGAAAACCTGGCTCATAAGATCGCAGACTGGAAAGTATTAGATACTTACAATGGAAGCGACCATGAGTATATCTCCTACATCCTAAAAGAAAACAGGACAAGCAACGCGGGTTCAAATGGAGCGCCTCGAAGACACAGGTGGAACATAAATCGTTTGAACAAAGGCCTTTTGATAAGCGAAATTGACAGGAGAACAACGGAAACACAGGACACTGTTGGCGCCGAGGGTATAGTCACCAACACTATGCTCACTATTAGAAAAGCTTGTGATGCCGCAATGCCCAAAACTGGGAACAGACGCAGAAATGGATTAGGATTATAAATAAGCTAGGAACTTAAAACCATTACTAATTGATTTTTTATTATTCTTATTCTGCATCTTTTTTTTCTGGCTTTAATAAAATTTTAGCATTAAAAATTTAACTTTTTTATTCAAAATGGAGAAATCTTGCTTTTACTTTAATATAAATATTTGATATTGTTGATTTTAGAAAATGTTTTAAGCATATTTTCCTGACCATGCTTTCATGCTTTTACTTTAATTAATGAGTGTATTTCTTATATCTGACAAACGAATGCTATGACAAATTAAATTTTGATATGGATTAGGATGACCACAGTTTGCAAACTAAATTATACCACAACCAAGTTCGGCATTTCTTTGCCTTCTATGTTTTGATGGGAGGGGAATCAAAAATAGTAAATTTTAAATTCGTTTGATTTGAAAAAGAATGGCTCATTTGCATTTGGGTATAAAAACTTCGGCAGCGGCGAAGTTAGCATAGACTTCGTTTCGTTAAACTCAATCAAACTGGCTATATTCCTTGACCGAATTAGAAATTCCACTAGAGCCTAACAATTGAACAAGATCGGTAACGCGAGGACTGGTATTTGATTGTTTACTTTGGCTTGGATCAGTTACTCACCAGTCTGATCATTAAGATCACGTCGTGTTTTTGCTGTATTTAAATAAGAAAGCGTTTAATTGCGTGAAATAGAGTAAAAAAGAATTGATAATTAACTCTAAATTCCGATCTCATCAAACATGCTGTTAAAAGTCAGCCCCAATTTGCATCACATTTGTCAACGGAACATTAAGGGAATTATTTAGATTTCTTTCTAAATAAAATTTAAAAATATGTTGAAACAGAAAACAGAGCGTTAAACACTAAACGAAAAGAACATTTCATTTGATATTCAACACGAGAATTCCATTAAAACTCACCCATAAAATTTAATGATTCCATCTAACTAAAGAAGAGACAACTATAAAAATCCTTGGAAATTGCAAAAACAAATAATCGCAAAAAATAAGAACAAAAACCCTTGTGGCCTAGCATAGAGAGGCATCTCTCTATTAATAGATATGCCTGGGCAACTGCTGGATTATTTCTGAATCACAGAAAAAAAAACAAATATATATCATAGACTGACGAGTTTATAAAAAATTTATGCGTGTGACATTTTATGGAACAAATGAAAGTTAAAGAGGAACAGCAACAGTCTCTTTGGACAACCTGGCGTATGAGTGATTATGTGTAAAGTATTACGCATCATCGAGATTTTGTGGTTGTTATTCTTTTGAGGCACTTGGACAACAAATCAAAATAGACAGGCTGGGCGGAGAGCATTTAACACAATTTATTTCAAAATACAAAAAAATAGAAATAAATAGAAAATAGAAAATGGCTAAAAGGCAGGCCAAAACTAATTTCGGAAAATCAAGTAAAAACTTGAGGAAAATACCAAAGAGTTACGGAAAGCAAAAAGCCTGACACTTTTCTTATGTGAACGAGAGCCAAAAAGGCCGCGGCCTCCCCTCCTCCACATCCATCGTAGTCTCTCAATAGAAAAATGCTTAGATGCGATGCACACACATAATGGAATGAAGAAAATTCCGTCTGCAACAACAACAAGAAGAACAACAATTGCATGCTGGGCTAGCTAAGATGTCTCGGATACGGATTTGTCACATGGTTTTTGGGTTTTCAGTGGGGCCTCCAATGAGCTGCAGTTTTGCACACACTCAATTTTCACACAGACATTAAAAATAGCCCTCGGACAACAAGCTGTTGTTGTTGTTGTTGTTATTGTTGTTCAACTTACATTTAGTATATAATCCGAATGCTAAACAATGGAAGATTGGCAGACCCAGAGCGAATCCCCAGGCCAGGCCAGCCAAACCAAAAACCAAAAAAAAAGTGTATTTTATTTAAATAAATTTAGTTTAATTGCCATTGTGTGTTTTTACTGTAAATTAGAATCATCAACTTGAGGTCTGGGACTGCCGATGCTGTTGTCTTGTCTTGGCCAAACGAACCGCTGACAACATAGACGAAATAAAAATTTATGCGAATTTTTTGATGCCCCAGCATGATCCAAATTTTGCTTAAGAAAATTTATAATATTAAATCCTATTAAAAATATCCTTATTTTAACATAAACAAAAATACCTTAGAAAGCTGTATATGAATAATAAATATCAACGTAAAAAGGTTAAAGTTGACGCAGCAGAGTGTTGCACCTTTACAGCAACAAAACAAGAAACAAAAAATATCTTAAAATGAAATTCAAAATCTCAAAAAGCACTTATCAACCCTCAGTAAAGCTTCAACTTAAAATTCTTAAGCTATGCAGTCACACAATAGGGGACTTGAACTCACAATCTCACTTTTCCAAGCAACAGTCTTACCGTCAGCACCACCAGGCTTTTTGCATGCTGAGAGCTAAGCAAATGTCAGGGTTCTTTACACTTGACTCACCGCTACGCGCATGGTTCATAGCGACCAACGTTAAGACTCTATGACACCGAGGTCGAGTCTCAGTCAGGCGAAGTCAAATATATAAATTTTGATCAGTTTTTCAGACCAACTTGAAAAAATAAAAGAAAGTTACCTTCGGTTTAACCGTTCTTTATATGCCTTGCAGCTAGTATAATTTATATAAAAAAAGTTTTAAATTATTTTCATTCTATGCGTTACAAACAGCTGGACAAAGTTGATTAAAACTCTCTTCCTATCCTATTAAGGGATAACTCGAAATAGTGGTAGTAAAATTGCTGTTATCTTAGACGGATTTTGTGATCGATTTTTTAAGCTGAAGGTTTCCACCTTTTAAAAGGCGAGATTGTCTAAATACCTGACTTGCCCTTGTCATGCAGGAGTAAACGATTTTTTAAATGTGAAGTTCTTTTACTTTAAAGATATCGCGACAGCTTTAAATAAGCGGTGGGCATGCCCTTGCTCCCATTGTTCTAAGATTATTTTTCGGCAATTGGCGTCAGTCAGTTTCTTAATAATTTACGTCTCAATATTCTCTCTTTGAATGGTGAGCAACTGCTCCATGCGAATCGGAACAGGGCGCCTACAGAAACGCACACACAGAGGGCGCAACCTATGCATGCAAAGGGTATTATAATTTTGCCCAGAAGTTTGCAACGCATAGAAATATTAATTTCCGACCCTATAAACTATATATATTCTTGATCAGGGCGACGAGCTGAGTTGATTTAGCTTTGTCCGTCCGTCTGTCTGTCCGTCTGTCTGTCTGTCCGTCTGTCTGTCTGTTTCTACGCTATCGAGCTGAAACTTTGCACAGAGTCTTCTTTTTACTGCACACTATATCGGATATTCGGATGACTATATCTTATAGCTGCCATAGGAACTATCGGTCAAAAAGTGCGTCTTTGTGAGAAAAACTTTTCTGGTTTTAATGTAATCGCCTCCCGCTTCAGCAAAAATTAGTTTTATACGCTTTTACACAGTTGTGGAAGTTTTGGTCAAAATCGGATGACTATATCTTATAGCTGCCATAGGAACTATCGGTCGAAAAGTGAGTTTTACTTAGAAAAACTTTTTGTTTTAATGCTGACGTTCGTAAACTCTGATGTATTAAAACATTTGCAAGGGTATAAAAACTTCGGCAAAGACGAAGTTAGTTTGGCCTTCACGTTTTTTTGTTGTTTTTGCTGGGCTTCCAAACTAAAATTTCGTGCCCACCACTGCTTTACATTGCTTAACATTGTCAATTTCCCTTTTTTTATACCCTGTACCCATTCAAAATAGGGTAAAGGGGATCATCAAGTTAAGCAAATGTATCTAACAGTGAGAAGGAAACATTTCCGACCCCATAAAGTATATATCGCTCACTTACTTCAATACTGGCATAACTCAAAATAATCCATTTTAAGAAAAACACGTTTAAAGTTATCAATGGATTTTTACTTTAAAAAAAGGGTTCTTTTAGTTTCAACTTAATTAAGTAAAATATTATAAATTAAGAATGCTTATTAATAAACATAAAAAATATGATGTTTTAACTGAAAAACGAAGTTTGTTTGGTCAATATCGACAGCAGGACAACTGAGATATGGCGGTTCTTGCATCAACATGAAAATGAACCTGGAAAATGATATTGCGACATATTCTCACCTATCATGAAAAGTAGAAGAGATAGCAATACGAAAATAGCAGATAGCAAAATAAAATAGTACAGAAGAGCGCGCACATTTCTGCATCATTAAGTCAAAAATCGTATTTTTTGAGTTATGCCAGTATTGAAGTAAGTGAGCGATATGATGATGTATATGAATAGCCGAGTCGATTTAGCCATGGTCGTCTGTCCGTTTGTCTTTCTGAATGCGTCGATCTCAGAGACTATACAAATAGAGACACAAGTTTTTGCATGTACATAGGTGTATACCGTACGCAGATCAAGTTTGTTTCAGATTTGCCAAATGTATTTTGAAGTCGGGCCACTCGACTGCAACGGTCTTACATGTTTTTACTTAGAAAAATTATGTTTGGCACAGACAATTTACTGGCACTAATGAGATGCCACCTAAATTGTTTAAGACTGCTTCTATGACATCTCTGACTACAGTTGGCTGTGAGTCGGGGCATAGCTGGCCGGACGGGCAAATAAAATTCCCCCATCGATTCAGAGTCGTTATTAGTTATTTTGTAATTTTGTTAGTTTTTCTTCGTTAGGCTTTCTTAGTCAATAAGGCTTTTTTATAACGACAGCCTTTTTTTGTCGACTAAATAATTAAATAAATAAAAAAAAGAAAAATATGGTGTGTCGAGAGCATTCCAAAAGACTAAAAGCTTAGTGCACTTTGGCCAATCTTTGAAAAAGAAGACCCAATAACTTGAACCAACTATGTGGTTCCATCACGCATTTTTCCGAACTTTGGGACCAGGTCTGAATTTTATTTCTACTCTACTCAAACTCTAGCTCACAACTTTTTGAACTTTTTGTTTTGAAAAATCATCTCCACGAAAATATGAAAATTACGCAATAAAATTATTGTTACCGTTACAAAAAAGTTTTAAAGGATTTTTAATAGATTGCGTCTCTAGTAATATACCGAATCGGACAATGTTTCAACTTGCAACCAACTTAATTTTGAAGCCTCATCGTGAGAATTTCTTTTTCTGGCTGGAATGACACTTTCAATTTTTATAGACAATTATTGTCTAAATTTTTTGTTAATAGGTCAAATTTGCTGTTGTGTATCATTGCATTGCGCTTACACCAACGACTTTTGCCCATAGATGAAAAATTGTGACTAGAAATGTCCCTAAAAATTGAAAGTGACATTCCAGCCTTAACAGCATAGTTTTTGTGTGCCCGAATAATATGTGAACTTTTGTGCCAACAATGTTTACTTTCTGCCATCGATGCAAGAAGCTCAGTCAATACACGCTTCAAGTGCAAAAACCAATACGAGCTGCTCAAAATCGACGCATAGGGCAAATATACACTGTGGCAAGGATATGCTCTCTTGTCGGTGGGACCAATTGGACGTGGTGTACCATGAGCTGCTAAAACCGGGTAAAACCATTACAGAGCAACTCTACCGAACTGAATTGATGCATTAAAATAAAAACAGCCAGAGTACGAGCAAAGGCACAAAAAAGTAATTTTGTAACATGACAAGGCTCGGCCACATGCTGCGCAGCCCGTCAAAGCATACCTTGAAACGCTGAAATGGAAAGTCCATCCTTATCCGACGTCTTTTCCAGACATTGCTCCTTCAGACTACTATTTGTTTTCATCGAGAAATCAGAAGAGTCAATGGTCAAAAATGTTAGTCCGAAAATCAAGTGCGTAGCCAGGGGGGCTGGGAAGGGAAGGGCATGCGCTCCCTCCTTAATCACAAATTTTTCCCCGGAAAATTCACTTTTTCAATTATAGCTTAAGTTTTTCGCCACTATTGAGAAGATTGCTTCTCATTTCATATCAAATGCATTTTGATCTAATTATTCAATGTTGAAAAATATAATAGTATAATAATGAGCAAAATTGCCTGGTTTTTTTCGTAAAAAAATGGTTACGTCTCGACTGTTCTATTATATTATAGAATTGTTGGTTGGTAAATTCTGAATGGTATAGTACGACCTATTTGGCAGAATCTCTAGAAGGTACGAATCGTCTATCTTGAAAACTGTAGGAGATATAACGTTTTTTTCAAATTGCGGGGGCGGTAGGGGGCTTGGCAAAAATTTGAAACAAACTTGATCTGCGTGCAGATAAAAGCAGCATTTTTCCCATACATCTCAAACCTCTATCTCTCACCATCTCTGAGATCTAGGTGTTCATAGAGACGGACGGACAGACATGTCTATATCGACCTGGCTGTTGATGCTGATCAAGAATATACATATATACTTTATATTATTATTATTATTATTACTTACTTACTTCCTAGTGCTACAAGTTGTTTAAAACTTATGATTATGGTCGGAAAAGATTCCTTCTGCCTGTTACATACATTTGCACGACTTAGTATACCCTTTTACTCTACGAGTAACGGGTGTAAAAATTAGAAAAAAAAAAACAAAAGCCATGTAAGTCGGATCACTAAAGTGGGTTTTTTAGCATTTAAAATTTTTAAAGTTATGTTTAAGGGAACCGAACCCCATTGGAAATGATGAGAGCCCAAACCGTACCGAACTCTTTCTTATTTATTTTCTTCTTCTTCGGACCTAAATGTCAAATCCTTGGCACAGAATATTTGTTACACGCTAATGTAGGTATATTTTTGGTAAATTTTTGGTTAACGTTTGCTTGTACAAAAATTCATCCATGCATGATTAGTCGGAGAAGGTCGGTGACAGAATGTGCTGTTTAAGCCTTCAAAAACCTACACAGAAAAAAAAATTCGTTTTTTTTTTTAAAATTGTATTCCAATAAGAAAATATATCAAAAATTTCAAATCGATAGTTTTATACTCTGTACGAAATGTACACGAGTATGTTTAGTTTGTGCTAATTTTGGTAACATATATAAGGAATCACTTCCGAACCCAAAAAGTAAATATATTCTCGATCAGCATCAACAGCCGATTCGATATAGACATGTCCGTCTGTCCGTCCGTCCGTCCATCTTTATGAGCACCTAGATCTCAGAGATGGTAAGAGATAGAGGTTTGACTTGTATGGTACATCAACTTCATATACTTGCAGCCAGATCAATATTATTTTCCAATTTTGTCACGCCGCAGTTGCTACTGCAGGTACAGATTATATTACTGTCGGTCTAGACTGTCTATCTTACATGTTCAACATCTCGTTAATTCATTTTTAATCAGTAAGCTTAGCTGGCACTAGGTCCGAAAAAGTTGCGTTTGTTCACACCCAAAAAGAGCTGGTTGCCTACACGGTAGCGTTTCATCACCCTCCCGGATGAATCTTCAGTAGGCTCTTAGCTGCAGAAAGCATGATTTTACCTGCCTCTCCAAACAATCATTGCTTTGTTCAGTTGGGAACCGCCAAAACAATGAATGTAAAAATAGACAATCCATGATGCTTTCAACTTCTTGGTGGTAATGTTTAAGCTTAAAGCTGAAATTGAGCTTAGAACTGACGTTAATTTTGAATGCAAGCATTAAAAAAACGTTTGTATTATTTCTTGAAATTTTTGCTAGTTTCGATTGCAAAACAAGAGAGCGTGCCTTCTCTTATATACCTTTTTAAGTTATCTGGTGACCTTTCTAATATTTTTCTGGCTGAATGAATATCATAATAAATTTCATCTTATTTTGTCTGTGCATTAATCATTACAGAAGATCAATCACCCTGGGCAATTGGCCCGCAGGCAGATCAGTCATCGGATTAGTGCTGTAAGCGGCACAAGCGGTAGTTAAGAATTTTTTTTACATCAAAGCGACCTTAATGAAGTACTAATGTAGTTTTTAAAGGGAAGAAAATTCAGGAAAGTTGGCAAGTAAAGAGTTCAAACCTCTAAGAGCAAGAAGTTCGGCTAGCATAATTAATACTTGCATTAAAAATTCTTACTTGACTTAAGAATTTTTATTCTCCAAGTATAAAATAAAAAGTTTTCTTTAAATTCGTGTAACACAACCAGTCACCTTCATAGTCTACTGGAGTGAAGTAATTAGCCATACAAAATATCTCAAGCATTGCTTCTCAGATTCGGCGTTAAACTCTGGGTTTCGTTTCCTTCTCGTTTCAAGCAAACAAGCCAAGAGATTGAGAGACGCTCGACTTGCCTCTTTAGGGCTATAAAGCCAACGGATGGAATGGAACAACGGGTCTGCCTGTCACATCTCCCATACTCTCTGGTCAATGACAATTAAGATAACGAATTATATTTCTCTATTGTTCAGAAATTTGTGCTTGAAACCTAGCTAAAAAACTTTCTTAGTTGGATTTTTTTATAGAAAATCAAATGGAGAGATTTAGCAAAAATCAAGCAAAAACCTCGGTATTAAAAATTCATACTTGGATCAAGAAATTCTCTATTTATTACAGACTTTTCATTCTTGACATCAAAACTTATTGAGTCAATTATGAAATTCTTTGGTTTTTCAATCAGAATTTTTATCGATTTTTTCGAAAAATATTTTGATAAACAATAAAACTATTTTCAAAGAAATTTATTAATGTCTATTAAAGTCAACCCACGTACCAAAATTACTAACGAGATAAGCTTTTCGTGACGAGCGGAGTTTTCGGTTGTGGCAGGGCAGGGCAATCAAAGTTGGCTCAGGTTTTTAAATGGATAAATGGCATACCTGAATGCAACATGCTTAATTTTTCAAATCAGTTTTAAGGTTTGTTATTTTTATTTAATTATACAAAATATTGTGTTTTTCACTAAAAATCTTCATACACAATTCTCAACTAATCTCCACTAATATATTCTTAATATAATGAAATAGATTTTTGAAACATTTTTTAATTTTAAACACATGAAATTAATGTTAAAATGTTGGTCTTTTTATATGGACCAAAATGTTCAGGAAATCAAATTGGTTTAAAAAAAATTTTTATTGGAATCGTAGGCCATTTTGCATTAATCACTGTAATTTTGTGATTTCGTTGATTTGTGATTGTTAAAAATTATTTTAGTATTATTAGTTCACTTATAATCCACTTTCATCTAGATTTCACATATGATTTTTGCCATTAATTATCTTTGGGTATTTTTCACATTCTTTAGAAAATTCTCATAAATTGTTGAATCAAAAATTACGCGACCGTTACACCTTTATTCTTAATTATAGCGCTTAGTTTAAAGTTTCCTTTTGTGATAGTTTTTTTTTCTTTTTTCGAAGCGCGCACCTTTGTTAACCGCTCGGTGCTCGCATCTAAAATGAAAAATCCGAAAATGTTTCAATTCTTTCGGTTGTTAGTTGGAGATTTTTCTATTTTTCGAATGTCCATCTCTTGACAATTTTATGTTGTTGTTGTTGCTGCTGCCATTTGTTTAGCTGATTTGAATTTGGCTGGCAAAAGTCTCATCAGTAGCAGCCGCCTCTCTGTTCGTTCACTTTGTCGCCTGGTTCCATGTTCTTTAATTAATGAGAAGGCGAAAAAAGAGCAACACGCTTGGCCGTTTTGCACTCACAAAATTTGTATGTGTTGCGGGTTGAAAATTAATTGGCTACAAAAGCATTTAGTTAATCAAAACATTTGTTAGTTTGAGATCATCATCAGGCAGCAGCGGCAGAGGAGGCAGCAGCAGCACCTAGACACAATTGACATGGCCAAAAAAGAAAAAACACAAGAAGTCCCAACTGCATCGTGTGCATTATTAATTTGCAATAAAATGTGGAAGCGGCGACAGCAAAAGCAGCCAAAAATAAAATTCTCATAGGTGAATTATGCCTGACAAACGCCTGACAAATACAAATGGAAGGCGAGATGGAGGCAGAGGACCCAACAGACCAACCCAGCACCTTCTGGCTGCAGTTTTTCATTTCATTAAAATGACACAAATACTTATTTATTATTGTCATTTGTAGTCAAGATATTTGGGTTACACCCGAGAACGGTTTCCTACCAGTGGATTTATGCAGGAAAAATTCGATTTCCATTGAATAATGAGCCGCCTTAATAATATCAAAAGTTCGATAATCCACTTAATACGATTAGATTTTGTTAATTAATTGTACAAATATGGGTCAACTCGGAGAGGAGATACCTTAAAGGGTTGTGTTAAAATACTTACTTTTCTGAAGTTCATTTACTTTGCATTGATGCTTAAAAACAATCTTCACTCGTTCTCGTAATAAATCCACGAAATTGCGGAACGGTCTGTGCAGAATAACATGACATCTTAGAAATCTATGTATCTTATCTATTACTAACCAAACTTTTAAAACTTTTTTGCCGAAAGTAGTATAATTAATTTAAATTTATAAAAAAATAGAGGAAAGTTTTTTTCGGCACCTCCGACATTTATATACCCTTTCCAGCTTGTAAAATTAATAGAAATTAATGTCTTAAACAGGGCTCTATGGCGGATCCCGAACGGGAGTTAACCGAAATAAACCGGAGCCGATACAATTTTTTTTTTTTCAGATCCGAAAACCGTTTACCGTTATTATTGGAACCGATAGCACCGGAACGAAGCCGAAACATTGGTACCCGTACAGTTTCGTTTTTTTTTATACGCTGCACTGTGGGCCAGAAATCTCATTTTTTGGCCAAAGCTCTGGCATTTCTACACAGCCTAGGTAGAACAGTGTGTTTTTAAAAGATTGAACTTGACGTAAATAATTGAAAAAGCACAAAAAATAATATATTTATAATTCAAGTCAAAGTTGGAAAATATTTCATCTTTTTTGTTTTATAATTCTAAAAAAAGAGTGCGTAAGTTAAAGTCAGCTCTAACCGACTTCGATATCCCAGTCATGAAAAAACATTTTTAACAATGTTCCTGCGTTCCTTAGGGTGACCATCCGAAAAGTATGCAACATTTTTGTTTTGGGTGGGAGGAGGGTAGCGGGGGGTTGCTTGGTTAATTTTTTTTCTTATAACTTGAGAACCGTTCATCCGATCATTATTATTTCTTTGGCAATATCATTATCATTTCATTTTGCTAATTCCTTACTATCTTTAGAAAGTACGAATCGTCTATCTTCAAAACTGTAGGAGATATAATTTTTTCCACTTTTTCCAAATTGCGGGGGCGTGGCCAAAATTTAAAACACACTTGAAAACGATATAACTCCGCGCGGAGATATGTCGTTTGAAATGCGGCGGAGATATGTCGTTTGAAACGAGGCGAAAGGCCAAAATCGCGCCATAATTCAGCGGAGCGCTGTAGCAAAAAAAAATGTTGATGCCGTCGTTTTAAGAGGATTAAAGTATTAAAAAAAAGTTAAAAGTTAGAAATATTTAGTGGAAAATTTTTTTTTAGCAATTTAAAAAAAAATTTTTTAATGGTTTTTGCGAAATAAATTTTTTTTTTCGACACAACAAGTAACAACTGGCCAATACGATTCTTTGCTAATATTACTAACTTGAAATTATTTTTTCGCAGTCGAAATAGTATATCCTATAGTTTTCGTTTGAATAATCGGGTTAAATTTTCAAAACTTCTTAGATTTTAGAGATGATTATAAAAAAAACAACATAACCAATTTTGTATCACATTTAACAATTTTCTTTATTTCTTATAGCTACTTTCACTTGAATTAGAGTACTCCTCTTCAACATCAGGTATAGTTTCTAAAAGATCTAAAGCTGATTTTGGCATTTAATGCAGGGATGCCCAGAACGAGCTTACCCGCGCGCGAGAACAATACACATACGCCAAATATATTTCAAGCAATAACAAAAAAATGAGATAGAGAGAGAGAACCGATTCTTCTTTGTGTGTATGTGTGATCGTTGCTACGCAAATCATACTCGATAGCGCGACAAGCATTCAGCCGTACGCATAAGCATTTTGTTGTTGTGTTCGAGTTTGCGAGAGACATGGGAGAGAGAAAAGAGAGACACACATGATGTTGTTGTTGCAGGTCAGAGCGCGACAACAACAAAACAGCAGAGCAGGCATAAAAATTGTTTTTGTTTTTTGCTGGCTTACGGGATGCGCAAATCGTATGCGCGCAGGCTATTCCTTTGCGTAGAACAACAACACATGCGTGTCATGCGCAATAAGCTTGGGCGCCCCTGATTTAATGTATTTTTTTTCCTGTCTCTTGAAATGCCTCGATACTAGAGGATCCGAGGTAATGAACATTCTAATTAGAAAATCGAGGTTGCACTTTTTCCGACTGCATTTTCTCGAAAAATGTTTTTTGTAAAGCTGCATAATTAATTATTTCATGAATAAAAAATTTATGCAAAAAGTACCAGGGTACAAATTTACAAAATGCCTAACAGTCTCCAAGACTATATTAATATCATAGTTGCATGAAACAACTATTAATATAGGGTGCATTCTTTTAAGCAAATCGATGTCTATCTTAGTTATCTCTGCAGTCGATTCTGCGTTTTGAAAAAATACCCTAGCAGTGTTACCATCGTTACTACTTACAAATCCAGGTTTCGGGATATCAATAAGTAAGCCTAGGTTTTCCTTGAATTCGTTCTGAATTTGATTTTTGTTTGGGCAACAATTTCTTTGTCCTCTACCGATCTGGCTTGCCACCTTCTTAAAGGCACCATATTATAGGCAGGCAATAACATTACTAAATTAAACACTGCCTGCTTCATTTTCCATGGTTGTTTATAGAAAAGAATTTTTAAATTTAGTCTACTCCCAAATATCAAGAAAGTAATCAAACAAAACAGATGCTAGAACAGCTGATTAATGGCATTCATACTTTATGTCCAACAATTAAAAAAATGTAGTTTTTCGGACCTTTTTCCAAAAATTAAAAATTTTGTATGAAAATTTTATTTATACTAATGAACTAAGAATAGTCAAAAGTAATGCCAAATTTATGAATTCCTTAAAATCGAGTTCGAAAGGTCAACTTTAAATGTGTGTTGTGGGAGAACCAAATATGCTAGACTAATTTCCTTTTTTGAAAAAACTGAATCATCTTTTAAGTTGCATTTAAACTTTTTTTAATATATATTAAAAAAAAATTAATTTTGGCGCGGAATTTGCTCTAGTCGCCCCAATGTGCGGCGGAGATATGTCGTTTGTAACTCGGCGGAGATATGTCGTTTTGAGGTTTCATATCTCCGCGCGGAGTTATGTCGTTTTAAAGCGTCATATCTCCGCGCGGAGTTATGTCGTTTTAAAGCGTCATATCTCCGCGCGGAGATATGTCGTTTGTAACGCGGCGGAGTTATGTCGTTTCAAAACGACATACCTCCCCGCGGAGATATGTCGTTTTTAACATGGCGGAGATATGACGTTTTAAAACGACATACCTCCGTGCGGAGACATTCTAAAACGTCATATCTCCGCCAGAAAAAAGCGACATATCTCCGCCGGCAAAATGTACTGGGAGGAGATATGTCGTCGGAGATATGTCGCTATGCCGTTGAGTGTGGAGTGGGATAGTGTGAGGTGCAAGTAGGGGGAGGTGTCACCTCCGAGGTGATGGGTATTTGGCAGGGACCTGGTGGGGATCAGGTGAAGATTTGGTGAGGATCTGGCGGGGATCTAGCGGGGATTTGGTGCTGATCTGGTGGGGCTCTGGTGGAGATCTGGTGGGATCTGGTGGGGATCTGGTGGGGATTAACAGTGACTTAACAGTGACTTTACAGTGACTTAACAGTGATTTATCAGTGACTTAACAGTGACTTAACAGTGACCTAACAGTGACTTAACAGTGACTTAATAGTGAACTAACAGTTACTTAACAGTGACTTTACAGTTCCTTAAAGCGACTTAACAGTGACTAAACAGTGACTTTACAGTGATTTGAGAGTGACCTAATATTTGATAATTTAACATTTATTTATACAGAATCCAAATGTGTCTTTTTCCATTGCTTAAATCGGATTCATCGTAAAGAGCTTCGCTCGTACCGTGCGTCTCATGACACACACTCTTTTTTTCCAAATTGCGGGGGCGGTAGTGGGCGTGGGCAAAATTCAAAACAAACTTGATCTGCGTGCAGATAAAAGAAGCATTTGTCTCATACATGTCAAACCTCTATCTCTTACCATCTCTGAGATCTAGGTGTTCATACAGACAGACGGACGGACGGACAGACGGACATGTCTATATCGACTCGGCTGTTGATGCTGATCAAGAATATATATACTTTATATGGTCAAAAATTATTCCTTCTGCCTGTTACATACATTTGCACTACTTTAGTATACCCTTTTTACTCTACGAGTAACGGGTATAAAAATTGGAACTTTTGGCCAAAATTTCGGGCTGCTGGCCCAGTGTGCTATGTAATAAAATATATATAATATGTAAAACTATAAGAAATAGAAAAACTTAAAATATGCAATGTTGAACCGATTTTATCCAAAATTAATATATTAGGTATATATAAAACAGATTTTTTTTAAATCGAACTACATATTATTTGAAGTCATAAAATTAATATTCGCTATATTAAAGCGTTAAGGCCTATACTCAGATTAGATAAATTTTTAGTTTGCTACGATATTTCACATGAATAGAAGATCTTTTCATAATTATTCAGATTTCAAAGCTATTTAAAACTGTTTCTGTTCATGAGAAATATCAGAACAAACTTAAAATTTATCTTATCTGAGTATAGGCCTTTAAGTTTGAAAAGGTACTAGAACTAAATATAGGATGTAGAAGTGGGCGTGATCCGATAGGTCTTAAATTTTTTCCGAAATTAGGATTTAGTCTAAGCCTTATCTGTGCCAAATTTGAATTCAATATCTCTTATCCGATATTAATGCTGAATCCTGGCATTAAATAAAGGATTTGTGTGTGTATGTTTTGATCTCAAACTGACGACACGAAAGTTTAAAAAAATTCCAAGAATTTTGAAAAAACAATAACTTCCAAAATAAGTACTTACGATTCAATTCACTAGCGATTTTTCGAATACATATTGTTGTCCACTTTAATATTACATACAAGCGTTTTAATTTCTCTCAATAAATACATACACTCCAAAATAGAGCAATATACAGTGGTGCCACAGAAATCACTTTCGCTCTACATTTGATCGAATTTGATTTCGTCCTGTCACAGAGCCTGTTTTCACGTGATTTGCAAATCTGCACTCTCTTGAGTCGGCGATTGGCTTAAATAAGCCCTTAAAATGCATTTTAATAAAAAAAAGGCCTTTTGATTCTTAAAGGGTCTTTAATTTGTGAATAATCTACATCAAACAATTCAAAATTTAACATGTTAGGGGCCGATTTCACATCTTCTACATAGAGCTATTTGTCACATAAACTAACAAATAGCAGTGTAAAATCGATCATTTAGGGCCGTTTTCTCATGTTGCTGTTTTTGCAAATCTAGGTGGATTTGGTGCATTTTGTATTTCGAAATGCACCAAATCCACCTAGATTTGCAAAAACAGCAACATGAGAAAACGGCCCTTAGTGGCACTCACCAAATCGCAAGTATTTCAGTGGTGACACCTTTTAACAAATTAATTACGAAACTAATCGAACTTAGTCTTGAAGTGTATACAATAGCGTTTTTGTGTTAAAACCAGAGATTAAAACAGTAACCGAAACCGAAACCCGTAACCGCTAAAAACACTTTCAAATTTAAAAACGAAACCGTAACCGTAACCGAAAAAAAAATTTTTATAACCGTAACCGCATAACCTTTATTTACAAAACCGGTTATCAGTACCGTAACCTAAACAAATATAAGGGTTAATTTCGGTTTTTCCTCTACTAGTAAAAATTTCGCTTAGATGTATGTACAATAAAAATTTTACATATACATATAAGAATTTAATCACTGCTTATTTATTATGCAACGCATTGTTGTAATGGACTGGCATTGCTACGAAATGCCTGAAAAGTAGCATTGAGGAGAAAGAATATTTGGTTGAGCTTGACCATTATACAAATATCATCTATTGATTAAGCTAGGTACTCGGACGCGGACAATTTTGTCGGAGCGGATATTGTTTGATAATTTCCAGATCCGCTCTGACAATGTAGTGTGACCAGAAAACAGCCAAAAAAGTCAACTGTTGCTGCGGAAGCAGAACTTGACCACTGAGACACTGCCCAAAACATATCGGAAGATTAGAATTAACACATTTAGAGGTAATATTCACAACCAAAGTCAGCTCCATTTCGGGTCATACTCGCCGGGCGTATTAGTTGTATTAAACGTATTAGTATTAAAGGTAGCCACCTCACCAGTAGCGGCTTATGGCTGTTTGTCCGTGGGCTGTGACTGCTATAGAGGTTTGGACTCGGGTATAGTGCATACATTGCAATGCATTGAGTAAATGAAGTACCAGCCATAACAACTGGAAAAGCATAACGAAAAAGATCCTGAGCTATGTAAATAAATGGGCTCGAACGAATTTGTCAGCGTATGAGAAACTAGCTTTAAAAATAAATAAAAAACTACAAATGCTAGCCATTTATATACATAGCTTCTTTGCAATAGGGTTGCCGAATATTTTTAAAATATTGTATCGACGATATTCTCTGATTTTAAAAAATATCAAATGATATTAAATATATTACTTTTTAAACATCGATATAATTGATATTTTAATTTTTTTTCTGTTTTTACCAAAAAGAGGAAATACTCTGTCCCAAAATAAAAAGATATAGTCTATATTAAGCAAACATAACAATATTTTCCATGAGATTCAAGTGATGTATCATATGTATTATACATATAAAATACTTTTAGTTCCAATGTTTGGTCTAAATTTTACATGTTTTTTAAAAATTCGTGGAAAGAAATCGGGAGGAGATTTTGTAATTCTGTTTTTTGTATTGGATTGTACAATTTATTATAAAAAACACAAAATTAAAAATTAGTTAATGCGAGGGCTGTTCAAAAAGTTCTCGGGATCCAAAGTAGGGTCTTCCTGAAAAAGATGTGAGTCACAATTATCAGAAAGCAAAACGGAAGATGGGAAGGTTGTTAGTATGAATGCCATTATCGTCCGTAGCAGAATTGTGACAATAAAATTGAATTAAAAGAAAGTGCGGCCTTTCTGAAACGAAAAATCGATTTTCACCATTTTTTTTGCAGTCCAGTGTGCTTTTTTTTCTTTTTTTTCTCAAAGATTGAGGTAGGGACGATAGCCACGTTAATTTTGCGTCCATAAAGCCCTACATTATAAAAATCGGCTCGGTAGAACTTGAGAAAATGTGGACACCAGTCCGAAAAACTTTGTTTCGAGATAAATGAGTTTAAAGTTTAAAGTAATTTAAAAATTGCTTTTTTACCGAAGTCATTGGTCGACAAAAAAAAAAGGCTTTATAATCTAAGGTATTTCGCATTTTTAAAGTCTTTAAAAAGACTCGACGCTTTTACGCATATGGAGCATTTTATTGCAGAAGCAAGTCGCTCCGAAGGCACTGGGGTAATAAGATATCTTACGGCTAGTTGCGAATTCCAGAATATTAAGGGATAACTTTCCCATGACGTTTGTGGCATCCTAAAGTATAACTTCAGCCCGCTATTTTGCGACTCTTAGGCTTGCAACATACGGGACATTTGGTTGTGCAAACGTTAAATACTTTTCCGCACAAATTACACTTGGCTGTGCCTTTTTTATGTCGCTTTAATTTGCTTTTATCAAATTTGAATCCATTTTCTGTCTCTCAATTGCGCTTGCGCTCGCTACCCAGATCAAAAAGTTACCAACGCACAAATATCAGAAAATATCCCAAAAAAATATATTCGATATATGGTCAAAAAAAATCACGATATAAATATATCAGTTTTAAAAAATATTATCGATATACATATTGATATTTTGATATATTTTCGACAACCCTACTTTGCAACCACTTTTGCTATTATTCAACGGCGATCTAGCTTGCAAAGCCCGCTAAAAAGTTGGCAGCACTGTAAATAGACAGAACAGATCTTGTCATCCGCGTTTTGATTCTTCATAAGTTTAGTTGTGGACATATATTATTTAACATTGTGCACGATGCCAAAGGCTATGTAATTTCTCAAAACAAAATTAAAGCAATTTCTGTGGTGTTGGCGAGGCGAAAAGGATAAAGGTTGGAGTGGCTGCTGCGCTTCTCAGAAATAAGTCCGTCCTCTCGTAACAAAAGAAGAATTTTGTTGTCGGCAAAGCAAAGCCATTATGCTTTAAACATATGTAAGAGCTGAATAGTTATAAAAGTAAATGACAAGCAATGTGGAAAAAAAAATTAAAGTGCAATAATTACACACATACATACATGCAGAGCATGTAACATGGGTGTATAGGTGTATCACACGCACGCAATGCGTTTTGCGCCAAAATTTGTGAGATGGAGCACGTTGCACAGTGGTCCGGCTTGTATGGGGAGAGCGGCCAAAAATACTTCTAGTTGAGGTAGGGACTTGAAACTTGGCGCAAATTTTTTTTTATATTTATCCTAAAATAATAGTAAAAATCAGAGATGGACAACTATATCAATAGCTGCCTAGAACAATCGGTCGATATTCAGTTTTTATATGAAAAACTTTTTTTTTCATTTTAAACAAAACTTGGAAATTTCGTATATAACCGGAAAAATTCAGTAAATATGGATACTATATGTTATAGCGCCATAACAGTGGTTGCGCTATATGGAGAGTCGGCCAAAAATACCTAAAGAATTGGGGGTGAAACTGGTATATAAATAACTCGAATTGGACACTCTTAGACCCTTATATTTTAAAGAAATGGTTTCTTTACAAACAAGCAATCAAAGATTATTCAAAAGTCTCGATCTGTGCACTATCTTCCAAAACAGCTCAATTTTACAAATTTACAGTATCAAATGTATTGAACTTTGATTTGGTTTGTAACCCAGTTTACGGTTTTAGTAATTTCGCACTAAGGGGACGTGATTCACACCAAATCTAAAACAAACGAGATAATCCATTGATAATTGTGCCTAGAAAAGAATAAATTAAAAACTAAAAATCAAAAAAGAAAACACAAAACAAAAACCAAAAACAAAACTGTTAGTAGTTAAGGCCCTCATAGTGGGGGCAATACATGACCCCCAGACCCCATATCTGTGGCCGCCCCCCGAACGCCGTTGTCGTACAAATACAAAATGAGAAAAAACACTACGTTACAAAGTAACGCGCAACGAGTAGCAAGAACATTTACATTTTTAAAATCTTAAAGTATTAAGAAACAATATGTCAAAAGGGTTGTGAGGGCTGATGAGGGCGACACACAAAACTTTAACTAAACATTTGACACTCGAACCAAAAACAAACACAAAAATATACTAATAAAACAACGATTTACACAAAATTAAACACGAACTTTCTTTAAGTTAATGAGTATACCTTAGAAACCAGTTACAAACTGCAAATACTTTTATGCAAAAATAATTTAAAAAAAAGCGTGGCAGGAGCGTCGCCGATGAAGAAAAGGTGACACTTTCGATGGTATTTTAAGAGAGCACCGTTATAACAAAGCAAAATAAGATATGAGAAGCTGACCAATAGCTGTTATTAAGGCAGTAACGGTTTGAAAGATTTTTGGCCAATGGTGGGGGGAAGAGAAACGCGCCAAAATTGATTATTTTTTTAAGATATTGATGAAAGTTTAAATGCAACTTGAAAGATGATTAAATTTTGCGTAATAATCAAAAAAGAAAAATAGTCTAGAGTATTTGGTTCTCGCACAACACGCATTTAAAGTTCACCTTTCGAACTCGATTTAAAGAAATTCATAAAATAGGGCATTTTAATGTATATTCGCAATCGTTTTTCATGAATATGAAACTTTTATGCGGATATGTGGCGATTGGAAGTATTACTTTTAACTATTCTTAGTTCAGTAGTATAAATAAAATTTTCACAAAAAAAAATTTAATATTTTTTTTAAATCTTTGGGAAAAAGGTGAAAAAAAATACATTTGTTTGCTTATTGTTGGACGTAAAGTAATCGCCCGCGTGCGATCGCTCTTTGAAATAAATTTTAAAAAAAAGTTTCAACATTAAACTTTATGTCCTGAAAAAATTAGCGTGCCCTTTTTTTGCCTTTTCTGAGAAAATTGAATTTTAGTAAGTGAAGTCATTTTCAAAAATCCAATATCGTCAGCCCTGGAAAATTCGCGCTCATGTCGAATATCATTAATCAGCTGTTCTAACATCTGTTTTGTTTGTTTACTTTCTTGATATTTGAGAATGGATTAAATTTGAAAATACTTTTCTATTAATAACTATGTAAAATGAATCAGGTAGTGTTTAATTTAGTAGTGTTATTGCCTGTCGTGAAATGCATATAAGAAGGTGGCAAGCCAGATCGTTGGAGGACAAAGAAATTGATGCCCAAACAAAATATCGAATTTTAAACGAATTTAAGGAAAAACTAGGGTTACTTATTGATTTCCCGAAACCTAGATTTGGAAGTAGTAACTATGGTAACACTGCTAGGCGATTTTTTTTTAAAACGCAGAATTGACTGCAGAGATAACTAAGACAGACATCGATTTGCTTAAAATATTGCACACCATATTAATACTATTAATTTAATATTTAATAGTTGTTTCATGCAACTATAATATTAATATAGACAAATTTAAAAATTATGCATAGATTTTTTTTTATGGCCCGGAAATAATTAATTATGCATTGCTCCCAATTGGTCAATTAACCGAGGAGGCCCAGGAAGCACAAAATGAAGATTTCATTCGAGAAAATGCAATCGGGAAAAGTGCAACCTCGATGTTCTGAATTGAATGTTCATTACCTCGGATCCTCTAGTGTCGAGGCATTTCAAGAGTCAGGAAAAAAAAAAAACAAATGCCAAAATCAGCTTTAGATCTGTTAGAAAATGTACCTGAAGTTCAAAAGGAGTACTCTAATTCAAGTGAAAGTAGCGATGAGGAATAAGGAAAATGGTTGAATATATTGCGAAATTTGTTATGTTGATTCTTATTATAATTATCTCTAAAATCTAAAAAGTTTTGAAAATTTAACCCGATTATTCCACCGAAAACTATAGGATATAGTCTTTCGACTGCGAAAAAGTAATTTTAAGTTAAGCATAGAATCGTATTGGCCAGTTTTTAGCTTCCTATGCTTCAAAAAAAAATTTATTTCGCAAAAAAATTTAAAATTTTTTTATTTTTTATTCTTAAAATAAAAAATTTTCACTAAATTTTTCTAACTTTTAACATTTTATTTAATAGTTTGATCCTCTTAAAAAGATGGCATCAACAGTTTTTTGGTACAGGGCTCCGCTGAATTATGGCGCCATTTTGGCCTTTTCGCCCCACTAAATTATACATATGTATGAATGTATATGTATTATGAATTGTAAATAAAAAAAAAAATCAGAAAATGAAACAGTTCTAATTTAAAATAATCTCTCACCTTCATTTAATATGTTTCTAAAACCTTTCAAAAGAACCGCGATCGATCTTATCATTTCTTACAACTCGATACATTGTAATTATAACTATCTTCAGGAGGAGATCCTATCTTCAAAACTGTAAGATATTAACGTTTTCAAATCGGGGGGGAGGGGGGGGTGGCAAAATGAAAAGAGCTTACTGCCTGCAGTTAAAAATTTGTCAATCTGTCAAACCTCTATCTCTTACTATAACGTTGTTCTACGACGGACGGCGCGGACAGACGGGGGCGGCTTCGCGCTTTCTGTCGTTTTATGTATTATTCCTTCTCTTTATTCAAACTAAAACCGGAAAAAAGATTGCTTAGCAAAGTAAATATATGGGAATGTTGGGAAAAAGATTCAACAATATTTCCAGATCTTTTTGAACTATCAAAAGTGGTGCTAGCAGTTCAACCCACACAAGCAAGTGTGGAGGGTTTATTTTCAGGAGTAACATTTGTAATGATATTATGCTTCTTAGATGTAATTACAATCTCGTTTAAGATGTGAATTCTGATAATAATAATTCGTTAAATGAAGATACATAACGACAAATAGTAAATACGTTAACCAATGTACATAGTTATCTACTTTAATAAACTTTACACGATGCTTTTGTGAAAAAGTAGTTTATCCTTTAGTTAAAATCTTAAAATAGGTGACTATAAAGGTGGAAATTCTGTATGAAACATTTAAACTTAGTACATTTAATCAATAAATGAGTTTTTAAATGGGGCCGCTTTTGTGTGCATTGTATATATGTATATCAAAGTGATATTTTATACTTATAACCGTAACCGTAACCCAAACCCGAAACAGAATTAAGATAATAACCGTAACCAATACCGTAACCGATATCCCACAACCGTAATATAACCGTAACCGGAAAAAAGCGATCAGGCAAAACTGTAACCGTGACCCAAACCGTTATTCGTTCGGGTTTTAATCTCTGGTTAAATTGTATTATTCTTCCGAAATTGTTATATTTAAAATGAAATATAACAAGGAAATCATCGAACAGATGCATAGCATAAAGATTTGGCTCTCAATCTCACAATGGGCGACAGGGAAGTTGCGGCTGCAGTCTGGAAAGAACTGACTTTAAGGTTGGCCAACCTTTCCTCTTATTGCTTGAATTGAATAATGCATGGCCCAATGTTATTTTCGAGCACAGCGTCGTTAACCCGTATAAACTTCTGATTTCGAAAGGTCAGATGCGGATCCACGGAGGCGGCACTGTGGGCGTCTCCTTAGGGGTCGATTGTCATCTTTCGTGCGTGGGTCATTTATTTAATCAAAGTAATTCTTTAGCTTACATTTTCCTCCGCCGTTCTCGTCTTATCTACCGTTCAGCAGTTGGAGTTGCAAGGTGTAATTATCAGGGCTGCAAACTGGTCCGGAGCTGAACCGCTCCGGAGTCGGAGACTCCGAGATTTTCGAGAATCCCGAACCGAACCTAAACCGGAGCAAAAAAAAATTTCGCGACTGAACCTGAACCCGAACCGGAGCAAAAAAGACTTAAAAGCGGTTCGGTTCAGAAAAAAATTCATATTATTTTTTTCGGGCTGACTTATGTATTGGTGCTGTTCGTAGTACTTAGAAGGTTCTTAGAAAAACGTTTCATATAAAATCATAGAACTTTTTTAAGCATGCTCTAGGTCATTTAAGTTAGGATTTTGTCCATAACTTGTCTAAAACAAGACACGCACAACACCACAAAGAAGGCGGGTTGACAGTATAGCAATTTCATGAATACCAATTCAATCAGTTGTCTTCGTCTGTCCTTAGTGTGTTGGCAGAAAGTACCTGACAGAACTGCTATGACCGCTTGGGAATCCCAAAGGCAGGCTTGTAGCAAAATACGGCATCAGCAGCATAATAAATTTTGTTTGAATCCAAGAAACTTAATTTTTTGACCTTCAAACAAAAACAGCTTGCAAAGAGACTAATTGCTGAATTGTATGAACCTCAAAAAAAATAACTCATTAATAAAAGCATCGCTGATTATTCTTATGATCATGAAATGCGGTCCTTAGCTAAAGAGCTAAAATATAAAGAATTATTGACAAATACATAATAGTGAACGACTTTGTAGCTTCATTTGAAGGAATTCCAAGATTGCCTAAAGATTCTAATGTGTTAAAGGTTTGGATAAAATATCATTGTAAATTACAATAATGGGGTCTGTTCCGAATTCCGACTCGATTTTCGTGTAAACATGTGAATTTCGAATGCAATTTGTATAAATTTAAACGTAAGTGCCAAGTTAATTTGAGGCTACTAGATCCCGTCGCAATTTTCTCTCGGTTTAAATTCGGGATTAAGCAATCCGTTTCAGCTGCTGCCACAATTCCGAGTTTTGTTATTCCTGATCTAGTAGCCGCAGGTATATTTGTCGCCTTCTATACAACGTTTTAAAATTTGACTGCAAAATACTAAAGTTTACACGAAAATCGAGTCGAAATTCGGAACAGGCCCGAATATGTTGCATTAGCTGTTTCTTAAACACAAGTATCAGGCAAATTTTTCTTCAGTCAGTTTATTTTGTTCTATCCATTATTAACCTAAGCATAGTTCGAATATTATTTGGAAAATATCAATAGTTGGCTAATGTTGTTACAATTTACATTCTTGTCCAGCAAAAACAAAATTATTTCTGAACCTCGGTTCGAAACTGAACCTACCGCCTACTGAACCCGCTCCGTGAACCCGAACCCAACAAATCTCACTGGTTCGAACCCCGGAGTGAACCTCCACCGATTTCAGAGGGGTTTGCAGCCCTGGTAATTATTTTTTGGCGGGCGTAAAATTTTAATTTATTGTGTGCGAAATAAAAAACAGTTGAAGAAAAATATTTTTGTTTTGTTTAAGAACAACTAAACCAAATAGTTACATTCAAAATATAATTAATAAATGCATTAAAAGGCTTCATCTAGTTCCCGGTAGGGTAGGGTGGGGTAGACACCTATGCAGTTTTGTTCGAAAGGGTTTGTGAACAAGCTTAAAAAATGAAATCGCTCAAAGTTCTGTTGCATGCCGAAAATTTTCGAGCGATTTGGCAAATCGCTCGTGAATTATGTGGCACCGGCACCCCTGGTATACAAAGCTTTGAAATGTTCATTTCCGACCCCGCAGCTTCCCATCAAATTCTTTTCGAAGATCGAGATCTCAAAATTCTCTGTACGTCTTGTCCACTCTTCTGGCACCGATGTGGAGGTACCCTCTTTGAAACCTTCTTTTCATTGAAAGCAATTTTCTGGACAAAGGAGGCAGAGGATCTCTGGAATAGTCCGCAACATAATCCTAAAAGAACCAATATAATTCCATCATCACATTCCTGTGATAGTGCGAATTTCGTTAGATATTTTGATCGTTTTCGCGACCTTCAACAACATAAAAACAGTCAGGCCCGTGTACGACCTTGACACAATTTCTGTCATAACAATTAGTAAATAGATCAAAATCTGTGCAGAATTTTTTGTTTTAGTTTACACATGTTAAAGATAAGAGCAATGTGAAATTCTCATGCTCATCAACCTTGAGACTTTGGCCATAAAAAGGCATTGCCAGCTCTTTGCATCATCATTTCCAGTTAATTTTTAGCAGTCAATCAACATGATGACGTACCAAATAGCAATTATTCTCTGCCTTTTGGCCCTGACAGGATTACCGAGTTGCTTGGCCGAAGAATATGCCGAGTGTTTGAATATAGAGAAGGATACTTTTGTGATGGTCGAAGAAGACTGTGCCTCATATATTTACTGCAATGGAGTTGATTCCTTTCGGGATATCTGCCCAAATCAAACCTACTTCGATGCCAAAGCTCAGGAATGTGTCTTCGATGATGAGGGAGTGTGCCTAAAAGTAGCTGAAACTGAACTGACGACTGCAACTGTTGTAGAGGAAAAGCCAGCAAAAGAGGAGCAGGAAGAGATTTCTTCAACATCCACTCCACCTGTTATAGCTGCAACTACCAAGCCTACTCCAGCCTCCAGCAGACCCCATTGCGAGACAACAGGAGATGGCTACCACGCCCATCCACAACGCTGTGAATACTATTATAGCTGCATTAGTGGTTACTTGACCATTGTCCGGTGTCCTTATAACTATGGCTGGGATTATCCCACCGAGCAGTGTAAACCTTTGGCGGAGGCTCAATGTTATAGAGTGTGAATCCTTTTAGTTTATTTAGTTGGTTTAAGTATCCGTTAAATGCGCCCAACAGCACGAGCACGCACTGCTCTGTTAACACACGTAGATGGCGCCAGCTAAAAATCAAACAAGCCGTTAAATTTGAAATTAATATTCATTGTTTATTCGTATTTCTGTTTTTGTTGGTTTTATTTTTTGTTTAATACATTACTCATTTTTAAATTTAATGCTGCATATGATTATTCTTTACTTAACTGCCTACTTGACTGACTACTAATACTGCCTCTTTGATGTGTTTTTTTATAATTACGTTTGGGTCTCTAGTTTTCGCTGTCATTTCTATAGTATGTTTTGTATTTGGTTTACGGAGTGGATAGACACTTAGTGGGTTTTGTAAATAGATTTAATGTTAGTTAAGCTGCCTTCACACTTTTCATATATCTCGCTAGATAATTTATCAAATTTTGCCATCTTTAGGTTCTATTTGATAAAAGTTCTCTTTAGAGAATTTTGACAACCGGCTATGTAGAGATATGTGACAACCAGGGCTCAATACCGGAACCAGAACCGGAACCGTTAACCGAAATAAACCGTTTCAAATCGCGTACCGGAACCGGAACCTGAACCGATACAAAATTTTTTTCAAGAACCGAATACCGTTTACCGTTATTATTGGAACCGATCAAACCGGAACGAAACCGAAACTTTGGTACCGGTACGGTTCCGGTTTTTATACGCTTGAAAAGTGTATTATAGTTTTGCCCAGAAGTTTGCAACGCATAGAAGGAATCATCTCCGAGCACATAAAGTATATATATTCTTGATCAGCGTGACGAGCTGAGTCGATTAAGCTTTGTCCGTCCGTCTGTCCGTATGTTTCTACGCAAACTAGTCCCTCAGTTTTGAAGCTAGCGAGCTGAAATTTTTTTCTTTTGTCTGCACGCTGCTAATATGTCGGAACCGACCGGATCGGATGGCTACTTCTTGAAGCTGCCATACAAATGATCGGTCGAAAAATGGATTTTTATGAGAAAAACTGGTTTTTTTCTCAATATTACCGCTCTCAATCACGGTCATGGGTAATATTAAATGTTTTTAAGCTGATCTGCGAAGTTTGGTCGAAGTCGCTAACCGTTGAGACAAGCGATTTCAAGTGTACAAAAACTTCGGCACGGACGAAGTTAGCCTTGCCTTTCTCGTTTTTTTATACGCTGTACCTAATTATGTTAGGAGTGTGCAAAATTATGTAACTGAGAAAAATAATTTCCGACCTTATAAAGTTCTTGATCTTATGTATGTAGACAAAAACAAAAACAAAAGATTGAACAGTCCAAAATATTGCAAAGATTGTAAATGGCAATGACGTAAACAGAAGGTGTAGATCAAACAATTAAACACAAAAAAACAATGAAACAACTAAAATAAATGCGAAATTTGCTAAATTTTCTTATTCCCAAAATTTTTATGAAGATTTGATAGACTGCAATAGTAGAGGGTAAAAATATGTGGTGTAGACCGAACTGTCTCAAAAATCAGAAATTCACAAAATTACATGAGTTCAGAAAAGTATAAATTTGCAAAAATTCCTATATGAGTTAATGAGACGTGTTGATCAAACGGACCAAAAAATCGCAAAATTTGAAAAATTTTATAACGATTTTGATTCTTATGAAGACGGGTAAATCTACGGATGGGGAAGTAAGGTATGCTTCACTCCTTCGCTTTGTGAGCGGCGTAGCAACGCACGTCGGGTACATATTTATTAGAATTTGTTTTTTTTTCAGTATTAAAAATAAGTAGTACTTATATCGGTGAGTACCGGTACGTACCGGTATACCGAAATAAAAATTAATTGAAAACCGATAAAGAACCTTTAACCGAAACATTCATTTCGGGACGTACCGGTACTGGAACCGGAACAGAAATTCGTTTCGGGATTGAGCCCTGGTGACAACTGATTCCTTTACACCTGTCATTAATAGCTGGTAAGGTGACCGATGCTTAAAATGTTTTCAGGAAAAAAACCTTTTTATTAGATGTTGTCAGGCGGGAAAGAACCCACAACTCCAGTACTGCCGCATCACACCCTACATACGATATATACAAAAGTGAATGAATGTTTGTTGTTGTTTTTGTTAAAACTCGGTGTTTAGGTTGATCCAATGTTCCATTGAAGTTGACCATCATATCTGTGGTTACTAGATCCGGTTTGAAGAAGATCGGAATTGCTTAAGCAGTTGAAACCGATTGCTCAACGTGAAGTGAAATCAATTTGTTATAAAGAGATGACCTGATCTAGTAAACAAAGATATTCTTCGCAGCTGTTAAGTCGATTTGAAAATGTAATATTAGAAAGAGGAAACCAACTCGAATTGTCTCGAACCATTTTTTTATTGTATCAAACAAGTTACTTTAGCTATAAATTTGAACAGGACTCTTTTTTTAAACCGGTTCAAAAATTATTTTTGCTTTGGACTAGCCAAACAGTCGGCTGAACTAGTTCAAAAGTGGTTCAAGTCCAACTGGAAAATGGCTTTAAAGGTTTATATTGTGAGTGATAGACATTACCCATATCACAGAAATTTTTTAAGGGGACATTTCGATATTTTTGCATTTTTATATATATTTGCAAATATTACTTGCAAAATATTACTAAAAATTTTGAATACTTAGAAGGTAAAGACTTTTTTGTCGAACAATGTCTTCGCTAAAAAAAAGTCATTTCAAAAAAAATCAGTAAAATTAATTTTTTGAAAACTCCTTGCGTTTTCAACAAAGACTTTTTTTTAAAAAAGGGTCCAAAAACAGCCTTGACGTGGAGAATGCCCCCTTAAGCTGTAAACTGGAAATTTGATGTAGGGGAAGTTTGCCGATCTAAAATTGGTTTCGAACAAGTTAGAAAAGGTTTAGGAGAAGTTTGGAAAACTTGTGGACCAGTACAAGCTGGTCCATAGTTTCGAAATAATAAAATTGTGTAGTTAGGTGTAAAGGACAGTAGTAAGGCTCCATTTTGGTAAAAGCAATTGCTGATATTAAGGAAGATCAGGATAGATCTAGCTTTATCTAGTGACCGAGGAATATTTCTGAGGATTGTGTTTTAGCGGTGTGTTGCGCTGGGTTGTGACCTAGCAGGTAAGCTTTGCTTTCTGGCGCTTTGGCCTGCTACGGATTAGATGTGGAGCTTAATTGGTGTTAACCTTTGAACCTTTCCAAGATTTTTGATTTCTGTGATCGTTTCAGCGCGCACAGGCGGCTAAAAGATGAACTAATGGCAGAACTTAAAGCTGATCTCCATAAATATTTACACTCCGTGTGTGCAAACGTAAAAAACATGCTCTGGATTGATCTTCAAAATTCAGCTTAATCAGAATCAATCAAGGATATTTATTTATTTCGGCTTGCTGGCGTGCCTAATGTTTATCACGCTCAGGTAAAATTGCGGCCGTTAAATTAAAATCAGTTCCAGATATTTTACCATTGATAGTTGATAGTTGTATTTGCACACCTTTCAGCTTGGGAAGAGTGTAGCTAGGATTTTTTGTCCATATGTTAAGGAGCAAACGCATCGATTTCGTTGGATGAATGCTTACTTTTTATAATGATTTCACTAACAACATCTAGGTATTGCTCGAGACTAGTAGGGTATGGTGCTACCTTGACTCCTCTTTGGTTAAACTGAATTAGAATGTTATTCATGAGTAGCAGCGTTACCATGAGAAACAGAAGACCACCTTGATAGTCTTGATAGTAATCTATCAGTCTATCTATCTCTGCACACATATTTTGTTGCAATTCTCGACGGTCTAACCGAAAATTTGTAATTTATATTTATGTATATTGAACAAATAGGAAAAAAAATGTAATAAAATTTATAACATTAACGTTATTCTAAGGCAGTTGCTAGTACAAAAATGCCTGTAAACTGCGAACTAAGCCTTCGTTGACAAAACTAAAAACGCAGATATTTTTATTTTTAGATCTGGTTTTTGGCCTATATGAACTGCAATAGCCCATTATACCATCATAAAAAAAAACAATTTTATTAAAAAATTCAAGAATAATGGTTTACCTTCTTCAGTAGGTACCTTTAACGATTGCACGATTAAAGTGAATTTTATATAATGCGCTCCCAATGAACCTGTCCACATTTGTTGAAATTGGAGAATTATATCTTAAACATTTAAAAACTAAGTTAAGGGGTCTTATGTCGGATTTTTAAAAAAAGTTGGATTTTGTCGAACTGTGTAATTGCTGTTGTTATAGATTCTTTGCCACATTGTGTGGCTTTTGGGTGGTAAAGAGTATACTATAGTCGGGCTTGACCGACTTTCTTATTAGTTTAAAATAACATTGGAGAACTGTAAAACATTATCAACTTTCTCGCGTCCAGTTCTTTGTTGAGCTTAGTTTTGAATCGGTACTGTGTATTAAACCGGAACTGGACACAAAACTTTGGAAAATAACTATACTATCTTGGAAAGAAAAGAACGTATAAGCGAAACATTAGGCCGTCTAAATTCAACCATTTACAATTTTTTCAATTTTGTAAGCGATAATTTCTGAGCCTGTTGGCGAGCACTAAGCAAATTAAAATTTAAAATTAGATTAAATTTTGGGTGACATGACAAAACGCCCACGGACAAAAGACCCATATTCAAATTAATCGTAGTAAGCATCGAAATTAAAATATAATATGTTATGGGCCTAATCAAGGCATACTAAACAAGGTAGGCTCACTCGCTCTCTCAGAACTCCGTATATTTGTGTCAAAGAAGCGAGAGCGAGAAAGTAATACATTTCAATACAAAGCCTACTAAGCTACTAAGTAAAACACAAAAAATTCGTCCGCAGAGATGCTTTGCTTAGAACAGTTGCTTACTCATGGAGCAAAAAATATTAGAGAGGCACATTCCGCTGCCGCTCAATTTTGCTGGTGCTAAACGGTAGTGCCCAAAAAGATACTTCAAAGTGACTGTAGGAAATCACTGTGGTTAGAGCGAGACGACCATAACCCAATGTATCCAGAGAGAGCGAACAGCTGACCGAAAAGAATCTAGAGAGCGTAAATGAGAGCGACAAGCTGACAATTTTCTGATAGAAGCGGTGTCGACTGAGCAACGTTCCTCTCTAATTCTCATTGCTCCATGGCTTACTGACTGAAATTTAACAAGTTGTCAAGAGAGAGAGAGAGTGAGTGAGCCTACCTTGTTTAGTATGCCTTGGGCCTAATGACCACATAAATTTCGGACATATTGCCCATATCTCGTCGGACTTTTCGCCCAGTTTTATAAAAACACTGAAATTATAACCAGAAATGTGTTGCTTTAATTGGAAAACGCTGTCTCTTGCATATGAGCGGCCTAAAGTGGACAGAAGCAAAAAGGCTTAGAATAGGAAAAACCCAAGGAGAAGGTTAACTACGAAATGGTGTCCACTCCCTACAACGTGAAGTGCAGTATCCAGCCTATTCGGCATGGCTGGACTAAGATGTGTGCGCTGGGAGTTCCGTACCCAGCGACCAGCGCAAGTTGAAACGCAATGGTCCAGGCATAGTTGTGCTTCGGTTTGTTCAGCAATTTCGATCTTCCCATCAACGCGATCCCAGTTACAAAACTAGGGAGTCGAACCTTAAACTGGTACATATCATCCGTGATGATCTACTGTTCACATCGGCTCTTCGTAACGAAGACGTACTCTTTGCTCAAAGGTAATCAAAGTATAGAACAAAATTGAGGCAACGCATCGCAACCTCATCTGCTCATCTTCGACCCTGATACTTGTGTGGGATATGTGGAATCGATTGGAGTCAATTAATATTCAAATAAAGTTTCACTTCTCATTCAAAAGACACCGATTTAGAATTTTTTGTATTTATGGATAGAAACCCGCCATTGATTACATTTTTGGTCATAGCCGTGGACTGCTTTGTTTCCTTGTCAGTCATATTTTCTCTCACACTAACAGCTGTTCCCGATTCTTAATCAAATCAATGTTTAGATTTGCTTAAAGATTAAGCCATAAGCGAAATGCAAATCAAATCTAAGTCGCTTTCATGAATGCCTTTAATAAACAGCAGAGTGCATGCGCAATGCCATCCTACTATTAGTGCGTTTTCAGCAAAATGGGACAGAATTTCTATGCCCATTTTTAAGGAGAAAATTGTAAACACTCTGTGAATAGCATAAATTTTTAAAATTTTGTATTCAGCACTGGGCATTTATGCGCTTTATGTCCGGTCAAAAGGCCCAGAAAATTTCTGAGTTATATTTCAAAGTAATGATTGAAGTTTTTCATATGGGCCTTATGTCCGTGGGCGTTTTGTCATGTCACCTAAATTTTGCTTGTGGAATTTTATTACGTTTATACACACAAAATTTATTGTAAGTAATGCCCTTCAAAGTATGCAAACTTTATATCCTTTTATAATCATCAATTTCAACGTAGACAATTGAATCATGCAGAATCAGCACGGAATATTCACCCAAATGGTCGGACCAGTTAAAGTTATAAAACACAATTTAGTGTTTAGCCAAAAAAAGGAATAAATATTATTCTCAATTAAGCCTTTTTAAAGCATAGCATACTTTTAAATGCATTAATCACAATAAATTTTGTACGTATAATCGTAGTTATTTGTCTTGTTTTCAGCAAGTAAAAACACAAATAGCTGAGCACGAAAATGAATATTGACGATCGAGACCAGACTCGTGCGAGTTTCTGTAGTCCTCACTGAGCTAAATATCCAATGGACAATTTTGGGTTTCTATATGTTAAATATTATTCTCGTAAATAAAATTAAACTCTAAACTCTGATTCGTTTGTATTTTTACCAAGTTTCTTTGAGTCTTTTTTTCCATCTCCAAAACCCACAAGTGTCATCTTAGGGATATTATAATCGTATATTGGATCTTTGCTTATATTTTTATTTCTATCTGTTTTTTCTGGTATTTTTTTTCTTTGAGCATATCACAGAACAAAAATGATAGTAGAAGAAGATTTTGCCTTGAGGGTGTTTTTTGTGTTTGCGGATTTTTAGAAAGTTTAGAAAGTGTAAAAATATTAATATATGTATATATATATTCATATTTTTTAAATATATGTGTATACGTATATATGTTCATATAAAGTGTGATATCTTTTCTTTTGGGTTTTAGAAAAATATTGAGCAAAATTTGTAAGATTGGATAGCTTGGCTTGGGCTTGAACAGAAATTGACGCTCAATTCCTTTAATATAGATGTATTAATATTGCCTCTAAACTAAGATTTTATCGTAGGACGGCGGTGGTGATTCATCCAATGGCAGCTGTTTGCCCAATGTGGTTGGTGTTTGTTCTGGCAATAAGATGGCTATATGATACGGCGGTGGACCCGCCGCAGCAGCTGCATTTACAGTTATCTCTTGTCGTTCATCTATATAACGTATATCACTTAGCTCCAGCATGCAATTGGCAGACGCTCCCACACCTGTACCAGCTGCAGTGGCAGCTCCCGTCACACGATGACACACCGCCGGACGTCCTTCTCCACGATTTGGCAACAAACCCTTCGGTATGCGACATAGACTAACCATACAGGCGGCTAAGAAAAATGTGGCCGAAAATGCACAAAAGATGAGTACCTCCAGTCCGGTGCCCTGATGATCAAAATAGAATTTGACTCCGGCCACGAATACGGAGGCTAGCACTAGGCTAGCACACATGCCACATTTAAGGTGGCTAGGCAACAATTGGGAGTCGGCGTGCTGCAGCAATGCATGATGTTGCTGCTGCAATTGGTTGCTGGTCTGGGTTTGAGCGGGTGTTGGTGGTGTACCAGCAATCGTGGCTGATGTGGTCACAGTGGAGTGTCGCATATTGCTACTGGAATTGTATCGACGTGGAGTGGCATATGTGGTTGCAGAAGACTGTCGTGAATTGTTGATGGAGTTGCTGGAGTGTTGTTGATTGCTGCTATGTTGCTGTTGGTGATGATGATGGTGATAGGCGCTGTAGGCATCATCACTGGAAAGAATACAAAAATTAGATGGGGAAATTTAAATTTAAACCTTTGGTTAACTTACGCATAAACGCCAGAGTGTTGTTGCTGCTGTTGCGGTTGATGTGATTGCTGATGTGACTGATGACTCTCGTAATGTCTGATGGGTACAGCCATATTACCAAATTGTGGATGATGATAGCTATAGTGATGTTGTGGTTGTTGATGCTGTTGCTGCTGCTGCTGTGGTCGTGGCTGCGCATATCGTGTACTATGATGATGATAATGGGAGGCACCACGTGCCACCAATGGCACAATTGTTCCACTTCCGGTTAGGACAGCTGCCGATGAAGTGATTCCATTGGCATTATTATTATTGCTGGCAGTTGTTGTTGCTGTTGCTATGGCAGCGTTGTTGTTGTTGATGCTGCCGCCGCCGCTGCTGCTGCTGAAGTGTTGCTGTTGTTGTTGGTGCTGCAGCAACTGCTGGCTGTGCATGGAGTTGTTGTTACTATATTGACGACTAGTGCTCGGCTGATGGCCATCATAGGGAGCTTGAGGCAGAGTTCTATGCACCGAGGCCAAGGTCTGTTGACTGGAACTGGCATTGCCGGAATGAGCAGAATGAGCTGCTGCCGCTGCACTTGTACTGCTCGATTTACTGCGTCTGGGTGGATGACCATAGCTGAGTCCACTACCAGCATGCGAAAGCGAAGCAGCCACCCGCGAGCGTCCAAAGCCGCATTGCTGTGAGCGTTTATCTATCCAGAAATGCATATCCTGGCTGAAATGAAAAATTCTTTAGTACTTGAAACCAATTTGTTGATTTAGATTTGTTTGAAATTCATTGGAATGATAAAATTTGTTCTTTTGTTTTTTTCTTAATAATTTATTAACCTGCTGACTTATGTTAAGGTTTTCCCACAAATATTTTCGGAAAGTAGCGAATTTTTGAATCAACTTTCCTATGCTTTCCAAGTCGTTCCAGCAATAAACCACTTTTCGTTTTAATTTATATAGACAATTTAATCCTTTCACAAATCTTAAATTTATGTTCCACCCCAAACAATAACAGACAGCATTAGGTGGTGCAATGCCTGGGAAAACTTATTTGAACTTCAAGTTGTGTCTCTTCACTAGACAAAGCACATGACTCATTTGACTCTCTGTCCCTGTCTCTCTGGCCAGACGGAAAAAGTTTCCCCTTCCTAAGCAGGAAACGTGCACATCACATTTTATTATGCTGCTGCACTTCTTCTCCATGTCTGGCATTTCCTCTTTGTGCCTTGTTTCAAGTTCAAACAACCCTTCAGCATCTCAGATTCCTTCTAAAATTCTTAAACTAAAAAAGGGAAAAGGTAAAGTAAGGAACAAAGGTTGCCCCGCCTGGTCAAAGAACTTTACCAAAAATACAACAGAACGCTTTCACTTCCCGTGTCATTGGCAGCACAAATACCAACACAAAAGCGCCAAAATGAACACACACACACACACAAAAAGAAGAGAGGAGGAATTTGAAATGGGGGAGCCGCAGTATGCGGTGTTAAAAAAGGACACGACCTGGCACATGGTACTGTGACCTTTGTGAAAAAAAAAATGTTAAAACTTAATTTGTGAAATTTAATTTAAATCCAAGTATTTAAATTGGCAAATTAAATGATCATTTGATGAAAAAAATTAGAGCTGAGTTTAAGGACTAAAGACTAAAAGACTAAATTAGATTAAAAAAGCGGATATTTAAGAAAAATCTATGGGCCATACATAATGATACATAAACTTAAAAAAAATCTGAGTAAATTGTAAGCTCATGCGACACATATCAGAAAGAAGAAAAATCGGCCCTTAATGGTGCCTATTTATGGTGCAGACGATTATCATCTTGTTGGTCATTTTATCTGCTAAAAAAGTTATTTATTTATTCAATTTCATTTGTAGTAAAAACGCTTTTATTATATTATTTTTATAATTGTCCTTGTTTTAGAAATAAAATCGTTATTGTACATGCCTTTCCGAGATGTGAACCCAGATTTTTTTTCCCTTTAGTCTCAGGTATTAACCTCTACACTATCGCACTCTCTGAAGCGTTTACTCACACTAAAACATAATTTTTTAAAAATTATACAGTTAATTTTTTGTGATCCGAGTATAGGTTGGTGATGTGAGCTTATTTCTCAACAGATTACTAGAAAAACGTGAAGGCCAAGCTAACTTCGTCTTTGCCGAAGTTCTTATACCCTTGCAAATGTTTTAATAAATATGAGTTTACGAACGTCAGTATTAAAACAAACCATTTTTCTAAATAAAACTCACTTTTCGACCGATAGTTCCTATGGCAGCTATAGGATATAGTCATCCGATTTTGACCAAAACTTCCAAATCTGTGTAAAAGTGTATAAAACTAATAATTGCTGAAGCAGGAGGCGTTTACATTAAAAACAAAAAAGTTTTTCTCACAAAGACCCACTTTTCGACCGATAGTTCCTATGGCAGCTATAAGATATAGTCATCCGATCCGGTCGGTTCCGACATATTATCAGTGTGCAGTAAAAAGATGACTCTGTGCAAAGTTTCAGCTCAATAGCTTTAAAACTGAGAGACTAGTTTGCGTAGAAACACACAGACGGACAGACAGACGGACAGACGGACGGACAAAGCTCAATCGACTCAGCTCGTCGCCCTGATCAAGAATATATATAGTTTACAGGGTCGGAAATGAATATTTCTGTGCGTTGCAAACTTCTGGGCAAAATTATAATACCCTTTGCAAGGGTATAACAAGTTCAGATGAAAACTCCAATTGCAAATGGAAGCCCAATTTGGTTGTTGGGAACATTTGAGCAATTTTTTGCTGATAGGGGCTTAAGCTTAGTATACACCTAATCAAAGGAACTGCCAAAACAAAAATTCCATAAAAAAATAACTCACAAAACTTGTGACTCCATAGTTTAATAGTCAACAATACCATCACACATGTTCACAGAAAAAAAACAAGATTCCCGTAGAACCGATATTCGAAATATCCTCTTTAAGATCCATTTTTTATACTCTGTAACAAAGGTACATAGAGTATATTAAGTAAAGTATGTAACAGGGAGAAGGAATCATTTCCGACTATATAAAGTATATATTCTTGACCAACATCAACAGCTGAGCCAAGCCCCCTCCCGCCCCCGCAATTTGAAAAAAACGTTATATCTCCTACAGTTTTGAAGATAGACGATAGACGACCTTCTAGAGATAGTGAGTAATTAGCAAAATCGGAGCAGCGGTTCTCAAGTTATGAGCAAAAAAGTGCATCGCCGTCCCCCCACCCCCTCCCACCCTTTCACAACTAACACCACACAATCTTAGAGAGACAGAGAGAGAGAGAGAGAGTCAGTGAGAGAGAGAGAGACTTTGAGATGAGCGCAGAGAGAGAGAGAAGTAGAGAAAGTGAGACTTTGAGATGGGCGCAGCACCAGCATTGCATTCAGCTTCTAATCCAGGTACAGAGTATGTTATAGTCGGGCCTGACCGACTTTTTCACTTGTTTAAATATTCTTTTCAAATATTTAGCTCCTTTGGATGAAGAATAAAGATCAAGGAAATATTTTTTAAACGAAAATAAATCGACTTCGATAATATCCAATGGATCCCAAAAAGAAGTTTACTAACTATTCAGTTTAAATGTGTACAAAATATTCTGAAAACTATCAAAAACTAGCCTTAACTAAACTTACTAACTACCTTAACCGATTGCACGGCGAACCGAGGTTTCATTTGATAAGCTGGGCTTAAGGTGATCTTAACAGAGGTCCTTTATATCATAACTTAGGGGTCCTATGCCGGGTTTGCAAAAAAAGTTTAATTTTGTCGCTAGAGCTAAGCTCTTTCACTTGTGTTGCCTTGGGCCCAAAACTTGAAAAAATTTGTCTGCGACTGATTCTTTTGAGTACGCTTTTGTCTTTGTAAAGTCAACCACTTTGGCCATTTGCCGTAGCAGAATAAGTGTTGTGTGTGTGTATCATGTACTGAGTACCGAGTCCTGGGTACCAAGTACTGAGTATCGAGCAATGAGTGTAAAATTCGTAGTACCAAGTACTGAGTATCGTGTATAGAGTCATACATACATGCAAACACATTAATGCCTCATAAATGCTAGCCTAACTCACGCCTTCTTTAAATCAAATTGTTCTTCGTAAGGAGCTCTACCAAACAGCTTAAATTTTTTTCATTTTAATAAAAAAAAATCTGAAACTAGATCTCGACATGCCCACCAAAACGTAATTTGCGAGATCTAATTTCGGATTTTTTTTATTAAAATTAAAAAATAAAAATTTTTAAACTGTTCGGTTTATAAAAGAATGACCCATATACATAACAACAAGCAGGCCTATGATACCCAGAGACGCGGAGAACCAGCTAACGGCCGCATAGACACAAATACAAACGAAGAAATTATTTCTCAAGCAACAATAATCTCATGAAATAGAAAGCCGATTATTGCCAGCCGATGCGTGTATCTGTTCGTGGCTGTCGTTCGTCCCCCAAAAACAATCTAAATTAAAGACGGCGCAAAACACATATTTGTTGTTGCGCTCCAATTTTCAAGAGTCAGAGGAGAGAGAGAGAAAACAGAATACATGTGCCCTGCCTTATGTTAATTAAGAGATGCATGTAATAGAGACATTTTCCTATCCCGCCGAGTTCATAAATATATTGAAATCGAAAATGGGAACGATCAGTATTATACATATACATATCAACTCCAACCAAGCACAGTTCATCAAACCGCAGTTCATTTAAGCCGGTGGAAAACCCTTGTGAAAAGTTTTCTACAGACATGCCTAAAACGGCTTGCTTTCCTGGTAAAAAGGAAAGGAAGCTGTAAAACTGAGAATCTAGAATGAAGTAGAATCAGACAGACGACTGCACTAGCTATACGAGGTTTGTTAAAAAAGTATTTAGTATTAAGTATAAAATTAACATTTGTTTTTTTTTTTCAAAAATTATTTATTTATTCATTAATATTTTCTTCTACAAAATAATCTCAAAATAATCATATATTGTGAGGCTGTCTTTTAAGCCTCAATCGTGTCGTCGCTTCATGGTCATCTTTAGTTTTGGGAACAGAAAAAAGTCACAGAGTCATAAAATTCATGCACAAGCAACGATGTCTGAGCATGGGCTTTATCATGATGCAAAAGCAAATTTTTGTTCTTCCACAAAAGCGATTCCGACGGATAGCTTCACGCAAATTGCACATAAGTTCTGTGGCAAGAGCACATAGTGCACCACAACCCCGCTATTATAGAAAACTGTAAGCAAACCCTTTACTTTCGACTGAACTTGTCGCGCTTTATTCTGTCTTTGCTCATGGAATAGCTTTACCATATGTCAACATTCGGAATGCGTCTGGGCACTTAATTTTGTTTTCTCCCACGAAATTTGTGTGATTTTTTTGGAATAGTCAAAAAGGCGGAAGATGAGACAAAACTCGCGCAAGAAAAAAAAATCCAATACACACAATTGAGGGACACGAATGTAAAAATTTCCGGATGGAAACCACTTCAACATTTGAACTGTCTGCAACAGTCTGGAACTAGTCTGGAACACAGCCGCTCTTCAACCATTACATTCTCGCTATTAAGAAGGAGTTCGTTGTCAAAAAGTGGTTTCTTCAGTCTTCTTAGATTTATCAAGTGTAATCAGCTTGCATAGACACGGAAGCTCAGGTATTTTAAATTTATAACCTTTATAACAAGTTTATGATTTGCCTGCTAGCTTTGGATTCGTATTAATCAACGGATAAACTGGTAAGTCTTTTTTGAATGTTGGAATATCCATGATATTCGTGGGATCTTTCCAGTTCCCAAAAAACTGAATTTTTATCTTATCGCCCATTTGCTCGAATAATAACTGCTCGTCAGAAATCCTCCGTTGCACTTCTTCCAAAATATTAGCTAATGAGCCGGGACGTCTTTCTAGTCCAGTTCGTGAACTTTGCCTAACAGCAACAGCATCAGAAATAGACTGCGTGGTGGAGCGGTTTGGCTGTGTATCTTTACCTATTACCTGCACTGATAGCTTTCTAAAATTGCGATTTTCCAAGTCATACAGAAAATCAAGCACGTGTTGTTTTGTTAAGCTGCGTAATTCTTGTATTTGCATATCCATGCGATTGAAGAAATACTCCATGGTCACTATCTCACTCCAGTTTCGCATTACCTCCTCATCTAAGCTTGTATCCTCTAGTTTTTTTCCACTTATTAGCGTGTCGCGAATCTCCTTGAACTCCTGTTCACTTAACTGAGAAACTAACTCAGGCATTCGCGTTCTAAATGCTTCAATGCGCCGCTCGACATATTCTGCCTGATTTTTGGTTTCCTGACTATTGATGGTGATTATATAGGCCAGCACACCATAGCCGATGCGCTGATGAATCCCCAAGCTATAACCCAGCTGCTCTTGCGTGCGTAATTGATTAAAGAAAGGTTCTTCCACAATTAACTCCACTAGGTCCATGAGGCACTCAAGTTTCAAGTCGCTGGGACCTATTTGATAGTAGTTGGTTACAATGGTGTTGGTATCCTCCTCGTTAAGGGCTTTTGCCCGAAGGAAATGTTCTCCCAGGGGTAACTGCACGAGGCAATTATTCAGCGCAGAAAGATCTTCAATCTTTTCGCTGTTGAAAGTGAAGAGTACTTTTTCCATTACTTCCCTGGCCTGTACATCTGTAAAATTTCCTTGAATCAGCCCTTGTACATACATTTTCGTGGCGAAACTATCTTTGAATTTCTGAATATCATCCAGGGTGATCGAATCGATGGACTCGTATTTCTGGAGCATACTGAATCGCTGATGTTCTAACAAACTTAGCCGGAGATCAAGATTTAAGCTCTGGCCGCTTACCAAAGCATTGAAAATCTGTCGTTTTTTGAGCTCTTTAAAGGAAACTACCTGAGCGGGATCTAGCTCAAGGGTTTTCATTACGTTGATGATGATTTCAACTAATAGAGGCAGTTTCTGGTTATAGCCACTAACACGCAGAACCAATCCCTTATCTCCGGTATAGAGGCCATAGGTGAGACCCGCTTCCAAAGCAGGATACAATTGCTCAGCGATGCTGAACTCCACTAAATAGGTATAAAGTACACCAAGCATGTAATTGCGAGCACTCTGGCGTACCACAGGCGTAATGAAATAGAGGTTGATGTATCCATCTGGCAGCTGAAATGTATCATCTTGGCGAAACCATAGCTCGCATAGGTCATTCCGTACCAGTGCTCTTGGACGACGCGGCACATGCGGTTTTCCAGCCTCCAGCCAATGTAAGGTGAAGTCTGTGGTTAGAAACGGATTTGGTTGCGGAAAGCTTAGTTCTCCCAATGGCTTGGATTCATGCCACATGTCCCGCCATTTTGATGGCATGGGAATTGTAGTGTATTGTGTGCCAAACCAAGGCTCTCGTTGATCGTATTCATAGTCTGCAAAGGGAATATGCGAGGAAATCATTATATTGAAGTTGAATTCACTAAGATGTTGCCTGAGAAGCCCAATGGCGGCTTCATCATACTCAAAGTAAAGCTCTGATCCGGTAAGTACATCTTTAGGCGGTAGGTAGCTAATGCATTCCACCATATTTTGCACATTGTCCAGAGAAGGTAACTCAATTTTAAATCTAAAATTGTTGTCTGCAATTTGCTGAATCTCTTTGAAGCTAGATTGCAGTTGACTGCTTTCATTAAGCAGTCTGATCCAAGCAAATGTGGCTGCAAGCACTTCATCCAGATGTTCGAACCCATCGTCAGTGAGATAAATGGTGACATTGAATAAAGAGTATATGGAATTCGACTCGAAACTGCTGCTACCAATGCCCGCCATGACGCTCATACACCATAGCCGCCGGCGTAAATAGGAGCACAAGCTACCCCCGCCTTCGTACCCGAGGAGCTGTGATATAAATGCGTCCGGCTTACTGCGGTAAAGACCCTTTATGGGTGGCAACACCCAAGTTAATTCCAGTTTGCAAACATCCTCTACAGGCTGCACCAAAAATACTTCACGAAACAACTGTTCCCGAAACGCTTTTTTATAGTCCATTTTAGACACATCTGCAGCCTGCTCCTGACTGTTGGGCATGTCAGCACAATGACGCAGTAAAAGCTTTTCCAACTCATCCAGTGATAGTTTGGCCTGAAGGCAAACAATCATTCGATTGGAACCATAATGTTTGCGCCGAAATTCGTGCAACGCCTCATGTAACATGCCATCATCTACCTTTTCTTGCAGTGACTTGAGATTTCCCCAACTGAATGTTCCTTGCGGATATGCATCGTTGGCAAAGCTGGCCAAGATCTGGTCTCGCCGAACATCATCTCTCATGTAAGTCTGTTCAAACTCTGACTGCACAGCGGAGCGCTCACGAGCCATGGCATCCGGCAGCATAAGCGGGGCCTTCATGAGGTTCATAAAAAGGTCCAAACTTTTATCGAGATGAGCCTCCTCCACCTCAAAGTAAAAGCAGGTGTCCTCATTCTCTGTGTGTGCATTACTAAATCCCCCGTTTTTTGTCACAAAAGCATCAAACGCGTTTTCCACTGGGTACTTTTCGGAACCCATAAATATCATATGCTCCACAAAATGTGCTAGTCCCTGATATTGCCGCGGCTCGCTAAAAGACCCAACACCTACCAAAACCGCGCAAGCCGCCAGTTTGCCGTGAAAATGCTCCAGCGAAGCATTTGAGGATTCTCCGCTGGCTGTGGGCGTCTGATGGCGTACTGAGTCCGTGGTGTGGCTAAGCAAGTTTTCGGGGCTCGGATCTGATATAAGCATGGCGCGCAGTCCATTCGATAGACTGAGTGCACGGTACAGCTTCTTATCTCCATCAGACTTGTCCGGTGGCTCGTGGTATTGCACTGTAACGTCTGCCTTAGATGTGGTACACAAATCAGCACTCGACTGGCGCTGTATCCATTTTTGCACCTGCTTTTGAATCTTTCGCAGGCCAAGACGGGGCTTTAAACACATACTTGATACCATGAATATTAGTTTAGCTGAAAATAACTCTTGACGAATAAAATTTCCATTGGCAGTCATAGAAAAGCGAACTGCCACAAAACCTAATATCTAAATTACTTGACGCAAAATACTTATGTAAGCAAAATCTGATTTTCTTTTGGAACAACCCCAGTTTCAAAAGCATTATAGCGGAAGAGAGTGAGTTTGGTACATTTGGTCTTTCTTCCGATTGTCTTTGGTGATGTATTGGTTACTTAACGGACAGACATATAATTTGCCAATTATTATTCCTCAATGGATTTCGAATTATTATCAACATAACGATTTGCCGGGCATATTTAAATTTATTTAAACCGAACCGTTTTTAAAACATTTTGGATTCGGTTTAAGTACAGGAAGTCCTACACTTAGAAAATTCTGTTCATGGTCAAGTTTGAAAGTACCAAAAACCATAACGGAACCGGTTCTACGGTGTTCGATTATAGACCGGCTTGTATACAACCGAATGAAAATGAAGAAAGCCGAAGCTTGTCCACCCTATCAGCTCGAATTATTTATATAAATAGAGTTTTTTTTCAATATAACAATTTTATTTTCTCTTTGAACAAGAATACTATCATAAGAAAACAAGGCTGCACACCCCTAAAATTTTGCAGAACCTATTGTAAAGTCTATGGTTCGACTGCTGACTAGTTCTCGGAACCCAAGGTTTTAGTTCGAGCCTCGGTTCGCTTGAACATAATAAAATATTTTCGATTTATAAATACTTATTATTTTCAAATAAAATTGTATTTTTCAATAATGTTATTTTATATATCAAATTTATAAGCTGGCATTAACAACTATGATATCACTTACAGATTTTTTGTCTAATATTTGTTTATTGATTTCTATTGCTTTCAAAAACTTCTCTTCTTGACAATCAGAAATTTATTTATTTAAAGGTGAATTTTAAAAACTCTCATTAAGAAATTATTATTATTATTGGATCTTTATCATGTCTGTAATGTGCTGCTTTGCAACTTTATTTGTGTCAGAAGTTAATAAAGTTGAAAATTACGGGTGAAATCTCTGGTCTCGAAATTAAGAGCAAGCGGAATAATATTTACTTGGTAGAAGTCGTTAATTCTGCAGTTTTTAAGAAGTTTAATAAATTGGCTGCAGCAATAAACAGATGTTTGGACTAAGTTCCATTCAAATGATTTTAGTTGTAGCTCCTTTAAAGAACTCTGAATGCATTATATATATGAGTTATTGGTAGTTTGAGTTCCATCGTGTCACACAATCAGCGCAAGTTTTTTTTTCAATTTTTCTATAAGCAATAGATTTTAGACAGTCCGCCAGGAAATCTATTGAGGTAACGTGGACATCAAGAAATGCTTTTGTTGCACATGAGCAACCTTCATCAACATCACATACTTCATAGATGCATTCTTTTTCTGCTCCGCAGTTGTCATTTAAAAGTTCTCCTGCTCGATTCACATTCGCTCAATTATCGAAGGTGATAGTATAAATCTGACCTAGAGAAATGTCGCAGTCAGATTACAAGTAATTTCTGTATTATACCTATACCGGATATTATCCCAAACGCACTTAGAGAGCTTAAGTGAAAGCAAACAGCTAATTAATATCTGACAGAAACGGAGTCGACAGCGCAACCGTTCAGTCTATATATTCCAAATATATGTTTGTTCACAACCCCACAAAGGCGGATAGTCGACTGTACAGCTGTTTCAAGATCCTCTCGGTTTTATCATCAGCAGTCTTTGCCTATCTTCTGCAAGTTGCTTGGTTTTTTTGGGAGTTCCAAAGGCAGCACAATTGCAAAACAGACAACTCCAAATTGATAGAAGACTTGCGTGTGCCCCCATTTCAGCCTTTCTGAATAAGTGGGCTAATTCTCTACTCTCAGTTTACGCACTATATAAATTAATAATAAGTGTTTCTTGCAGCAGTCTTTGTTTATAACTGACTATCGCTGGATAAAACCAATATATAAGTAGAAAAGTGCGCTGGACTGGTATTTGTGTTGCAGGAGCAACAAATAATGCGATATTTTTAGGTTCTTTTCACATATCTTTTGTCCAAAACTTTATAGCTTAAAGATTGTTTTTAATCTTGATCAGAAAATTAACATGGTAAAGAATTCTTTTTTTACCATTATCAAAACTTGTACCTTTTAGTTTCTTTTGAATATTATTAAATAAAGCAATATGTGTTTTTGCAAGCTGGCTTAAAAATTGTAGAAAATGGAGAACTTATCATCTATAGCAGCTTGAAAAATGTGTAATAGAACATCTTTTTGAACCGAACCATTTTAAACTTTTTTTTTCTTCGGTTCAGGTTTGCGAAGAAAAAATCTTTCTGCTCCGGATCAGGTTCGATTCGGTCTTCCGGTCCAAACTGTCAAACTTCGAAAACCATTTCTATGTGCACGCTGTTCGTAAATGGAATCACTTACTCCACAGTCTCAAGTAAAACCCTGGATATTGCAAAAAAAAAGAAAATATAACAGATAAAACATGGAACGAAACTAGTTAAAATAACACAGGCAACAATCGAAATAAATAAAAATATTATCAATAGTTATTAAGAAATTATAAATGTACCAACGATTTGTGTATATAATTTGAATATGATCAAATAAAAGACTTATAGACATTGCCCATTTTAACTAAGGCAATAACAATAAATAAATTATGTACTTGTAGGGTTAGGATGTTTCGATAAATATACACAAGTACAAATACAAGTACGAACAGATACAACTGGAATTGGGGGACCGTAATCAATCAATGATATTTTTCAATTGCTCATACAATGATGATTATTTTTATGTAATACTAGCAAATCGCCCGTCACGCTTCGCTGCGCCTTCAACAGTATATAACCAACGCACACCCACTTACCACCCACTTCAGGCCCACATCCCACCCACTTCCCGCACATTTCGCGCCCACATACCACCAACATCCCACCCACTTTCCGCCCACTTCGCACCTACATCCCACCCACATACCACCCACTTGCCACCCACATTCCACCCACTTGCCACCAACATACCGCACACTTCCCGCCCACTTCCCATTTACATCCCACCCACATCCCTCCCACTTACCGCCACACATCCCATCCACTTCCCATTTCCATCCCACCCACTTCCCGCCCACATCCCACCCACTTCCTGCCCACTTCCCACCTACATCCCACCCACCCACATCCGTCCCACTTACCGCCACATTCCACCCACATCCCACCCACTTCCCACCTACATCCCACCACTTGCCCACATCACAATTCCCGCCCACTTCCCACCTACATCCCACCCACATTCCACCCACTTGCCACCCACATACCACACACTTCCCGCCATCTTCCCGTCCACTTCCCACCCAATTCCTAAACAACTTTCCACCCACATCCCATTCACTTCACAGTGAGCATCCCGGCGATATTTCCAACATCGGAAAATTAAAAACAAAATAATTTCTCATTTTAACCTTTCAATCCGAGTTTCAAGCCAATCGGATGAAAAATAGTTTTTGCATGCTGAATTTTCCGGCCATTTTCCTCGTGGGCGGCTTTTCCGACATTGAAAATTCACATTTCAAATCATTTCGTGTTTTGTTCTTGTAAACCGAGTTTCAAGCCAATCGGATGAAAAATAGTTTTTTTCATGCAGAATTTTCCGGGAATTTTTCGACCGTCAGGTCCAATTTTCCAAATTCGGAATATAACATTTTGAACTATTTCGTATTCTATACCTACAAACCGAGTTTCAAGACAATCGTATGATAAATACTTTTTTGGATTGAGAATTTTCCGGCCATTTTTCTCGTGTGCGGATTTTCCAAAATCAACGTGTCAAATTATTTCGCGTACTATGCTTACAACTTATGTTTTGTTATGTGTAATTTTGAAAATGAGTTTGGCGCTAATCGCTGGCAACTAAAGTTTCGCCCATTTAACCTTGACCACCCACTTTCCACCCAGGGGGGTGAATTTTCCGGAAGATTGGTATGCAGTTGTTGTCGAATTTTCATATAGATTTTTGAAAATGAGTTTGAACTTGATCGGAAGAAAAACAAAATAGATTCATACAACAGTTTTTCGCGAATTTTCCACATTTGCCGACAGAATTTTCCAAAATCCGTTTCAGCATAAGATAAAACTAATGTGAATTAGGCTGTGCGACGGTCACCAGTCAATCAGTCAATCAGTCAATTAGTCAGTCAGGTTGAACTTTTTTATTATATATAGATTTTTGAAACTTAACAACAATAATAATTTTTGAGCAAAAACACAAACTCAAAAATAATGATTATCACAGGAGTTTTATTTTTTCGCTTAAAAATCATCAAGGAATCACGATTTTATCAAAGGAATATGCACCTATCTTTCCAAAACTCCAAGCACAAAACGCGCTTAAAAAGGGTCACAATAGACATTTAAGCAGCTTTAAAAGCAAATTGCCAAGAATCTAGACGTGATGGACCATTTCCTAACACATATTCGTGTTTAGCACACGAAAATCTTCTAGAATCACCACCAACCATTCAATATTCTGGACCTTGTTGTCTAGTGTTATTGTTGACATTTTTCATTATTGGAGAATCAGATATGTATTAGTTATATTCATTTACTAAGGGCCGATTTCACATATTCTACATAGATCTATTTGACACATAAACTAACAAATAACAGTGTAAAATCGACGACTATCTGACACATAGCAGCTATCTAGGAGAACAGAAATCGGCCCTTAATGAGCACTTAACATTTTTTAAATTTTTTTAAAAATAATTTTTGGTGGCGATATATTAATTATATAAAAATGTTGTTGACAAAAAAAATTAATTAGGCTTAGTATGCACAGTGGCCTTAGCCGCCAACAAACATTTCTTAAATATTGATCCAATTCTATGAACTCGGACAGAACTCGGATACCACCAATTTCTGATTAATAAAATCCATAGTTCATATCCCTTGTCCATTAACCTTTCCACTTAGTTCCTTCTTAAAATTACCAAAACCACTTGACCACTTTGAGGCCAAAGAAGTTTGAACTTTCCCAATGCGAGACAATAGCAGAAACCAAAATGAAATCATAAGTAATAGAAAGTCATCGACAACGGCGAGGGGGTAAAGGAAACACAAATCAAGCCAAGCTAAGCCAGGCACAAAGCGTTGAACCTTGCCAACAGAACGAACCAGGGGACAAATACAAATTCAAGTGGCGCCTTGACTCTCAGAGATTGCAACTGAAATGAACCTATCAAAAGGTTGTCAAAATGTCTCTTTTTAAATATGTTTATTTTATTACTTTAGGTCGTGCTTGTGTATTTATTTATGTATTTGCCCTGTGCTTGGTGTTCGGGGCTCTTGCTCTGCCTTTTCTAGTGCTATTAGCTATGCGTTGTGTAATTTTCTGTTTGCCATCTCAAGTCGATGACAGAAGGCAGAAGAAGCATTGAACTTTGAACTTTTATGGATAAACAGATAATTTAATGGGCAAACCACATTTACGACATTTTCGCACGGCTTGTGAGTTTGTTCTCCTGCTTTTTTTCATATGAAATGCAATTTTTGTTGATTGGCTAACACCACAAAGACCACGAAACGAAAACCAAACACATCCGAGGGGAGACCAGAGACCAAAACAGTTCAATGAACAGCTAAGCGAGTTAAAAACCAAAAATGCAAAAGATTTTGAAAACAGGCATCTTGGACTGAGGGTTGTTTAAAAAAGTAATTTTGAATAAAGCTTATAAAATTAGGTGATAAAGAACTTATTGGAAGACCTTACTTGTACGTGGGAATTCGAAAACGAATTTGAGTTCCGGAACGTGCTGAAATGAGTTTTTCATTTATAGGTTATATTTCGGTTCTCAATTTAGATCGGTTTTCGCTTTCGATAGAAGTATGTATAATTTCTAATACCCTTGCAGAGTGTATATTAAAATCAGGTCTAACGTTTTTCCCAATTTAAATGGGAAACCTATCAATTTGCTTAATATACAAAATAATTCTTGCACCTTTTTCCTAAATTGAAAAGACTGTGATAATTAGACTTAAGACTTTAGTGAGCGCCAATATCGCTGAGATATTTTTTTGGACTATCGCTTTTTAAAAGTGATAAAAGTGTAAAATAAATTTTGACAAAGTTTAAGATAAACATGTAAGAATGTTGCGGTCGAGTGCCCCGACAGCAAAATACCCTGTCCCAAGTAATGTGGTTCCTATAGCTTTGAATTCCATTTATTTTAAAATTTATTTCAATAAATGGGCAGGCGCACTTATGCACATAGAGTACACAGATTTCATCCCATTGCTTCGAGATTTTTTTTCTGCATCTAGAGTTAGTACGATGGATAAATAATTTCGTCGCAACTAACTCGCTTCGAATTGTGTACACTCAGAAAAAAGCCAAGAACTTTGTACTTGAATCAAGTGCGAACGATTTCAATAGTACGGTAAGTACGAAAATACCTGATTTAAGTACAAAATCCTAATTTCAAGGACGATTTGTTCAATCCCAAAATACTTGTTTTAAGACTGTTTCAGGATATTTTAAGTCAATTTCGAACTATTATAATATCTTTTTGGTCATACTGTTACTTCTTTATGGTCTTAAGTGCAGCCAACTTACTCTTTAAATAAGATTCTTCGTTGAAGTCTAATAAATTATAAGGCCAACCTAGAAGACAATTTCAATAACAGATTCAACTTAAAGTACATAATTCACATTTTTCGTTACAGACTTTTTATACCCGTTACTCGTAGAGTAAAAAGGGTATACTAAAGTCGTGCAAATGTATGTAACAGGCAGAGGGAATCATTTCCGACCCTATAAAGTATATATATTCTTGATCAGCATCAACAGCCGAGTCGATTTAGCCATGTCCGTCTGTCCGTCCGTCTGTCCGTCTGTCTGTATGAGCACCTAGATCTCAGAAATGGTAAAAGATGGAGGTTTGACATGTATGGGACAAATGCTTCTTTTATCTGCACGCAGATCAAGTTTATTTCAAATATTGGCCACGCCCCCTCCCATGTTTTTTCATGAGTAACGGGTATATCGAAGTCGGTTAGAGCCGACTTTAACTTACGCTCTCGTTTGAACTTGCATTGTGAGTCTATTCTGTACTTTAACCAAGAAATTTTGTACTTGAACTAAGAACGATCTTTTTATAAGTGTTTATGCTAACTGTAAGTACTATTTGTTCTTGATTGAAGAATGTTTACTCTCATTTGAATAATTTTAACAGTCGTTTTTCAATTCTAGACCGTTTCGTACTTCATTTAAGTATATCAGAGAACAAAACATACTTGAAATTTCAAGTACAAAACGGAAAAAAAAATTTAGCGCGATAGATCTAGAACTCTTCGGCTTGTTTTAAATTTAGACTTAAACTAACCACTTTTTTTTAAATTCGAACATTTAAAGAATGTATGAATTGTAAAACGAATCATGTCGAAACTCGCAGATGGCAATGCTGACGTGTCACATTTAATGGAAATTTTTGTGTTAGCAATTCAGTATTTAGTTAAAAGTAAAAGCTATGGAGGACACTTTCCCAGACGACGTGATGAAGATAAATAAATGGATTTCAAATGGAGCATACTTTCAAGGTAAGTTTAAGCAGCTAAGTATTAATGTATTTGTGATCGCTTATTGCTTAATATATGTAAAAAACAAATGTAACCCTTCAGAGAGGACACATAGCAAGCCGCAATGCTGATGTACCTGATTCCGCGCTTTGCAAGTTAGCGCACACAGCAATTGGCATCAAACAGAGACAGCTGCAGAAGCGGCGATTGGAGGCATGGAGCGGGAGACCAATGTTTCCCCATAGTGGGTGACCGATCTTAAGGTATTCTATTAATTAGTGAAAATAAAATAAATTTTGGCAAAGTTTAAGATAAACAAGTAAGAGTGTTGCGGTCGAGTGCCCCGACAGCAAAATACCCTGTCCCAAGTAATGTGGTTCCTATAGCTTTGAATTCCATTTATTTTAAAATTTATTTCAATAAATGGGCAGGCGCACTTATGTACATATCTTCGGTGTTTTTGGGCTGGGGTTTCTTTTTGGTATACAAAATAGATAGATGTTGGGCCTCACTGAATATATATTAAGGTTCAAACTTAAAAATTTGTAGCTCGGACAGTTTTTCGCGGTTAGAAGAAGATGGAGGAGGAATTTGCCAAACCTGGAGCAAACTTTATCTGGGTACGGTGTACACCTACATACATGCAAAAAGAGGCTCTACCTCTTATAGTCTGTGAGATCTACGCGTTTATACAGATAAAAAGACAGATTTTCGCTGTTTAAAGATGGAGGAGGAGGATTTTTCGAAATCTGAAACAAACTCGATGTGCGTACAGTATACACCTATATACATGCCAAAATTTGTGGCTCTATCTATTACAGTCTCTGAGATCGACGCGTTCATACAGACAGACAGACGGACATGGCTAAATCGACTCGGCTGTTGATGCTAGTCAAGAATATATATACTTTATGGGGTCGGAGGTGCTTCCATCTCCCTGTTACATACATTTACACAACTTCTTCCCATTTTTAATGGGATCAAGGTATAAAAATAGAGGCAAGCTAACTTCGGCTCTACCAAAGTTTATATACCCTTGGAGCTTGAGACATGAAAGATTTTTTTCAGACCTATCTTTTGTATGGGAGCTATATAGTTGTCCGATTTCGACAAGATTTGGTGAAATTATGTGAAATCATTAAAAACTTACAAATACGAGCGTTAAGACCGATAGCATTAAAAGCAAAAAAGTTTTTCTTACTAAAATTATTTTTTCAACAGATCGTTCCTATGGCAGCTATATGCTTTAGTCATCCGACCCGGCCGGTTCCAACAAATGTGCAGCGTATTTGTACCAAAAGACTTCGTGCAAAGTTTCGTTACGATAGCCTTAAAACTGACGGAGGAGATAGCATAGAAACAGACGGACGGACAGACGGACGGACAGACGGACGGACAGACGGACATGTCTATATCAACTCAGCTCGTCATGCTGATCAAGAATACAAATACTTTATGTGGTCGGAGATGCTTCCTTCTCTGCGTTACAAACATCCGGACAATTTCAATATACCCTCTCCAAGGGTATCTATATATATAAATGTGTACGCCCGACTAATATGGTGACATATTATCAACCCAACACAGCTTAAACGGCTTATACTACAGGATTGAGATTTGGCATAGACCTTCGTTTAGTTATGCAGGCGCGCACTAAGAAAGATAAATTGGAAAATTCCACCCGGAAAAGTCGGAAAAGCGTCGGAAAATTTTGTGTGGAAAAAAATTTTTTTTCATCCGATTGACTTCAAACTTGGTTTGTAAGCACTGTACGCGAAATGATGTGATTTCACATAATTTCAATAAAACTTGTCGAAGTCGGACTACTATGTAGTATAGCTGCCATACAAAAGTTGGGTCTTCAATGTTATCGCTCCCAACGCTCGTATATATAAGTTTTCAATGACTTTACTTAATTTCAACAAGATTTGTCGAAATCGGACCACTATATAGTATAGCTGCATACAAACTGTCAGGCATTTATCAAGCTCCAAGGGTCGATTCGAAGTTAGCTTCCCTCTATTTTTTTTAATTTAATAAATTTGGTTTATGTTCGAAAATTTAAGGTTTGACGTTTTGGGAGAAGATTTTGGTTCGAGCCTTGGTTCGGAAAAAGTTTTGTGATTTATATTTAAAAAAATTTTTAGATTACACAGTGCTACAGTGCGAAATAACCTGGGTATTGGCATAGCCTACGCTGTAGAGCAGATCTGGCATTTTCCATTTTTTTTGAGAAATTTGTACTTTGACCATCACTGGTTTAACTATTTTATTCTATGCGATTTTTCCTTAAACTTTGTAGTAAAAGCCCATTTAATTCTCCGTCGAACGGTTGTTGTCCCAATGAATTTGGATACCGTTTGACGAAGTTATTCGCGCATTTCTAAGTACACCTCGACAATCTAGTATTTTTTTTTAGTGTGCTAACATATTTATGTTTGCTTTCACATAATTGCCCCTAAAAGTAAACTCAGTTTTGATTTGGCGCCAGATTCAAATAATATTTTTAAATACTTAAAATGCAAATATATATAAACTTCCATGTATCAAAATTTTTTCGCAAATATTAACGGTCTCTGAATACTGTTATCTAGCTTAAAAATGAATTGAGCTATACTGAGTAGATGTGGGCTGCAAGTGGTTGTTATTATTTTTTAATGAGCTAAAATTGGCATATTAAACAAAAGAGCCGTGCACAGCAAGAATCGTATACAGGTAGGCACGGTTAAGGCTTGTGAAAGCAGATTGCTCTTATAGCGCAAGCCTTGGCCACGCCTGGACATATCTGGTCTAATGCAGAGAATTTAGCTGCGGGTTCTATTTAATAATAAACCCCTTTGGTACCAAGAAATTTCTTTTCAAGTCTACAATTTTGTTTATATTGGGCCTTGTAATGATAACTGTCTAACTACGATTGTAGAGAACCGCGATAAAATACCATGGATGACCAATGATGAAGAATATAAAAATCACTATAACAGGATGGACGAACCATTAAATACCAAATAAAAACCAAAGTGGAACGCGCCAAGTAAAAATGAGAAGAAAGTGACATCAGCTTGCACTTAAGCAGCAATGGATAATGCAAAGATCGCTTCGGCCGCGACGCCCGGCCCGTTATCCTGTCTAAAAACTCAGCGCATAATAAATTGTGTAATTGGCTCGATTTGAAGTGAGTTAAAACAAATAAATCCAAGAGTGTCAGCCCGCATAAGCACACAGTGCAGCAAGTGCAGTATGGGCGACTTTAACTCGCTTATAAGTATATAGTATTTATTTTCAATGGTTGACAAAATGTATTCAACAGTTTTCTTTTAAAAGTAAAGATGTTAATAATATTTCACCAGTCTTCAGCAATTTAGCAGGAATTTTAGCAGCACCAGCTTTTTTGGCCCGAAATTTAAACCACATATGCCTGACGATCTCGGCCACTGCTATTACTGCCCGACAGTCGCTTCTGTTCCGTGCGAGCTGGAGACAATGGTTCGTCCATCCTGTTATAGTGATTTTTATATTCTTCATCATTGGTCATCCATGGTATAATATCGCGGTTCTCTACAATCGTGGTTAGACAGTTATCATTGGGCCTTGGTTTGTGGACTTGAAAAGTAATTTCTTAGGTACCAAAGGGGTTTATCATTAAATAGAACCCGCAGCTAAATTCTCTGCATTAGACCAGACATGTCCAGGCGTGGCCAAGGCTTGCGCCACGAAAGCAATCTGCTTTTCACAAGCCTTAACCGTGCCTACCAGTATACGATTCTTGCTGTGCACGGCTCTTTTGTTTAATATGCCAATTTCAGCTCATTAAAAAATAATAACAACCACTTGCAGCCCACATCTACTCAGTATAGCTCAATTCATTTTTAAGCTAGATAACAGTATTCAGAGACCGTTAATATTTGCGAAAAAATTTTGATACATGGAAGTTTATATATATTTGCATTTTAAGTATTTAAAAATATTATTTGAATCTGGCGCCAAATCAAAACTGAGTTTACTTTTAGGGGCAATTATGTGAAAGCAAACATAAATATGTTAGCACACTAAAAAAAAATACTAGATTGTCGAGGTGTACTTAGAAATGCGCGAATAACTTCGTCAAACGGTATCCAAATTCATTGGGACAACAACCGTTCGACGGAGAATTAAATGGGCTTTTACTACAAAGTTTAAGGAAAAAATCGCATAGAATAAAATAGTTAAACCAGTGATGGTCAAAGTACAAATTTCTCAAAAAAAATGGAAAATGCCAGATCTGTAAGCCGCATTACTCAGCCATCGCGTTAAATTAGTCAAACCATTGACTAAAATGTATTAGATTCCTCTCGTCGCTATCGGAATTGATAAGGTTATGAGCAATCAGACGGTTCATTCGCGAGTTATATCTATTTAAGTGAGGTAAAATAGCAAAAAGCGGTTTTTGGGCCATAACTTCAGATTTTGGGGGTGTTAGGAAAAAACCAAGTATGAGGAAGTGCTATACGCGACCTGCTCTACAGCGTAGGCTATGCCAATACCCAGGTTATTACAATTTTTGGAAATTTGTAGCACTGTGTTATCATTAATGATCAATAATGATAAGTCAGCGCAATAGCTGTAAGATATTTGCATTGATTAGATATAAAAATCAATAATTACTTTATGTCTCCGTAAAACTTCGGTAAGCGTCAAAATCGTGGAGACAAATGCGGAGTAAAAAGAAAAACCAAAGGTTATTGCGATTTCGAAATTCTAATAATAATCCATTATAATATCTATTTCTGACGGTTTTGAGTTTTCGTCGTCCAATATTGAAAAGATAACAACAAATATGCTGGATTTTAAACATTTCCATGCAAGCTTGATAGTTTGGTTAAAACAATACAGACATCTTGAGTGACTGAATATGAGCAATTTGTGCAGTACGTCTTTTAATTAGCATTGATTGCCCTGTGTGTAGACTGACCTATTATTATTTGCTAGCTCTTTCAATAATCCTTTAAATGTTTTTGCTTCTTGTTCACTATGCTGAAAAAATAGTCTGTGATGGTTGTACTTTTCCTCAGTTAGTAAGATTTATGTATTTTCTATAACGAAAACAATAAATATGCCTAATGCCTCATATTTTATTTGCAAATCTTTAAGCAAATCAACATATGAATTACTAACTCAGCACCTTTCCCACTTAGCCGATTTTTCGCTTACTAATAATATCTTTATCAGCCCCTCACTGAGTTTTAGCCAATAACATAAGCAAAACTGCCCAATCATTAAGTTATTACCTTGAGGCATTCCAATTTCATTCAAATTTATTTTAAATAGACAAAAGCAATTTTGTTGATTTGATTTTATTGAACTTGTTTATAACTGGCCCATGCTCAAGAGAGAGGCTGGTTTGGTAATGCGCCAACTGTTTCCGTGGTGTAGCGGTTATCACATCTGCCTAACACGCAGAAGGCCCCCGGTTCGATCCCGGGCGGAAACAGGATAAGCAAAACATTTTTTATTTTGTTTTTACTTTAAGTTGCTTAGAGAATGCAATAGTCGTGTTAAAATTTTAAGTTCGATTTGGTTCTAAAAAAGCTTAAATTGATGAGAGTGTAAGGGGTCAAAAAATTGTCTTTAACTGTTTCCGCCCGGGATCGAACCGGGGGCCTTCTGCGTGTTAGGCAGATGTGATAACCGCTACACCACGGAAACCGTTGAAAGCTCGCGTGCCAGATAAAGCTTTTATTGCTGCTGCGACATAAATACTTACATATATATGTTTGAGGCATTCTATCAGCAAACAATTGCAAACAAATAGGCAGAAATATTAATTAAGGCAATTGTTTAGTATAAGAGAGATAAAGATAATGTTTTGATTTGTGTTTAAATGGTTTATTTATAGCAAGCCAATTACAATATAAATGCTTTTTACTAAAGCAGCTTGTTTGATTCTGTGAGAGAGGAAGAATATTGTTTAGACGTGCCTTAATTACGTGATTTGAGAAAGTGCAGCATTATTTATGTACTATAATCATTGTAGCGTAGACTACTTTTGTTTCCATGAATAACAAGCAGTGATTGCAATGGTACTAACTAGTAAGTGGTCAAAAACAATTAGATTTTTTCAGTGCCCGGCTAAAAAAGCAAAGGTAATGACCAAAAAGAATTTAACAAATATTTACATTTTGCTTATTTCCGTAGTATGATTCACAATAGAATTCGGTAATTCATTCAATGCCCCTATCCGGATTCCACATTCCATTTAGAAAAAGCATTTAAAATGTATTGGAGCAAAATAAAATACTAGGATTGCAGTACTCGAGGGTTGCCTTTTATATTTCACGCAAAACAATAAACCAGTCCAGAACTGAACCCCACATAACCGATTCGGTTCATGCTTTGAACATGTTAAAATGATAATCTCCCGAATAGAATATCTGATGTTTTAATAAATATATTTAATTTACCCCTGAAATCGTAGATGGACGTGAGAAGTCCAGTCCTTTTACAAAAAATAGTTTTGACTCATGAACCTTCAAACTTGTACAAGAAACTCAATTTCTTTATTTCAAGGAGAACAAATAACACTGCTTTATCTATGCTGTTCGCTATTGGAACCGAATACCACATGAATTCAAGACTAAAAATACAGGCCAGCTAACTTCGGCTCGACCGAAGTTTATATACCCTTGGAGCTTGATATATGCCTGACAGTTTGTATGGGAGCTATACTATATAGTGGTCCGATTTCGACAAATCTTGTTAAAATTATGTAAAATCATTGAAAACTTATAAATACGAGCGATAACATTGAAAACAAAAAAAATTTTCTCACTAAGTCTTTTTTTCAGTCCTAACTTTTGTATGGCAGCTATACTATATAGTTGTCCGATTTCAAAAAGTTTTGGTAAAATTGGGAGCGTTGGGAGCGATGGCACTAAAAACAAAAAAGTTTTTCTCACTAAAACTAGTTTTTCAACCGATCGTTCCTATGGCAGCTATATGCTATAGTCATCCGATCCGGCCGACGGTTCCGACAAATGTGCAGCGTATTTGTACCAAAAGACTTCGTGCAAAGTTTGGGTAAGATAGCTTTAAACTGACGGAGGAGATAGCATAGAAACAGACGGACGGACAGACGGACATGGCTATATCAACTCAGCTCGTGATGCTGATCAAGAATATATATACTTTATGTGGTCGCAGATGCTTCCTACTATGCGTTACAAACATCCGGACAATTTTAATATACCCTCTCCAAGGGTATAAAAATAAGGTAAATTCAAAATTATAAGAAGCGTGTCAAGCCGCACGATTTGCAGTCGAAAAAAAATGAAAAAAATCGTACTAAAAACAGTATTCAAAGGGGAAGATGGGGTGTTCTGATCCACGGGGTTTTTTGATCCACGCGAATATTGCCCACCCAAAAAACTTCACGGGTTTTTGTATATGTCAAGTCCCTCCCTTCTTATTACCTATCTTTTTACAAGTAGCTGATCAGTCAACACGTTCTATAAGTTTGTGCACCAAAACGCCATTTTTTTTATATTCTGTACCGAAGGTATATAAAGTATATTGAGTTTGTGCAAAAGTATGTAACAGGAAAAGGGAATAATTTCCGACAACTGCCGAGTCGATATAGCCATGTCCGTCTGTCCGTCCGTCCGTATGAACAAAAAGATCTCAGAGATGGTAAGAGATAAAGGTTTGACATGTATGGGACAAATGTTTCTTATACTTGCAGGCAGATCAAGTTTATTTTCAATTTTTGCCACGCCCACTTCCGCCCCTCCCGCCGCCGCAATTCTGAAAAAAAGTCATATCTCCCACAGTTTTGTAGATAGAGTTTTTGTTCCTTTTAGAGATAGTTAGCCATTCGTAATATATAACGATTTCCCGAAGAAATGATAAAGATCGGATAAGCAGTTCTCAAAAAAAAAAATCTGGTTAAGTCATTAAAACTTAATCTTTTTACTTGGAAAATAACTTAATGCGATCAAATAAGTCTATTATCATTATTAAAAAATATAATTTCTAGCCCCAAAAAAACGAAAAGATAAGCAGAAATGTTCAACTGATTCCAGATTTAATCAAATTAAAGTACAAAGCTTTATAAATTTGTTCACCCACTTAGAATTTTTAGGGTTGTACTGAACCGCAGGGCCTGGTGATTCCTAGTTACATTTTTTCAGGTTTGATTTCTAAATAACCATTTTTAAGCTTTCCCTCTGCCATTTCTTTGAGAGAACCCTTCACATTAAGGACACAAAAATGCCAGACATATTTCTTATGTTTCTCTTCCTATTTTCAATTTATTAAGTTTATGGCCAGAATAAAAACAGAATCTAGTGACTGCCTTTCCCTGTGCACGCCCACACATTTTACTCTCACTTTGATGGTTTGTTATTTGCTGTTAACCTTTTTCGCTTTTTGCATTTCACTTTTGCCTTTTTTGTGATTTTTTGTTTTGCCTTGGCGGGAAGTGAATTTGTCTCATGCGAATGACTTTGCAAAGGCAAATGGCGAACTAACAAAGAGCGGGGGTTAAAGGTGAGGACTGACTGGCTGTCTGCCACATAAATTGCTGCCCACTTGATGGCACACGCTGCGTATGAGCAATGTGAGAAAATGCACTGCGAGCTCGAAATTTGTGTATGTATGTGTGAGTTGATTTCAAGTGCATGCCAATTTGCTGCCATTTTTTAATCACTTGCTCACCTGTACGTATTGCTTTCCGAAATTCAATATCGTCAAGTTTTTTGAAGCTTGTCTTAACGGTTGTTTGTTATGGGCACGTTTGTGTCACGCTTAGTGTATTCCCATTATTGCACACATATTGTTGTTGCTGTTGTTGCACGGAAAAAGTCCTTGAACGCTCAACTGACCTGACACGATACACACACAAAACAATCAAAATAGACAAATAATTGTCCTTCGCTAGAGTCGAACACACGCGATTTTATCCAAAATGTTTGTAGTTTAGATCTAGTTTGGTTCTTTTTTGATTATTACTCGAATTACTAAAAATTGTTATCTTATTTTATGTTCCTAATTATAACGGATATGCACTGCATAAATTCATTTCCAAGCTACCTCCGCAAGGACTCGCTACCAACTGACAAAGCCAACTGAATTTCATTTTCACTTTTCATGAGTTTGCGGAGATTACTCTTTTTTTTTGTTCTTCTTTGGCCAACAACACAGACAACATTTGTTTTTGTTTTCGGTATTTGTTGCTGTGTTTGTGTGAGTGGGTGGCCAAAAATTTTGAGCATAATATGAATGAAACAAGACCACAAGCTGAGGAGGTGCGCTCTCAAAACACGCGACAGCCTGCACGAGACATGCGCTTTGAGAGGAAGAGAGATAAATTGGTAATGGCATTTTTGAATCTACATCATGGTGGCGCCACATGAAAGCTTTTTAAAAGCTTTTAAATACGAATTGATAGAGATAACTTTTAGGGCGAAATTGCAAGTTGATCAAAAAATTTCACTACGCAACAAGGTGCAGTTTATTTGAAGAGTTTGTGTCTATTTGGAAATGGTCCATCGCAGCTAGATTTTTGGTAATTTGCGTTTAAAGTTGCTTAAAATGCCTATTCTGACTCTTTTGAGGCGCATTTAATGAGGAAATCGAACATTTGTTTCATCTCCATTTGATATGTATTATCGGAAAAACTCCTCCTTTACTTTGCAATAAACTATCACAAGCAATTCTACAATTTTTTAAAGCGAAAAATGTTGTTTTGAATACATGTACTGGAAATACCAAATCTGTATATTGCCCTACTGCATTACTGCAGCACTCTTTCTTGTCTACTATAATTATGTCGTTGTCTCTCTCGTGAGCTTAATAGTCGTGTGGGCTAAGATGACGTCGTCCGTGTGTTTCAGTCTTCGAGGTCCTGAGTGAGTGACAGTATCAGGCAACATTTACAATTTTTTTAAAATTGTAATAATATTACAAACTGATTAAACTTATACCTAAGTTTCTCAATAATATACCAATTGTCCTTTATTCGCAGATTATCAAAATGCCAAAACGTTGAAGAAAGTCCTAGCAGAAGAACAAGGAGTTTCATTCAAGAAACTCTTAAAAACTTATGAGTTGTTTTGTGTAATTATTTTAGTATTTATTTTCATTTCATTTCATTAATATTATTGTATTAAAATTTATTTCAGATGCCATTTATCTACACAGTGCAGCGGTGGGCAGCAAAAATAACGGGCCGGATTGCGCAGGTGAGAAGGGCTATGATGCTACCTACCGCTGATCTAGTGGATTCCAACCAGGCGACTGAAAAGGCACTCAAAAACTTTAGTAAATCAACAGGGAGGAATCGCTAGTGAATCCTTAGAAAAGCTTCCATTTTTCTTGACCGTAAAGGACAAAGGAAGCTTGTTAAATTTCCTGGGGATTTTCAAACAAGTTCCCTAGTAAATCGTAGTATACACCTTCACCAAAGAATTGCCAAAACAAAAAACTCCGCTTAAAAAAACTGGTGCTCTCTTTGTTGGCAGTCCACAATTCCCTCAAAAGGCCTCAATTAAATACCAATAAAGTACAAGATCTGTATTTTCTGTGCTTTTGTCGCTAGCTCCCTAAATAATTAATTTTCATTATTTCAAGTGGTATCGCACTTTACCGATACACAAATATGCGTAATCGTGCGAAATTTGAACAAAACACCGTGAGACTTCAACCAAATTTAAGCTGGGTAATAATTATGAAATTAATCATTGCTAAAGTGTCCTATCTCCTCATCAGGTCAGAGGTAGCCAGGGGTGGGCCTTGAAGAACGTATGTTAAATAATTGTATTTATTGATTATGAATCTTAAATTTTAAATTAAATCAAAAACAATGCTCTAGGCAATGTGACCATATTTCATGCATACATCTTAAAATTGGTTCACAATGTCCCAAAACAAAAGAATTGTCACCTTTGGAATTTTTAATTTGGCACTTCCTTTGTTGAGGCGTATATTAAGCTTAGGTAACTTTCCCTAGTGATTCCCTAGGTATTTCTTGAGAACTCGAACTGAAGGAAAATTATTGCTACTGCGCTTAGAAAAGGTGTATTGTATATATTATAATTGTTTTTTTTTTTCATCTTTAAAATTTCTTTAATTGGTATCTTATTTAATTAATAACTTCTTTGTAAAGAAAAACAAGCTATTCAGACTTTTTTTTAGTTAAAATTCTAATTTGTCCTCAGTAATTCCAATTTTTGAACTTTATGGTGGGGATTAAAAACCTTATTCCCCCTATCTACGCCACTGGAAAGTCCCCTCTTGCTAACGGCAACCAGTTTAAACAATTCTTGCATTTCAAAGTCTTCCGCTTTCCAATTGCTTGTTACTTCAAAGAAGATTTAACACTCTTCACAATCCACACTGGTCCAAATGCCAAAAATTTTGGCAGAAATTCAATTTTTTTTTTTAAGAGTTATGAAAAAACACTATTTTTTTCCAATAAAATATTATCCAGGGCAGTTAAAAATCATATTAGTACAATTGAATTTGAAGCACTGCGTATTTATGCAGCCCTGGAAGTCAGCTGTTCGTTTACTCAAACTTTGACATTTTTTGCCTTGCACATAAGAGCATATTTCAAATCAGTATACAATAAAAACTACGTCGAATATTGAAGTAAACCAAAATGGCAATTCAAAGTTTAAGGTATGTATATTACAAGTGTTATCACGCATTCCCTGTTTTACGTGATTTGTCTTTGTTAATTGTGTTGTGTTTTTGTAAAATGATGTTTTTAGCAATTCTAACCTTAAACTTGTTGTGTTCCGTGGAATAAAAGTATGTTGGATTGACGTGGATTGACGGAACTTTAAACGCTATATTATTCTTCAATATGTACATAATACGGGGATATTAATCGTTTTGGCCTCTTTTTGCCCCTTTTGCGAAAAATTGACTTTGAGTTAAGGCGAAATGCTTTAGTTTTGGCTTGCAAATGGTCGCCCAACCAAACCTTAACTTATTTTGCGCTGCAGAAAAGTAGCAGGAAGCACACAAAAAACAAGGAGGAGTCGATAAAAAAGAAAATAAACATTTTTTTTGACTATGTTAATTTTTACTAAAGCACATGCAATCGGATGGTCTCCAGATTTAATATGCAGTTCCAAACTTGGCTTGCATCTCGATTGGAAATAAAACTTTTAACCAGGTGAATTCTTTGAAAATGTAGGACGCCCACGATTATGCTATGTTTCAGCAGATCATGGTAAAAGTGAAAATCTTCTTATCCATGTATCTGCAGTGGCTGCACTATTTGTAAATAGAGTTCTATGTACCAAATATAGCCAAAAACTATCATTAAACCAAAAAAAAAAAAAAAAAAAACAAAGGCGCATTAAAAAAAGAAGGTAAATGTGTTTAGGCGGTCGGGCTGAGGTGGTTGGGGTGATTTACCAGATGGTTTATTAAAAATAATTAAATATACATTTAAGATTTATGGAAGGTATTTTAGAATTTGGGGCGGCAGAGAGGGCGTGGTCCGATCGGTCTAAATTTTTTCTCAGACTTCAAATATGATATAACCATAAAGTGTACCAAGTTTCAGCTCTGTAACTACATTTTTCTAATTTCTGCCAAAATTTTTGACATTTGGACCAGTGTGCAATCTGTTAAATCTTCCTTGGATCTTTATTTTCCGAGAGAAGAAAACCTGAACGGGTTTATTCGCTTGGCAAAGTGAACGGATGTCAAAATGACGGAAGACACTAAGACCTAGAGATAAACTAGAGAATTTCATACTTGGATCAAGAATTTTGTACAGGTTATAATAAAATATAATAAAATATGTACGTAAAACAAAAGATAAGCGCGCTAGTCAGAATTTAAAATTTTTATACGGTCCGATACCTGTTTGTTAAAAAAAACTATAGCGCTCTAGACTTTAATCTTTTTTTGGTTAATTTATTGAGATTTATGCATTAATAAATTGTGGTTGACGACATTCTTGAATTTTGGGATCATAGAACAAGCCAGGTGTGCAATCGAGGGTAATGCCATGACCATTTAAACAGTAATAATAGGCATCCCTGCGAGACTTATGCTCAAAGAAGTGAGCTCCCTTAGCTGGACAGACGACGTCGGCACGACGAGGAGGGGCACGCGAAAAGGGTTGAATATTACGACTCATGGCTTCAATCTGCAAAAAGAATGATATATAAATTACGTACACGTTATCTCCGCTTTTCCTGTATCTCTCAACTAACCGTACAATTCACATTCTTCTTATAATCACAACTCTGGATTTCGGGATTATAGAGCAGCCCACTGGCACACTCTTGAGCCCAGGCCTTGCCATTGGAACAGATATAATATTTATCACATTGTGCCTTACTGGCCAAGTAAATGATATTCTCGGGTTGCATATCGGCCGAACATTCATTCGACACACAGTCCACGTACTGCGGGAAATCGCAACGATCTGTCAGATTATTATATTGAAGCTTATCGGGACATTCCCGGAGAACTGGCAATCCATAGTAGCAGAGAACATATTTGGTGCAGGTGTTGTCATAACAGAAACTGCTCAATTCGTAGTCCTTGCATGTGGGTAGACACTGCACCCAACTAAGATAGGTACACACTTGGAATACATAATCAAAACCCACTTCACACGGTTCACTTTTATTGCGGCATAGTTGGGGATTCTGTAACTCCATCTCCAAGCAGCTGCCATTTTCGTAAATAACGCCGTCTGGTCAAGAGGAAATAGTAAATTAGCTTTTGTTGTCTTTTGTATGGGTATAAAGTTACTTCGACATTCGATGTACTTCTCACAGTTCCCTACAAAGGGCAGCATAACACCATCCGCAATATTTGCACAAACATTAATGCTTGTGTTTTTATACACATCGTAGTCCTCAGGTTGTTCCTCCTCACCATCACGATCGCCATCGTGACCAGGCGTTGGAGCTGTCACATCATTCCCATCTTCTCCTTGAACCTTGGTCACGACCAGCATCAGTGCCAAGCCGCACAATATCAACCACTTCACTATTTAATAGAAGATCAACAACACATAAAGCAGATTTGTAGATATTCCTATGCTCTTTTTTAGTTACTTACTCCTAGTTGGCACAACGAGATCCCAAACTAGACTGATAGCCACCATGATGGAAAACTTTCATTTTATATGATCACTAATGATTAATTTTTTGCATACTTTTTCTCTTTTTGTATTGTTGTCAAATAACGAGTTCGCGGAAAGTTGACTTCTTTATCATTTAACAAAGTTATCAATTTAGGCACGCGTATCATAATGGAACGACTGATGGCTCCTACAGGAAAACTACATTTCAATTTGCAAACAAACACTTAAACTTTGAATTTGTGATAAAAAAAAAAAACTCAAAGATTGCGGAGCTCTGATATTTATAAATAATATTATCTGTATACCCGGCGTTGCCCGGTTCTTTTTGCATTGAATGGATATGTTTCTTATGAGAGTTTCTGTATTCAAGATTGAACTGGCTGCCAGTTTGAATCCACATAACATAAACACAGAACAGAAATTTCAAACGTCTTACACTCACATTGTAAGCCTAAAGAGCAATTTCCCATATCACAGCCTAAATATATTCTGAATCACTCTTGAACTGGTTCAACCATCAAGTTTTCAGGTCATAGCTTTAATAATTTCTGAGATTTGGTTCCGACCCTCTTTTAAACCGATAAATCTTGAAACATCCAACCTTATTACCACTGAAAACGACCGCGTAAGTTTAAGTCGGCTGTATACCCGTTACTCATAACAGGAAATCTTTAATAGCATTACTGCAACATTTTTGTACAAAAAGGATATTTGTTGATGAAATTTTGGATGATTTTGTTATCCATTATCAATATGAACGAGAAAGACAAGGCTATCTTCGTTTGTGCCGAAGTTTTAATACACTTGAAAAAGCTTGTCTCAACGGTTAGCTACTTCGAACAAACTACGCAGATCAGCTTAAAAACATTTAATATTACCCATGACCGTGATTGAGAGGGGTAATGTTGAGAACAAAACATTTTTGCCACTAAAATCCATTTTCCGACCGATCATTACAACAAGAAATAGTCATCCGATCCGGTCGGTTCCGACATAATAGCAGCGTGCAGACAAAAGAAGACTGTGTGCAAAATTTCAGCTCAATAGATTCAAAACTTAGGGACTAGTTTGCGTAGTTCGCACGCTGTGTATGAGCAATATTTTAATTATAACCAAGTAGGAGTGTTGCGGTCGAGTGCCCCGACAGCAAACAACCCTGTCCCAAGTAATGTGGTTCCTATAGCTTTGAATTCCATTTATTTAAAAATTTATTTCAATAAATGGGCAGGCGCACTTGCGTATCTTCGATGTATTTGCTCGGATCTCATTGTGGTCCACAGAATTGATAGATGTTGGGCCTCACTGAATATATATTATGTCACTAGGTTAAAACTTAAAAATTGAAGCTCTGACAGTTTTTCGCGGTTAGAAAAAGATGGAGGAGGAATTTGCCAAACCTGGAGCAAACTTTATTTGGGTACGGTGTACACCTAAAAACATTCAAAAATGTGTGGCTCTACTTCTTATAGTCTGTGAGATCAACGCGTTTATACATATAGAGTGACAGTTTTTCGCTGCTAAATAATGGAGGATGTGGAGTTTTTTCAGATCAGAAACAAACTCGATGTGGCTACAGTATACACCTACATACATGCAAAAATTTGTGGCTCTAACTCTTTTAGTCTGTGAGATCCACGCGTTTATACAGAAAACAAGTGAGAAAGTCGGTCAAGCCCGGCTATAACATACTCTGTACCTGGAGTAGAAGCTGAATACAATACTGTTGCTGCGCTCATCTCAAAGTCTCTCTCTCTCTCTTTAAGATTGTGCGGTGTTAGTTGTGAAAGGGTGGGAGGGAGTGGGGGGAGTGTGGTTCACTTTTTTGCTCATAACTTGAGAACCGCTCATCCAATCTTTCTTCAGCAAATCTATAATACATACATTTTTTTTATTATAGATTTAGAATAGATAGAATTACTAACTATCTCTAGAAGGTACAAATCGTCTATCTTCAAAACTGTAGGAGATATAACGTTTTATTCAAATTGCGGGGGCGGGATCTTCTGCATCTTCTGGATCTTATAATTGATCTGCCTGCAAGTATAAGAAGCTTTTGTCCCATACATGTCAAACCTCTATCTCTTACCATCTCTGAGATCTGTTTGTTCTTACGGACGGACGGACAGACGGACAGACAGACGGACATGGCTATATCGACTCGGCTGTTGATGCTGATCAAGAATATATATACTTTATATGGTCGGAAATGATTCCTTCTCCCTGTTACATACTTTTGCACAAACTTAATATACTCTATGTACCTTCGGTACAAAGTATAAAAAGACAGCATACATCTATAAACATTCCAAAAGTTGTGGCTCTATCTATTACAGTCTCTGAGATCGACGCGTCAGACAGACGGACGTGGCTAAATCGACTCGGCTGTTGATGCCGGGAACTGGGTATAAAAAAATGCCAACTCTGTAGCTAACATAAATAATTCTAGATCATGCTTATAAAAAAATCTCAAATCGTGCTACACATATCCAAAGCGTTCTTTAAATCAAGAATTTAGGGATTTTTTAAAAAGCTTTTGAATGAAGAAAATCCGTAGTTGAATGGAGTTGAAACTAAAATATCTCGACTTAAGAACAAAAATTCTTAATTTTTCTCTTAGTATGTTTGCGTTGGATTCCGCATAATTTGACAATCGCTCAAAAAATAGCTCGTGTAGATTGGTGGAAAGAGATGCTTTAAAAATACGATCGCGGTGCCTGAAAAGACTTTTATTAGATACTCACAGGTGGCGAGTCATGGAAATTGCAATGGAAACAAAACAACAATCGACCGTGTTGGTGTTCCAAGACTGCGAAGCAAATGTTCGCCTGTTTCTTCGGCAGAACGGGTCTTTGGGTCACTGTTCCGCTTGAGCAACGTAGGACGCTACTAACGCTTCAAACCCAAAAGAATACTTTCTGGAAAAAGAATTAAACGCGAAATTAAAAAAATATTCAGGTTTTTAAGAACTTGGGAAGAAAAAAAAAGTAATCGGCCTTAAAATTGGAAAATTTACGACTCTTTGAAGTTATACTTTTTCGCAATGTTTAAGATTGAAACCGTTATTTCATTGTACGTTCTGTAACATTTTTGCATACAAAGTTTTTACCAATTAGGTCAATATAATCCATTTTTCAATCATATATCTCCTATCGTATTCTAAAAATAAAAATAAAATTGTTAACCACCGCATGATGTATAATACACAATGCCAACAAACAGAACTATATAAACAAACCAAAAACTGTGCGACATCAAATTTAAGGCTTTTTATATGTAAAATCGCTAAGATGACGATTCGAGTTGTGTGCGTAGGGCCTTAGTGTCATACCAGCAAAGAAAATTATTTATTACTATAATTGGTCTCAATCTGAACGGTATTTTTAATGTAGCCGACTCGGGTCACACTGAAAAATGTTGAATTAAAAATTTGTTTCTTCAATTTCTGGCTATATTTATATGCTGAACAACAAAAGCATTTAGGAAGAAAACATGCAAAACCAGATAGCTGTCAAATTCATAAATTTTTCGTCAATTTAAACAACAACAACATTAAGACAAAACGGGCAAAAATCGGAGAATTTTTGCTTTTGTTTTAGTAGTCACCAGCAGGTAAACAACAATAGCAAAGAAAAGCTGCTGGAAATTTCTTTGCGAAGGGGTGTGAAAGACAAACGTAAGAACCAAAAAATGTTTGAAAATTTGATTGGGATATTCCGTAAACGTCGCCGCTGCGATGACGAAAGAGAAGGAGGAGGAGCAGGCAGGGAAAGGCCACCGCCTGCCGATGGACCAGATGTTCAATATGATGATGACTACTCGGACTGGTCCGATGATTATTTTACCAACAGCTACAACAACACTCAAATCGATAGGTAATTAAATGCTAAATGAATAATCTTCTATCTCTCTTCTTACAGTTTGTGCGTTTGTTTGTGTTTGAGAGAGAGAGGGTAAACAATCAAAATAAAGCAACTACAACAGCAACCGCTACACCCACACAAAAAAGCTTAAGACATTCCAAAAAAAAGCCCCAAAAACAGAAATCACAGTAGGCAGGGACTTACTCAGTTGCCTTTTTTGGAGAGTGTTGAAAGCCAGCCCAACGGAAGATTCATTTCACTCTGGATCAGCCGCAGGAGATGGATGTTGATGTGCCTGCTGCACAGCCTCACCACAACTCCACCTCATCTGCATCGTCATCTTCAGCAGCGGGCCACATTTATCACTCGGAATCATCAATGAATTTTGATTATTTACAAGGATTACGTGCTGGTGCCTCACCAAACACAAGCAGCGGCGCCGGAAGCAGCAGCGGCAGTGGCAATCATTCCTACGGACTCGTCGACGACAGTAGAGCCCTGGACAGGTTGTTATTCTATACATCCATCCTACACAGAACACAAACCACAAAAATATTATTTTCTTTTTTATACCCTGTACCTAAGGTACAAGGGGTATAATGAGTCAAATAGAAGGATTCTTGTTCAGTATCAACAGCCGAGTCGATTTAGCCATGTCGGTCTTTCCGTGACAACAAAGCTAGAGGCACCAAAATGCAGCTTATTTTAAAATGTTTGTTTCGCTCCCAGCCTTCTCCGAAATTTGAGAAATCTTCAATATTACACAGTGCAATCAATTTGGCAACTATCAGATAGCTTTAGTGAAGTTATAAGCAAATAAAATTCGGTGCCGTTGCCCTAATGGCAGCCACTACAACAACATACCTACACCATATGAATGTATGAACAACCGAAAGCGAATTCAGTGAGAGCATACTCAGTTTTAAATACTTCTGGTTAAAAACGTTCGGACTGAGATTAGGTTTCAGTAACGAAAATTCATTCACAATGCATTTCAAGGCAACATATCTTTATCTTTAAATTGCGTGGGTAATATAAACTATGGTAGGTACAGGGTATATCAAAGTCGGGCTTGACCGACTTTATTGTATTATTTCTTTAATCTTCACACTTTGCTACTACCTTCAGATTCATTCGATTCATAATTGTTAGATTGGTGGTAGCTAGGGGACGCCCACACACGGTCTCACCAGCTCTTTGTGCGGGCGCCTCTTAAGTTTCTTTTTTTTTAATATTTCTATTTGGTCATAAGTTGACTGCCGCCTAACCATATAACTTTGCTTGTTTCGTTTCATGTTCATTCTCTACTGACAGACCCTACAATGCCAGCGAAAGGTATTTCTTTTGGTTTTGATCTTCCAGTGTTTGATACGAAAGACTTATCATTGTTTAACTTGTAGATTTGTCAACATTATGGATACTCTGGACGCACGTGTGGAAAAGTTCCGCAAAGATGCTTTGAATTTACAGGAGAAGAAAGACTACCTCTTGATGTCGATGGATCTCATCAAAAGCAACGAAATGATACAAAACATGAGTGAGGGTAAGAACTAATAAAAGAGATCGCTTGGCCGTGGGTCTCCGATGAATCGTGTAGAGTTGTGTTGTAAGCTTAAGAATATTTCATAGAGTTAGTTTCATAGAAGCAGTTCTACGGAACTATTAGATGAATCAATAAGTCTCCGATCTAGCACATTAATATTAGAGTTGTGCCGATTTTTCTTTATTTAGCTCCAACGAACTGGTCTTTAAAATAAACTAACGAACTAGGTCTCAGTATTTGAACTATAGTTCATTTTTATACCCGTTACTCGTAGAGTAAAAGGGTATACTTAAGTCGTGCAAATGTAGGTAACACGCAAAAGTCATAATTTTCGATCATATAAAGAATTAATATTATTTTGATTAGCATCAACAGCCGATTCGAAATAGCCCTATTTGTCAGTCCGCTCGTCCGTCTGTCTGTATGAACACCTAGATCTCAGAGACTAAAAGAGCCAAAAAACCAATTGAGATTTTTATGTATGTATGATGAAGTCATAAAAAAATAATTATTATAGAGTAAGCTTTAATTGAGAACTTATTGCGGTCCCTGCAAACTACAATCAACAATATCCTTTTTAAGGAAGCTATTTTATTTAGCTTGATAAATAAAAAAAAGGCTCAATGAGAAAAACTTTTTGTTTTCAACGCTAATGCTTCCAAAGTTGTTGCTGACTAATACTATATGCTTTCACACCGATTTGAACGTTACAGAGTTGTGTGGTAGCATGTAACATTGATCAGTAACAGTTTGGATGCGATAGCTTTGAAAACAAAAAAAAATTCCCACTAAGACTGTTTTCCAGACGTATCTTTTGTGTGGCAGCTATACTAAATAGTTGCCAGATTTTGATTAATCTTGGTCAAATTATGTCAAATCATAGAAAACTTATAAATACGAGTTTTGGAGCAATAGCATTGGAAACAAAAAAAAATTTGAAAATGAACTATGCAGAGGTGCCACAGAATTCGCCAGCGATTTAGCTTTCAAACACCAACCCTTTCGAACTTTTTAACTTTGTCCTAATACAAAAATCGCAGCTGTATACACTTTAAAACTAAATTCGAAATTCAAATGTTTATCAACTTAACCTAAGCAAGTTCTCTAAAAGTTGAAAATATCAGCTAATAAATTTGATAATTATAATAGTGCAATAAAGAATATTAGTTTTAAAATAAGTATTGATAAATCGAAACCATTCTTTTATCTTCAAGCGAACCGAGGCTCGAATCAAAACCTTGTGCTTTGGGATTTTGAGGTCCGCGAACCGAACCTTAGACTTGACAACGAGTTCTAACCAATGCACAGTGGTTTCTGCCATAGGCCAAAAATAAAAACATCAAAGTCAGAAGTTTGGCTTTGTGTCACAACTTACTTATAAATGAACAAGCTTTTTTATTATACTCTGTACCGAAGGTACATAGAGTATATTAAGTTTGTGCAAAAGTATGTAACAGGGAGAAGGAATCATTTCCGACTATATAAAGTATATATATTCTGATCAGCTCAACACGAGTCGATATAGCCAGTCCGTCGTCCGTCTGCGTCCGTCCGCCGTCCGCCGTATGAACAAACAGATCTCGAGATGGTAAGAGAAGAGTTTGACATGTAGGAACAAATGTTTTTATAGCTCAGCGATCAGTTTATTTTCAATTTGCCACGCCCCTCCCGCCCCGCAATGGAAAACGTTATATCTCACAGTTTTAAAGATAGACGTTTGTACTTAATAGTTAGTATTTAGCAATAGTATCGATTTGCTGAGGAATGATAAAGATCGGATACGGTTCTCAGTTATGAGCAAAAGTACTTCGCCCTCCCCCACCCCCTCCCACCCATTCACAACTAACACCACACAATTTTAGAGAGAAAGAGAGAGTGAGCGAGAGAGAGAGAGTAAAAGAGAGACTTTGAGATGAGCGCAGCACCAGCATTGCATTCAGCTTCTACTCCAGGTACAGAGTATGTTATAGTCGGGCTTGACCGACTTTCTCACTTGTTGTGTATTTGGTTTCGTTTTGTTTTAACGGTACTCTATAAGAATAGCTTTAAAAGAGAGACCACGAAATTCATTGTTTACTGAAAGCTTGAGCAGCTTGAGATCGAACTACTACTTGAAAAATATGAAAACTACGTTAATCAAACTGATATTAGGGAAAATGAAAATGAATATTATAAAAGAGGTATTAACTTATTTATATTTTAAATAATTTAAGTGTTCTTAATTTGTTTTATTAGTTTAAGAAAAATTAATTTTTCGTCAGTGCTTATTTTAGAGTTCCATTGTCCATGTGATATAGTTTCAGCTAAGGTAATATTAGTGATCCCCCCGATCCCCCTAATTAGACTTATTAGGTAATATTGCCACAAAGGGCCGGAAAGTTCTGTTATGTCCCAAAGACTAAGTACGTTTTTCTATTTTTTTGCTACCAAAGGGTAGTTTTATAAGAGCTGTAGGAAAGTTTTAAAAAAAAAAACCACATAAAATTCAGAAAAATGCATGAAATCTATATTTGAATCGATAGTACGGTCCATATAATTTAATGTTTGAAGATTATTTCATGCAAATGTTGACCGTGACTGCGCCTCAAATGGTCCATCCGCTTAGTCCAATTTTGGCATTCATTTCCCAACATATCGGCCGGTATCTCACGAATTAATGCTTCAATATAGTCTTCCAACGCGTCAATTGAAGCGGGCTTATCTGTATAGACATGAGCTTTAACATAGCCCCACAAAAAATAGTCTAAAGGCGTTAAATCGCACGATCTAGACGGCCAACTGACCGGTCCCGAACGTGAAATAAAATGTTCACCGAACTCGCCTCTCAATAAGTCCATTGTTGCGCGTGCTGTGTGGCATGTGGCACCCTCTTGTTGAAACCACATGTCATGCAAGTCAAGCTCTTGCATTTCGGGCAAAAAAAGTTGTATATCATCTCACGGTAACGCTCACCATTCACAGTTACGTTACGATTCGCATCATCTTTGAAGAAGTACGGTCCAATGATGCCACCAGCACATAAACCGCACCTAACTGACTTTTTCTGGATGCATTGGTAGCTCTTGCAATGCTTCTGGCTGATATTCACTCCAAAACAGAAAATTCTGTTTATTTACGTACCCATTGAGCCAAAAATGAGCTTCGGTTAAACTGACCATAAAATGAAAGAAGCGAACTTTCTTAACAGAGCACGCATTTTGATAAAAAAATTCAATAATTTGCAAGCGTTGTTCGCTTGTAAAACGATTTATGGTTTAATTATAGATCAAACTGAAGATGTTTGACAGTGAAACAAAAACCGAAACGTGCGTGAGCTGTTTAAACCAGTGTTGCCAAAAAGATAATAGCTAAAAAATCACCCTTTACTTGTGCGGTGCAGCTGTTATTTGCAGTGCTTTGTTATTGTGTCTGATTATTTTTTAAATAACTCGTTTCTTCCACTTGGTAAAATTGTATCAAATCTCGCATCTAAGGGTTTTATAAATCCGTAAACAAAGATTCAAGTCGAAATATCTACGTCAAGTATTTTTGGCCGCGTCTCCATACAAGCTAGCCCACTGTGCAATGTACCGAACCTTCTGCAAAATTTTAGAGGTCTTGATAAAAACAACCAGTTATTTAGATGTAATTTTTAATCTATATCATTTAATTTTTCTGCAAAATAAATCTACTTTCCCACTATCGTAATTTGTTCCCCTCCCATTTTTTTACCTTAATAAAAATTGGTTACTCTAATGAATGAGAAGGGCGAGTAATCGAAGAACGTTTATTTTGCGGTTTTTAATTTTGTGTCTTCGCTAAGAAATTGGATGGACGCTAAACTAATTGCCGATCTTTATATGTATTTTTAAATAAAATTCAGGTACCGATACGGAACCGAGTACCGAAATAATGTTAGAACCAAAACAGAACTTTTTACTGAAACATAAGTTTCGCTAAATACCAGAACTGAATCCGAAATACGATTCGGTTTAATTCCATAAATTGTCTTATAATTTATAAGGCATTGGTCATGTTGTAACATGGTGATGCAATTCTCTCATATTTATGTTCGAGAAGAGAAATGTAATTGATTATTAATAAAAGGTATGTTTTAAAAAATAACAAAAATTATTTTTTAATAAAGAACTGTCAAACACCTCAAATCAAATGGTATTTTATCACAGAATTATATATTCTGTTTACACTTAAAAAAATTTGATAAAAGCCCTTCGAAGTATGTTATATTTAAATTTTAACAATAATAAAAATTCAGGAAATATTTATTTAGGAAATCCTTCAACTGCTCCGACGATCTGAGTGATTGGCTTATGTAAGACACTTCCATAACTGACTGATTTTTCTAATTTAGACTCAGAACATTTACAATATTACACCAAATGGCAGCATATCTAGGCCAAATCGAAATGTCTTAAGACGGAAACGAAGCTTTTTTTTCATTTTTATATGACATTTCTAAAGTGACAATATTTTTCCTATGTATTAGTTTCTGACCAGAAATCTAAAATACCTTTTCTTTTCTGTTCCTACAGCCGAACGCGAGGAGATTATGTTGTACATACAGCGCGTCAGCTCACGCTTGGCCACTGTGGAACTTAATGTGCGGACTGTGCGCGACACTTCCCAGGAGGATTCACTTAGTCAGATAAATGCTTTAATCGATACCATGATTAAAATGGGTGATCCGGTTATTGGCCGCCAACGTTGCCAGCTATATTTGAATGCCTGCTGCAGCAGCACTATGGATCCGTGCGGCCATTTGGATACTCTGCCCGAAGCGGACTTGGGTCCAATTGATAAGAAATTCGAAAGCGCTCTATTGGGTTGCACACTGGACGATCAAAAAAACATCAAGAAACGATTGCAGGCCTTGATGGGATATCTGAATAAGCAAACTGTTAGCAATTAATGTTTGTTGATTTAGTCCATTTTTGGGCCAAGTTTGCAAAAAAAGAATGTCAAGAAAATTATACATGAATAGCATTATTATAAAACCAAAAATAAATCAATCAAATTACATTACAGTGAAACGGAAAATAAACAACAACATAATACACACAACGTATAATTTAACTTCGACATTTTGCCATAAGTTGTAATTTGTTTATTTATAACTTAATGTTAAAATTATTTTGTTTAAAAATAGTTTATGTTATAGCTGAATTTATGGGAATGTTCTTCATTAATTTATCTTATCTATAAACGAATAAGTAACTAAAATTTGCTATCGAATCGAATCTTAAGTTTTTGTCGCATTTTCACAATAAACCGGGATAGCAAATATCCTGGGGCTTAAGCACACGATCGCTTAAAACCCAAACAGCCCCTTCTGCTCCAAAAAATATTTGCTGTATATTTTTGGAAGTTAAGTAGATGATTTCGTTGCCCTCTGTAGTGAGATTGGCCAATTGAGAGCAGCGCACCACCGCTCCAAATTTGGGCATGACATAGAAAAGTGAACCGGAACCCAGGTAATCCACCAACATGCTACGACTGGTTCCTAATAAGCTGCCCAGACGTTTTAGTTGTATAGATGAGGGATGGGTCAGGGCATTTTGCTCCCCATTTAATTTCAATCTTCCCTCCGAACTATAGAGTCCACCATCCTGATCGGCTACTATTAGTTCACCTTCAAGTCCAAATGTAAAATCCATGGGTTTGACAGGAAACGTCTGTTGCATGGTCTCATATTTGTTACTCTTGAGTCCGCGACGATGCCAGGTCTGTTCCAGTATATCATAGGCCAGTATCAGGGGCTTATTACCCAATATAAAATAAATATGACGCTCCACTTCACAGCTACTGGCCTTGGGTCCCATTTGTACCACCAAACTCTGGGTATCATTCACTCCTATGTAATGGCCGCAATCAATTCTCAACAATTCCGCATTATTTCGTATCAAATCGAAAACAAACAGCTTGGGTGAGCACTTGCTTCCCGGCCAGCCCACATCCATGACCCAAAATCGACTCATACTGTCCACATGTGACCAGTGAGCCTGCTGCAAAAGTGTGCAATCAACATGAACGCCACTGGCATGCACCTCCACACTAGGAAAGATTACAGTTCGCATGGGCAAATATGAAACGGGCCATTGTACCTCAATCAAAGTGGGAAAATCTTTACTCTCTACACCAATACTGAGAAACACTCTCGAGAAATGCATGGACAAGTGACGCACTTTATAATTGGAGCCATTTAGAACTGCCTGGGGCAACAGCCAGGCTCCATTCACCGACGCTTGGCAGAGAATTAAAATTATGCAGAGCAGACTGGGTGTCAACATCGTTGAAGTACGTTTGGGAACTGAACCGACTGCAAACTAAATGTTGACGTAAAAGAAATGGCTTTAAAGTGTCTAGCTCAGCACTTGGTATCATATGTCACCAGAGCGACGGCGACATGGAAGTAACGGCGGCCTGGAAAATGCAGTTCATTCTCTGTTTACCTATGACGAGGAAAAGCGACTTACCAAAACAAAAAAAATAGACAACGATCTCTGATTAATTTGAGTCAGAGTAATGGTATGGGTTCTAGGCAGTTGTTTGACTTGCAGTAATAAAGATTACCGAAAATGGATCTGTAAGGATTTGTAAAAAGTTGCGTAGTCTGTACATTGTGTGTACATTGTATTCTTAGATACTAGAGTGCGTTGCTTCGCCCCCTAAGAATTTTAAACACAAAATGAAATCAAATCTCCATCTAGCAAGATTCGCGGACTTTAGACATTTCGATCTTCGTTCGATCAATACCTCCCATTTACCCGACATCATGTCAATCAGAACTTATATTCGAGTTTTTGCAAATTTCTACTTCATATTTAACCGTCTATTTAATACTTTTTATGAAAATCTACACGTTTTTTGTTTTTTTTTTCTCAAATTTCACGCTTTTTTAAACCGTCAATTTACCCGTTTTTTTTTTGACCCTTTGATCTTTTTGTGCCGTTCAGTCTACAATAAGGTGCAATCTATTAAATCTTTATTGTCATCTGAACTCATTATATGTACAATTTTGTAAATTCTAAATTTTTAAGACAGTTCGGTCTACCCGTTTGATCAACACGCCCTGTTTACCGGCCAGTTTATCCGTCGTCTTTATTAATTTAAACTTCAATGAGAATTTTGTAATTTTCGTCAACGTCAGCGCTTTCGTAATGAAAATCTTCCTCTAATGAAAATCTTGCAAATTTTGCGTTTTTTGATCTACATTTCTTCTTGCCATTTTCGACCAAGAAAAGTCATCCTCTCACTCTTAATTAATGTCCGCAAATGCACTAAGAACAATGTAAAAAATCAGCATTTAAAAGATTCTGAAATCAATTTTTATGCCACTTACCTTGAATTTTATTGAGCAATTTTAAGCGCTTTTGTTATCGCCAAAAATTTGTAACTGTTACTTAGCTCTGACCCTAAGATAAAAGAAAACGTTCCCGGGCAAGCGTCCAACCATGCCTTAAAGTTTCATCGTAATCAAAAAATTGAAAATTTGCATATTTCGCGTTTATTTTTACTATTTTCCGCCTATTTTTATACTCTGTACCAAAGGTACATAGAGTATATTAAGTTTGTGCAAAAGTATGTAACAGGGAGAAGGAATCATTTCCGACCATATAAAGTATATATATTCTTGATCAGCATCAACAGAGAGAAAGATAAAGAGAGAATTAGAGATGAGCGCAGCACTAGCATTGCATTCAGCTTCTACTCCAGGTACAGAGTATGTTATAGTCGGGCTTGACCGACTTTCTCACTAGTTTCAACTTGGAAACCTTCCAGGTCTTCCGTTGTTACGGAACTGCTTTTTTCCTCGTGGTTTGCCGGCTGACTCAATGGATCCCAGACACAAAAACAATTTTGAGGAAAAAAATAATTAGCTGAATTCACTACACACACACACAGCGTTACTTAATTCCACTTATAACATTGTTGCTCTATTTTTTCTATTTCATCACAATCGGGTGAACGGTTAAGGCAGGCATAAGGGACAGACAGATAGAAAATCATTTAGAGTATTCACTTTGTTGAGCACATAGGCACTTGAGCAGTTTTGCCTGACTAGTATTGTGAGCAGCCCTCTGTGCACGAAATTTGTGCACAATTACGTTTAAGATATGATTCGGCAGTAATCCATGGTTCATTCAAAGTTGGCGCTTTCTCCATACAATTTATATGAATGTTTGATCACACATTTGATTTTAGCTTGTATAACACTTATAGCACTAAGGTAAAAGTGCCCGACTTTTCGTAATAAGGGTCTGGGTCGAGCAAGCTGTGCACAATTTGTTCAGAGTAAATTGTTGTTAAAAATGCTTACATTGGGGAAAACCCAAGTGCCTAAGTGCTCAACAAAGTGAACACCCTAATTAATTTTTTTATTTATTGATGAGGAAACATTTTAACACAATCAGGGGAGCCCTGCAATTCTCTGTAGATTTTCGTATAAACGATTGCAGTTCGAGTATAACTGGGACTACGTTGTATGCGAAGTGGCAAGAATCAGACCGCCTACTTGATTACTCGCTCAACTTTTGTCATCTACTCTAGTAGCCGGGCATATTTGAGCCTCTTAACAAATAAATTCAAACAGCTTTAATGCTAACGTTTATACAGAGAATTTTGTATAAACAGATTTCTGTGCCACACCAGCATGCTATTGTTTTCGTGACATTTTATGATTATCAATAGCAAAACATTTTAGCAGGCTCTAGGTCAATAAGTTTTGATTTTATACGAATCTTTTCTAAAACCAGACACGCACAACTGAGGAGGCTGGTTTAATGAATATTTAGTACTATGTATTTCATGAAGTTCCACAATTTAATCATCAGCAGTCTTGGCCTGTCTTTAATGAACTGGCAGAGACTGAGTCATGACAGAACTGCTATGATCGCTTGTAAATCCCAAAACCAGGCTTGTGTCTTCTGTTGTTAGTGGGAAAATTCTCTCCCCGCATTTAACACAGGCGTAAATTGTTCGATTTGCCTAAATTCAGGGGTTTTCGTTTTATTAAACTATTTTTGATATTTTTGATTTAATTTCTAACAACTGCGTCGCTTCCACTTATTATACCCTTGGAGAGGGTATATTAAAATTGTCCGGATGTTTGTAACGCATAGAAGGAAGCATCTCCGACCACATAAAGTATATATATTCTTGATCAGCATGACGAGCTGAGTTGATATTGCCATGTCCGTCTGTCCGTCTGTTTCTATGCTATCTCCTCCGTCAGTTTTAAAGCTATCTTAACCAAACTTTGAACGAAGTCTTTTGGTATAAATACGCTGCACATTTGTCGGAACCGGCCGGATCGGATGACTATAGCATATAGCTGCCATAGGAACGATCGGTTGAAAAACTAGTTTTAGTGAGAAAAACTTTTTTGTTTTCAATGTTATCGCTCCCAACGCTCGTTTTTATAAGTTTTCAATGATTTGACATAATTTCACCAAAATTTTTCGAAATCGGACTACTATATAGTATAGCTGCCATGAAAAATTTAGGTCTGAAAAAAGTCTTAATGAGAAAAACTTTTTTGTTTTCAATGTTATCGCTCCCAACGCCCGTATATATAAGTTTTCAATGATTTCACATAATTTCAACAAGATTTGTCGAAATCAAACCCCTATATAGTATAGCCGCCATACAAACTGTCAGGCACATATCAAGCTCCAAGGGTATTTAAACTTCGGTCGAGCCGAAGTTAGCTTGCCTCTATATTTTTTTATAGTTTCAGGGAATTCCCCCCACTAACAACAGAAGGGGCGGTACGGGGCGTGCACACACTTAAAGCTTCAGTGATTTTGGCGATTGCTGCTGATGTAGGATTCTACGATGAAACATTTTAGTTTTAAAATTAATAGGAAATAAGCGTAGATATGACGCTCTTTCCAAATTTCGGGGGCGGGAGAGACTGTGTCAAAAATTAAAAATTAACTTGATCTGCCTGCAGGTATTAGAATTATAAGTAGTCCCATACATGTCAAACCTCTTACCATCTCTGAGATCTGTTTTTCATACAGACCGACAAACAAACGGGCACGGCTTAATCGACTAATTATAAGTTAGCTTGATATAAGCAGTTTAATTGCTTCAATCTAAATTTACTCACTTCGAGTTAGCATGTACCTATGTATTCTAAGTAATCTGATACTGTTTACGTAATCTAATCAAATTGTCTCGATATGGACTACGAATACCAATATACGATTCTTATTTCCTGTTTTAAAGGTAAAGCCCCTTTCGATACGAGTGTTTTGTATATGCCAAAAGTAATCTATCTCCATGTTGTTTGTCCATTAATATACATAGTATCTTACCAATTTGTCAATTTCATTATCTGGTTGTTCTTCAATTTCTTTTTCTACAAATCACCAAAGTAGAAAATAGAATTCGTATCATCAGTATTGTCTGTGCTATCTTAATCAAAAATTGTAAAATTTATACATCACAAAAAGAGAATTTGGTTTGAAGTGGAAATGTGTCTGCGTTGTTGTTTTCATGAAGTCAAGTTCCTAGTTTTCCCAACACTAGCTTTCTATTTTTAGCATCTGACTTAAGATCCCTAGATATAAGACTGTTAAAGATTTTGGTTCTCTCTCAGTTAATTGTTGACACAGGTGCTGTTTGTATCCGGAGCTGTTGGTTTTTTTGGCTTTAAAATATAACCTAATGCACACAACTCCGATGACGAACTGATATCAGATTAAAGCAAATTCAACACCAGTAGTACAACAATGATGACGACAACAATAAACGCCACGCTATTGTGACAAAAAGTCGAAGTTTAAAAGTGTAAGCTCTCCCCTTGGGCAAGTGCTAATTATGGTGTGTGGGTTTTGTTATCAGTTGATTGTTTTTTTTTTATTTTTGGTACCTCAACGATATGATTAAAGCTTTTCGCGCCTCAATACTTTCCACTTGGCCAGTGAGTAACCGACAATTCAGTTGTTATATTGTTTTGGTCAGCGACACACGCGAACGGAAACCAACTGCATTACGGATTTTTGTTGATATATATTCAATACATATATATCTCTTATTTAAAGCAATACAGGTTTAATTAAAAAGCCCTCAACATGTGTAATTGTCTTTTGGAATGCCTGAAGTGCCCTGGCAAATTGGTTTGCTGGTAAGTTTACAATTGGAATAAATGACTCATTAAAATAATCTATCTGCCATATATCATGACATGACATGTTGCATTATCTATAAATCGATTTTTGTTACATGTGTATTATATAGCGACTGCAGTTCGGTAGAGAAACTGCTTAAATCTAGCAGGAGTTTTAAAAAGGGACGGTTTTTATATCAGATGATTCTTTGGATAGTAAAACAAAATTAATTTTATAAATAAAACATGCCAAAAAGATTTAATTTCAACAAGACAAGCAAGTTTTCTTAATTAGTATATATAAAGTTAGTACTGAGTGCGACTGTTTGTTGAGTGAGTGAACAATATTGAGTAGTTTAATTAACTTATTCAATTGTTCATTTTGGTTCAGTGTGAGTTGTTCAGGAAGAGTTGTTTAGTTCTTTTCAAAAAGCTTTATACAAGCGAGGCAAAGCGTTTTTTAAAGGCATATTTTAATTTGTTTAACTATACTATAAATTTGTAGAAAGAAATGTGTGAGTAAGGGGCTATCTCCAAAACGCGTGCACCAAGTTGTTGGCATTTCAAAGTGTGCTGCTATGTTAAGTTTTCTTTGCTCATGTTGAGCACAAACGTTACCAAAAACAATGCCCGAACGATTTGGCTAATTTGTAGTTCAATGTTTTCACTTCAGAACGCAAAAATGTGTTTTAAGGAGAGACTCTCCATGCCGAGGCGGTTTTTGCAACTTTTTAATATAAATATTATTTTAAAACGCAAAGAGCTTTCCCAACTCTGTTTTTTATTTATATTTCTTCTAATGTATTTCGAATTTCAAAAAATTCTTAAAAATAAAAGCAAAGAAAAAAATAAATGTTTTCTCATTAAGAGTTCCCTCTTTAAGTTGAAATTGTTCCTTTTTTTAAAAACATTTTAAACTCAACTGGAAAAATTTGATTGATTTAGGATAAGGTTATAAGCAAATTCTTACATTTTGGGACTTCGGAGGAATAGCGAACGGGACGGTTTCTCTTTGGATTGGAAAGGAAGTGAAGCACTATTATTTACAAGCGCTGTATATGCGCCGCCTATACTCCAAAGGCTTAGGGTCATCGCTGTACAACAAACTTCAACGACCAACTGCTACACTACCTGACTTGGTTCATTTGAGTCATTCAGAAAAACAGAGAAATAATTTTTAGGGCTTGACTGGGAATCAAATTATGGACTTTCTGCAATTAACGAACGAATTATAAAATAGCGTGTTAGCACATTCTGCCATTACCTAATAATGAAGCAAGACTTCTAAACTGCTACTTATTCTTTTCTGTGTGGTGGTTGAGTTAAGTACAACTTTACTCGTTTCAAAAACACTTGGTAACATTTGTTCTCAATTATTTTGACATTTTGTTATTATTTTAAGTTGATTTATGATCAGGTTTTCCCTCTGTGCAGAGTTATTCATATTATGAAATATGTTTGAAATACTGTTCTTATCGCGAATGGCTTTCTTGTTATTATTCATTGAACTGATTTTGAGTTCCTAAGAATATAAAGATTGTGGCCTAACAGGCTGACTAAATTAATGTTTATGGGTTTTTCTTGGGCCTAATTTGATGACGAATCTTAGTACTCGCCTCCAACAATCTACAACGTATTTCATATTAAAATGATGTAGGCTTAACTTTTCACGCATTTTATTATTAATTATAATTAATTAACTAATCTTATCTATTTTTATGTATTTTTCAGTTGCTGTGAATGCGCCTGTAAAATGATTTTGAGCATAATCTGCTCATTCATTGTCCTGTTGGTCATAATTGGTGTAATTGTTTATTTCACTGTATTCCACAACAAGGATAAGAGTAATCCCGCAGAAGAACTTACCACACTTGCACCCATAATCAAGCGAAGCATTCGTGACTACTTTAAGAAGGAATATTAAGCCACGAAACTAGACGAAAAGAATTTGTAATTTAGATTAAGCGTTTACTTATAATAAAAGTCTCATAAAAATTGAAAGAACCCTAAACGAAACTATTGTATTTGTGTGCGTGCCTTTCAATCTAATCTGCTCATGATGGGATTTCTTCTTATCTATTGATTGTTTGAACTGAATTGTATAGTTTAGCTATGGGCAATCTAGAGCTTTTTGGGTGGGTTTTGGGCAATAAACATTTATAACTGAGTCAGAGATATAAGAAGTGTCTTTCCGGTAAATGAGCTGGCCAAGTATATAAAACTTAGAAAAGAGAACGCAAGAGAGTACATGGTGTAGGGAGAGTGAGAGAAGTCATGCTGGGAAACCCTTATTTACTGTGTCTGGTTTTCACTTTTTCTGTACACCATATTGAGGATCAGGTAGCAGACACTAGACGAGGGTTGAAAATTTCTTTCGTCTTGCGTCAATCACTTTTCAATTTCAGTTCAGTTCACTTTTAGCCCGCATCAGGTTTGCCATGTCCCTGAATACCACTCTCTACTACACCGCCATGGAGGAGTTTTTCATGGACTTCCTTAATCTGGAGGACGAAGAAGAACATGTTGAAAATCAAGCTCAAATAAAACTCGAACCGTACATAAATACACCCAAGCGTTTGGTACGCCTACGTCAGCATAATTTATTTGCTCAGAAGGATACCAGCAATTCCAACAATTTTGTTATCTGTCGACGGTCTCCCAAAATCGCTACCAGTGTGCCAGAAAAGGATTTATCTCCAAGCAAGCGTAAAGATCTGCTAGGACTGGAAGTATTGCGTTTGCGAAAAGAAAAAGTGGAAAACGAGCAGAAGAAACAAACGCGACGTCTTACTATAAGAATTTAAACTCTCTTTATTGGACCCAGAACAAACCGATCAGAGTGCTTCCTAGCTGTATGCTTTAGTTTTAACTTTAGTTTTTTTATAAGTTCTGTTAAGTATGCAATATAAAACGAAATTGTACTGCAAGTTTTGGAGCTTTTTGTGCTGAAATTTAATACTGAGAGAAATTTTATATTGATTAAGCTTAGACTTGGCGAAAAAGATTAAGGTGAGTGTATTCGAGTATGAGGAAATATATGTTTGAGTATTTGAGATACTTATTTAAATATTTATATTATCTGTACAAAAAAAATGTTCAGAGCTTTTATGTTTTTGTGAAAAATTTGTTACAAATTCAGTTTTTAAAGTCTTGTCCACCACTTCTTCCCATCTTTCTGGCAATTTTCGGATACCTTATCACAAAAAACGATCCACGCGAGTGAAAGTGCTGATCCTCAAGGGCATGCTTTATTGAGGAAAAATATAGTAGTCGGAAAGGGCAATGTCTGGGCTGTACGGCGGGAAGGGTAGGACTTCCCATTTCAGCGATTCAGGGTATGCTTTAAAATTAGCTCCGATTCTCAACTTAATCGCATCAATTGAGTTTGGCAGAGTTACCCTGTGATGGTTTCACCCAGTTGTACATAGCAGCTCAGAGTACACCACGCCATTTGACCTAACCAAATACAGAGCATGACCATGCCAACCTAATTATTCGATTTTGGCATATGGCCCGAAAAATCTTTTGAGCTTGAAGCATGTTCTTTTTCAGCTTCTTGAAACATTTGATGGCCTACAGTTTCTTTTTTCTTTAAATTCCCTCAAATTGTATTTTCTTGGCACAAAAGTTGACATCACACAATAACTATTTTGTTTACACTTCAGAAAATCGGCATAAAATAAGGCTGCCTTCACACTGTTCGACATATGAGACATGATATTCTAGTAGTCCTGCTTTTTGTTATGTTTTAAATTTGAATAGCTTGTCAAGAACATAGAATTTCAAAGGGAAATCCAGGCCTACTAGAATATCATGGCTCATGTGTCGAACAGAGAGAAGGCAGCCTAATGATGAGGCTTCAAAATGCTGTTGGTTAATTTATTTTTTAATTTAATACTAGTGATGACATCTTTTGGGAAAACGTTGTAGATGACATTGATCCAAATCTCTTTTAAAACCATAAAAGAGGCCCTCAGATTCATTATTATTATAACTGTTCTCGAAATAAAGTTATGACCTGTCAATAAAGGGATTCAGAAACTAGTCTTCAAAGCTAAAGTACTAAGACACCAATAATTCGCTTCGACAATAAGTATGGTCGTGCCAACTCGTTTTATGAAATACAGCTGATAAATTGTCAAAGGGGGTTTGAAAATTACGAAAGTTGTTTGATAATTGTCAGAGGTACCTTAAAAAATTTAGCACGCAGTGAAAAAAAAGCAAAGTAGACTAAAATCAAAGCAGCGGGTGGAGCTGATCAAAGTGGGCGAGTCGCCACTAATCGATCGCTAATTCTAATCGTTCGAAGCTTTTGGGTGTTGTCGCTTTAGCAGTACGTCTCAGTGGTCAAGCTCTGCTGCTTTACATTGCTATTACCTTTAGCCCCACATAAAATGTAAAAATGTTAAATTGGCTATACAGCTCGTCCAACGGGGCCAAGCCAAGCTTTTCTCAATCTCTTGGCGTGTATGCTTCAAATTTTTCGCACAAGAGAAAGGGACCTACAGTTTAACGCCGGATCCGAACGGCAAAGTTTGAGAATTTGCTTTTTCATGGCAAGTTACTTCACAGCTGGCGCCAATAGCTGGTGAAGGTGACCGTATGTGTAAAAGCTATTTTCTAAAGAAAGAAAAAAACTTTTTTATTAGTATTCCGCGGCGGGATCGAACCCACGACCTCCCGCCCAGCAGTCCAGCACACTAACCGCTAGACCACACACGGCCCCACACAAAATGCATCCGTGAAATTTACCATGGCATTGCCTCTGACCATTGATTTTCTCAAGTGACTTCCATTATCAATTTTATAAACTCTTATTTTACTTGAACTAGTCCGCCAATTTCTAAAACAAACAGCAGCTGAATTTTTATGTGTTGCCTGGTCACACTACATTATTGGAGCGGCTCTGGAAATTATCAAACAATTTCCGCTCCGACAAAGTTTCGAGCGCCTGGGTACCTAGCTTAAACTTTAAACCAGAAACCTAATTCTAACCGTAACCCTATAACCTTTATTAAAATAGCCGAGTTGGCTAACGTGTTGTCGTCCGTGTGTTGTTCAGTATTTGGAGGTCCAAGGCTCAAGTCCCAGTAAGGTTAGTAAAAAATAAGTTTTTTAATGGTATCTAAAAATTAATTACAGTTTATGTTCAAGTGGCTGGTGTGTGTTTCGGGGCCGTTGGTGTTTCTCCATCTCCACCATTTTAATCATCTAGAGAATGAGCTCTAGAATGTCACACCGGAACCAGGGTACGAGAAACGGGTATAATAAAAAATACTTCGTTTACCAAATTTTTATAAGAGAAAAACATGACTATATATATAACTTATATAAATTGGGATTTTGAAGTCAAATCGGTTACAAAGTAATCTGTTTAAAAATTTAGTTAATCTTCAACTGTAGTAAACACACTTTTGTGTGCTTAACTTGATAACCTGGTAATTAAAAAAACATTTTTGTACGTACCTTACTGTTACTTGACTTTCAGTCTCATACCTTACCCACCACACCACAGCTACCATGATATAGAGAGCAGCTAAATGTGCTACATAACTTAAAATTATCTTTTCTATTTCTATTTTATCTTTTCTAAAAAATAAAGTGTTTATCCACATAGAAAATTATATATAACCAGTTAATCTCATGACTTGGGATTGGGCTGGTGATGTCAGCTTAATTTTTCCGAGTACACTTTGTTGTTGGGGACTAAAGTGTGTGGTGGACCTTTTGGTGGAAATGCCCATATTTAAAAATAAATAAACTTTTATTTTTTAATTTTTAACCCACCTAAAGAGCTGCCTCGTTCTTTTTTTAGATCATAAAACTGTATACTCAAATTTATAGATATGATAAGAAAATGCTTTCGCTAATAAAAAATGTGCGCTCATTAGGGCAACGGCCTTTTAGGCGTTTCTTTTAAATCCGATTTCTTTCACCTTGAGTTATTATTAAAGAACACAACTATACGGCAAACCATGAACACTCGTTGTTTTACCTTGAACATTTGAGTAGCCTCTTAACAAGAGTGGCAAAGTTAATGAAATCATTAGAAAAGTTTAATCTCAAAAATCCTACAGGATTAGTGAAGAAAGATCCTTGAGTTAGTTCAGTGCACCTCTAAGTAGTTCTATTCATTACTGCCTAACTAATCAGCTTGCATGACAGGCAAAAATTTGTCAATTTCACTTATCAGCACCTCAACTATAATTAATTTATGGAAGAAAATGTATATGAGATTTCAATGATTTGCTAAAATTTGTGCTCCTGTTTTTGCACCTAATTATTAAGAATTCTACAAAAACATATTTAATGCAAATCATTATTTTAATTATGCGCAACGTAGAAAAGGGAGACCCTCGATGACCTTTTCGGAATGACTGGGACTTGTGCAACATCGATTATAGTTCCGCTTTAAAACACGAGCGAAACTATATTCAACGACCCCCACCAACACCACACTATACACATACCCGGCGAATGTTTATCTCGCATCGTCTCGTTTTCTAATAGAAAAAGTTCATGACGATGCGTTGTCGTTCGGTTTGTGGGGGAATCTCGTAGCCAGCTTATAACAAATGATTTTGTAAAAATCGCTGAGGCTATAGTTTTTACAGGATTTTCATGAAATTTAGACTGCAGCTAGCTTAAAGCCTCTTCTATAGGCCTGCCAAAAATCTTTCAAATGTCTTCCTTAGAAAGCCCTAAAAACGCCAAAGTTTACTACACCCAAACACCTTCTTGGATTTTTTTGATTTTTTAAAAATCAGATACTTCAGGGATATATCTAGCCATATTCCCAATTTGAGTAAATTCAACCATTTCTTTCATAGAGAAAACATTTAACAAAATACAATTTAAATCGTTCATTGGTTGTAAACAAACTACAAGTCGTAATTTGTGCTAGCAAATCATTTTTAGCTTTATCAACAAAGCAAACCCAAACACACGCGGCCGGTTGAAATAGTGAGTGTGGGTAAGAGTGGAAAAGAGAAGAGGGCACCTCATCAGCCGGTTGTGAGAGCGTTGTCGTCTGTCGACTTTTGATAGTTGGCATTCATTCAATTAAGTTGAAGAGAATGCGAGAAAGGGGGGCGAGAACTGGGAGTGTGTCTGGGTCTAGCTAAGTGTGCACGTTTTGTTTGATCATAGGAACGGGTCAATGATAGGATAAAGATTTGTGTGATTTCGCCTTTTAATGCAATTGCTGGCCTATTATCTTCATATGGTAAACACTTAAAAAAAAGAAGCCTTATCAATTTGATTATGACTAGGTGTATTTTTATATGAGATTAATTTTCTGTGCTTTTTTCGGATCTTATATTGCTAGTCATTCTCTACTAAAATTCTGACCTTGAATGTTAAACTTGAATGTATTTAGAAAAGTGCCACATTAGTCGTCCTATGATTAGATCTAGGCTTCTGATAGTTTACATTTAACGTTTGCATGTGCATAAAGATGAATTTCATTTTAGCTCAATGAAATTCTAGTTTTATTCAGTTTTACTAAGAATTCTGTTTATTCAAAATGTTAGGACAAAGCTTTAAAATTTTCTTCGGCGAATAAAAGTAAATATACATAGTTAAACTTCTCAAGCGAATTTTACGGCTTCCTTGAGATTTCAAAGCGCGCTAAAAAAATTTTGAAAAGATTTTAATTTAAAATAAACAAACCGCAAGTTCCTAACACTATTACAAAATTTTAAATAAATGGTTTTTACCAAAAAAGGTTGCATAATGACAGGAAAAGATTGTTCCAAAATAGATGGCTTATGAAGTATAGGTCTACAAATGGTATTTGGAAAAAAACAATCCAAATCATAATAATTCCATAATAACATTGAAAAGAAAAAACTGAAAGTAAAAATATGACAACCGTGAGATATTGGTTTTTAAATTTAACGCGTGCCCATTAGATAGAGAGAATTTCGGGAAATAGTCAGAGCTGCAAGCCAGTCTTAAGCCATTTCGAGCCCGAAATTCAGACGATTTTGTATTATGTGCAAACCGATCATGATAAGAGAAGCTTGGCTTGGCCCTATTGGTCCTGTATAGCCAATTTTACTTTTTTCACAAACCGATCATTAAAACAATCCACGTCTTGTATCATGCTTTCTTCTTTCCATTTTGAGATTACATGTCCATAAATTAGAGAGGGAGAGCGAAGAAATGTAAGTAGAACTTTAGACATAATGTAACAAACCATTGGGATGCATCCGGATGGTGGTATGCGATGAGATGCCATTCCATTTGTGGTAAGTGCACAGGCTCGATCCCCAGTTGAGTCCAAAATCAATATCAATATTAAAGAGTGATTTTTTAAGAGCTATAGAAAAGTTTTTGAGAACAAAACACTTAAAATTCAGAAAAATTCATGAAATCTTTATTTGAATCAATAGAACGGTCCATATAATTTAATGTTTAAAGATTATTTCATGCAAATGTTGACCGTGACTGCGTCTCAAATGGTCCATCCGCTTAGTCCAATTTTGGCATACTCTTACCAACATTTTGGCCTGTATTTCTCGAATAAATGCTTCAATGTTGTCTTCCAATGCGTCAGCTTTAACATAGCCCCACAATAAATAGTCTAAAGGCGTTAAATCGCACGATCTAGGCGGCCAACTGACCGGTCCCGAACGTGAAATTAAATGTTCACCGAACTCGCCTCTCAATAAGTCCATTGTTGCGCGTGCTGTGTGGCATGTGGCACCATCTGGTTGAAACCACATGTCATGCAAGTCAAGCTCTTGCATTTTGGGCAAAAAAAAGTTGGATGTCATCTCACGGTAGCGCTCACCATTCAAAGTTACGTTACGATTCGCATCATCTTTGAAGAAGTACGGTCCAATGACGCCACCAGCCCATAAGCCGCACCAAACTGTGACTTTTACTGGATGCATTGGTAGCTCTTGCAATGTTTCTGGCTGATAATCACTCCGAAATCGACAATTCTGCTTATTTACCGACCCATTGAGCCAAAAATTAGCTTCGTCGCTGAACACAATTTTTCGGTAAAAAAGTGGATCTTCGGACAACTTCCCAAGAGCCCATTCACCAAAAATTCTACGTTGCGGTAGGTCGTTTGGCTTCAATTCTTGCACCAGCTGTATTTTGAAAGACTTCACACCTAAATCCTTCCGCAAAATTTTTCACGTTGTAGAGTAACAGAGGCCCAATTGCTGCAACGGCGACGAATCGATAATTGATGGTCATCATTAACATTGGCCTATACAGCTGCGATATTTTCTTAAGTTCGCACTCTACGTAAGCGTGTTGGCGGTTTAATGTCCAACCATGAAAATTTGGTGCGAAATTTAGTCACAATAGCCCGAATAGCCGCTTCAGTGTGTCGATTAAACTGACCATAAAATGGAAGAAGCGCGCGATGAACTTTCTCAACAGAGCACGCATTTTTATAATAAAATTCAATAATTTGCAAGCGTTGTTCGTTTGTAAGACGATTCATGGTTAAATTATAGACCAAACTGAAGATGTTTGACAGTGAAACAAAACACAAAACGTGCGTGAGCTGTGTAAGCCAGTGCTGCCAAAAGATAATAGCTACAAAATCACCCTTTATATATCGAGCTCAAATTAATCTCGAACATGCTTAAAGTGATCCAGCTTGGGATTACATTATGCTCCATTGTTTTTCTTAATTCAATCTAAAAAGATAAAGTGATATACAAAGAGATACTAAAGAGATATACAAATTATTCAGGGTTTGAATATTAAAACAAATTAAAACAAATCGCGTAAATTCATTAACCAAAATTTATTGCAGCAAAAGGGAAATTTTTTTTCTTAATATTTTTTTCAAAATTAGGTCTTGTATGTTTTGAAATGTGAAGATATTTTGGTTTTTAAAAGATATTTTTGTTGTTCTTGAATAGAGAGGACAGTTTGTGTCCCTTGAATAGTTTTGTATTTCGAAAATCGTGATTTTTTAAATTCTGAGACCATAGTGTAGTGATTTGTGTTTCTGTACTGTGTTGTTTGGTTAAAATTCGTTCGCGTATTTATTGAGTTCTATGCTAGTAGTAATCTGTTTATCGGTAATCAATTGATGGCTTGTTTGTGTAGTCCTTTTTTTTTAATTATTGTCGAGCCCCTTCCGAGAAACAAATGCGCTTTTGAATGCGTGGAAATTTTTCGAAAAAATATATATTAAGGGCTTCAAGAAAAACACAAACTACTACTGCATCAGGTTTCTTGCAATCAGATATCATTTCTGCCTATCCTTAAAATAAAATACTATCGGAAAGATAGTGGCTTGGTCGTTGTTCCACACAAATACAATAGTCACTATAATTGGGCAGAATTGTAAAAATCGCGGTTTTCCAACATCAAGGGACGCAAATTCTCCACCATAATCAACCAGAAACATAAAACATACTAATTCTATTATTGATACTAAAAAGGAATTTTAACAAATGAAAAAGATTCATAGCTTTGGAACTATTGGATTTCCCATTTACTGTTTAATTCAGTAAATTCTGGGTTTAAGACAAAATTTATGTTTATTATTTTTCGCGATTTGGAAACCAAAAAATTTTTTAGAATTGTTAAGTGTAATTTGAAAGTTTGGGATCAGATGTTAATTTAAAGATTTTTTAAACATTTGGAAGCAATTGAAAATAATTAAATTTTTTAAATAGCTGAATTTTCAAATCGTTTTTTCTTGCAAATTATTTCAGCAAATTCTGATAATACGCATATACTATTTTACAACACAGAATCAAAAAAAAAATTATTTCGAGAAAAAAAAATTGGAATGGGCGATTTTTAATGGAGTCCCCCATATATACTTTATATGGTCTGCCTGGTCTTTTACCTGTTACTTGGAATTGCACATTACTTGACTATCGATTATTCGACTGTTTGCTCACCTTTGAATGGTCCATATATAATGCTAATTACTAAATACGTATAAAACGTACGAACCATCTCTCTACATAACTATGGGAGACTTGACTTTTTATACCCTTGCAAAGGGTATTATAATTTTGCCCAGAAGTTTGCAACGCATAGAAATATTCACTTCCGACCCTATAAACTATATATATTCTTGATCAGGGCGACGAGCTGAGTCGATTGAGCTTTGTCCGTCCGTCTGTCTGTCCGTCTGTCCGTCTGTCTGTCTGTCCGTCTGTCTGTTTCTACGCAAACTAGTCTCTCAGTTTTAAAGCTATCGAGCTGAAACTTTGCACAGAGTCTTCTTTTTACTACATATCACTGATAATATGTCGGAACCGACCGGATCGGATAACTATATCTTATAGCTGCCATAGGAACTATCGGTCGAAAAGTGGGTCTTTGCGAGAAAACTTTTTTGTTTTTAATGTAAACGCCTTCCGCTTCGGCAATTATTAGTTTCATACGCTTTTACACAGATTTTGAAGTTTTTGTGAAAATCGGATGATTATATCTTATAGCTGCCATAGGAACTATCGGTCGAGAAGTGGGTCTTTGTGAGAATACTTTTTTGTTTTTAATGTAAACGCCTTACGCTTCGCCAATTATTAGTTTTATACTCTTTTACACAGATTTGGAAGTTTTGGTCAAAATCGGATGACTATATCTTATAGCTGCCATAGAAACTACCGGTCAAAAAGTGGGTTTTATCAGAAAAATGGTTGGTTTTAATGCTGACGTTCGTAAACTCTGTCGTATTAAAACATTTGCAAGGGTATTAAAACTTCGGCAAAGACGAAGTTAGCTTGGCCTTCTCGTTTCTAAATAACGAGGGGCTGGAAATATACTTGATCAGCCCGCCTTTGTACCTTTGGTACATCCAGAAAAAACGATTGGCAGAGTTCTAGGTGGGTCCAAACTGAATTTATAACGATTTGTAGTTTATATGTCAAGTGTACTTTGTTCTTGGCTGTACTAAAATTAAGTACGAATCATTTTAAAATCAAAAAAAGGGTGTTCATGTTTTTGAATTATAAGCGTTCTTAAATGAGAAACGTTTCTTGCTTACAAAAGGCCGAAAAATTTAAGAACAGCGTATACTTAATTCAAGTACAAAATATATTGAATTGAAGACCAAATAGATTTACAATACAAGCTTCCAAGCTTGAATTGAAGACAAAATATGTTAACAATACAAGCTTCCAAAATGGTTTTATGGAAAATGCGAAATATTTCAAATCAAATTTGATCTTACAATACTATCATGGTTTTAACACTCTGCATATGGAGTGAGGGGAGGTCTCTGACCTACAGTAACCATATTGGTCTTTGGGTTATTCATTCCCTTTGGGGTTTTTAAGCCTTATTTGATTTCAGACAGAGACATAGGCCTTGATTACCAACATGCATCAAACATCATCCATCATACAAAGTTACTTTGCTTATGTTGAACGATTTATTCAAATTTTTGATGTAAAAATGCTTTTTTTGCAACAATGGAACTAGATCCATAGATATTTTTGTCATCCATTTGTGCTGGTGAGCACGGGCATAGTTTCAAGAACTAGTTGGGAATAGCTTAAGAATTTGACTTATTTAATAGACATTTTGTATTATTAAATGTAATGGGATTGAATTTAGAAATTAAGAGTAAATCGGGCTGTACTTGGGGCATTTATAAAAATTTTATTATATATCCCGAAACAGTCTCAAGTCCAGTATTCCAGTATTGAAAAAATCGTACTTGAAATAAGAATGTACATGAATCAGGTATTTTCCTACTTACAGTATTATTGACTCAGTTTGTAATTGACTCAAGTACAAAGTTCTTGGTTTTGTACAGAGTATAAAAATTAATGGAAATCATGCGTTTGTATCGCTACCTTTACCTTTGGATGGAACCTTATACTTTTGGTACAACTTTTTAGTATACAATACTTGAAAATCAAGCTAAATAATCAGCTGGTTCCCACTCTTTTGAAAGGTAAGGTAAAGTCTGTGGTACGCCTGTACCAGAGTACAGTAAGTTGGTCCAATTGAATTTTGATTGAAGCTTATACTTCAAATGCTTTCTGGTACTCTTCCGAAATGTCTATATCCAGCGAAATGCCTTTCCGCTGCGGCGGTGGCTGGAAAAATCGTTAGTACGCAGAGGTCAATTGCTGTTTCATTTGACTTTTCACCTATGCTGTGTAATCAAGATTTGACCCCCCAGAAATTCCAGCTTGTCAGAATAAACAAGACCATAAATATTCTAATTATAAAATGTATATATTTATTTATTTAAAATCTAATTAATACGCATTTTGTTTTGAGTAAACACAAATTAAAATTGTCTTTTAACATAATAAACCCCCAGTTCCGAAATTATTTCGTATATGATCTACGCTTAACATCTATGCGAAGACAACCATGTCAGCAGTACAGACCCTGTCCCTCGTTCTGTTCCACATGATAATTGCAATACTGACGCTGAGTGGGCGTCAAACCAAAAGTTTCCACTTCCGATTTAAATTGTTCCACACCGCCCACACCAGCCAGATAGCCATTCAATTTGGTGGCCACGTAGCTAGTCTGCAGCAATTTCGGATTCAAATTCAAAGAGGCAGCCAGATCTTTATGACCCTGAAGCCGATACTTTTGATGATAGCTAACGAAATGGAATAGAATTAGTTTGGGGAACTATGGGCAATTGTGGTTGCAACTTACGCCTCAGCAGCATAGAAATTCAGTTTGGGTGCAATTTCTGTGGTAATAATCTCAGGGGCACGTCGCACTTGTTCCTCCTTAATGGAGGCCTCAGCAATTTGCTTCTGTTCCTCATCATGATAGAGTATCAAGGAGGCATATTGACGTTTAATGGGCGTTGTCAAGCCGTACTCATGATTGTTCCAAAACAAGTCCAATAACTCTTTGAAACTGACGACCGAGGGATCATAGTCAATTTCCAAAACTTCGGTATGGTCGCCCCTATAAAGAGATTACACAGTAAATTGAAGGATTAGGTTTTTAGATGTTCCGTTGCCACAATCTTACATTTTACGGTACGTTGGTAGCTCAGCACTGCCTCCAGCATAGCCTACAGTGGTACGCAAAATTCCTTTGGTGGCTCCATATAAAGATTCGGCACCCCAAAAACAACCCATGCCAAAGGTGGCAGTGGATTTGGTTATATTTACATGATGTACAGGGGAAATGTTTAGTTCCTTTTGCTCATTGCGTACGGTGCTCTGTAAAGATAAAAGAACACATTGAAAATTAAAAATTAATTAAAGAAATTTGAAGCCACACCAAGAACAGAAAGGTAAGCCCATAACCAAATCCCGGCAAGCAGCGCATTTTTTTTTCAACAAATCGAGTCACAGCTGTTTGCGATGTCGTCAGCAAAATGCCGACTTGGAAACTGGCCTCTCTCTCTCGCTCTTTAAGCATGTGCAGCTGTGGAACCTGCTGCTGCATCAGCTGTTGACCGCTGCGCAGCTCCCCTCCACCTTCAGCCACCCACTTGGCAAATGCATGGCAAAATCAAGGTCATTTTATATAAAACTATTTTTCCAGAAAGTAAAAGTTTTTGCATTTGTTTAAACACGTTCATTTAAACACACATTTATAAAAGATTTATAAATAAATAAATTGTTAAAAACTTGCCTTGAAATTACGAAAGAGACGCGCAAACATTTTGCCTTAATTATTGTATATGTAACTTGGCCAAAGGTAGGGAAGCAACTAAACTTTTTTGGCCAAAGCAAAAATTTTATTTGTTTGTTATTTGCTTGTGACGCATTAAAAATTCAGCAACCAACTGGCTTGGACGCGTAATCACATACAAAAAATTGCCAAATTGTGACCTTGTTAGGGTTCAAGAAACTTGCTTTAGTTGGCGGTAATTTCAATTTATTTTGATAAAATTTAGTTGAGATAAAAGAATTGCTTTGTACATAAGAGAGACGGATTTTAGTTCTCTTTTAAAATAATTTTATGAACATGAAAGAAATAAATAGAAAATAGCATTAAAATTTTTATTTTTAATTTAATTATTTGAAGATAATTTATTAAGCCTTTGAGAGCAACTTAAGAGAAGAAGTTGACAAACTCATACAAATTTTTTTCAGGTCTACGTATTTTGGATATATTTCATGGAACTTAAAGAATCTGTATGGAGAAGCCATAAGGATATGAGTTTTCCCTAAATTCCATAGCACGTGATATATTCTATCAATAAAGTGTTATTGTTTCTTTTTTTGGTAGCATTTTGGTAGCATTATTTATATTAAGTGCAGAAACAACGTTTTGTCGATTTTATGCTCAACATATTGGTACTTAAAAAAAATCATAAGACTTATCATTCGACTAAAATGGAAGTCGTTTTCGACTGTATCTCAAACCAAGAGAATTATAAACAAATACTTTAAAGCAGTTAACTTTTATTATTGATTTTAATCAAATTCAAATATTTACATCTCGTTCTTATAAGTTTTATTTGGCTCGCGACATATTTAAAGTAGCTAAGAGCGAAGAGCGGTAGACTGTGCCCATAGTCAAACAACTCAATATATTATAAGGAATCAAAGTATTTATCTGAAAAACATAAATTTGCTACAACCTCTAAAAGAAATAAGTTCGCATAACTCAGAAACAGGCAGATATATCTACAGCTGGGGGAATGTTAACAATCGGAAGCATCTTCTAAGAAACATTTGTTTTTTACGAATGATTCTAGTTTCAGTTTGAGAATAGTAAAAGAGTCGCCCACACAATTAAAGAATTTCCAATAAAATTACTTTATATACTGGGACAAGAAGGCAAGAATCTGTTATTGAAAAAATGCTTGGCTTTAAATTTATTAAAATTTTTGATAGATTAAAATTGTTCACAGGAAAACAATCAGTAAACGAAAATTAAAAAAAAAAGGATTTCAAAAGTTAGAGAACAATTATCCCAAGGAACCTTACCCCACGAAAAGAAAAAGTAAAGTGCAAACGTCTTGTAAGAAATTTTAAAAAGTTAAAAATTTTAAATCCAATATTTATGGAATTCACATAAATTTGAGTAGGCAAATTTTGTGTAAACTTTGATTTAATTTCGGCTTTGCTTACACAGCTCAGCACATAACACGGCACTTGTTTGACTTGTTAGAACTTATTATAAAAATTTTTTAAGTTCCTGGCTAATTTTAAAACAATTTTACGCATTTGCTTACTTTAAAGGCAATTGTTGATTTCTTCAATTTATTTGTATGAATTATTTTTAGTTTAGATCACTTTTACAAACAATGGTATGTCAAAATTTAACTTCCTCGAGTTGTTCACACAACCAGCAAAACGTAACAGTTAAAAAAAACATTAAATCACTTTCAGCTCCTGAATTTGCCTTTCATACAAAATCATTTCTTCACTTTAACACTTTTTCCACTTTTTAATGCTTACCAGATCCTTGAGTTCAGGATTTGAAACGGATACATCTTGAGTGATGGTCAGAGACATTTTGTTGCTCTGGTAGAATTTTTGTTAAACGTGTTGCCTTTAGAAAGCTTCAAGCAAAACTGGTGCACCAACTAATCTGAACGACTCAAATTTATACCCGCCGGTCGCTCAGCTTTCTACGAAGAAAAAGAGAACATAGCAGAAAGAGTGAGAGTTGATAGGCACTCTCGCGCTCTTAGCACAGCTTGGTGTGAGAGTTTCAAACAGCTTTTACACTTTTGTTATATTTAATTATAAATATTTTTATTGGCAGTCTTTCTTGTAGGTTTTGTACAATAATTCTACTTGTTGGGTTCATATTTTAAGCGACTTAAACGTAAAATAAAATCCAGCAAAAACATTTGAATTTTTAACTCTCTGGGATTCTGGGTAACATAGAAACCAGGAACGCCAGCCTTTTGTAAGGTAGATTGTTGATCTTTCACCTGGTAAGGGGAAAATATGGTAAATTAAATTGAGAAAAGCAAAATTTAATACATACTTTTTGATCTAAGACCTCTATGATTTTTTTATCCGATTCTGTTAGTTTTTTGGTATGCTTAATTTTCATTAAGCCCAAAATGTGTGATAGTTCTTCTGGATCTTTGATTTTGCCACGCCATTCGGTGACCTGGAAATGATTTAAAAAATATAAAAAATGTTAGTTGATATATTGAAAGTATCATTAAATTAATTATACGGCCATGTTCTCAATTCCACTTCCACAAAAATTCTGTAATTTTAGTACTAAATTTGCACTCCAAATCACAAAACTTTTGTGGAAGTGGAATTGAGAACATGGCCGATATAAAAATTATTGATAGACCTATGTTAGACAACCTTTAAATGTATGATACCATTAGTCCTTGGTATTTGACTTAAAAGATGGCCCTTCTGTCACCAAACAAAAATTTGTTTCCCAGTAGACATCTACCAATAAATATCAATGGACTGAAATTTTCAGCCAGTTAATTAGACAACTAAAATTGTAGTTGAATAAAAATATATAATACTAGCAAAAAGCCTGTCGAGCTTCGCTGCGCATTGAACAGTATAGAACCAATATCAAAATCCGTTTGAAGTCAATCGTGAGAGTCAAATATTTACAGAATTTTAAAACATTCTATAAATTTGTTTCCTCTGTAGAGCCCAGAAGTCGAATCATACATATATAGACTCGAAATTAACGTTTTACTACCTTGCTTTTACACCGTTAAGACTTTGCTGCTTCGTTCTTACCACCCCCATTCCACCCACTCTACATCTACTTCTTACATAACTCCCACCCGTTTCCCACCCACTTCCCGCTTACATCCCACCCACTTATCACCCAATTCCCGCCCAGATCCAGCCCACTTCTGACCCACATCCCCTCACTTCCCGCCCACATCCCATCCACCGACCACCCACATCCCACCCTCGTCCCACCCACTTCCCGCCCACATTCCAACATCGGAAAATCACATCTCAATTTATTTCACTTACTATTCTCACAAACCGAGTTTCAAGTGAATCAGGTGAAAAATAGTTTTCTGCATGCAGAATTTTTCAAACCAATCGGAGGAAAAATATTTTTTTACATTTCGCGTACTATGCTTACAAACCAAGTTTCAGGTCAATCAACTTCTTCCACGCTTTTCCGACTTTTCCGGGTGGAATTTTCCAACACCCCGTCTTAGTACGCACTTTCACCATTAACAGTAACTCCTGTCCAAATTACAGCCCTCTATCTCTTATCGTTTAGGCTGTGCGATGATTGCTCTCTTTTATATTTATAGAGATGATATGATATAATCGACTTTGAATAGTTTTAACCATGTTTAAATTTATTTGACTGAATTCAACCAAGTTCAGAATTTCAATCAAAGCTACATTTTTAACAATTTTTTTATTTTTACAAGTTAAAGAACATTCTTCTTAAAGAAAGAATAATGAAAGCACTGTTTAAAGATGCAGGAGGAGAAATTACCGAAATCTGAAACAAACTCGATGTGGCTACAGTATACACCAGTGTCCGGCAAAACACACATGCTTATTTTGCCTTTGAAAATGTGCGTTCAGACACGCGAGAGCGCTCTCAGTTAGCACATATTTGTTATTGCAAAAGAGAGCAGTGTACGCTCGTATAGTGTCTGTGTATCGACGCCGCTGCTACAGAGGATGGACGTTGCTACTTGTATACACAGAAAATTGAGGGGTGCCGGACACTGGTATACTCCTACATACATGCACAAATTTGTGGCTCTACCTCTTATAGTCTGTGAGATCCATGCGTTTATACAGAGAAAAAGACAGTTTTTCGCTGTTTAAAGGTGGAGGAGGAGGAATTTTGGCTCCATCAATTACAGTCTCTGAGATCGACGCGTTCATACAGACAGACGGACGTGACTAAATCGACTCGGCTGTTTATGCTGATCAAGAACATATGTACTTTATAGGTTTGGAAATGCTTCCTTCTCCCTGTTACATACAGTTGCACAACTTCATGATGCCCTTGCTCCTCCGGGAATACATGTTTTGAAATATTGAAACGGTAACAGGGATGAAGAGGAATATCGCCTCAGCTTAAGCCTTCTGTAAACTAGAGTTACCCAGCCATAGCCATTGCCCCTGGGGGACATACATTTTCGCCAATTCGCATCGAAGACCCGAAGAGTGTCTTTAGTACATGGCTGACTTACAATCGACAGGGTTTGTCACTTAATCGATTGTATTTGTTAGATGGGTTGCTATTTTTACAAAGATTTCACGGACGTTTGTAAAACTATCACTTAGATTCTCTTTAAGCATAGCATGGATTAAGTTCTAACCGCTAGTTTGTGGGTGAGAAATTTTCAATGCATTAATATAAAATTCTGGACTAATACGTTACCTCAATTTCATATTCGTTTTGCACTTGCAATCTCATCGAAATGAGATGGCGCTCAGTGACATGCTGGAGATCAGTCAAAGCCTTGACTATCTCAAAAATACCCTCATTAAGTACACAGTTGGCCAATTCTGTGAGCAGATCGTAGGAGATGCGTGTCTGTAGATTCCTTAAATACAAAAACATACATATTTCATTTAATTGCAAAAATAAAAAAGATATGTATATGAAATCAAGTACTCAGGCAATTCGGCGTGATAGGTTCTCAGCTGATCCACAAGAAAATAGATTTTCCGTTGTAAATACTCGGGCGTGGGTTGATTTGTGGTTGGATGCACAGTTGTTGGTGAGTCCATTTCGGCAATTATTTGTTATGGTTTTGTTTGTTTTGGGACCAAGTTTTTTCCTCTTCTCGTCAACAGCTGATTGTGCTGTCCCAGTGTGGCCACACTGGCCAAACAAAATCTCAAAAAAGTCGAATGTGGTCTTACTAAACCTATCGATGTCAAAAATTTAAATTTTTACTTAACTGAAAATCTAAAAGGCGGTTAAATTAAATTTCGTCAATTTTTATTCTCGATTTGAAATCATGGAAAACTTATAACTAATACGATTACATCAGATGGAATTTGAACAATTATTATTTAAAAATTTAAAGATTTGCGAGCTTTTATGAAATGCTGATCCATCTCATAGTTGTAGATACGATTAATTTTATGTTTGCGTCGCTTCTTAAGTTGGGTGAGAAAAGTGCCTTCACCGCCAGTACTGGGTGTAGCTGGTACTAATTGCAACATTTTGCTGTCCAGTGAGTAGCATTCCCTTTGGTTAGGATCCTTTTGTTTTTGATGGTGATGGTCCTTTGGTGTCTCTGCAATTTTCAGACCATGCAGACGCTGGAGAACTTGCTGAGCTTCAGAGTTGGACATGATTGCTTAACCAAGGGTTTGCTACTGATTTCAATTTGTCAACTGTCCACCTTTTATATACACACATAAGAAGTATGTGCAATTTTTATGACCTGTCCATAAATCAATTCACGGAAATTTGCTAGGGAAAATCATCCAACAGCTGTCGCTTTTATGGCACTACCTGCCTAAATAATTTAATAATTTTCAACTGAAAACTGAGCTAATCCATTTTTAATGCGTTCAAAATTACGCGCGCAGGTAGTTGAAATGATTCTCGTGAGGGGTGTGGGCACACTGTTCGTGTCTCTCTTTGCGTTGCACATGTGTGAGTTAAAACGTTTATGCGGCAATTTAGTTTTCATAAAAATGTGTGTAGATTTTCTTTCAATAGTTTTAAAAATATTTTATTACATTTAATTAACGAGTTTTTACATAAAACGACATAAAAGGTAGGATCTTATCTTCATAAAATTGTTGATGTTTTGGTTAGATGATTCCATGAATTGAGAATATATTATCAACAAAGTCTTTCGTTAACATTTCAATTAGCATAATCCTGAATATGACCTTGATCGAATTAAGTAGAAAGAATAGAAAACATTAGACTATTCCTGATAGGAAAGTACCTATATCGGAAGTTGGACAGATTGTGCATAAAAAAAAAATCTCAACTTTTTGTAATTTGAAATCTGAAGTCTTTTTTATAATTGCTTGGATGCAAATGTTTTTTATAAATTCCAAGTTCAATTTTAATTTTATATCGATATTCAAATATTTATTGTAAAATGAAAAATATCATGACTTCAGTAACTTCTACCTATCGCAATCTGCTGCTGCATAAACGTGTTACCAGTGTTGCCTTTGCTAGTGTGAGTGCGACAGGCTGTTGGTGGGAGTAGGTTTTTGTGAGGCGAGAGCGAGCCCCCACTTGGACTGTTTCCATTTCCACACTTTTTGAATGGATGCAGTGGAGCTTCAACAGCGGCACGGTACGTTACAAATTCGCAAAAAAAAAACAACACCAGGAGCCACTCAACTTATCAATCGAAGGCAATTCAATTAATTGGCCCTTACTAGATATAAATTTTTGCCATTTGATTACGTTAAATATAATAAGAGAATCAAAACAACCAAACAAGAGAATCAAAGCTAACCGTGCATTGTGTAACCTGCGCTGCCTCAAATGATGAGCAAAAGAAGGAAGACTTGGCGAGGAAAGGGAACGGAACTTGATTGATCATATGATTTACTAAAAACAACATCATCTACGTCAAAGCAGAAAAAAACCAAATTGTCAACAAAAATAGCAAGGAAAGGGGAAAAATTACATTGCCAGCCCAAGCAACAATAACAACATTCAACATTTAAAATACCATCAAAATCATGTACACAATCAACAAAGGACCGAGCAAAATTGTTGCTAAAACTCGTCGCGGTAAGTGCAATAACTTTTTAACGTACAATAAACCCTTGGAGACAGAGCAATGTTAATGTTATGTCACAACAATTGCTTTGACTGAGGGAGAGAGCGGCCGTTCTCTCGCCCTCTCTGTGTTTTGCCGGCTTTTGCATTATCGTAATGACTTTTTGCATCATCTTTATTAACATTTAATTCCAGGACTGGCGCAAAATTTTGAAAAATTTGACAGCATAAAGGAGAGCAGCAAGAAGAATGGCAGCTTCGATTTAAACAGTCCCGAGGAGCATAATAAGTAAGAGAAAAGAAATTAAATTCTTATGCAAACAACAGCGCACAACATGTGGAAATGTGTTGGTGGGAAAGGGGACCCGGGGGGGGCACTCTCGTCTTATCTGATAGTTTATCGGACCACGGCGGCGGCGACCTAGCACTTTCATGCTAATTGAAGCATTTAGAAAATAGGAGGACCCAGCACGTGGGTCAAGCAGCAATAGACAGCGGTTATCGCTTGAGATTTGGCCTCCTCAAAATGACAGCACAATGACTTTACCACCCGTTACGTCACGATGCAGTCAAAGCCATCAGATTGAGATGAATGCTAATCCGTATTGACTTTGCCCAGGGTATAAATGGTAGATGGGTTTTGCTCAAAAGTTAACGCAGGGCATTAAATTTGTAAAAAAATTTTGTTGAATCTAAAATATGCAGTTAGACATTTAAGGAAGCATTTCCGACCTCATTAAGAATATCAAGTCTCCATCGTACTTCCGACCGTACATATGTCTGATTATATTTTACCTCCTTCGTCTGTATTAATCAAACATTGCACGAAGACTTTAAATACGGACGTGTTTACTAGGAAATAAGAATGTACAGGTATTTGTATGAATCCACTTAAGCTTTCACTTTCAACCGGTCCTGAACCGAACCCGTAGAACCAGTTGGGTTTGAATCCGGATCTTTTAAATTTTTTAGGTTCAGATCAAAGAATATCTTAAGTCTGTTTTCAGAGCTTCTTAAACTATCACAATATTTTGACCGTTTAAAATATGCTTTATAGAGCTGAATCGGAGCATAAGGATTTCAAAATTATATCCAAACTGCATATTACGACTACGAGAAGGAAATTAAGTCAAGATGTTCAACAGCAAATCAAATCCGTTTATTGATTTACATAGACGGTGTAAATCCCTTGTAAAGAACTAATAAAATCAAAATACGGAATGTGGTCCATTCCGATATTGATAAACGGTTTTGATAGCTTTGTTAGCTAAAATCCAAAAAAAAAAAATGCTATATTTTTCAGGGACCGAAAATAATGATTATTTATAAATTTATATTCCAAAAAACTCATTCACTTGAAGTGCCCGCTCGAAAAGGTTGTATATAATAAAATGTTATTATTTTTCGATAATCTATTTAATGATTATTTTTTGATTTTCTAATATAAAACTCAGGAAATAATCATCATGACTTGAGTAAATGAATAAAATTCAAAAATAATGATTATTGTCCGAGTTATTTTTTTTTTTTGCTCAAAAATAAAACCGGCGTGAAAACGGGATTTAGTTTTAGAAAATTGTTTGCGATCTTAAACTCTGGGATTTCAGAACATTTGCAAAGGTGTAAAAACTTCGGCACAAACGAAGTTAGCTTGGCTTTCTCGTTTGTTCTAATGTTATCATTACATAATAATGAGGATCTAGGTTTCTCGTTCTTGTATATCACGCTACAAAAGGTTTACTGAACCAGTCTGTATTTTTTAAAAGCATGCGATTTGACCAAATTACGTTAAAGTCCCCCCAAGCTTAGTGCCAGCTTTACAGTCTAGTTGTAGCTCAGAACGGAAACTGTACCATTTCATATATCGGTTTCGGTTCTGCTTGTGAGTTTTAATCGGTTCTTTTCGGTATAAAATAAATACACTCGCAATTAGAATGAAGAGCTAAGCTGATATGAAATCCTTTTTTTTCAATGGATACGTCCCGAAATCTCGAATTTATAATTTTATGCTTAAGTTATATAAAAATCTGACAACTATATGGTATAGCAGCCATAGAAAAAAAAAGGTCTGAAAAAAGTCTTAGAAAGAAAATCTTTTGTGTTTTCAATGCCATCGCTCCTAAATTTAAAATAAAATTATATGGTTCCACGCAAATTCTGACAAGCTTGATTAAGATCGGGTGACTATAGCAAAAAAAAGAATCTGTCGAATAAGAAGTTATAAGGGGAAATTATTTTATTTGTTTCAAATGTTAGCGTCTTTATACTTTCGAGTAATAAATATTATCTGTTTTAACTCAAATTTGGCATATTTGTTCAAAATCGGTTGTATATTTCTTGTATTTCGGCCGAGCCGAAGTTAGCTTTCTGTTGGCTTTAGGGTAATAGAATTTTCCCCAGAAGCTTCCAACACATAGAAATAGTCATTTCCGACACCATAAACTATATATGGGCGATTCCCAAAAATAGTCCAACAAGAAAACACTAAAAAAAACTATGTCTATACTTATAAATCTGAAGGCCCGAGTGACTTACTGACATATTATCAACCCACAGCCAGAACTCCTTATTCTAGAGATCTAAGCACATAACTGAGCTGTGGCGCTCAGGCAATATTGTGGACTAAACTGTTTTGCTAAGAGCACGAGAGAGAGTGAGAGAGTGAACGACTTACACTAACATAAATTAGTTATGGCATGTATCTCTTGGCTCTCTAAGACCAATTACTGAGATGCAGAGTAAATGACAGGGCAGGAGGGGAAAGGGTGATTTAGGAATTTATACGTTCCCAATTATGGGATAGCAGTGCTAATGCTGCTGTGAAATGCACAATCTTCATATATCTACAAGAAATGGGCGCGGGACGCTAATATTGCTACACTCAAAATTACCACATAATGCGGCATCCACTTAACAGGAAGAGATTAATATATATCGCCTACAAAATTTGGTTGCTTCCTGGGTTGGGTTTCTTAAGAACGGGATTGGAATAAATTTAACATGTCTACAGGCCACAAGCTGTGAACTCGAATCTGATTACTAGATAAGACAACACATTTTCTATAATTTCTTAAAATCGTGGACGAGAACAAAGTCGCGGCGGGTTCAGCTATTTTTCTTATATATTCTTAGGGAGACAATTAAATTGCACTAATGTAAGCTAATCATAACCAATTCAAAACGAGAGCGTAAGTTAGAGTTGGCTCTAACCGATTTCGATGTACCCTTTACTCATAAAAAAACATGTTTAACAGAGTTCCTGCGTTCCTTAGGGTGTACATCCGAAGAATGTGCAACGTTTTTTTAACCCGGCTATTTATTATTTAGGGTTTTTAGTTGTTGCTAATACACATATATTTAAGTTATAAATTTGAACAGGATATCTTAACAAGTGAGAAAGTCAGTCGAGCCCGACTATGACATACTCTGTACCTGGAGTTGGAGCTGAATTGCAGTGCTGCTGCTGTGTCTCTCTCAATCTGTGTCTCTCGCTCTTTTTTTTCTCTCTCTCTCTCTCTATAAGATTGAGCGATGTTGGTTGTGAAAGGTTGGTGTGGTTTATGCCATTATGAATGCATAAGTATTCCTTTTGAAAGTCCAAAATATGTTTAAAGCTTAGACTGGAAACGGAACTGTCCGAATCTGTTTCGATCGTTTAAATAATGAGAACAACTTTTTGTTTTCAAATTTATCGTTCTTAAACTCGTTGTTTGTTAATTTAATATGCTTTTAAACAGATTCAAGAAATTCGTTAGAATTCGGATGACTCTCTGACAGAAATTTGGTTTTAGTAAGACAATTTTTTTGATTTTAATGCTAGCTTCACCAAGCTAACTTTCAACAAGTTCAGAATACAGTAGCAAGCGGTCGCGCCCATTTGCCAGCTCCCTCCGTCATCCAGAACAGTGCTTAAGTGATTTATTTTTGTGCCACGCTGTTGTTTGCATAAGTGCGCCGCCATCTCCGACCACATATTCATTTATTCATTGCTTTTCATTGTCATTCCTTTCCAGCATACCTCGTCCAGTGTTTCAACAAAGCTTTGCCTCCAAACGCATAACACCAACCAAACTGATCGAAGATGAGGTGATTACGCCGCAACATGAGGAGATTATACGCTATATAAATGACTGTAAGAGCTGGTTCCGTATTTTTAAAATGATGGAAATAGTCAGATTATTCGAATATTTATTTTTTGTAGCTTGGAACATTTTGGTGGCGCAAAATCCCTACGATTCATCCACCTCTTCAACTGTAAAGCCTGCTGAAAAAGTATTGGCCGATGCCAATAATAATGATGCTAGCAGTCCACTGGATAGCATTATAGCGAATACACCAGTTGCCTCCTCAGCCGCCGTTTGGGTCGAGCCACCCAGTCCAGCGTTGAATGATTTCAAACCCTTTGATTTGGAGTCTTGGTGGGGACGTCGCTTGTTTCACAATATTACCAAAAGCCTCTAAATGTTTAAGATATGGTAATTCCAAACTAGCAGCAGTGCTTCCTTTTGTACCTTCGACTGGGCATAGGCACAAGAAACGGCACATTTTAGATTTAAAACAAAAATACAAATGAAGAGACAATGTGGCTTAGTTGTTCAATTAGTGGACTAAGTGAGATATCATTTTTTTCTACGATTATTTTTTGATCATCACGTAAAATTAAGTAAATTTAAAGTCGAGCCAATGTAAATACAAGAATATCTTTTGTTTATGCTGCCATTGATTGCGAAATGTATATATTGAAAAGAAGAAAAAACCAAAAAGGGGAATTTAAATTCTGTTGGAATTGGTAGATCTAATTCTAGTTTCAGCGTTAACATCGCATATTGTTAATGTTTCTCACTTTTTATCATTTAATGTTTAGCATAATGAATAAAATACAAACTGCTTGCAAATATATTTATTGCATTTTTTTTAAAGTTTTCGTTTCACATGTTACTGTTAAACATGTACAGTTTGGTCTATAATTTAACCATAAATATTAAATTTTATAATCAAATTATATGATCAGTTATGGTCAGTTTGGGCGACCTTCTGAGGCAGCTGTTTTGAATCTTGTTACTAAATATAGAAGAAACAATGGCCCAATTGAGAGTCGAGTTTGTTGAACAGATTATTTCCCGTTTTTGGCCAGTCAATCGGCCGCCTAGATCGTGCGATATAACGCCCTTAGACTATGTGGGGTAATGTTCAGGCTCATGTCTAAGTAAAGCTGGAGAAACATCGATACCAACATCGATGCAACGATGTTTTTATCTAAGCTGCCTACCTCGATTATATTTTTACAAGCGATGTTTTTGCAGCCCTTCATGTACATGACGCGGCCACACTATTTTCCTATAAAATTGACCGTCCGTTCTTCAACAATTTAATAAGCCCAATTTGAGGTTCTTAAATATTGGATATGGATTTTGAGCATGGGAGCATTTCCAAAAAAATGTAATTGGACCAAACCCTATTGTTTATGATTGTGGTTGATGCACATTAGACTGTTACATTATTATTACATAGTATTAAGCCTTAATGTTTCGAAGTTTGGTTTTTCATTATGGTAACTTGAAATTATTACGTATTTTTTGCGCCCTGAGGAACAGAACATTTAAAAAAGACGAGAAAGGCAAGGCTTCGTCCGTGCCGAAGTTTTTATACACTTGAAATCGCTTGTCTCGGCGGTTTGCATTTCTGGTTAACTATGATTATTTTACAAAACAAATCGCGATGCCTTGAGGAACATACCAGAGATTAAGGACCAATTTATACTTGTGTAGAAACAGAAGCGTCACAGAAGGATGCTTGTCGACGAAGTTTAATTTTCTTTGCCCTTTTATGCGGTCAGACCGAAGCTGCTTCGCGGCGCTTTATTTAATAATAAAAATAATAATAAAATATATGTCGGAGGTGACACAGAAGTCCTTACAGATTTTGCCGACGGTTCTAAAATCTATCGAAAAATTAGTCGGTGCCACAGAACTTCGAGAGATTTCATGTTTTTTTTAGAAAATCTAGTAAGAAAACCAGTTGCTCCAGTTGAAGTTTCATCTCTAAAAACAGGGCTGAATCTCTCGCCAAAAAAAGTCATATTCTTAAGTTATAGGTTTATTTGATGTTTAACTGAAATTTTTGGTGTATTATACGTTTTATGATGCTCTGTCAATCTATTATAATTAAAATTTATGTCATATTCTCTATACATAAAATGCAAAAATTTAAAATCTTGTTGGCGTCAAACATAATGTACAACTTGCCAGCCTTGAATGTGCTAGTTGTCACGTAGTTGGCGATACCATTAACAGAGGGAGCCACTGAAGTGGTAGCTTTGCTAAATCACCTTACAAAGCACGGGAGGTTTGAAATTTCAGTGGACATTAGAATAAGAGTTCGATTCAAAGAATTTTTATACCCTTGGAGAGGGTATATTAAAATTGTCCGGATGTTTGTAACGCATAGAAGGAAGCATCTTCGACCACATCAAGTATATATATTCCTGATCTGCATGACGAGCTGAGTTGATATAGCCATGTCCGTCTGTCCGTCCGTCTGTCCGTCTGTTTCTATGCTATCTCCTCCGTCAGTTTTAAAGCTATCGTAACCAAACTTTGCACGAAGTCTTTTGGTACAAATACGCTGCACATTTGTCGGAACCGGCCGGATCGGATGACTATAGCATATAGCTGCCATAGGAACGATCGGTCAAAAAACTAGTTTTAGTAGGAAAAACTTTTTTTGTTTTCAATGCTATCGCTCTCAATGCTCGTATTTATAAGTTTTCAATGATTTTACATAATTTCACCAAGGCTTGTCGAAATCGGACAACTATATAGTATAGCTGCCATACAAAAGTTAGGTCTGAAAAAAAGTCTTAGTGAGAAAAACTTTTTTGTTTACAATGTTATCGCTCCCAACGCTCGTATTTATAAGTTTTCAATGATTTTACATAATTTCACCAAGGCTTGTCAAAATCGGACGGTCGAGCCGAAGTTAGCCTGCCTCTATTTTTTAGTTTGCAGTTGCACATTTCCGGAAAAAATTATTTTTGTACGGGAATAAATCGCTTTCAGGGCCTTATGAATTTTCAGCAGATACCATAACTGTTAATTCTCTAACGGGTATAGCAAAGCAAATTTCTCTAAATATTGAAACTGCCTTTACACTTGTCATATATCTTTAAAGAGACTCTCTGATGATAATGTAATAGCAAATCAAATGTTTCTAAGTTTTTCGAAAATTTAGATATCTTAAAATCAGGGTTCGTAAGTAACACACACATAAAATACATTGTTAAAAAAAAAAATAGAGGCAAGCTAACTTCGGCTCGACCGAAGTTTATATACCCTTGGAGCATGATATCTGCCTGCCAGTTTGTTATATGGCACCACAATTTTTACAAAATTTTGAAAACAAAAAAATTTTTCTCACTAGAACTACGGAGGAGATAGCATAGAAACAGATGGACAGACGGACATGGCTATATCAACTCAGCGCGTCATGCTGATCAAGAATATATATATACTTTATGTGATCGGAGATGCTTCCTTCTATGCGTTACAAACATCTGAACAATTTTAATATACCCTGTCCAAGGGTATGATTAAAATGTTTTAAACTCATAAATAACATGTGTGTTTCCACATGTTTTAAACAGTGTTTTGTACAACTTATGTCAGTATAACGAACACTGATAAATAACACTAGGCACTTTGGACAGTTCAATATCATATGTGTTTTAAACACATGCATTGTTAACACAATAAACTATATGTTTATTTACATTTTGAACATTTAACATTTCGACACACGAAGGCAATAACATATTGAACACTGAAACTACAAATTGAACTTCCCTTACAAATTTACATTAAATAAATATTTGGCTTGAATAGCTGTGCATCTTTCAGTCTTTTAGCTTCCATTCTTCAAATTTTGACTAAGAAAAAAGACTTTCAGTTATTGGACTCTCCCGCAGTTCGAAATATTCTCATATCCTACGCCTTTGCTTAGGTAGAATGTTCGTACCTTTAAGACATATCTACATAAAAATCAGCTATATATCGAAGAATTTAGAAAAGTGCATTAAGAATGTTTCAGACCACTTTACCGAGTCTGATCAGTCTTTAAATCAACGAAGGCCACGCCTGGCCCGCAGGGACCGTATTTGTTTTTCACACCGACACGAGTCGAACGCATGACGAGGTTTGCGCCAAGAGCGCAAAAAGCTTTCAGTCGCTGGCCTGCAGGTCGGAACGCAAGATATTGCGTCGCTTTTTGTTTGCAGTCGCTCTTCTTGACAAACCCAGCTTTAAAAAAGAGAACTAACACTATTTAAAATGCAAGCACCCAAAAATCAAAATAAATGCCTTTTAAGTATTATATGTTTATTCAAATATGGTGTTGTTTAATTTTCCATACGCGATAACTTCAGCTCAGTCTTTATGTTTGCTATCTTGAAGGTTCCCTTACGCTGCTTTCCTCATATATTTCCAGAAATATTTCTTCTTCCCATTTTGCTCAGGAATTCAAACAGTGGCTGCTCTATTTATCAGACGAGCTCAATCACAAGCACACATCCAAAGCATACTTTGAGCCAAATATTTATTTAATGTAAATTTCAGGGTTCGTAAATAACACACAATGTACAAAACATCGTGTTTTAAACAATGTTCAAAACAGTAAGCATTGTTTTTTTCATTGTTTTTATTGGGAATGTTCAATATGTTTTGAACAGTGTTCTAAACAATTTATGTCAAAATAACGAACATTGATAAAAAACACAGGCGTTTTGAACACTTTAAAACAAAGTGTGTTTCTAATAGTAACATTTTCAACAAATAAAAAACATGTTTATTAACATTTTTAACATTTAACATTTCGATACACGAAAGCGATAACATATTGAACACTGTAACTACAAATTGAACTTCCCTTACAAATTTACATTAAATAAATATTTGGCTCAAAGTATGCTTTGCATTTGTGCTTGTGATTGAGCTCGTCTGATAAATAGAGCAGCTACTGTTTAAATTTCTGAGCAAAATGGGAAGACCGAAAAAATTCGATACCAAGGAGCTGGACTGGTAAAAAGACGGTTCATATAAAGATGCTAGCATGCTATGCAACAAGGACTTGGCTAATATTTCTGGAAATATATGAGGAAGGCAGCGTAACGGAACCGTCAAGAAAGCAAACATAAAGACTAAGCTGAAGTTATCGCATAGGGAAAATTAATTAACACCATATTTGATTAAACATATGATTATACTTAAAAGGCATTTATTTTGTTTTTTGGGTGCTTGCATTTTAACTAGTGTTAGTTCTTTTTGGCCGTTCAGGGTTTGTCAAGAAGAGCGACAGCAAAAAAAAAGCGGCGCAAGACAGTTCCCACCTGCAGGCCAGCGACTGAAAGCTTTTTCCGCTCTTGGCGCAAACCCCGGCATGCGTTCGACTCGAGTCGGTGTGAAAAACAAATGCGGTCCCTGCGGGCCAGGCGTGGCCTTCGTTGATTTAAAGACTGATCAGCACTTTTCTAAATTCTTCACCATCGGTCATCCATGGTATTTTATCGCGGCTCAGTATGACCAAATTCAAATTTCTGCAGTCATCTCATTTTTAGTCTTGAATCACTATTTTCTAAGTATTTACCGCTTCTATGGAGATCCTTGATCAAGATTCTTAAGCTGGAAATACCCTGATGCTGTAGGACCTACGAATAAGTGATTGCCATACGATATTTCCATTCCCTGGTAGAATCGATACATAGCTGATTACTATGTAGATATGTCTTAAAGGTGCGAACATTCTACCTAAGCAAAGGCGTAGGATATGAGAATATTTCGAACTGCGGGAAAGGCCAATAACTGAGAGTCTGTTTTCTTAGTCAACATTTGAAGGATGGAAGCTAAAAGACTGAAAGAAGCTCAGCAATTCAAGCCAAATATTTATTTAATGTAAATTTGTAAGGGAAGTTCAATTTGTAGTTTCAGTGTTCAAAATGTTATTGCTTTCGTGTGTCGAAATGTTAAATGTTCAAAATGTAAATAAACATGTTTTTTATTGTGTTAACAGTGCATGTGTTTAAAACAGGGACCGTAACTGTTATAATTTTTTTTATAAAAATTACAAAATAAGAGTTATTTCGAAATTTTTTTTGAAAAAAATTTATTTTTAATTTATATAAATAAAGGTTTTTTTTTTTTATTAAGTTCACGACATGAACACAATAGCCAAATAAATTAATTTCATGGCCTACTTTAAACTTACTTATTTAACTTAGAGAAAAAAAAAACCTTTCCCCCATTACAGGATTTGAACTCGGTTCTCTACAACTATGCGCTAGCTCCAGTACCGCTGGGCTATATGCTTCGATAATGGCCTGTTAACAAAAGTCACCCAAAGGTTACTACAATAAGGTTTAAGTTTTTCGGTGTTCATAAAAACTAAGCAGGCGCATAGATTTTCTCAGGCTTTGATACGAGAGAAATAAACGCGAAATAAGTACCTTTGGAATGCTTCCAGGACCGTCTAGACATGTGTATACATACTTGGTGACCCATAGATCACATATATGTAAAAATATTTGTAATTGGCCGCTTGGTTAAAAAGTTATTTGAGTTTAATTTTTATTTTAATTTTTATAATAAAAATTGTTTGATAACTGTTATTTTTAATTTTTATGAATAAAAATTGTTTGATAATTTTTATTTTAAAAATTAAAAATAAAAATTAAAATTAAATTCAATTTTTATTGTAAAAATTGAAAACAATTTTTTTCAAAAAAATTTTTACATAAAAATTAAAAATAATTTTTTCGATAAAAATTGGATATATAAATTTATGCCCATTTTAAATAGCTGACCAAAAAAATTAATTCTGGTGCCTCCCCCTGTCATATAGGTCCTAAAGATTAAATAAATTTTTATCATTTTTTTTTTCCATAACTGTTATTTGCAGTCCCTGGTTTAAAACACATATGATTTTGAAATGTCCAAAATGCCTAGTGTTTTTTATCAGTGTTCGTTATTCTGACATAAGTTGTACAAAACACTGTTTAAAACATGTCGAAATACACATGTTGTTTATGAGTTTAAAACATTTTGATTTTTTTTGAACAATGTATTTTATGTGTGTGTTATTTACGAACCCTGGTAAATTTGTAAGGGAAGTTCAATTTGTAATTACAGTGTTCAATATGTTATCGCTTTCGTGTGTCGAAATGTTAAATGTTCAAAATGTAAATAAACTTGTTTTTTATTTGTTGAAAATGTTAGTATTAGAAACACACTTTGTTTTAAAGTGTTCAAAACGCCTGTGTTATTTATCAATGTTTTTTATTTTGACATAAATTGTTTAGAACACTGTTCAAAACATTTTGAACATTTCCAATAAAAACAATGCTTACTGTTTTGAGCATTGTTTAGAACACGATGTTTTGTAAATTGTGTGTTATTTACGAACCCTGCTTTAAATATTTCCAAAATTTAGTGTTTGATGAAATAAGACAAGGTTTACTTGTTAGTAGTTTTGTTTTTTTTTCAATAGGGAATTTTGACAAACCACTATTTAGAGATATATGACAAGTGTAAAGGCAGCTTTAGCTTTACAAATATATAGGGTGTTCACTTTGTTGAGCACTTGGGGAAAAGTGTAAACATTTCCAACAACAATTTACTCTGAACAAATTGTGCACAGCTTGCTCGACCCAGACCGTGACTACGAAAAGTCGGGCACCTGCACGAGTAAATAAAAAAGTAATCGATAATTACTCGCCGAGTATGATTACCTGTAGCTGTCGAGACTGACGGCTTATTAAATCGCGAAATAATACCAAAGAGGATAAAAAATAGTAATAAAAAAAAAGACAGTGCAAATAAAGTGATAAATCATGGCGGGATCATTGCATAAGCGCAATTCGCAGCTAAGGGTTCTCCGAGGTAATAAAATCGCGAACTACTTAAGAAACGGCTTTCCATGGCCAAAAATGACCACACATAACAGCATTACCATGATTAAGACAATGCCGAACCGCGGTAAATACCATGGATGACCAATGGTTAAAAATACAGTTAAGATCATAAGGAATGTTTCAAACCACTTTTCGTGACTGACAACTCATCAAATCGCGGAAAAATACCGTTGAGGATCAAAAATAGTAATAATGTCAAACAAACAGGAAAAAAACCATGTAAGGATCATTGCATACGCGCAGTTCGCAGCTAAGGGTTATCCGTGGAATTAAAACCGCTAATTACTTAAGAAACTAGTTTCAAGGCCACAATAGATCTTATATAACTACATCACCATGATTATGACCAACCTCTAGTGACTAACCGCGATACATACCATGGATGACCATTAACAAAGAACTTAGAAGAAGAAGTTTTCTTCAAAATTTCCGAAATTTTTTTCAAATTAATTGCCGGTGTGGTCATCCATGGATTGGTCATCCATGGTATTTATCGTGGTTCAGTATTATCATAATCATGGTAATTTAGTGCTCATGTGTGCTCATTTTTAGCCTCGAAAATCAATTTCTTAAGCACTTAGCGGTTTTATTACCACGGCGATCCCTTAGATGTGAATTGCATATATGCATTAATCCTGGCTTGATTTTTTACTTGGTTGGAAGTAAAGTATGTTTGACATTATTTATATTTTTGACCGCAACGGTATTTTCCCGCGATTTGATGATTTGCCAGTCCTAAAAAGTGGTTTGAAACATTCCTTATGATTTTCACTATATTCTTTAACATTGGTCATCCATGGTATTTATCGCGGTTCGGTTTATTCAAAATCATGGTAATGTAGTTATGAGTGGTCACTTGTGCCCTTGAAAAGCAGTTTCTTAAGCACTTAGCGGTTTTGTTACCATGCAGATCCTTCAGCTGCGAATTGCGCATATGCATTAATCTAGGCATGATTTTTTTCTTGGTTGGGCATAAAGTTTTTTTGACATTATTAATATTTTTATCCTCTTTGGTATTATTTCGCGATTTAAAAAGTCCCCAAACTGTGTCACCAAAATAAACCTTGCTAATATTTTTATTATTATTATTTTTAATTTTATTTTATTTTTTACGGTTTTTCGATTATTATCGTACGATGCCACGATGCCGACTACTACTCGGCACCGTAAAAATAAATCATATCTCAAAAGTAGTTGTGCACAAATTTCGTGCACAGAGGGCTGCTCACAATACTAGTCAGGCAAAACTGCTCAAGTGCTCAACAAAGTGAATACCCCAATAGTTTTTAATTAGTTATTTTAGTCAGTATTTAGTTTTCTTAAAAAACTGCAGAAAATAAAAATTTGTTTCAACATTTTCTTCCACTCCTCTCCGCCACATGAATACCCATACAGTATTAAGTGCATTTAATGTTCCACAGAGCACTGTAAAAATTTATTTGACCAATTCAATTCCTCATTCTATCCTGGTAGAGAAAAAAATTCAATGCAAAAAATAAATAAAAAATTTAAAACGAAGTAAAATAAATTAAAGCAGCATTATTATTCTTAGAGTTTCAAATATAAGTTAAAGATCAAATTACATCAATTTTTTAAATTTATATTTTAACTGCTATTTCCGGTCTTGGATTTTCAGTATTTTAAGTATATTGGTATTTTACAGTCACGGTGACTAGTCACATTCATCTTATCTGGTCACACTGTTTGGCACTAGCTGGAGGCAGAAGTATATATTTAGCAGAATACAAATTGGTCAAAATATAAACAATAATTTTAATGTAAATAAAATAACATCACCCACTCACCTTGTCCCGCCAATTAAGAGAAAATGGTAAGCTGAGGAAAGCATGCCCTGTAGGAAAACAACAACAGCCCAACTTTGTTCCCCTTGGGACGCTTTGCAATTTTTTCGATTTATTTAGACAATTAAAGTAAAGTTGATATATGTTAATGATTTCATACATTTTCGGAAAAACTTTCTGTTGACTCCACTTTAGCGGTTTCTAATAGTAGGTGTGATCTGGAGTTCTCGCTGCTCCCTCTCCCTCTATCTGAAGCAGTGGCTCCGCCGGCGACCTTTTGCCGCCCCAGGAATGAAATCTCTGTTTCTTGCCCAACACCACAGAGTTTCTCTTCTCATCTCTTTGCAATTGTGACTTAATGCGACATCTCTCGATGACTGCGTCATGTATAACCGAAGCGAAATCCACATCATTAAACTGAGCCATCAGCAGCTTAAAGAAAGCCCAGATCTCTCCCCGCTGAGAGGAAGCAGGCGGTGCATAGTGCCTAAAAATCCAGCCATCTGTGAGAGTACTGTCCTCCGCCGAGCTGATGGGACGTGCATTGTAGGCATCGCAGACATCCTCAAAACTCAGTATGGCCTGAAGTATGAATTTCCGATATTTATTCAACTGAAGTTCACAGGTGTTGAGTTCCTGTTCCGCGTTGAGATGTGTGGGCAAAGCGTACAATTGCGTGGAGAGACCCACTAAGAGCAGCAGACGCCAAATGCTGAACATTTTCTGGTTAATCCTCGCGGCCAACTGTTGCAGGATGTGGCTCTGTCGGCCACTTATATATGCTTATCTGACACCCACACTGAAGTTGGGTGTTGACAGCACACTTTTTGAAGACCATAAAATAATTATAAAACGTTTGTCGTTTACATTTTCTAAGTCGTTACACACGAACGCTAAATAAATACGCGTATTAATAAGCCAAGCATGTCCTAAGTCCCTGCAACAAGTGTCATAAATTTTCACTGTCGTTTTTCACGCTTGAGTATATTTATTAATCCTTTCCACATAGAGAGATAAACGTGACTCTGGCTCCTGGGACTTACTCTCCACTTTATATGGCTTAAAAAAAGGACGAGGACGCTCATTAGTTTGTGGGCTGCCCACGCCCCGTTCCACCCCCTTTCTTAGCACTGGTACAAATTGCTCGCTGATTAGCAGGCAAGCGTATGAAATTAATCATATGCAAATGTTGTCAACTTTTTCTTTATTTTCCTATATTTGTGCAGCCCCTTTCTGTGTTCCTCTTTGCTGGTTTGGTCTTTAATTTACTTAAAAACGAGATAAAAAAAGTTTTCTTGAAAAATTCTACATTTGTACTTTATTGTGAATCTTTTAAATTAAAAGTCCACACTGGGATAGCTACAGCTGCCCATTTTACGAACTTAAATATGAGGAAATAGACACTCTGTTCTATTCTTGCTAGCCTTGGCTGCTTATAGTGTGACTTTTATTAAAAAGTTTGAGATTTTTCTGTGTGTACCTTGCACTAGAGAAATGGACCTACGCTTTAATCGCTGTTTACTTCATAGCTGGTCCCTCTTGCTGGTGGTTTTGAAGTAACTCTTTTTTTAGTCTGTAGCAAAGGTACATAGAGTATATTAAGTTTGTGCAAAAGTAACAGATTTTATTTTCCTTTTTTTGGAGAGAAGAAATCATTTTCGAATATATGAGGCTTACACAATCTCACAAATCTATCAGGCCTGTTCCCGTTTCCGAATTCGATTGATCGGAATTGGTGAGAGCTGTAAAGGGTCGAATGAAGGTAAAAGGGGGTTTAAAGCTAAAAGCCGAAAAACGCAGGCGGGTTTTGGAAGCAATTGACATTTTTTCATTTAACAATTCCGATTCCGAATGATTTGATCGGAATGCAAATCGGGAACAGGCTTTTATATTAGACTGGTCAAAATTTAAAATTATTCTGGAAATTGAAAAATATCCCGAAGGATTCTAAAAGTTTGACCCAAAAAAATTATATTCATATTTTTTCAGAATTTTCGTTGTAGATAAAACCATGGCAAGAGCCCTCTGAAGTTCGTAAATTTGCCTTAATTCTGGTGTCCCCGGCTTAATCGGTAAAAAGCTGAAACTTTCATTCTCTTAGATTTGATATTCTTGTTGGCGGTATAACTAATCTAAATGATCTTATATTCTCATCAGTCTTATATTGTTCTTTTAGTGCTTGGCACATCAATCGCTTTTCATCATTGGGAACTTTGGGGAACTCAAAGAAAGACAAAGCTCTAGCTTCTTTTAAACGGTACCAAATGTCAGTGCTCATTTTCTTTAGTACAATAAAAGAGGTTGCTGAATCAACGATTGCGTACACCCGAATGGACTTCAAGAAAATTAGGTCTTGGTTTGGTGCCTCCGCGGCCTTAGCGCAGCCAGTCAATACTTTTAGGTGGCTTCTGTGGTATAATTATTCACTCGCTTTTATTTGGTATGCTGTAGTTTGGCCAGCCAGCATAGAACTGACTCCGTCTTGCATTAAGCTCAGCTCGTTCAGTTACACATATACATGCTTAAGTCTAGATCAGTGGTGCACACATTTCATTTTTCGTACCCCGTGGGATACGAAGTCATAATACTGCCAGCGTCGCAGCCGACACGCGCATAGAGAGAGAGAATACGTGTGCTCTATAAAATGCACGCACACACATATGTGTGTTTGTTTGTAGCCTATATTTGACATAACAACGTTTACTTCGTGTTGCTCTGCTAGGCACACCAGCGCAAATCATGATAATGTGAGTTTGTGCACCACTGGTCTAGATATACATTCAAAGGAGCGTGGCGTTCCCAGCTAGTTATGTTAACATATTGCACATTGCTTACTTAGTAACTACTTACATACTGCTTACAAAAGGGTTATTATCCCGTTTAAGTTTGATTGAAGTCTCACGGTGTTTTGTAGCTTGCTTTGAAAATTGCGCTCAATCATTGATGGGAAAATTAGTCAAATTTCACCCGATTACGCATATTTGTGTATCGACAATGTCCGATACCTCTTGAAATAATTAAAATTAATTATTCAGGGAGCTATCGATAAAAACACAGAAAATACGGATCTAGTATTTTATCGGTATTTAATCGAGGCCTTTTTGTTGGAAGTGTAGACTGCCACCAAAGAGACTGCCAAAGGGCTTTGGCACAAAAATTGTTGTGAGTTTTTTTATAAGGAGTTTTTTGTTTTGGCAAGTCTTTGGTGGAATTGTATACTACGCTTTATCGTATTCAAATCCTGTTCGCACACTTTTGAAAAATTTATGAACAGAAATATTTTAAGCACGTCAACGCTTTAAGCTAAGTTCACGCAGGCAAATAATTTGACTAATTTTTATGAAAGTTTAGTTAAATTATCCAAATTGGCGAACTTTTCGGCCATATTTGATCAAATTATTAGTGAATAGAACCATAGTTAATGATTTAAGTCCTGCAAAATCTGCAATCATGGCTATTTAGCCAAATATTTATCAAAATTTCCTAAAAATTTGTCAAATTATTTGCCTGTGTGAACTTAGCTTTAGACATCCATCGCGCATGGTCCATTGCTCGTATTTTTCGAAATGGGTATTCCCTGAGAATAATTAATGTAAGCTCTATTAATTCTTTGTAGTCGGCACGTAAAAAATATTTCTTACGTTTTTGGCGGCAATATCTAATTGTTTTGTCACTTAAGACAACTCTCACTTTTCGTCAAGTATCCCGGTCAGAGAACTGCAAAAATCACTTTTTTCTTGATGGCGTCATGCACAAAAATTCTTACTCACATTTATTCATGTCACGAAACTCTAGACTCAACTCAACTCAATTCAAACCGCAATGGCATCGAGCGGTTGTGCCAGAGTTTTTTGATGCAACATTTTTGATCACATTTATTCACGCAACAAATATTTTCAATCAAAGAGATTCAACTCATACCGCATTCGCATCAAACGGTTAAGCTAGAACTTTTTGATCCGACACTTGTTTGTGTGTTCGATCGAACCAAATTCAGCCAACTCAGGCCAACGCATTGCGAGAGACATAGGAGAGAGAGGGAGAGGGAGAGAGAGAGAGAGAGAGAGAGAGAGAGAGAGAGAGAAGAGAGACACATATGATGTTGTTGTTGCGGGTCAGAGCGCAACAACAACAAAACACAGCTGGCGCAATGGTCATGGGCGCCAGTGTTTCTGCATGTGCATGAGTTTATTCATACGAGATGATTTTCGTTCGCTCAGAATAATCGTCGTCGAGCAAAGCGATCAAATCACCCGAACTGAATGGAATGAAATCAGAGTGCCAACAATTGAATTGAATGAGACTCAAGGGCGAGCATGATGCGCATGCAAGTTCGGAGCATTGATCGCAACGCCAGTTTATTCGGGTGTTGATTAATGTGTGAGCGATTTGCAATCGAATGAAGCCGTTCTCTGATCCCGGGCTCAAACTTAGATTTGTCAATGTTAGGCCATGCTTTCTTGAAGCGTTCAAAAATTGCCACTGTTAATCCAGAGAGTTTTTTTTACGAATTTTACATCGAAAACGGCTTTCAAAACAATTTCATAGAATTGGTGTCTACCAGAAAACGGCTTTATTGCAAATCGCTCATACAATAATCAACACTCGAATAAATTAAATTTGCGCTCAATGCATCAAACTTGCATACTACAGACGTTTGTCGTTGAGTTTAAATCAATGGTACATGTTGTTGGGACTCTGAGTATAATCATGTTCGACTTTGGCTCAACGACGCGTCGCGACGTTTAATCAGAGTGACTGAAAACCACCTCGTATGAACAAACTCTTGCAAAGACGCATTGGCGGCGAGAGATAGAGTGAGAGTGAGTGTGATTTTATTCGATGTGATTTTATTCGATGCAGAGCTTTGTTCGATGAATAAATATGAACAAAACAAACAAATTTTGGCTCAATCGGTCGATGCGATTGTAAAAATTTTTGAGTATAAGGCAATCAAGAAAAAGGTGATTTTTGCAGTTCTCTGGTGTCTATAAGCCAGTATAGAAAAAGTCATCCAAGTGTCAATAAATCTAATCTATATTTTAATAAATGTATATATATAAAAATGTATGTTTGTCTGACTGTCCCTTATGCCTGCCTAATTCCTTCATCCGGTTGTGATTGGTTTCTAGCAAAATTATAATTAAAGACATGCAAAGAGAAGGTGTCGGTCAATCGGTTTTAGGAAATTGCTTAATTCGCAAAAATTCTAATAAGAGTTTATGTTGTCATGAAGATGGTTAAATAAACGGTTAAATAGCAAGGATTTGATTGTTGGCCATTGACGACGGGTAAAAAGGAGGTGCAACTTTGATCTTACTTCGTCCTTTGGCGAAGTGCCAAACCCTGGAACAATGATTTCAATCGTTAACTTTCTTCGTTCCAGAACCTCCTTATTAGCCCATAACTTTATTTCAAGGCTTGTCAAATTCTTTAGGCCTGGATTTCAAATATTAAGTTATGGTTTCTATGCCCCTTGGAGTATACTATTTTCGACAAAAAAAAAAACATTTTTTCTGAAAATCACGACTTAGTTATAAATTTAGTCCACTTACGGCCGATCTGTACTCTCAGATAGCTGCTATGTGTCAGATAGTCTTCGATTTTACACTGCTATTTGTTAGTTTATGTGACAAATGGCTCTATGTAGAAGATGTGAAATCGGCTTTTAGTTAACATTCTTCAATTCTCTAGCGTTCCACGACTTATTTTATCTGCTACATTTACGAAACCATCACTTGGCAGCAGTCTATAAACGGTGTAGTGTAACTGCCAATAGCATTTCAACTCAGGCAATACAGTAACGCTTTTGCAGCTCTCACTCTTGACTGAAGTGTTAAACATGTGCTCTTGTCATTAATATATCTATTGATCTTTCCAGAAATTTCGATTCTGCGGTGAAGGCGATTGTCCCGATTGGGTTTTAGCTGAAATCATCTCTACCCTTTCCAATTTAAGCGTTGAAAATTTAGAACAATTAACAGATCTCGTGGCCAAACGCATTTGCGGCGAAATGTTTGAGGTAAGTAGTATTGCGTAACATAAATTCCCACCATAAGTCTTTCTAATTTTCGAATTTTTGCACAGGAAACAAAAATCAAATCCTTAACCAGCGCAGTAACAAATGAGGGCAAAACTGCCGTTGCCTGCATACACTTTATGTTGATCAACGCAGCTCGCTATAATTGCACCGAAAGCATATTTGGTGAGGAAATTCAGCAGTTGGGTCTGCCCAAGGATCATGCTGCAGCCATGTGTCAAGTGCTTAAGAAGCATACGACTTCCATACGCCAAAGATTAATTGATAAGACTTTTAGAAGTGGGTAAAAATGAAAGAATTAATAGAATTATTATACCAATTTTTATGTATTATGTTGTTGTATTTTAGTTAACGAACTCCAGAGTGTAAAGGATGTCACCTCGCCTGGCGAAACGCCCTCCAATTGTGCCACCTTGGAACTAAAAATCTCGCAAGAATTGGTAGATGGTCTTCCAAAAGATACCACGCATATTGTCAATATTGAACATTCGCATTTGAAAACACTGCTGGCCGAGCTAAAAATGGCCAGGGAAATTATGGATAAATATGAAAATAAAGATGAAACTTAGATAGAAGAAAAGAGCTGGAATTTTTTGATGGAAAAATTTTTAATGTTAAAAAGTTGACAAAAAAACGAGAGCTTTAGTTAAAGACGGCTCTAACCGACTTCGATATACCCGTTATTCATGAAAACATGTTAAACAGTGTTCCTGGGTTCCTTAGGGTGACCATCCGAAAAGTATGCGACATTTTTTTATGGTGGGAGGGGGGGTAGCGTTGGGATGGTTCACTTTTTTGCTCATAGCTTGGGAACCGTTCATCCGATCTCTATTATTTCTCGATTCATTTCGCTAATTACAAACTATCTCTAGAAGGTACGAATCGTCTATCTTCAAAACTGTAGGAGATAAAACGTTTTCCCAAATTCCGGGGGCGGGAGGGGGCGTGGCCAAAATTTGAAACAAACTTGATCTGCGTGCAGATAAAAGAAGCATTTGTCCCATACACCATCTCTGAGATCTAGGTGTTCATACAGACGGACGGAGACGGACATGTCTATATCGACTCGGCTGTTGATGCTGATCAAGAATATATATACTTTATATGGTCAAAAATTATTCCTTCTGCCTGTTACATACATTTGCACGATTTAAGTATACCCTTTTTACTCTACGAGTAACGGGTATAAAAACTATTCACAGAGCGACCGAACATTCACTGTGCTAAAAAAGGGAGAGCTTTTAAGTGACTGGCTAATTTTTTTTTTTTTGAAGATTTTTGAAAATGTCTAATAATTAGGCATGTTCTCAATTCCACTTCTTTTAGAAAAGTAAATTCCGCTTCGGTTTTGTTTTTGTGTTCTCAATTTTAAATGAATTTGCTCTCTTTTCACCTTTCGCAATCCACTGGACCAAGCGAGAATGACACTAGATCAGAGATGGGCATGCACACATATCGTTACACTTTTCACACGCATACAAGCACAATTTGCGAGCTTGAAATTCAATGCTTATAGCGTACGTGTGATTTTGTGCAGTCGGCCGAGGTAGCGCGATGCATAGGAACGTCGCGACGCGCCTATCTCTGCACTAGAGATTTTTAATTATTTTTAGTTAAAAAAAACTTTAAAAGAAGTTACAAAATCATCGCTGTTTGAACAAAAATATAAAATTTAAAAAAAATATCTTACTTGGAAGTTTTGAACCACATTTCTTGGGAAATATTTGACCGATTTTTATAATATTTTTTTTTTCGGTGAAAGCTAACACCCAAATGCACCAAATCAATTTTTGAAATCTATCAAAATTAATTTTCATATAATCGAAAACAGTTGTCGAAACTCTAAATGTGATTATCTCGGAACCACTTTTTCCAAAATGGTTGCAAAAATTTAAGGAGTACCTGTTTGACAGATTTTAAAATTTTTATTTTTTAATTGCTCCTGTATATAAATATACACCTTTAAAGTGAGCACGGTTGTAAGTTTCGATTTGTACTGACTCACTCTGACGAGTGAGTCCTCTTTTATTTAGAATTATTTCTTATTTCTATTCTTATCTAACAATGTGCGTGTAAGACATAAAGATTTGTATATAAGCTGGCTGCGTTGGTCACAAGAGTGGTGCGCATGCGTATGTGATAGGAATACATATTGTCACACACGAAGCATATTTAGTCAGCTGCCACCAGATGGTCGCTCTTAAAATAAACAACCCTTGTCAAACCGTAATTAAATCTAATGTTAGAGATGACTTATTTATGACCTCCGACGCTGATAGTGGCTCGAATTCTCGTTCCATGTTTACTTAAACAGCTCCTAATACCCACCATTCTGGTGTGAACTAGGATATTTTTTATCAGTCACAAAATATCGGAGGTAGGACCAATAGAGTGGGGAAAAAAGTCGATTTTCGAAATTTTGACTTTGAAACCCCCTTGCACACTAGTACTACATCAGTTCTGAACAAGACATCGTCTTTGTTTTCACGTTCAGATAATCCGTTTTACACGGATTCAAAAACAACAGCAGGAAATGCAAAACGATTTCTTAATTTAATTTAACCGATTACACAAGTTTACAAAAAAATGCCATTTTTTGCAACAGAGAACTTTGCAACCGTTCCTTATGTATTTTTGGCCGCTGAACTCAGATAAATTGTCCATTTTCTTCCAGCACGTCAGGTTCACGAGATATTTGCATTAGAGAGGTATTCTTACATTTGTTGGTCGTGTGGCCACATTAAGTGTCCTATTCGAACCAACTTTGTTTTAATGTAAGCTGCATTGAATGACGTTAAAGAAAAACCAAACACGAAGTTTTGATTTTGCTGATAAGTTACCAAATTTTGGACTTGAACATTAAAAATGTGGGTTTTTTTGAAAAAATTGATTTTTTTTGCAAGTTTAAGAAATTCTGTAAATTTTTCTGCTAATATTAAAAATCTTAGAAAAAAATAGTTGGTAGTCCTCTGTTTTTTCTTATTTCAATTATTTTCAGTTTTCCAATATCATTACGCTTTTAGATGTTATAGCCCAAAAACTATACAAATTTTCGACTTTTTGTGGACAACATTTACCGCCAAAATTTCTTGTAGCTTGAAAATAACATGGTAGTTATTTGTAAACCAAAGAATGGATATTAAAAAATTATTTAAGATCGATTTTTGAAAATTTTTAGACATTTTAAGGCTTAATATTGTTAAAAAAATGTAAAAATATTACAACATTTTTTAAGGTTTTTGGACAATAACTTTTAAAATCGCAATGAAATCGAAAAACTGAAAATAATTAAAATAAGAAGAAACAAAGGACTACCAACTATTTTTTTCTAAGATTTTTAATATTAGCAGAAAAATTTACAGAATTTCTTGAACTTGCAAAAAAAATCGATTTTTTAAAAAAAACCCATATTTTTAATGTTCAAGTCCAAAATTTGGTAACTTATCAGCAAAATCAAAACTTCGTGTTTGGTTTTTCTTTAACGTCATTCAATGCAGCTTACATTAAAACAAAGTTGGTTCGAATAGGACACTTAATGTGGCCACACGACCAACAAATGTAAGAATACCTCTCTAATGCAAATATCTCGTGAACCTGACGTGCTGGAAGAAAATGGACAATTTATCTGAGTTCAGCGGCCAAAAATACATAAGGAACGGTTGCAAAGTTCTCTGTTGCAAAAAATGGCCTTTTTTTGTAAACTTGTGTTATCTATCGAATAAAAACCCGTTTGTTAATGTTATTATGTGATACTTATATTTATACCCTTGCAAAGGGTACTATAATTTAGCCCAGAAGTTTGCAACGCTTAGAAATATTCATTTCCGACCCCAAAAACTATATATATTCTTGATCAGGGCGACAAGCTGAGTCGATTGAGCTTTGTCCGTCCGTCTGTCCGTCCGTCTGTCTGTCTGTTTCTAAATTTCTTCTTTTGTTTGTTTTCTTTGATCAGAATTTGAACTTTTTACGTGGGTAATAAAAGTTTTATAGCTCGGTGAACAAAATTTAACAGAAATTTGATTAATTGTTTATTTTTAGGTCATAATATTTGAAAAAACAGTCAAAACAAAAAAAAAAAAATCTACAAAAAAAATTATTTCCGCGCTCTCAGGCTGTCTTCCATCTTGAAATAAATTGTGAAATGTACATAAAAATATGCTCTTTCTGAGAAAAAATATTCGGATCAAATACAGATTGGCCCTCGCGGAGAAAAGTACAAAATACTGATTTTTTTAAAGGAAAAAAATACTTCGGATGGCTTTGGTTGAAGTCTCACATTTTTATCGAAAAGTTCACGAGAAAATAAGAAAAAACCGTCTTTGGGTCGACTAAATCCGATACACCGTTCAAAAGTTATGATTTTTTTAAAATTTCGTTTGTACCCGGTTTATCTTAAGAACTATTGAGGGTAGGGTAAAAATTTTTTGGGGTATTTTCATCTATGTATAGTGCTTCAAAATAATAGCCATTAAAAATTTTTTGGAAATAAAAAAAGTGGGGTGGCCGAGTTGATATGGAATGTCCCATGGGACAATATATATTCTTGATCAGGGCGACGAGCTGAGTTGATTGAGCTTTGTCCGTCCGTCTGTCTATCTGTCCGTCTGTCTGTCTGTCTGTCCGTCTGTCTGTCTGTTTCTACGCAAACTAGTCTCTCAGTTTTAAAGCTATCGAGCTGAAACTTTGCACAGAGTCTTCTTTTCACTGCACACTGCTAATATGTCGGAACACCGGATCGGATGACTATATCTTATAGCTGCCACAGGAACTATCGGTCGAAAAGAGGGTTTTTGTGAGAAAACTTGTTTGTTTTTAATGTAAGCGCCTTCCGCTTCGACAATTATTAGTTTAATACGCTTTTACACAGATTTGGAAGTTGTGGTCGAAATCGGATGACTATATCTTATAGCTGCCATAGGAACTATCGGTCGAAAAGTGGGTTTTTGTGAGAAAACTTGTTTGTTTTTAATGTAAGCGCCTTCCGCTTCGACAATTATTAGTTTAATACGCTTTTACACAGATTTGGAAGTTTTTGGTCAAAATCGGATGACTATATCTTATAGCTGCCATTGGAACTATCGGTCGAAAAGTGGGTTTTTGTGAGAAAACTTGTTTGTTTTTAATGTAAGCGCCTTCCGCTTCGACAATTATTAGTTTAATACGCTTTTACACAGATTTGGAAGTTTTGGTCAAAATCGGATGACTATATCTTATAGCTGCCATTGGAACTATCGGTCGAAAAGTGGGTTTTTGTGAGAAAACTTGTTTGTTTTTAATGTAAGCGCCTTCCGCTTCGACAATTATTAGTTTAATACGCTTTTACACAGATTTGGAAGTTTTGGTCTAAATCGGATGACTATATCTTATAGCTGCCATAGGAACTATCGGTCGAAAAGTGGGTTTTTGTGAGAAAACTTGTTTGTTTTTAATGTAAGCGCCTGCCGCTTCGACAATTATTAGTTTAATACGCTTTTACACAGATTTGGAAGTTTTGGTCAAAATCGGATGACTATATCTTATAGCTGCCATTGGAACTATCGGTCGAAAAGTGGGTTTTTGTGAGAAAACTTGTTTGTTTTTAATGTAAGCGCCTTCCGCTTCGACAATTATTAGTTTAATACGCTTTTACACAGATTTGGAAGTTTTGGTCAAAATCGGATGACTATATCTTATAGCTGCCATTGGAACTATCGGTCGAAAAGTGGGTTTTTGTGAGAAAACTTGTTTGTTTTTAATGTAAGCGCCTTCCGCTTCGACAATTATTAGTTTAATACGCTTTTACACAGATTTGGAAGTTTTGGTCAAAATCGGATGACTATATCTTATAGCTGCCATAGGAACTATCAGTCGAAAAGTGGGTTTTATTTAGAAAAATTGTTTGTTTTAATGCTGACGTTCGTAAACTCTGATGTATTAAAACATTTGCAAGGGTATAAAAACTTCGGCAAAGACGAAGTTAGCTTGACCTTCTCGTTTTTGTGTATTTTAATTCTTTGTAAAACTTTGAAAAATTACACCCGAAGATTTTTGCTTTATAGCCATATCCGGATAAAAATAGTTTCAATTAAATTTCGATTTTAATTTAATCCAAATGACAGATGATGGAATCCTCTGTAGCCTGTTTCACACATATATCGGGGGTTGAGGCATCACAAAAGCTATCAGGCGGACACCTTCCGGTGACATTTGTTGGTGTGGTGGCACCATAACAAAAATTAAACGTAGTCCGAGATGTACAGGTAAACACATTATTGATGTCGCATCGGCCACAGCTATCCATATCTCCACAACTGGCTGGTATCTCGCTACGCTGAAAGCATATAATTGGCTGATCCGTGCAAACTAAACCCTCGGTGCAGGTAAAAGTCTGATCGGTGTATGGTTTGGATTTGCCAAAGCAAAAATGATACGAGGTTTGATTTATGCAGGCGACACCATTCGACTGGCATACATTGCAGTCGCTCCAGGCCAAGCTGGTCAAGTGCAGCAGGGCCACAAGGAGAGGCTAAACAGGATAATAAAATTAAAGACGAATCCAGTTGGTAAGGATTTAGCTACGTACCACACAAATAGCATAACTGATCGACATTTTTGTAAGACGCTTGCTTAATGAATGATCCGCCATTCATTTAACATGGTATATTTTATAGTCTGAAATGTGGGTTTATGGAGCCATTAGGTTCACGAGTGATACCTTGGGGAATCTATTTGTTTTCCTAATCTTTATAAGCGCCGAATTCACACCCCAGCCTTGAGCACTTATAAAAGGCAATTTCGCGCTCATTTACACATGGGGAAATCAACAGAATTCACAACTATTTTGGAATTGCAACTGAACAGTCAAGCAATGTGCTCTCTTAGTCCGATATCGGTGAGTCAGGGCCATCATAAACTGGGTATTTATATCCAGTACTTGGTGCTGCTCCCATTTCTTTGGACGACCTTAGCAGAACCCAGATGCAATGAGTGCTTTGACTCAGGTATAGCCTGCTTGGATAGTGTAAACTATGCGACTTGTAACTCTGGAAAGCCCACCGAAAATGTTTTTTCCTGTGAAACCGGCACTGTCTGCACAATCGATGATGAGATTTGTGTTCCACCAGTCGGGGATATAAGTGCCGCATGCTTTGGAAATACATGTTCCAATTGCGCCCCTACCGATGGACTTTTTGCCTGTGTGAGTGAGGAGCATTATGGCTTTTGTTATGGCCAAGATGACATTGTTGAAAATAGCATACGCAAATGTCCAGATGGAAGCTACTGCAGTTTGGAGAGCAGTTTGGAAGGCTGGAGCTATTGTTCACCCAAAAGCTCATCAGTTGTAAGTAGCTGGAGAATGTCGATGATATTAGCTATAAATGCTGTGATTTCTATCCTACAGCCATCTTGTGTGTCAAAATATACAACAACGACCTCAATGGATACAGATACCACCTTCACGGACTTTACTACAGATTCTACAACGGGGGATACAACTTTTTCTCCGACGGCCTCCACTACTTCAGATACTTCACAGGAATCTTCCACATATACAAGCGATGCTTCTACAACTGAATCTATCACAGATTCGTCAGACGATTCTACTTCTTCCCAATCAACAGAAAGTACTACAAAAGACTTCTTAAATGATTCTTCCACTTCAGAATCTACTGAATCTACCACTACAAATTCTCAAAATGATGATACTACAGTATCCACACCCTCAGATTCTTCAGATGAATCTTCCATATCTACAAATGATGCGTCTTCATCACAATCTACAACCTCCGATTCTTCAGATTTTTCTACAACCGCAACAGATTTTTCGAGCGATTCTTCTAGTTCTTCTACTTCAGAATCTACAACTACAGATTCTTCACACGATTCATCGACTGATTTCTCAACACCAAATTCAGAATCTACATCCACAGATTCTTCCTACGATTCTTCTACCTTAGAATCAACGACCACAGATTCTTCAAACGACTCTTCAAGTGTCCAATCTACAGAATCGACCACTTCAGATTTTTCAAATGATTCTTCCATATCTACAAATGATGCTTCATCACAATCTACTACCTCCGATTCATCAGATTTTTCTACAACCACAACAGATTCATCTAGTTCTTCTTCTTCAGAATCTACAACTACAGATTCTTCAAACAATTCATCGACTGATCTTTCAACATCAAATTCAGAATCTACATCTTCTACTTCAGAATCTACGACCACAGATTCATCAAACGACTCTTCAAGTGTCCAATCTACAGAATCGACCACAACAGACTCATCGAATGATTCTTCTAGTTCAGAAACCACAGATCCATCAAACGATTCCTCTAGTTTCCAGACAACTGAATCTACTACCACCGATAGTTCAAATGGCTATACCACTTCAGAATCTACAACGTCATCCACAGGCTCTTCGAACGATTCTTCGACTCCGAATTATTCTTCCGCTTCACAATCTACAACTCCGGATACTACAAATGATTCTTCTACAACCACATCCCAAAACACAGAATCAGAAGCAACAGATTCGTCAATATCATCCACGGAATCCCCATTTGATGCAAACTCCTATTGTGACGGCTTACGTAAGAGAGGGTATTTTCGGGTTGAGTCTGATTCGACATGCAAAAAGTACGTACATTTATTCTAATATGAAAGTTATCCCTAATTGTGCATTTCCAGCTATGTATACTGCTACAAGCTGTCCAGTGATTACTTGGGTTGGCTATATCGTTGCAACACCGATGAATTTTACAATTCGGAAAGGAGTTTATGCCAAAAAGAACGACCTGAGAATTGCTAAGCTTAAAAATGTAAAAAATATATAAATTTCCAATAAATAATATATATTTATAACCAATACATAGTTAGATGCAAGAAGCGGGCTTTTTAGAAGAACAGTAGATGGCATTCTCTCCAAACCATTGGTTTTCAGGACAGTCTACTTCATAGCCCATCCAAGTCACTCCATCCAAGTGACAAAAGTAATACCTATTTGATTATAAATAATAATTAATAATTAAATGCAAAATATTCTACAATTTTTGAATTTACTTCGTGCAGGTGTTGTCCATTTCACTCTTATAAGACCCTTGCTTCTTTGTTTCTTGGCAAAAAGTGAGAGCATCGCGAGGTACTTTTTGGGTTGTTGAGTCTGAGTTGGTTGTAGATGTAAGGAAAGTAGTCTGCGATGAATCGGTGGCCCAAGTAGACCCTAAAGTAGTGAATGTTTCCGTTGTCCCATAAGTTGTTGACGAACTTGCATTGGGGTCTGTTTCTCCATCATTCACGCTTCGACATGCCGCAGTTTTGCTTGTCTTGGGGTAGCAAATATATTTTCCATTTGTGCATTGGTAGTCTTTTGGGCATATTATATCATCTCGAGTTGGAGTACCTATATATTTTCAACTTTAATGTACCTACAAATTTTTAAACACACATGTGTGTACACACCTTTGATACAGACGGAGAACGCAGTTTCATTATGGCAAGCTGCTTGACTAGCTGACTGACAAGTATTGCACTGATTTTGGCCCAGTATATTTACTGGAAGTAGTGCAGCTATTAATACGACGGCTACCACCTAGAAATCACATGAATTCTATAAACACAATATTTTTCTTCAAAAAAACTTATTTGGCTTACAGAAAACAGCATTATAGAACGAGAAGAAGAACAACCTGTTACAGGTAAACGATTATGAAAAACTGATTTGTCTTTCAGTGTGAATATTCCTTTTCAATGTGTTATTTTGATAATGTATTCCAAGAACTTTGTTTGTTTATTTAGCATGATAAATTTTTATGCTAGGCGTCATAAACAAAATAACAACAGCTTATAAAAATACAAATTAGATGACACACCCATTGTTATAGACAGCACTCGAAAAACATTAGACACATTCCTTACTCAAGTCACCAAAATTGTTTTATCCAAGTATCATTTACTCTTTTTAACAGGGACCGTAAATAATGATTACTTTCTGTATTTTTAGACCAAAAATTCACGCGTTTGGAATAGCCGTAGAAGAAAAATTTTTATACCAGAATTATTATTTTATGATAATCTATGCAAATCCACCATGCTTTTTTTTTTGTAGGTTTTATCGATATTGCTCATTGGTAATGATTATTTTTATGAGTTTTATTTTTATTGATCAAAAATAATCATTATTGTTGAGTTTTAAAAATATTACTTAAAAATAACACTGTTCTACAGGGAAAAGTATCCCGAGTATCGTTAACAAATTATTACTCATGCTGATTACGAGATGGTAAGTCAAAGCCATATCTTATTTTCCGTTTCCCAGATATTCGCGAAAAACTAAGTTTCCGAATTTTTGCCGGTTAAGAATTTATGTAGCCCACACTAAGCAATCATTGCTAGTTTTATGAAGCTTCTAGGATGGAACGTATATCAATGCAACTGAGAAAAATCAAACACGCCATATAACTATTGCCAATGGTGTGAATATTGACCTTCAAAGTCAAATTTTACTTGATTTATAGCAATTTTGTAATTTTCTTCAAGCCATTGTATATTTTGTTTGTAACGCAGAGAAGGAAGCATCTCCGACAACATAAAGTATATATAAATCTGTATGCCCGACTGACAGACTGACATATTATCAGCGCACAGCCTAAACGGCTTATACTACAGGTTTGAGATTTGGCATAGACCTTCGTTTAGTTATGCAGGCGCGCACTAAGAAAAGAAAATTTGGAAAATTACACCCGGAAAAGACGAAAAAGCGTCAGAAAAGTTTGTATGGGAAAAATTTTATTTTTCATCCGATTGACTTGAAACTTGGTTTGTAAGCATAATACGCGAAATGATTCGACACGTGTTTTCCCGATTTCGGAAAAACTGGCATCGAGGAAAATGGCCGGAAAATTCTGCAGGCAAAAAAACAATTTTTCATCCGATTGGCTTGAAACTCGGTTTGTCTGTGTAGAATACGAAATAATTTGAAATGGATTTTTCAATGTCGGAAAATCCGCCCCCATGCGTAAAGTTCCCGGAAATTCTACATGAAAAATACTATTTTTCACCCGAGTGACTTGAAACTCGGTTTGTAAGGTCAAAATGAGAATTCATTTGTGTTTTCCTTTTCCGATGTTGAAAAAAACCGCCGGGATGCCCACTGGGAAGTGGATGAGATGTGGGTGGTAAGTTGTTTTGGAAGTGGGTGGGATGTGGGCGGGAAGTGGGTGGTATGTCGGTGGAGAGTGGGTGGGATGCCGATGGGAAGTGGGTGTGCACTGGTTCTATACTGTTGAAGACGCAGCGAAGCGCGAAGAGTTATTTGCTAATAAAACAAAAATATTCTTTCATGGTTGTCTATAACAAACAATGATTTGTAATGTACACACACTACGCTTCACAATTTCAACCCAAATTTATACAACTGACACGCGGACGAAGTCGCGTCGGGTTTTGCTAGTATATATAATCTTGATCAGCATGACGAGCTGAGTTGATATAGCCATGTCCGTCTGTCCGTCCGTCTTTTGTTTTCAGTGCTATCGCTCCCAACGCTCGTATTTATAAGTTTTCAATGACTTCACATAATTTTAATAAGATTTGTCGAAATCGGACAGCTATATAGTATAGCTCCCATACAAAAGATAGGTTTGGAAAAAAGTATTAGTAATAAAAACTTTTTTGTTTTAAATGTTATCGCTCCCAAAATTGTTACTGATCAATACTATATGCTACCACACAATTCTGTCAAGTTTGATCCAAATCGGATGACTATAGCATATAGCTGCCATAGAAACGGTCGGTCGAAAAAGTAGTTTTAGTAAAAAAAATTTTTTTTAACACTTCACTGTTCAGTTATGAATATATAGATGAATATCTTGTATAGCTGCCATAGAAGAAACTGGCAGACATATGCCTTGCGCAAACATAGCAGATAGAGTCCGGTGAGTTTAAGCACTCTCGCGGCATTTTAAAAATTTAAAAACAATTAAAAACTGAATTTCAAAAGAGCCTACTGACACAAAATTATGTTTGTTTGTTTGCTCGAAACATGTAAAATATACATCTTTCTTTTTAATTTATTTACGGTTTCTTGCCCATCAATCGAAAATTTGGTTTATGGCCCTCGATAGGGGAAAGATCAACCTATTTATCTAAATTTTCACACGCATTATTCCGTTAAAGATAGCTTTTTAATATATTTTTTAAAGTTGCCGTTTTAGACATTTTTAACAATTCGACTGTGTTATCCATCCTGATGCTGTAGTTTTTTTATACCAGTTAACCTTAAGCGTGTTGTCAATCCTGTGCACTGCTGCGTCTAAAAATGGTAGTTTGTTGTCAGCTTCCTTGTGTTATGAATTTTGCACCTGTAGAGTTGTTTGGAAGTCCTCTTCTCTGACTATCGCAAAGAGATCGTCAACATATTTGGTTAAGAGTCTGGTGGTTTTAACCCTTTTGAGGACTGCTTCCATGGCTATATTAGCTAAAATCGGTGACGCTGGAGATCCAATGGAGACCTTTCATACAGTTCTTCTTTAAACTTGAAGAGTCGAATCTCGTTTATACAAAAAGTTAATGCTCCCAGAAAAAGTGTATTTTGGCATATTCGTGTGGCTCATGATTAAATCCCATTTGCCACGAATTACGTCAATTACCAGGTCAGTGGGGATACTAGGGAATAGTGATATTACGTCGAAAGAAATAAGTTACTCATCGTCAAAAATGGAGTTTTTTAAAATTTCGACATTAACAGCGTCCGGCAAACCACATCTTATTTGCCTAGTCTTAAATTCTGTTGCGTTTGTTAGTGACGTTGAATGTGGAGTGCTTCTACAAATGGACGTTTTTTAAAAGAACTTGACGGGGCCGGATATGATTTACATAGATGGTACGAAGGAGAATTAATCATAAAACAGATTGGTCTGAGAGAAGTGTCTTTTTTATGGATTTTTAGTAATCCATCGATTTCTTTTGCTCCTTGAAATCAGATCTAGTTTAAAAAATTGGTCTACGATTTCATTGTTTTTCGTTTGTAATTTTGAGGTTGTCCTTCCTTATAATCCTATATGGGCATTTCCACAGTCGCGAACGCGACATTTGTACGACTTTAAATTGCACTTTTCAGTTATGAATATATTGTATAGCTGCCAAATAACAAACTGGCAGGCATATATCGTGCTCCAGGGGTAAATAAACATCGGTCGAGCCGAAGTTAGCTTTTAATTTTTTTAAATTCTAGAAGGATTACATGCATACGTGCTTACACACGGATCTCATTCTTATTATATTATGTATTCAATCTTTTACTTTTAACGGCTTATATCAATAAAAGTAAATCCTAAATTATTTAGTGTTCTTTTAAAACAAAAACAGCAGAGCGTAAGAAACTCGGCATATATTTCCCAAATTATCCAGATTATATTTTTTATATTGCTACTTTGCCAGCTTTTTTTATTGGTGTTCGCTTACTTTATCTTATAATTTATATAAAAAGGCATGCATAGATAACAACATACTAATTTTATATACAACCCTCTGGTTTTGTGCTTCCACACATACGCTCAGTCTCATCAAAATACGCATTCTTCTTACAGGATTTTTTTAAGGGCTTAAAGCTTCCATTTGAGGCGTAACATAAAATGTAACTGAAAATAAAAGAAGTAACATAAATTTTTAATCTATTGGGGTTTACTCGTCAAATTGGTTATCAGGTAATCTGTTTGTAAATTCAATATAATCTTTTAAGTGAATATCTTGATAATTGTTGTGTAATCAAGTTTGTATAGTTTAAGAATTTTGATCACAGGTCTGTTTAAATTTAAGTCCCATACCTTATCCTCTACTCCCCTGCTTCCCAGATAGAGGAAGCAGCTTAACGAGTGTAACTAACACATAAAAATCTATATTTATTTCAACCAAGTGGACTTGGAAACCCCTTATACCCTATACACAGACCAGAAATACATGTGGAAGTTTTCTATCGTCACTGTTGCAAAAGTTGGCCTTCTTTTGTAAACCTGTGTAGTTTAAAATCTAAGGGATCGGAAACCTTAAGATTTTCAAGCCGAACAAGATTGTGTTAGAAAATTTAAAGCGGTGTCGGAAAGCGATTGGATAGAAATTTTGATATATAATATATAAATTTTCAATATTTACGTTGTGCATGTGGGATCATCTTCATTTTTAGCATTGATTTGTTTGATGGCTTGCTGACAGGTTTTTTCAGCACTCCACGGCTCTGGTGTACTTGTTGCAAGCTCCAAAGTAGTAGTTAACTCTTCAGTAGTTTTAGTTTCTCCATCGTCTGGAAAAGGTTCCTGACGCAGCTTGCAAGTGGGTTCAACATTTTCATAACATATGTTTTTTCCATCAGTGCAGAAATGATTCAGAGGGCACTCAATAAAACTATTAGTAGCTCTACCTTTAAACGAAATAAATCATATACACGTAAGTGTTTCTTATTGCCAGTAATTACCTTTTGTGCATATGGAAAAGCTGGTTTCATTGTGGCAGGCTACATTGGTGGTTGATAGACACACATCACAATTGGCGGCCAAATATTGAACCAATAGCTTCAATTTAACAAAATATTGTTAATTTTGACCCTGGTTGAGCTCTTGTATAGTTACCAATGGAATAAACACAGTCAGCCACATAATTTTTCACACTAAAATGCTGAGTACAGAAGATGCTGCTTATATTTATGTTGTAGACGGTCGAGATGGTTTTATCTATATCGCAAGCAAAACAAGGTATTTATCTGTTTTGTTTTTATTGCATTTCTTAGGCTCGCTTTAATAAATAAATGTACATTAGCGTAATATAATAAAAAAATATATGTATGTATATATGTAGATATTCACAAATTGAAGGCGCATTTGTTAATAAGCATGGTGTATAATAGTATGTGTCGGGATAGGGTCTTCACGACCTGATCTTTTTCCCCCCAAGTCAGACATAATTAGTTTTATAAGCGCAGTGAATCTTAGTGCGCGTCTCTGCCCTGTTGCTTCAGCCAAAAACAAAGTCTTTACCGCGCTTCGCGTCGCGTCACTTGCGCACACACTCACACACTAAGCTACACTCGACGTCAGCTTCAGCTGTCGTCTCGCTCTAACAGTCCTGTATAACGACACTTGCCTTCGAGTAACGACACTTGCCTTCGTGTTATACAACACTTACCAACGATCTAACGATCAAGGCGCGCAATGCAAATTATACAGAGGAACTTATCCCCGACATATGCATTTAACATAGGAATAGTTTTGAGTTGAGTTTACAACTAGTTTAATAAATTTTATTTAATTTGTTCTGTTCTTTTTATATCCAGACCTAGTTGTATCCTGATTTCGTTTAGGTTTAGTTTTTGTGTTCTCAATTCCCAATAAAATTTCTTTCTTTTTACTTTTTGAAGCCACTGCTCCATGATACAATTAGGACAGGTTAGGTACTCTTTGACTGCGGTCTCAGCTCGGTCCACAAAATTTCAGGCGTAGTTGACATTTGAAGAATAAGGTTGTGTGAGCGGACGTATTTTTGCTATTTTTTTTTTTTTTTACCGACGGGATTTTTAAGGTGAGGGTTTCTTCTTCACAGATCGTTTTTTTGTTTTTGTGGTTTCAGCATTGTATTTATACACTTAAAAAGTGTACTATAATTTTGCCCAGAAGTTTGCAACGCATAGAAGGAATCATATATCGTTACAATTCTTTAAATACCTACATTCAAAATAGGCTACTTCTGTGTCGATGCAGCGCTTTTAAGGCGTCACTGAAGGCATTCTCCGGAACAGCCTTGAGAGCCGCGGTGCATGCTGTTTGGATCCCCAAAATGCTTGACTTTCATCGGTTCAGCTCGGATCAATTTCAGGTCGTCACTGAGCACTTTTGGGACACCTTACGCATATTCAAATTTTCCGTCACAATGTCATGAACCACAGAGTTGGGTAAATTTAACATCTGGGCAATTGAAGGAATACTTAGTTAAAAACTTAGTTCAAAACTTTGCGCACTCGAGTTACATTGTCGAAGGTCTCCCAGCACGGTCTTTACCGGCGACCTCTTCCCGGTCCTCCAAAAAGGCTTGGTGCCACCGAGGCACAGCGCCTCTTGCTAAATCAACATCTGGGTATGCATGCTTGATCATATCAAACGTCTCTGTCGCAGATTTACCGAGTTCCACACAGAATTTAATCGCGCTGCATTTTCGGCTAGCACCACTCACAGAAAATTTAATTTTTAAACAGTTGGCGTAGACTTGGTAGACCATGACCATTGAAAAAACTGTTTTTTATATAAAACTAAGTCAAAATGACAATTAGAGACAAAAATTAAGGATCTAAAAATAGTACGGATTCCTACACCACAGTGGGAAAAACATACCCCGAATTGGTTTATAAATCCAAAAATCTTTATTCTTGTAAATTCATTTCATCCCCCTCAAAGTTGTCTCCCCCGAATGCATTAATGCAAATGGTCACTTAAAATGGGCTCACTTTGTCAAAATTGATCTTAGTTCACCGACCAAAAATTCAATTCAAATTCGACAACTTTTAAAATATAACGGAGAATTCGTTGACGAAATTTCGATTAGGTAAACGTGCCGTATACTTACTAGTTGAAGGGTTTTCGCAGAGGTTAAAACATGAACTAAAATTTTTATATATTTTAATTTATTATGTACACCCTAAAAGCAATTATTTAAGATGGTAGCAGTTCTGCTTCTTATCAGCGTCCACCCCAATGTACACATTTTGTATAGTGGAAACAGGCTATTGTACAATTTTTTCCATTCGAATAGTTGATTCTTTTAAGATGTTTATTTTAAAACTATAAATCTTAATGTGGACGTTGACTGATCTACATATGTACCGGGTTTGTCCTAAAGGTAATAGGGCTGAGCAAATCCAAAGTGAAAACGATGCTCATTGTCTTTTTTGACATCAAAGGCATCATACACTATGAATTTGTTTCTCCTAGACGAACCGCCAACGCCAAGTTTTACATGAAAGTGCTAAAGAGTATGTTGCATCTTATTCTCATTATATTAAGTATTCTTATGTTACCTTTGGCTTAACGGCTTATATCAATAACGATAAATGAAACTGGAAGTGGGATGACCCTAATGTGTAGTGTTGAGCGGGTTGTCTTAAGCGTGTAAAAGTTTCTGTTGTTCTAGTTGGTTCTCCAGACCTGTATATAATAATTTTAGGATTTTGACAAGCTCTGTAGAGTTAAGCCATTTTAGCCACATCCTAACTTGTTTAGGTTTCTTTTAAAAGAATAAAAACATCACAGCGTAAGAATCTCTGCATTTACTTGACAAATTATGTGGATTATATTTAATTATGCTTTTTTGCTAACGTATTTTATTAGGGTTTGCTTACGTTATCTTATAATTGATATACAAAGGCATGCATATATACAAAATTTATATACAACCCTCTGGTTTTGTGTTTGTGCACATGTGTTTAGTCCCATCATAAAACTGATTCTTCTTACAGTGTTTTAATAATGGTTTAAAGCCTCCATTTGAGTGGTAACAATAAATGTAACTGAAAAATGAAAGAAATAAAACAAATTGTTAAGCGTTTGGGGTTTAAATCAAGTTAATCTATAGGGACTGGTTATCAAGTAACCTGTTTAAAAGTTATTACAAATTAAAAATTCAAAATTGATACAATATTTTGTATTACTCGCAAGTTCGCAAACCTCTGAAACTCGGGAAAAACTCTGTCCCGAAGGTAAATGCACGTGTGAATTGTCCATACAAGACTGTCGATTTATCCGCACAAAGCGTATAGAAAAAAACGAAGTCTACACTCAGCTTGATATCATGCAGTTTTGATGTCAAATTACAGTAAGACGGAATATTCTTGGATCCAAAGTCAAGCATGCATTTTTGAATTAAGTCGAGTGGACAAGACATTCGCTTAGAAAACGTCGACGTCGTGGGATCGAGTCCCCATGGGAGCATCATTTTCTTTTTTTTATTTAATCCTTAAAAGGATTTTATCGTCAATATAACACGAAAGTTCGAAGTCAAGATCAATTGTCTTCCCGTATGAGAGCTGTTTTCATCTAGGAATTCATTGCAGACAAGTGGTGCCCAAACTATCAAGCTTTGCGAATGTGTGTGTAGCAGCGAAACACGAAGTAAACGTCATTATGTCAAATATAGGCTACAAACAAACACACAAATGTGTGTGCGTTAGACCGTACATGCCTTACATGAAAAGTAATTTTTTGTCTAGTTCTTTGCACAAATGGCTCAAAAAATTCGTTATTTATAGAAAATATGTCAAAAATCCAAATCGATATTTTGAGATTGATGGCCTCGGAAGGCTTTAAAGGTCAAATCTATTTTGTTTTTGAGCTACTGGAAACGTCATGTAGGCAGACAAAATTTGTGAAAGTAAATAAAATATTTCAACAGCGTACAATGATCAGCCACGGACGGCCAATGATGATTTGCTGATTAGGCATACTAACCTTCAAACTACAAAATAGTATGTAAAGGAAAATATTCACTATCAACTAGCCTGTAGATTTATAAACAGTGTGTTTACTAAAATTTAGTTTTTATAAAAAAAATAGGTCAGCTGACGGTCGCGTCGTCAGAGGTATCACACCTGCTATAATCACAAATTAATTGTCCCTTTAAAGGTCTCGCCTTGACATTAATTAATAAGGAAAAGAATTTAAAGCCAAATAAATTGAGCCGTTGAATCGCTTGAACGTATTTAGAGTCCGGTGGTGCGTGCTATTTACAGAGCACACGTATTCTCTCTCTCTATGCGTGTGTCGGCTGCGACGCTGGTAGAATTATGACTTCCTATCACACGGGATAGGGCAATTGACATTTGGGCACCACTGTTTTAGACCCATGATTTCTTGGTGAAAATTTCTTGTTTCTCGTTTCAGAAAACTAAGTCATTTAAATCTTAAATTTATCCTATTGTAATGATAAGATATAATGCACTAATGGACATTAGTAGTTTTATGGTGAAGACGTTCCTTCAAAACTTTTCAGTTTTCTTTAAAAATTCTCAGTTTCTAGGTCAAAGTCTATGACTCGGTCTAAAATTCGGTTCTCGGGCGGGTTCCTTTATATTTCGAACTTAAGTTTTTGGTTCGAAGATTGGTTTTTGAATTCATAGATTATTGGGACAATTTTTAGTAAAATCTAAGACATACTTTTGTTGAGATAATAGCGTCCAGCTCACGAAGCAATTAAAAACTTTAATCAGTACCCGAATGAACCACATTCAATATAGTTATAACTTGTACGTTCTCTGTCACAGCTTACAAGAGTGTTTGGACTTTAAAATGAAGGGCTTTTGTCAAATTCTATGTACATAAATATACAGATTGAACTGCCTGACTTATGCTTCAGTTTGGTAGGTGAACAGTTTAGAAGATTCGTATCTGGGGTCCGGTTCGATTGACCCAAAATCAAGAACCAAACCGGTTCTCCGGTGTTCGGTTTAGCGCCGGTTTGCAGCATTGATTACGCGCAAATAGAAAATATTGAAAGGGCTTGTTAAAGGAATTTCCAAAACCTAATTTTCACATATTATGCGAATGTAAATTTGAAGCTCGCTATTTTGTCCGTTCCTAAGAATAGTTTATAAAAGATTCTAAATTTCAGGTCGGGTTTTTGACGAGACGTTATTTACAACATTCGAAGATGAATTGAATATAAACGAGAGCGTAAGTTAAAGTCGGCTCTAACCGACTTCGATATACCCGTTACTCATGAAAAAACATGTTTAACAGTGTTCCTGCGTTTCTTAGGGTGAACATCCGGAAAGTATGCAACTATTTTTTAGGGTGGGAGGGGTGGTGGCGCAGGGGGCTTGGTTCACTTTTTTGCTCATAGCTTGAGAACCGCTCATCTGATCTTTGTCATTTCTTCGGCAAATCGTCTGGCTAATTACTAACTGTCTCTAGAGTTGTCTATCTTCAAAACTGTAGGAGATAAAAGTTTTTTTCCAAATTGCGGCGGCGGGAGGGGGCGTGGCTAAAATATGAAACAAACTTGATCTGTGTGCAGATAAAGGAAGCATTTGTCCCATACATGTCAAACCTCTATCTCTTACCATCTCTGAGATCTAGTTGTTCATACAGACGGACGGACGGACGGACGGACATGTCTATATCGACTCGGCTGTTGATGCTGATCAAGAATATATATACTTTATATGGTCGGAAATGATTCCTTCTGCCTGTTACATACATTTGCACGACTTTAGTATACCCTTTTTACTTTACTAGTAACGGGTATAAAAAGTGGTCTGGATCTGACTTGACAGAATGACACCATTTGGAGAGGAATGTGGACGGGGTTGAATTTGATCGGTGCCCTAAAGATTTTCGGGCCAAAAGAGATTGTTTTAGAAAATTTAGAGCGGGATTTTAAATGAATTGAATAAAAAATTTGTCGCCGAGATCAAGAACTTACAGAATATATTTGGATTCGGGACGGAGTCGAATATAAAAATATTCAATATATACCTTGTGCATTTAGGATCATCTTCATTTTTAATAAAGATTGGGACGATAGCTTGCTGACAGGATTTTACAGCACTCCACGGTTCTGATGTAGTTGTATTTAGCTCGAATGTAGTAGTTGGCTCCTCAGTTGTGGTGCTTGCTTCCACAGTTGTTGAACTTGGTTCTTGAGACATAAGAGTGCTTGTCGATACGTATTCATAGATACTAGTTGTACTTAAGGTAGTTGCAGTTTCTTCATCGTCTGGAAAAGGTTTATTTGTTGATATTTCCTGCCGCGATTTGCAAATGGGTTCAACATTTTCATAGCAAATGCGTTTTCCATCATTGCAGTAATGTTTCAAAGGGCAGTGAAACAAATTATCAGTAGCTCTACCTTTGAACGAAATAAATCATATACACGTAAATGTTTCTTATTGCCAATAATTACCTTTTTCGCATATGGAAAAGCTGGTTTCATTGTGGCAGGCTATATTGGTGGTTGATAGACACACATCACAATTGGCGTCCAAATATTGAACCAATAGCTTCAATTTAACAAAATATTGTTAATTTTGACCCTGGTTGAGCTCTTGTATAGTTACCAATGGAATAAGCGCAGTCAGCCACATCATTTTTCACACTAAAATGCTGAGTACAGAAGATGCTGCTTATATTTATGTTGTAGACGGTCGAAATGGTTATCTATATCTCAAGCAAAACAAGGTATTTATCTGTTTTGTTTTTATTGCATTTCTTAGGCTCGCTTTAATAAATAATTGTACATTACGTGTTATTTGCGTAATATAATAAAAAATTTATGTATGTATATATGTAGATATTCACAAATTGAAGGCGCATTTGTTATTAAGCATGGTGTTTAGTAGTAGGCATTTAATATAGGAATAGTTTCGAGTTGAGTTTACAAATAATTTAATAAATTATATTTGATCTGTTCTGCTCTTATTGAATTAAAAATGTAAGCGTTAAATACTGCAAGTAATATGGACGTTGTAATGGATATATTCTGGCAGCTATAGTAGATTACTTGTGCACCTAGGATTGTTGATATATCAAAAAGGGTAAATAAAGAATTGACCGTGTTAAGTGAATCGTTATAAATACCTGCACAAAGATAAAGGTGAAAAAAAAACTAAACCAAGAAAAATAGCAACAATTTTTTTTGGTAACAAAAGATTTGAAGTTAAAAGCTCAAAAAAAAAAGAAATTTATACTTAATATAGATGGACAAACCCCAATCTAAGGCGGCTGGCAATAAAGCCAACGTTGTAAATGCGATAAAAATTGTGGATCACACTTAGACTCAATTTACTTATTATTGCTCATTCTCTTCATACTGGTTGCTGCAAACACAGTACTTAAAGTTTACTTGATCCATAAGAGATCAACTAAAAGAACGATACATAAGCAGAGGCAACGACCTCGACAAAATTTAAAATCGAACCCAATAAAAATAAAATAAAATATATATGTAAATATACTTCATTCATTCATGCTGTACGCATAGAAAACAAAAATTAAAATTTTTAATTACTTTTTGTCTCGAACAAAAATAGTCTTTCTTATAATGACACAACTAATTAGAAAAACTTTTGAGGCAAAACCCTACTTCAGTATTAGGACAATACAACTATTAACAGAGCAGGAACACCCAATTTCAGTATATGAATTTGAACTGAAATATATAGAAAAATTTCTCTCTATTAGCCCATTGCAACAAAACGCAAAAGGGAATAATACTAACCACTATACACCGGGGAAGAACACTCGTATTCGATGTTGCGTTGAAACCTTAAAAAACAAACAAAAAAAAACAAAACCAAAACAACAATAAAAGAAAATGGAAAATTTGGATACAGCAATTAGACGAACCAACACTTCAGAAAGCAATAGAAGGTTGTCCCTCAGCCGGCCCGAAGCCAATCACTATTGCCGAGTACCAAGCTCGACAAAGAGAGAAAGTGCAAAACGGGATAGAGAACAGGAAGAGCCGTTAATCCAAATACCAGAAACACTCCCTCCTAAAAGACAGCAGGCCAGGGAAAATCTTAAAAAACTTAACGACACTCTTAGAAAGAAAAACAAGTGGGACAAATGAGTCTAACTTGGGCAGAGATAGCAGGGGAAGTAACCAAAAACAGGATCGAATTCGATAAAGCATACAAATGCATTAATAACGAGAGCGTAAGTTAAAGTCGGCTCTAACCGACTTCAGTATTCCTGCGTTCCTTAGGGTGACCATCCAAAAAGTATGCAACATTTTTTAGGGTGGGAGGGGTGGTAGAGAGGGGGGTTTGTGTCACTTTTTTGCTCATAACTTGAGAACCGTTCATCCGATCTTTATCATTTCTTTGGAAAATCTATTAATTTTTTTTATCTATCTCTAGAAATTTGGCGATAGCGTCATTTATGGCTGTGAAGCTACCTGCCTGCATGATAAGTTTTACCTTATCAATAGAGCAGTTGGATGTCATGGCTTTTACAGCGTTTTGTACACTATATTTTGATGCTAACTCAGGAGTAAGTTCATCATTTATGTAGGCGCCTTCTAGACTATTTGCTAATTGCTCAATTTCTTTTGTGTACTGATTGGCAGTTTTATTTTTCTGCTGGAGATTCATTTATTTTACTGAAATAACTTCAACTGATTCTCCTTTAACGGAAATTTTTATTTTGGTGATTATTTGACTTATGGTGCTTTCTGTACCAATTAAATTTCTTGCATGTCCTTTTATTTTTGTTTTGATTAAAGAGATTGTAGTTGTCTCATGGGTATCCTTAATAGATTCAACCAGAGATAATGCGTTTAGAAAGCTTTGTAATTTTTCGGCTTTGCCGTCAAAATCTGGGATCAGACTTGAGGCTGTCTTGAGGAATTAAACCTGGGTCTGTGCCTCATGGCACTGATTTTTCGTCTGTAGGAGTTTAAGGTCTTTAGAAGTTTAGGGTATTTAGGAGTTTAGGGGTGTCCTAGAAGTCTCTAGAGATTTAAAATAAATTTGGAAACCCCTAATTAATAGGCAAAAAGTTTTTGTTTTAAAGTCACGTTTTTCATTTTTCTTTTCTCGGGCAATATTTTAATTTCTGTAGTAGATAATTCTTTTCAAATCATGAAGTGGTTTGCCTTCTTTATTAAATTTTTGCGTACAGCATGAATGAATAAATATTTTTTTTTGTTTTTTGAGGTTGATTTTAAATTTAGTCGAGGTCGTTGCCTCAGCTTATGTATCGTTTTTTAGTTGATCTTTTATGGATTATGTAAACTTTAAGTACTGTATTTGCAGCAACCAGTATGACGAGAATGAGCAATAATATGAAAATTGAGACTAAGTGTGGTGTGTGATCCACAACTTTTACAATTATTGGGTTTTGCCCATCTTTATTAAGTATCAATTTCATTCTTGTTTTTTTTTTTCTTTTTGAAGTGGTCGCTCAGATTTCGTTATGGGAAAGAATACACGGGAGCATGCAACTAAGTGTTGCATAGTATTCTCATATATAATTGAATTGTATTTACTTTAAAGCCAAAGCATGTGCATGCTACACTATCTATGTACTTCATAATATTTTAAACACTTTTGAATGGTTATAAACATCTTTCAAGTTCTAGATCTACAAAGTCTAGTTTTTGACCTTGCATATGCATGATTTATATAGTTTATATTGAACGTTATTGCTGTCATAGTGGAGCGTTTATTCGAGTTAAAATTTAAGATCTCTATTAATCATCTTAAAATATTTGTAAGTAAAATAACTAAAATATTTGTCATTTTAATGGTGGAGAATATCAGGCATGTTCTTAATTCCACTACTTTTTTAAAAGTAAATCGATCGCAATACCACTTTGGTTTTTTGCGTGTTTTCAATTCCGAATGAATTTGCCGTCTTTTTAATTTTGCAAACTACCGGTTCAAATGCGATGGGAAATAGATATATATGAGAAAAACCACAAGTCCAAGCGAAACGACCAAAAGTGGAACACACGAAACTTTTCGTTGGTTTTGTCACTGCCAAGCTATGGACATTAGGTTGGACCTCCTAAATATGAAGTTTTTAGGGTCATGGTCTCACCCCCTACCCTATCTGATATTTTTGATGTATAATAATCGTACAAAAAATCGGAAGTAAAAAAGTCGAGTTTTGACGGAAGCGAATAGTCTCTAAAGTTTTTGTATATAACTCATACGCAGTGTGGCCTATTATCACATATTTTTTCATTTATAAACAGTCTGCGTTGATTTTATATAAAAACTATTCGAATGAAAAATAATAAGAGACTACTACTATGTGTTATTTAAAAAGATGTAAAAATTTGTATGCAATGAACGTAACGTATCGGTAATTTTTTTTTAATCTTTAAGGTACTGTCGCGCCCATTTATAATTAAAATAGAATTTTTTGATTTATACAATTTTTAATTATAAAACGAATATTAGCTTTGGGAATGCTGAGACCGGTTTTTTCCCATTTTGAACATATGGACCAACCTAATAGACATATACACCAAAAAATCTCCTTGTACATAAATCCATTAAAGACATATATGCAAATCAAATTTCTAAATTGAGCACATAATTTTAAATAAAATCCAGATCCACTTTTTGACTATTTCATTTCGAAATTAACTCTGTTTTGTTTCAGTCATTAAGCGAACTGACGACGAAATAATTTGTATACAAACTGAGGAAATCAGCATTTTTATACTACCATCACACCTTTTTGGGATTTTTTTTTGGTCTCGACTCTATCATCGTTTTAGCGTGGCACAGAACAGAATCTATTCAGTTTGATGATAGGTAATAAGAGGTTAGTAGCAGTTTAGTTTCAATAGCACGACACTTTTGGCTAGAAGTGCATATTGTTGGCAGTGGTGTGATCTCCCCCTAATAATAAAGGATAAATCCGGAAACACAAAGGCTTAGTTCGGGCGTAACCAAACCGGAAAAAACATTAAACTATTTGTTACAAAAGTGATACCATTTTCCGTACAGACATTCAAAATTATTGGAATATTTTTGAGCTTAAAATATAGTTGGAGTAAAAGCTGCTAGACTATGAGTCCAAAAGGTGTCCTAAAATATTATACATTGATGTGATATCAACAATCCTGACATGCATAAAATACAAATGCAATAATTTAAGTATGGGTGGGTATACTGGGGTAGTAATAAAGTCGCATACTTGCCGCTTAGTCTTCGTTTTCTTTTGGATATTCTTAGTCACATAAATACTTATACATATATACTATAATTAATTGTAATTCTAGTTGTAAAACACACACACATGTCTTAAGGCAAATCATAGCAGTTTAAGAAGCACTTTACACAAATTTCTCTCTCTAGCTAAGGCAACGTCGATGGTCAAATGTAAAATAAATTCGTTACTTTCTAAAACGAAATAATACTTCGTCAGCAAATGCGTTAAATTCAAATTTTGGACGTATACGTTATATGTTGTTGGATTAGGAAATCTCTATAGTCTAAACGCAGCCGTACTCATACCAGATGCTGTTACTTTTATCCTCGTTGCGCTTGCGCAATGCTTTATCGTCTTGGCCTGGCCCACCACCAGATACGCTGCCTCCGCTACCACTAGCCTGCAGCAGGGGACTCTGGTCGCCAGTGGTGGAAGTGCTGCCTATGGTGGTATTGATGCGATTGTACATTAGAAATGTGGCCGGTCCTGGACTCGAGCTGCTGTTGCTCTCGTTGTTCTTCTGTGGAGTTTGCGCTTCGGCAGTGGTGCTGGGTGTGGGCGTTGAGGTTCCTGCACTGCCACCACTACTGCCGCCAGGTGCCTGTTGTTGCTGGCCCTGGTTTGAGGCACTGCCTGAGCCATCGGTCTGATGCTCGTCAATCAGATAGACAGTCCGGCGGGAGCCAGCGGTGCCCAGGGTCAAGCTGCTGCCTGTCACATCCGGCGCTTCGAGGGTGCTAAGCAAAGAAAATAAAGATTTATAATAAATAAAGCAAAAGTAATTTATGCCAAAATAAGGTGCATTAGCGGACGTGACACATTACACAGCAGGGCAGGATGGGGAAATGGAGGTAGGTTTCAGTTTTAGAAGGATTTCAAGTATGTTACACATTTAAAAGCGCATACCCGTGCACGCTATTTCTACGTGAGTTATTCAAATCCGTACGTTTCTGTGCCTGCAGGCTGCTGCGCACGGTGCCACCGCGTTGCATGGTGTTATCCAACAAATCCCTATTTACAAGTAGTGTACAGTGTGTGGTGCATGGAATGGTGGTTGTGTATATACATGAAAATAACCAGAGAAGTTCAATTGAAAACCAAATCAACCCAATAAAACCTTCAACCACCTACCGCTGCAGACTCTGACGGAGGGGTATATTCCGTTGCAGCAAATGCGTATCGGAGGCAATTGATAAGGGCTCTTCATTGCTGTTGTCCGACTCATTGCCTCCGGATTCGGAGCCAATAACAAATTGTGAACTGGCACGTGCATCATCCACCCAAGAGCGACGGTTCTGCAAGATTCGACTTTTAAGAACACCCACCCACAACTCGTCATCTGTGTACACCTACCCGACTTGGCACTTTGTTCATCAGATCAGAGCTGGCCTTCTTCACACGACGCACCAGGCTGCTGGCAAATGGTTTTCTGCAAACATTTTGAATTAATTGTTTTGAATCCCAAACTCTTTGGATATATTTACTTTTTTTGCACTGTGGTTTCTGATTTTTTGTAGTGCTCCATGATTTTCTCCTCCAACTTCTCTTTTTGACGTTTCAGGCTGTGTACACGTTCCGTGTAGTTCTTCTCCTCTTCATGGAAATGTTTTTTATCCTCTAAAGAGATGGCCAAAAGCTCCTGATATTGGGAGAGCAACTGTGAGACATTGTCCATAAGAGCTTTGCGCTCTGAATCTAGGTCGGCATTGTTCTGGATGAGCATCTGAAAAAAGGTGCATAAATAAATAACAAGTAATTACTGTTGACCATATGCTCAGCGTCCACAATAAAGCAGTGAGTGAATACGAATATCATTTCAGTCTTTAAAAAGGTTAGAATGAATGGTTTCACAAAAGTGCCAATAGATCCTGAGTTCAAGACGGCAAGGGAACCCTCCCAACGAAAAGGCATAACAGCCATCTGAAGGCATCTGTGTACACAAAAAGCAAATCACAAATCTTCTAATGGTTCGAAGAGGACCTATGTATCTGAACCTAAAAAATGTCAATTGCAAGATGCGTCAAAATGGTGAAGGAGGCCGTAACATAAAAATAAAAAATAGAGGCAAGCTAACTTCGGCTCGACCGAAGTTTATATACCCTTGGAGCTTGATATGTGGCTGACAGTTTGTATGGCAGCTATACTATTTAGTAGTCCGATTTCGACAAATCTTGTTGAAATTATGTAATATCATTGAAAACTTATAAACACGAGCGTAGGGATCGATAGCATTGAAAACAAAAAAGTGTTTCTCACTAAGACTTTTTTCAGACCCAACTTTTGTATGGCAGCTATACTATATAGTTGTCCGATTTCGACAAGGCTTGGTAGAATCATGTGAAATCATTAAAAACTTATAAATACGAGCGTTGATAGCGATAGCATTGAAAACAAAAAAGTTTTTCTCACAAAAACTAGTTTTTCAACCGATCGTTCCTATGGCAGCTATATGCTATAGTCATCCGATCCGGCCGGTTCCGACAAATGTGCAGCGTATTTGTACCAAAAGACTTCGTGCAAAGTTTGGTTAAGATAGCTTTAAAACTGACGGAGGAGATAGCATAGAAACAGACGGACAGACGGACGGACAGACGGACATGGCTATATCAACTCAGCTCGTCATGCTGATCAAGAATATATATACTTTATGTGGTCGGAGATGCTTCCTTCTATGCGTTACAAACATCCGGACAATTTCAATATACCCTCTCCAAGGGTATAAAAAGGTAACATTTTCTTAGAAGTTTCTGTAGATTTAGTTGTTGCTTTGCGCTTTATACAAAAAAAAATGTGTGAGTGTCGTATACACTCACGAGGCTTAGATGTGAAACACTGATTATCCACTGTTTAGTCACTGCTTAGTCACTGTCAAGAAATTGATTAATCACTGTCAGTTCACTATTTAGTCAATGTCAAGTCACCGTTTAGTCACTGTTAAGTCCATTCACTGATTAGACACTGTCAAGTCACTGTTTAGTCACTGTTAAGTCACTGCTTACTATTTTTCAAGTCACTATTTAGTAACTATTCAGTCACTGTTTCGTCACTGTTTAGTCACTGTCACGTCACCTTTTAGTCACTGTCAAGAAACTGATTAATCACAGTCAGTTCACTGTGAAGTCATTGTTAAGTCACTGAGAAGTCAACTTTTAGTCACTGTCAAAACACTGTTTAGTCACCTTTTTTTCAATGTCGTCACTGTCAAGAAACTGATTAATCACTGTCAGTTCTTTATTTAGTCACTGTCAAGTCACCGTTGAGTCACTGTCAAGTCACTGTTTAGTCACTGCTTACTGTTTTTCAAGTCACTATTTAGTAACTATTCAGTCACTGTTTAGTCACTGATAAGTCACTTTCAAGTCACTGTTGAGTCACTGTTTAGTCACCTTTTAGTCACTGTTTAGTCAATTTTTAGTAACTGTCAAGTCACCGACTAGTCACTGTCATGTCACTGTTAATACGGTATCAAGTCACGTCACTCATTATTCACTGTTAAGTCACTGCCAAGTCACTGTTTAGTCACCTCTACTTTTCGCCCAGTTTCCCTCTTCTTTCCACGCACTTGTAATCCTCTCCCTCTGGGACACTCCGCTAAAACAAAGTCATCGTCACGTGACGTTGAAATCAAATTTTACTCGTACTAAAATCTTCCGTACCGAAATTAAAGATGTTTCACATCAAAAATCGACCTACCCATAGTTTACAATGTATTAAAATTGGACCACTCGACTATAGCGCACAGTGGGCGCCCCCATAGGCAAAAAAAAAATGGAATTCAATATTATCATGAAACATGTGGCTGTATCACCTCTAAATTGAATAATGTTGCGATTACTAACTCTCATTTTTGTTTATTTTAACCGTAGTTCCAAAAAAGTGTTCCCTCGCTATTTTTTTTTTTTGAGCGGCTGGCCTGTGTAACTAAACTTTAAATATAAACAAGTAAGAGTGTTGCGGTCGAGTGCAACGACAGCAAAATACCCTGTCCCAAGTAATGTGTTTCCTATAGCTTTGAATTCCATTTATTTTAAAATTTATTTCAATAAATGGGCAGGCGCACTTATGTACATATCTTCGGTGTTTTTGCTCGGATCTCATTGTGGTACACAGAATAGATAGATGTTGGGACTGAAAATATATTAAGTCACTAGGTTCAAACTTAAAAATTGTAGCTCTGACAGTTTTTCGCGGTTAGAAGAAGATGGAGGAGGAATTTGGCAAATCTGGATCAAATTTTATCTGGGAACTGTGTACACCTACATACATGCAAAAATTTGTGGCTCTACCTCTTATAGTCTGTGCGATTTACGCGTTTATACAGATAAAAAGACAGATTTTCGCTGTTTAAAGATGGAGGAGGAGGATTTTTCGAAATCTGAAACAAACTCGATGTGGGTACAGTATACATTTATATACATTCCAAAACTTGTGGCTCTATCTATTACAGTCTCTGAGATCGACGCGTTCATACAGACAGACAGACGGACAGACGTACATGGCTAAATCGACTCGGCTGTTGATGCTGATCAAGAATATATATACTTTATGGGGTCGGAGGTGCTTCCTTCTCCCTGTTACATACATTTGCACAACTTCATGATCCTCTTTTTCCCATTTTTAATGGAAACAGGGTATAAAAATAAATTACAAAGGCTGTCCAAAAAAATTAAAAGAATTATGCGTTTTGAGCACAAAGGTATTAACTTTACTATACCCTTGCAAAGGGTATTATAATTTTGCCCAGAAGTTTGCAACGCATAGAAATATTAATTTCCGACCCTAAAAACTACTTTCGTAAACTCTGATGTATTAAAACATTTGCAAGAGTATCAAAACTTCGGCCAAGACGAAGTTAGCTTGGCCTTCTCGTTTTAAATAAATTATATATTTTATGTTTTAGTTGTCGTGCGCCTTTTGTTATGTCCATTTTAGTTATGTGTAATTTTAATGTGAGTTTCAGATTTTTTTTCGAATTTCACGTAAGCTTTTAGTTGTGGTGGCCCTCTCAGACCCTTCTAATTCTTTTTCTCCAAAAGCCTAGTACGGATGGCGTTCGAATTTTCCTTCAAGAAATTTGCCTGATATTCCTTTTGTGGAATATAAAAGGCAGTGGAACCAGATTGCCTTACAAAAATTCCGAAAACGGAAAATAAATAAATTGGCCAGCTGATTCGCCGAACAAAAATACATTTGCACACTAACCATGCGAACATTTTTCACGAACATCATTTGCTTCAAAATCTCACCGAATAAACATGAAAATATGGCAGCGGAAACTAACAGAATCATGGCCTAGAAGGCGATACAAATTAGCTTAGAGTATTATTTAATCAATTTGGGGGCATTAAATAAATTCCAGCAACAATTTATTGCTCATTTGGGCACTTAATGGCAAATGTTGGCAATGGCGTGGCAAAAATTTGAAACAAACTTGAACTGCGTGCAGATAAAAGAAGCATTTGTCCCATACATGTCAAACCTCTATCTCTTACCATCTCTGAAATCTAGGTGTTCATACAGACAGACGGACATGTCTATATCGACTCGGCTGTTGATGCTGATCAAGAATATATATACTTTATATGGTCGGAAATGATTCCTTCTGCCTGTTACATACATTTGCACGACTTTAGTATACCCTTTTTATTCTACGAGGAACGGGTATAAAAACTGTCACGAACACCTCCACTAACGTCGAACATTGAACAAATTCGTGTGTGGATGGCCTGCCTTAACTATAAGATTTAAATAAAATGAGGCAATATGCACAACATGGATGAAGTTGCAATTGCAGTGGCAGCTGTTAAGCTGAAGAATGTGAGCAAGACTTCAGAATTGGATTCGCCTGTTGAGGCCGGATAAGTCCAATTATAATTGTATTATTTCCATTTGGAACATCATTCCGGGCGAGGATCCCACTCAGGTGCACATAACGCTGCAACGAAAGATGGCTCAATGGCGACTTTATGTGCACAGCACTACGCACACCTTATGTGGTATATAATTGTCGGGCTTGATCAACTATTTTTACTAGTTTCTAGTTAGCTTTGCTATACTCCTAATTATATTTTTCCCTAATTTTTGGACTTCTATATTCCTTATTAGTCAAACATTTTTTTTGTCTTAATCTTTATAGGGAACGGATCATCATAGAACTCACCTCACAGCGCTGCTGAACTTTGGTGTATTCCATCTGAAGCAGGCGCACTTGATCGCTCTTGCTGTTGAGCTCTCCACTCAACTCGGTGTTTTGCAGCTTTAGACTGCTGTGCTCCATACGAATCATTTTGTATTGCTCCTGGATGTTTTTGTACTCGTTCTTAAAGCGATCGCTGGTGGCAAAGAGATTTCGAAAATCATCGGTAAGCTTCGAGTGCTCGGTGCGAAGGATGGCCAGATCCTCGGTGCAGGTTTTCATGCTGCTATTTTGTGTGGTTAACTCTTCGATGCGCTGCTCTAGTGCAGTTTGACTCTCTCTTGTGTCGCGTAGTTCTTGTCGCAGATCTCGCACTGCTGCCTTCAGCTGTTCCTTGTCCTTATTGAGAGATTCGTATTCAGCAGAGAGCTGATCGTGCAGGCACTGCAATGTGACCTGATCCTGGAGTGCATGTTTATGCTCCTGTTGCAGTGCATCAATGTCTTTTAGCAGTGTATCCTTTTCGGCTGCCAGCTGGGAGTTGGCCAGCTGTAGAGCCACATGCTGGGTATTCAGAGAGGTGATCTGCGAGCCTAGAGCAGCCACATCTACGCTAAGACGAGCGTTTTCGGTTTGAAGTTGGGTATTGCAGTCCTTGAGGCGCATCAACTCCGCCGAATCGCGAGCTGGACTTAGTCTCAGTTTATGTTCAAAGCGAAGTTCTTGTGGAGCAGCAATGGCACTGCTGAATGCAGCAGCGGCCAATTCAATGTTCTTTTCCACAGTAAAGATCTCCTGCCGATGACAGAGTACACACATGTCCGACTTTTCGCCACCTCCCTGACGCTCCTGCTCTTCGCGATTTACGCTCAAGATAATTTCCCTTACCGTTTTAAATGTCTCCGGATTGCGCACTAGCTTCTCAACCACATGCTCTACATTTAGTTCAGCCGGCTCTTCGCCTTCTTGGGTAAGACCCAACTGTTCCAAATTGTGACGCACCTTCTTTGTTACAAGAGTGCCCGTGACCAGGTCATTGCGCAGCGTGCTGATCATCTCTTGATCAATGTTGCGTTGTGATGTCAACTCTTGATTCTGCTTCTCCAGCTCTATAAGCTTTTGTTGCACTTGCTCGGCCTCTTCGACAGCCTTGGACAGTCGTGTGAGCTCTTTAGTCTGTGCGTCCAAACGATTTAGACTCTCGTCCAGTTGTACAGACTTCTGTTCGCTGCCCTCTTTCAGTTTGGACACCTCTTTCATGAGACTGGCATTCTCGCGCTCATAGCTCGACACCTTGGCCTCAATTTCGTATAGCTTTTGCTTGGTCTGCTCATACTGTTGGGTTTTCTCTATGTACTGCTCCAGTTCCTTGGCCTTGCTTTCGGCCAGACGCTCCAGATCATCAGCACGGCGCTGAATACTTTCGTTGAGAGTCTGAATGCGATGCTTCTCCTTGTTGAGCGTCTCGACGTGTTGCTCAGCATCCGATAGTTTTTGACGATCCACTTCGCGCTCCTGGCTCTGGCGATCATAGCTCTTCTGGCGATTGTCCACCGCATCTTGCAGCTTCTTGTTCTCTTCTAAAGCATTCTTGAAGACGCCCTCCAGCTCCACATTCTGTTGTGTTAATCTCTGGAGGTTCTCCTGCATTTGTTCAATTTTCAATGAGAGCTTCTTCTTTTCCTTCTCCAACTCCAACATTTTGCTAGTGGACTCATGAAAACTGCTCTCCTTGAGTTGTTCTAAGGCTGCAGTAAGGCGACGGTTCTCTAGTTCCAGTTTTAGTGCCCGGGTTTGGGCATTATTTGTAAGCTGCTCCGACAAACTGTTGTCACCCGAATTACAATCATCCTCGTTGTCTGAGAAAGACTTGTCCATTTCCTGCGAAGTTGAATTAAGATTTTTGGCCACCAACTGCAGTTGGGCATTCTCCTCTAGCAGCTCCTCCAACTTCGAACGATCCACATCACGTTCCAGGGCCATGTCATTTAGTTTTTGTTTATATTTAATGATTTCCGATTCCAGGGTGATGGCATGCTCGGAACGCTTGCGATAACGCTGCAGCTGTTCTTCAAGCATTTCTCTGGAAAAGGGAATACATTTTTTAAATAAGTTTTTGCTTAGAACGGTTTAAATAGTTACTTGGACTCCAATAAAACACGGTTATCTTCACGCAGTTCCTCCACCCGGGATTTGTAGAAATCCGAGTCACCCAGTTTCTCGCGATATTTTTGCACTTCAATCTCTAGGCGATCGGCACGCTCGGCTCGTTCTCTCAGTATGTCCACCTCATCGCGATAGGCAGACGCGCGCTTGGCCTCGGAAAACCAATCCTGACTCTCCTGGCGTAGTTTATCGAAGCGTTGTTTTTTATCATCCAGCTCCTCGCGCAGCTCCAAGAGATTCTCAGATTTTTCCTCACTAGAAATAAAAAGTGGGTTAAAGTGAGACTTTCGAATGGAAATTAAATCAATTTAAACTTAAGGGGAGCGATAAATCTGTATTTCTATTCTCGGTACCATAGTAGTAGAGCTATATACAAAAGATAGGTCTGAAAAAAATTTTTCATATCTCAAGCTCCAAGGGTTTTGAACTTTGGTCGAGCCGAAGTTAGCTTGCCTCTATTTTTATTAGTAAGAATGTGATATACTCGCCCTTTTATAAAGGTCACTTTATTATTGTTGAAGGCATACAATCAGACATGTTCTCACTTCACTTTCATTTCACTTACACAAAAGTTTTGTGATTTAGAGTTCAAATATAGTAGGTACTACGGTTGTGGAAGTGGAATTAAGAAAATGACTTAATATGTTGCTCTGAGAACTTTAGCAACTGAGGAGATGTTTGTTGCAATACATTGCATATTGACACCGTAATTTATTGGTTAATCTTATTATTTTTAAATATATATATGTGTGATTCCATGAAAAATAAATAATATTTTTTTGTATTTTTTGTTGTAAAATAGTATATAAGTACCCAGCAAATTTTTTCGAAGCGCTCAACTACGAGCACTGCAGAAGCGCTCCATTGGAGCGCTCCACTCTCCTTGTAAGTACTGCTCCTCGAAAGCAGTAAATGTAAATGTTGGCTATACAGCTCCTACAACGGGACCAAGCCAAGCTTCTCACGAGCTCTTGGTGTGTGTGCTTTAAATTTTTCGCACAAGAGAAAGGGACCTACAGTTTAACGCCGGATCCGAACGACAAAGTTTGAGAATTTGCTTCTTCATGGCTAGTTACTTCACAGCTGGCGCCAATAGCAGGTGAAGGTGACCGTATGTGTAAAAGCTATTTTCTAAAGAAAGAAAAAAACTTTTATTATTAGATGTTCAGAGGCGGGATCGAACCCACGACCTCCCGCCCAGCACACTAACCACTGGGCCACATACGGCCACGAAAGCAGTAATTTTACAAATTTTCTGCGTGCATTTTTATACCCGTTACTCGTAGAGTAAAAAGGGTATACTAAAGTCGTGCAAATGTATGTAACAGGCAGAAGGAATCATTTCCGACCATATAAAGTATATATATTCTTGATCAGCATCAACAGCCGAGTCGATATAGACATGTCCGTCTGTCCATCTGTCCGTCCGTCTGTATGAACGCCTAGATCTCAGAGATGGTAAGAGATAGAGGTTTGACATGTATGGGATAAATGCTTCTTTTATCTGCACGCAAATCAAGTTTATTTCAAATTTTGGCCACGCCCCCTCCCGCCCCCGCAATTTGGAAAAAACGTTATACCTCCTACAGTTTTGAAGATAGACGGTTCGTACCTTCTACAGGAATTAGTTAGGAATTAGCAAAATAAAACAATTTGCCGAAGAAATGATAAAGATCGGATGAACGGTTCTCAAGTTATGAGCAAAAAAATGAACCAAGCACCCACCCCCCTCCTACCCTAAAAAATGTTGCATACTTTTTGGATGGTCACCCTAGGGAACGCAGGAACACTGTTAAGCATGTTTTCTCATGAGTAACGGGTATATCGAAGTCGGTTAGAGCCGACTTTAATTTACGCTCTCGTTTTTCTTTATTTTGTTCTTTCTTTTTTTTCGTTTCTGCTTTGAATAGCACGCTCTGCACGGTGCACAGTGTAGGATTTTGCCAATCTAGGGGTTCTTAATTCAATAGCAGTCGTATTTTTTAAGCTATCGACTTAAACTTTGGACTAAATGTTCAAATATTCCCCAAAGAAATTTTTGGACGAAAAGTTAAAATGGGCGAGATTTGATCAAATTAGGTTGAGTCAATTAAAATTAAAATTTTGAAATGGTGCAAAAAGTATGTTGAACATAATTAACATTTATCTGTGTTCTTAACTGAGACTTGCTGCTGCCGTCACGCGAGCCCTGAATAGCCGTATGGGCTAACACGCCGGCATTTGTGATTGAGAGCCCGAAGTCCTGAGTTCGAATCCCAGTAAAGGTAATTAAAAATAAAAAAGTTGAAGTTTTACAATTTTCAGAAAAAAGACTATGCCCTCCCGTCAACCCTTTCCGCACCCCTTAAACATCTCCCCTTCCCTTCCCCCTCCCTTTACCTTCCCAAAACCCTTCCCACTACCATTCCCCCCTTCCACACCCCTTTCCCTACCCTTCACCCATCCCCTTCCAATACCTCCTACCCCAACCCATCCTCCATCACGACCCTCACCATAATTGATATTCTTCTTTTTATATTTTATGATATGGAGCGCTTTTCAAGACCTTTTTACTCTGGGAGCGAAGAGCTTCCTAGTGCTCGTTTTCCACTGCGAGTGGAGCGCTTCAAAGCGCTTTTTCCGCAGCGAGAGTGTAGCGCTCCATAGTGCTCGTTTTCCACTGCGAGTGGAGCGCTTCAAAGCGCTTTTTTCGCAGCGAAAGTGTAGCGCTGACATCCAATGACATGACAATGTAAAAAAGAGCACTAGTTACAAGGATAGTTGAGCGCTTCACTGCTCCTTTTGAGCGCTCTAATAGCGCTCTTAGAGCGCTTTGGCTTTTGCTGGGTTTTTTCAGCATTTTGCCAAAATATGCATAATTCGAAGAAAATACGATTTGAAAATTTATCTATTAAAAAAATTTAAATATTTTGAATTGCTCGTTATCCATGGCCATTGGTAATAAAAATATTTAAAAAATCTTTAGCTTACACTTAAAAACTAATACATTTTTTGTTGGTTTTCAAATACCGAAACTTATGGAAACGAGTAGAATATTAATGACTTATTTTTCCACGTTAAAGATACATAAATTATAATTTAATAATAATTATTATTAAATTTCTCTAGGAAGTCATTTGGTCCAAATTAATAAAAAAGGAAACATTTGAAGTGGAATGTTATTAGATATTTTTTGGGGATTTGGTAAGTGAAAATCCAACTGATGTATGTTTTTTTGGAAGTTGTTCGTTATGTCCAACTAACCTAAAAATGTCAGAGACACTTCCATAGAACTGAGTGAAATTATTATGAAGATTGGATAATCTGCAATAGTAGAAGGCAAATATATGTGGTTTTGATCGAACTGTCCCAAAAATCTTTAACTGTTAGAAACGGGTCATCAGCGCCATATCTCAGAAGTCATTTAAGCTCAGAACTTTGAGTTTGGTCTGTAGGGTGGAAAAATGAAGTTGGATATTTTACTGGATCAGAACCATTATCTCAGAAGTCATTTAAGCTCAGAACTTTGAATTTGGGTGGACAAATGATGTTGGATATTTTACTGGATCAGAACCATTAAAAGTGGTTAAAAAGTGTTGGAATGAACTCACACATAAAACTATATTATTTGAAAAAGTTCATTTACGTCGTCAATCACCAAGACCAAATGAAACTTCTGAAGAGCGTAAAAACCGCCTAAGTGGGGTTAGTACTAGAGCGTCCAATGTGGTTTAAAATTTATTAACGCTCTAAAATATTTTCTTTCTATTTCATTCGTTTAAAAAAATTTCTTTTCAAGAGGAAAATTAATATTTTCCAGGAAAACTTAAAGTTTTTATTAACCCGGCAACGCTGAAAAATTACATTTTTAGTAAAGAAAATGGAATATAATTATGATAGTTTTTATTCTAATTAAAAAAAGGATATTTTGAATATGCCAAACGTGGTTTAACATATAAATCTGGACTCTACTAATAAGAATTCGCCGATTAAGTTAGAAGCTTTAAGTTTTTGAATCAATCATAAGCGAATAAATCGCATAAGCTTCGCTATCATTTGCAGATAACACACCGTTTTGTTTAAACCTAAAAATAATATTGTGCAACAAATAATCATTTAACTTACAGCTCTTGTCTAAGTTTGCGATTCTTAGATCTCAGATCGGCACACTCCACTGCCAGATGATTGCTTTCCGAGTTGGAGTTCGAAGATGATGGCGTGGACGTGGCTGTTCCACTAGAAGGTGAACGCGGCACACCTCCTACACCCACTCCCTGGCCACACTCGCCGCCTGCCTCAGTCGCATTCAACTCCGGCTCTACGCACACCATCTCAATCCACTTCAAATACATGTGATCACGCTCCTTGGTGAGCCGCAAAATATGTGAATACATATGCTCCGGCGAAAGGCGCTCCAGTGAATCCTCGGTAAGCACCAAACTATGACTGTCCGTCACCTGTTTGATGAGTGCCACTATGGCATGCTGAGTCTCCACGTCCAGCTCCTTGATCCGAGCTATAAATAGCTCTTTGTTGGGACATTGCACAGCCGCTCCTAACAGCAGGGTGAGCAGCGTTTTCATCTGCTCCAGTCCGCTCTTGCTTTCCGGATGATAACCCAATGTGAAGGCATCGGGCAGAGCAAGTATGGTCTGACCCAGTTCATCCTCAAACAGAGATTTCAAATTCCTTACAATACATTCAAAATTTTTCGCCCTGGCTATGCTCAAAGATATTCCACTAAGATCCAACAGCTCGTTTGGCTGATTCTGTGGCTCTGGATCAATTTGCAACCAAACGCTATGGATGATAAGGCCATCCAGCAGCGAGGTGTAACCGGCCAAAAGCTCAGCTCGGGGCAGGCAAGACTCCAGCTGTGAAAGAGGAGGAGAGAAGCAAATAAGAATTGGCAAGACACAGCATGAACATTACATTGCTTATTAAGGGTACACTGAACCTCGTCAAAGAAGAAGTTGCCTTTGTCTGTGGGCCACGCTAATGACCGAGGCATAAAAGCTGGTTTGTGTTACCGTGTTACGGTACTTCAAGCCAGTTACAATGACCTTGGTACTTGCTGTTGATTTTCTTAATATTGTTGTTGCTATTGGACACTTGAAATTGATTATGCCAAGCACGTTGGTCACTTAACTCACCCAAGACACGAGTGCTCCATTTATGAATTCATCAATTTCCATCGGCGTTGCCGTTGCGGTGCCAGCCATTGTTGTTGTTGTTGTTTGGCTGCTGCTGCGTGTATATGTATGTGTGCGTGTCCGTGCGTATGCCGCAGACTTTGTTGCACCTGTCTCGCACTTTTCAACAAACGGGCAGCTGCACCGCTGCCGCTGGCTTACAATTCGTTCTAACTATTCTGAGTTTGGTTCAAAAGCTCGTAGCACAATTCACAGCCTCCCAAACCCAAACAGCACGGATTGGGGGCGAGGTCATTGGTCCACACAATAACAAAAACAAACAGTGCAATGTGGCAAATTCAATTATTTGATTAAAAAACTAACAAACGTTCGACCACATACGCATAGTGAGCTTTAACAATTATACTAGATTGCTTAATTTTTTAGCTATTTTCATTAATTGTTTCCTTAACTTAACAAATTCATTTGATAAACAGAACTGCCAACTCGAGGCATAACAATTGTTGTGGGTATTCATGTGGCAATTACGAAATACCAAAAATGATCAGAGAGGGTACTACTAATCCCAAATAAATCGAATTTTACAGCCGGTGTGACCGCGTCTGACAAACGTTGATCGAAATCCTAATCACTTATCGATTATTTTGTAGTTACTAGCGGCAAGTTTAAGTTTACAAAATAAAAATAACCCCTGAGAAAGAGGGGAACAAAATTTTTTTCGGCTTTGAGCAACATTTAAATCAGGATTGCGAGGCCTACAATTTTTTTCGGAGCTCCAATCGCGGGTTTCAACCAAAATTTATGTGAGAATAACAAATAACGACAAACTTTTTAAATAAAAATGGATTTATTATTTTCAAAATACATATATAAGAAATGGAAAAATTTACAATAGATTTTTCCATGCTGAATCGATCCAGTTAGTAAGAAATGCCTTACCTTGTTATCGCATCATTGCTCTCTGAACTTTTCAAGCGAATGGTTGCAACGAATTCAACGGAATGACAAAACCTGCCACAATAATGCATGCAGTTGAAACTTGATAAGTCTACCAATGCTGAATATGTGGTTACAGACTTTTTAGAGCACAGCAAGACAAAATTCAGTTTAAAGACTAAAGCAAACTTATCCCATGAGTCAGTAGCTCAGCGAACGTCTAGATGAAAATTCAGTTATGGGAAAATCAAAACAAACCGCACGCATTGTGATCATTGGGGCAGGTGCGTCGGGCATTGCAGCAGCCACTCGACTCCTAGAACAAGGATTCCAGCAGTTGCATATACTCGAAGCAGAGAGTCGCGTTGGTGGACGCATTAAAACCATTCCATTTGCGGATAATGTGATCGATCTGGGTGCACAGTGGTGTCACGGTGAGAAGGGAAATATTGTCTATCAGCTGGTCAAGGATCTGAATATGCTCGACCGTACAGGAGACTACTATGGGGAAGTACAACATGTGCGTTCCAACAAGGATGTAATAACACGAGAGCAAGCTCTTGATATAAAAGGTTTAGCAGCAAATAGCCTTCCCAAAGGGCTTGAGGACAGCCAGAATAGTGTGGGAGATAGTTTAACGGAAAAGTTTTGGAGCAAAATAGCCAAACTGCAACCATCTGTAGATAACGAGTTGTCCAAGGAGTTACTAGAGAGTTTCAAGAGATCCGAATGCTCTTTCGAAGGTGCGGATCATCTATTCGAGATGTCGGGTCGTACCCACTTGGAGTATGCGGAGAGTGAGGGCGATCAGTTGCTTAACTGGAGGGATAAAGGTTTTCATAGATTGTTAAGTTACCTAATGAAAGCTAAAGAGGACCAGTTTGAAGACCTGGGCATTCTCAATGGGCTTGTACAGCTAAGTAAAAGAGTTACTGAGATTAACTGGGAGGATAATGAAGTAATAAGGATTCGCACTGCGAATGGTGAGATTTTCACAGCTGATCATGTGATTTGCACCGTCTCCCTGGGAGTCCTACAGATCGAGCACAAAGAACTATTCGTGCCCGCACTGCCATCAAGCAAGGTTAAAGCCTTCGAAGGTCTCAAATTGGGCATAGTGGATAAGATTTTTCTAGAATTTGAGGAGTCAGACCTGCCATTAGATTTTATAGGCTTCTATTGCCTCTGGCTGGATCAAGATCTACAGGACTTGCGCAACATGGAATATTTTTGGCTGGAGAGCATTAGTGGCTGTCATCGTGTCACCCATCAACCACGTTTGCTACAGATTTGGATCGGGGGAGAGCATGCTAGGCATATGGAGACTCTTCCCGAGGCGGAGGTACTGAAAGCTTTGCAATGGCTCTTTCGCAAGTTCCTGAGCTTTGAAATACCTGAGCCAAAGACTTTCAGGCGAACGCAATGGTATACAAATCCCAACTTTCGTGGAAGTTACAGTTTCAGGACAATTTATGCAGATGAATTGAATACAGGACCCTGGGATCTGGAAGCTCCAGTGATGAGTGTGGATGGCTGCTGCCCCAGACTACAATTTGCTGGTGAAGCTTCAAGCAAAACGCATTACTCAACTGTGCATGGAGCCATAGAGAGTGGTTGGCGTGAGGCGGATCGCTTAAATAGTTATTACGATTAAGAAATTTTTTGTTATTTTTTTTAACACTTTAAGAATATAATCTTACAGGTTACTTTAACAAATTCCTGCAAACCTACTCATGCTGATTAGGAGTTAGTATGTCAAAGCCATATCTGAGTATCCGCTGCCAAGATATTCGCGAAAAACTAAATCTCCGACTTCCTGCTCTTCTAGAATTTTTGTAGGTCACACTAAGCATTAACTGATGATTTTATAAAGCCTATAGGATAGTACACAAATCAATGCAACAGAGAAAAATCAAACACGTGATATAAGTATTGCGAATGTTGTCAAAATTGGCCTTCAAAGTCAAATTTGACTTGATTTATTGCAATTTTGTCAAACTAAACCGTTTGCTACAAGCCATTCTGTTTGTCGGACATTTAATGGCGCCATCTCATCATATAGTTGAACATATGCACTAATTTTGTTAATTTTGTGGCGTTTTTTTAAAGGACCGCAGGCAAAGTTACAACTTGTTAAAGACGAAAATCAAGATTAAAATTTATGGGGGGAAATCTAGACTCCCATTCCAAATTTTTATAGCAGTTTAAAAAGGAAACTTAATATAGCCCAATGTTAACCAAATATTTATTGAAAAAAAAAAAATACTAGAAATTATGCAAGTGGAAGAGTGTGAAGAATATAAAAACTAAAGCCTTCGTCGGAAAGGTTATCACTGAGAAGAGGAGAGATACTATTGTAATCCCTACATAGAATGCGAAATGGACAGTTACAGCATACAAAGAAGAAGCAACTGGAAGCCTCAAGGAAATATAGTTTCGCGTTTCTCTTGAAGGGACATTTGAAGTTCACGCGGCCGAGTAAGTACTCAGCGTCTATATTACCCTTTATAAGTTTGTTTAGAAACATTATTCCTAACATAGTTCGTATATGCTCAAGTAATGGTAAGTTTAAAAACTTAAGGGTCGATTTCTGTTCTCCCAGATAGCTGCTACTCGATTTTACATTGTTATTTGTTAGTTTATTTGACAAATAGCTCTATGTAGAAGATGTGAAATCGTCCCTAAGTCTTTAAATATAAGGAGGAAGTCTCAACAGTGGGTCCCAACCCAGGTTGCGAAGAGCAAACAAATATCATCTCGTAATCAGCATGAGTAGGCGCGCAGGAATGTGTTAAAGATGTTCGGCATAATCACAAAAGGTGTCAATTTGTAGAACTGTGTTATAGTTTATGAGACAGATGACCCTTTGTGGAAACTGTGAAATCGGTCACAAGACCAACATATGCACTGAGAAATTTTAAATGAATACTTTCGGGCGTAAGTTAAAATATTTGGTGGTAGTCTTGTAACAAGCGCCACTTTAAATCTTCTCACCTATTCTAGATGCTAATTGTTTATACAAATGTTTAAATTTCTAAAATTTCCACTTCTTATCATTAATAATGGTTGATGATGGCTTACTTCACATTCGCGCAGCCCAGTTGTAGCTTGTACCCCGGGCACGTTTAGTTTTGGTATTTACGCGGTGGTGCAATGATGTGTCAAACTAGTCGTCTGCTTTTATTCATTATACTACTAGTTAGCCCAGCTCTTGGCCTTAACCCTCACAATTTGACCGATTTCCTGTTGCACCGTCAAAAGCGTTGGCTTATCTACCAGAATAGCGGTGCCATCAAGTTTATCTTAGGTCCTGCCATCCCCATCACATTGGGTGATCACGTGACCTTCCGCTCTTGCGTTTTCTCGTTTAATCTGCATGGTGGCACTTATTCACTGCCCACCACTCCCATCTGGCCTTGGGATAAATGGGAAAGCACTTTTGCCCGTTCTTTGGCACAGATGAGAAGAAACATTGAACAGCATAAGGCTAACGGTGTTGTGAGATATGCAGATGATGCCAAAATGTTGGTGTACACAGTTCTGGAGGAATACATTGGAAGAAGGAACGAAGATCGGTCAGTGGGTAGGCAATGTCTACTGCGTTCTATATGCGAAAATGCCCAAATTCAACATCATGTTGGAATATTTTCAGAGATATTGAATATAGTACTAAGGTAAGGAGGTTAAATTCAGCTTTTAATTTAATGATTTTTGTTAATCAAACACATTTGTAGTCCCGGCAAAGCTGATCTGGATATCTCCTATCATGAAGCCTACGAAGCTGGTCGGGCGGGAATTAATTGTCTAAGACGCTTCAATGCATGTCCACGGGGCCTCAACTTTTTAGATGAGTTATTAATTGTGGAAAAAAATTGAACTAGAACTAGCTGAAAATAAATTAGTCGAATTGTACTTTCTTTTATTGCTGTAAGGGTACTTATAGGAATTGGAGATTCATTTATCTTACCTATCTTCCTAAGGAGAGAGGAAGAAAAATATGACTGTCTCTACTACTACGTTTATGCTACGAAATTCATGATTTCTTCAATTCAAAATCAAATTTCTTCTGTTTTTGCAGCTTTGTAAATTCACAAAGACCAACACATAGCAAAACAAAAGATCTGGCAACACTAACCAACGAAAAGCTTTGCGACGCGGCATTTATGAATGACATCAATATAGCAACTCTGTGTAATAAAGTTCAGAAATGGTGTTTATGCACACACTTTCGGACCCATTTCATGAAATGATTTTGCAAAATGAGCAAAGCGTAAACGTAGTAGTCTGACAAACATTACTCACACAAGCAAGTGATTTCTATTTCTAGATTTTTACGCTCTCAACTTTGTGTGAGCGGAGAGAGCGCAATTTTCGTCGTCACCAAAAAAATAGCTGCATAGTGCAAAACCAATATAGGCCCGTTCGGCATCTTAGAGATTATATTGGTCTTTGATTAGACCGTACCTCCCTAGTACATATAAAAAATAATTTTACTTCTAGCTCTTGGCAGAACATGGCTCAAAAAAATTAGTATATTCGGGGGTGTCACAGAAATCGCTAGAGATTTTGGCCTCGGTTGGTTTGCAAATCGCTCGAAAAATCCGTCGGTGACCTAGAACTTCAAGAAATTTCATTTTCTTATTTGAAAATCGGGTTGGAAGGTTTGTGTACTTGCTTATGGTATTTTTCTCTTAAATCTATAAACCGGGTTGTCCTTTCTTGCAAAAAAAAATTTTCCACCTTCTAGTTTTGAGTTAATTTGATGTTTAAATGGAATTTTTTGATTGTGTTACATGTTTTACGATGCAGTTTTTAATTATAATTTAAATTCTAGTCATATTCTTCAAAAATAAACTGAAAAATTAAAAAAACGCATTTCATTAAATGTAACTTGGCAACCCTTAGCGCATGTTGGTACTCAGAGAGCGTCACCATATGTAGAGGGCGCCAGCTAAGGTTGAGTAGCGAGTTGATATGTGTTATATGTTATATAAGCTCCGAAAAGAATGTCGTCATACATTTAACGTAGCCAAATATAACGACCAAACAACCTCTTGGGAGTTATATAAACAAAAGCTAGGTACTTATAAGAAAGCTACAAGGAGGGCAAAACGCTCCTCCTGGACACATTACTGTAGTAATATTGAATCTACTTCTGATGCATCACGGCTCAGAAAGATCCTGGCTAGCTCACCAACCCCGCCAGGACTCTTACAAAAAACAGACGGAACCTGGACCGACTCGAGCGAAGAATCTCTAAGTCTTCTGCTAAGCACTCACTTCCCTGAATGCTCCCTTAACTTAATACCTCAGGTTAGGCCAACCGACCTTTCTATGCAATACGACAAAACCATTGTCACGGAGACCAGAATTAAATGGGCTATCGATTCGTTCGAGCCATTTAAGTCGCCAGGTCTCGATAACATATATCCTGCCCAACTACAACAAACCATTGGGTACACAATGACCTGGCTTTACACAATCTATGTAAGCTGTCTCAAGGTCAACTACATCCCCACTAGGTGGAGAGAAACTAAAGTAATATTCATACCGAAAGCTGGCAAAGCTTCACATGTGAAACCAAACGATTATAGGCCAATCAGCCTATCCTCGTTTCTCCTTAAAACTCTCGAGAGACTTATAGATGCACACCTAAGGCAAACTATTAGTCCCGCTCATCTAGCACACACCCAACATGCATACAGCAAGGGTAGGTCTACTGAAACCGCCCTACACTCCCTGGTCTCAAGGATTGAAAGATCACTTGAAGTAAGAGACTTCTCCTTAGTAGCATTTCTCGACATAGAGGGTGCCTTCAATAACGTCCAACCTAACGCCATCACCTCTGCCTTGACATATGTGGGAGCAGATGTGCCGCTAGTAAGATTCATCGAACAACTGCTAACCAGCAGAACGGTGTACTCCCAACTTGGCGGTGCAACTGCTCGCAGATGTGTAAACAGAGGCACTCCGCAAGGAGGTGTTCTTTCTCCGCTTCTGTGGGTTGTAACAGTTAACCAACTGCTGCGGCTAATGGAGGCGGAGGGACACGAAGTGGTGGCTTACGCGGATGATATTGCCATCTACAAATGTGGAATGTTTCCTCAAACGCTGTGTGACCTCATGCAGACCGCACTGACAACACTTGCTCAGTGGACAAAATCTTGTGGCTTGGGCGTAAACCCGGCTAAGACGGAATTAGTGCTTTTCACCCGAAAGTACAAAATTCCTGATCTTATCCCGCCTAAAATCAACGGAGTAAGCCTCGTATTTGGTGACAATGCCAAATACTTGGGTGTCATTCTAGATAAGAAACTACTTTGGAATGACAACATAAATGAACGTATAAAAAAGGCAACCATTGCTCTTTTCTCTTGTAAAAAAGGCCATTGGCCGCAGATGGGGTTTTTCCCCATCCATTGTACATTGGCTTTACACAGCCGTAGTACGCCCCATACTACTCTACGGAGCTCTAGTATGGTGGCCAGCACTCGGAAAACAATCAGCCCTGAACAATCTGCACAAAGTACAGAGAAGTGCGGAAATTTGTATTAGCGGCGCTCTCCGAACGACACCAACGGAAGCGTTAAATACTATTCTTCACCTTCTACCACTAGACCTCGTAGCTAAGCAAATGGCTACCACAACAGCCTTAAGACTACGAGAATCCGATACCTGGAACAGGGGCAATTCGGGACACGCCTCCATACTCGAAGACCAAACGGGTATACCATTAATTACAGACTACTGTATACCACAAACGACGTTCGACAAATGTTACGACGTCTATATCCCAAGCCGAAACGATTGGGACAACCTGCCCCACAGCAGAGCTAACGCCATTAACATCTACACCGATGGTTCTAAGCTCGACGAAAAAGTAGGAGGGGAGTTTTCTCTCCCAACCAAGATTTGAACTTATCGTTCCGCCTTCCTGACCACTGTAGTGTGTACCAAGCGGAAGTGGTAGCTATCCAGGAAGCTGCCACCTACCTTAGCACACTCACGGTCAAGGAAGGAAATGTATTTATATACTCAGATAGTCAAGCCGCCCTTAAAGCACTTGACTCACACACCAACAATGCTAAAACACTTACTAAATGTCGCTTATCTCTCAACGAGATCGCACGACATTTTAGTATACACCTGATATGGGTACCTGGACACCGCAACATAGAAGGTAACGAGTCTGCGGACAAACTGGCCAGAATAGGAACCACCATCGAGCTCCTTTCAGAGAGGAGCACGATAGGAATGCCTATGGCGACATATAAACTTCATAAAAAAGCAGAAACACTTCGTCTCGCTACGAACCGGTGGAAAAACCTTTCTTCCTGTGCAGTAGCGAGGCTTACGTGGCCAACATTCGACCAAAAACGTACTAACACACTTTTACGTCACAGAAGGGACCACATATCACTTCTGGTAGGAACCCTTACAGGTCACTGTCTCATTGGCAGACACGCAGAACGCCTAGGCGTCATTTACCACGACTTTTGCAGAAGTTGCGGACACGAAGAAGAGGAGGAATCGGTACAACACCTTTTGTGCCATTGCCCCGCCTTGAGTAGAAGGAGACTCAGGACACTTGGTCAACCTCTACTACTCAACCTCTCGGAGACATCCGGGCTAGAGATCCCAGCTCTACTCAAATTTATTCTGTCCACACAATGGTTCAGTAACGAGGACCCACCTCAGTATTAATAGGGAATAAATATGGCATCGCAATGGGCCCAAAGTGGCCTAAGTGGGAGAGCGGCTCGTCGCTCTCAGCCATCGCAACCTAACCTAACCTAATGCAATCTATGCAGAAAAATAATGTTGATTACATTTTTAAAACCATTTTTACTTATCAAAATTGTTTGTGGTGAATTTCGCCAAATCTCCCAACAAAACACGGGAGATTTAAAACCAACCGAAAGAGATTTCTGTGAAACCGAGAATTGGTTTTGGGTTGGAAGACATTTCTGTGACACCGCTTATTTTATAGAACATTTTTTTTTAAATAAAAAAAAGGGGATTAAAATTAGAGTTGTAAAATTGAATTATTATTGAAAACAATTCCTGGTCACCATTTTTGTACTTTTCCTAACAGGGAGAAGGAATCATTTCCGACCATATACAGTATATATATTCTTGATCAGCATTAACAGTCGAGTCCGATGAGCGGCTCTCACCGAACTTCATTCAAGAGAGAGACTTCATTCAAGACAAAGAGAGAGGGAGAGAGCGAGACAGAAAGATACTTAGAAATGAGCACAGTGGCAGCGCAGCATTCAGCTCCTAGCTCCTAACTTGGAACTACAATGCACACCCACTTGCCACCCACTTCAGGCCCACATCCCACCCACTTTCCGCCCACTTCGCACCTACATCCCACCCACATTCCACCCACTTGCCACCAACATACCGCAAACTTCCCGACCTCTTCCCGCCCAAATCCCGATCACTTACCATTTACATCCCACCCACATCCCTCCCACTTACCGCCACATTCCACCCACATTCCATCCACCTCCCATTTCAGTTCCACCCACTTCCCACCCACATCCCACCCACATTCCACCCACTTGCCACCCAAATTCCTCCCACGTACCGCCTCATTCCACCCACCCACTTCCCACCTACATCCCACCCTACATCCCACCACTTATCCACATCCCACTTCCCGCCCACTTCCCACCAACATCCCACCCACATTCCACCCACATACCACACACCTCCTGCCATCTTCCCGTCATCTTCCCGTCCACTTCCCGCCCACTTCCCATTAACATCCCACCCACATCCCTCCCACTTCCTGCCACATTTCACCCACTTTACATCCACTTACCACCCACTTCCAAAACAACTTTCCACCCACATCCCATTCACTTCACAGTGAGCAGCCCGGCGATAGTTCCAACATCGGAAAATTAAAAACAAAATAAATTCTCATTTTGACCTTACAATCCGAGTTTCAAGCTATTCGTATGAAAAATAGTTTTTGCATGCAGAATTTTCCGGCCATTTTCCTCTTGGGCGGCTTTTCCGACATTGAAAAATCACATTACAAATAATTTCGTATTTTGTCCTTACAAACCGAGTTTCAAGCCAATCGGATAGAAAACAGTTTTATTTATGCAGAATTTTCCGGGAATTTTTCGACCGTCAGGTCAAATTTTCCAACTTCGGAGTATAACATTTTAAACTATTTCGTATTCTATACTTACAAACCGAGTTTCAAGCCAATCGTATGATAAAAACTTTTTTGGATTCAGAATTTTCCGGCCAATTTCCTCTTGTGCGGATTTTCCAAAATCTCTATTTCGCGTACTATGCTTACATCTTATGTTTTGTTATGTGTAATTTTGAAAATAAGTTTGGCGCCAATCGCTGGCAACTAAAGTTTCGCCCATACAACCTTGACCACCCACTTTCCACCCAGCGGGGTGAATTTTCCGGAAGATTGGTATGCAGTTGTTGTCGAATTTTCATATAGATCTTTGAAAATGAGTTTGAACTTGATCGGATGAAAAACAAAAAAGTTTCATACAACCGTTTTTCGCGAATTTTCCACATTTGCCGACAGAATTTTCCAAAATCCGTTCTTAGTACTCACTTTCAGCATAAGATAAAACTACTGTGAAAATCTCATCTTCCTATCTTTTATGGCTTAGGCTGTACGACGGTCACCAGTCAGTCAGTCAGTCAGTCAGGTTGAACTTTTTTATATATATAGATATATTCTGCGAACTGTCAGCTACAAATTTACCGAGCTGTTTGCCCAAAACCAATGACACCTTTTTTTGAAGTCACACCCAATTTCAAAAACTTTGAGGGTCCAAAAAAAGTGCTACCAATCTAGCCAAGCGCTAATAGGGATTTACTCAGATCGAGTAGCACTATCGATTCCGCCTAGAGTAGTTTGGTAGTTTTGAAAAAAGTTATAATTTGTCGTACTTTGTAATTGTAGCTCTAAAGGGTAATTGTGAATTTCATGAATTATGCAAAATGCAAATATCTGTTTTTTAATCTTGTGTTTTATTGCTGATAGCGAAGCGTCAATACCATTATCTATTGGTTGTGTTCTATTCAAAACTTCATTTATTAAAAATAGACGGAACCCTTGGAGCATGATATATGCCTGCCAAGTTATTATATATACATATATGGGCAATACGATACATTCATCCAATTTTGAGCAAACTCCCCAAAATTGTGTTCAAACTAGACGCTATCATTGAAAACAAAAAAGTTGTTCCTACTAAAACTATTTTTTCGACTAATCCTTCCTATGAGAGCTACATAATATAGTCACTCGTTTTGAAACAAACTTGTCAGAATTTTATGGTAGCTTATAACATGGATCAGTAAGAAGTTTGGGAGCTATACTTTTTTCCTGAACTATCTTTTGTACTGCAGCTATACTATATAGTTGTCGGATTTTCAAGTAAACTTGGTAGAATTATGAGAAAGCATAGAAAACTTATAACACAGTGGAACAAAATTCAACTTTTTTTTTTGCCTGGGACTGGGACCAATAAATTGTGAAACTAGAGGCATCAGATAGCAACATCTCATACTCAGTTTTTCTGGAGCACGTCAAGTTCGCGTTTAATGGGCACTTTTATACTAGCAACACAAAGCTACAACCTCTGTTGCTGGTTAAAAGAAGATGAAAGCTAAAATTTTGAAAAATTCACCAAAGATGAAAGGAATCACCAGTACTCTAATATAAAATTCCCGCCTTCAACGGATAATCGGTTAGTACCATGCCCATAGAGGTCTAACTTAGAAAATGGAATTAATGGAAAACCACTCGATAGAATTGTATAAGATTTTAACTATATTGAGATACGGACTAATAAAATGTGTACTTAAGAGATGTTAACATGCATCGAAAAACCGCGATGGTGGGTACCACATGTGACAGCACTTATCATCGAGGCAATATAGGCCATAAAGTAGAGATCAAAATAGACCGAACTGCGTTTTTAGATTCACCATCGGACCCTTAAGTCACGGGATATGGCTATCTTTGTACAAGCAATTGCCTCAGAACAACATTGACCATATGGGTATCAAGAGCGTCTCCAAAATTATGAAATAAATCCTACGAATAAAATTCCTCATTTCCACTAAGAAAAACAAAAATTTAGTTTCAAAATGTCTTTGGTAAACAAACCGCGATACGCTCAGATGCATTGAACTGATGTATTTAATTGATCCGATCTGTTTTTCTGCTGGTATTAAAGCACTTTACTCATAAGATTAATTCCATAATTTTGGTGAAACTGGTTTCACCTAAATGGTCAATGTTGCTCGAAGGCAATTGCTAGAATATAAATTCCTAAGAACCGCGAACCAAGCCTTTATTGGTAAAACTAAAAACGCAGTTCGGTCTATTTTGATCTCTACTTTATGGCCTATATTGCCTCGATGATAAGTGCTGTCACATTTGGTACCCACCATCGCGGTTTTTCGCTGCATGTTACCATCTCTTAAGTACACATTTTATAAGTCCGTATCTCAATATAGTTAAAATCTTGTACAATTCTATCGAGTGGTTTTCCATTAATTTCATTTTCTAAGTTAGACCTCTATGGGCGGGGTACTAACCGCTTATCCATTGGCGGTGGGAATTTGGTATAACAATTGTGGTAACTCCCTTCATCTTTGGTGAATTTTTCAAAATTTTAGCTCTCATCTTTATTTGACCAGCAACAGATGTTGTAACTGTGTGTTGCTAGTATAAATGTGCCCATTAAACGCGAACTTGACGTGGTCCAGAAAAACTGGGTATGAGGTGTTGCTACCTGATGCCTCTAGTTTCACAATTTATTGGTCCCAGTCCCAGGCAATTTTGAGTGTTCCACAGTGTAATACGAGGTTTGGAGACGTTTGCATAGAAAACAAAAAGTTTTTCCCACTTGAACTACTTTTTTGACCGATGGCAGCTATATGCTATAGTATTCCGATCCGGCCGGCTGCGACAAATGTGCAGCGTACTTATACCAAAAGACTTCGTGCAAAGTTTGGTAAAGATACATAGCTTAAGAAGCAGAGCTGTTCAGATTGCTCTGCTCACGTCACTGACCAATAAAACAAAAACAAAACGCGTTCGGGCTTCCCTCAACCGAATCTAAGCTGCACTGATCGGTCTGAAAGCAACCCCATACCGGGCCCAATTCAGCCAATCGCACATAAAATGCGCTCTCCTCGAAGACCGAACTTTTGAAATGTTAGTTGAAAAGGCTGCAACTTAAGAGAGCGAAAAAGTTAAGCATTAGCAGAGAGCGAGTCAGTGTGAGAGAGAACGAAAGACGGCATATAGATCAGAGGCGGCCATTCACAGCTCATATAAACCAAAGTTATGTTTGTGTGAATCGGCGAACACAGCATTGCAAGTAAAATGTCTGTACTCTGGAGAGATCTCTTTTGTTCACCAACACATGCGGAATTTGTTGTACTCTTCATTTGACCGCCTCTATAGATTGTCTAATACATTCATACTGTTGGCCTGCCTACATATAAAGAAGACCTTTTGAATGCGTGAATTTTGCCAAAAGGGCCCGAGACAGGACTAACAGAAAAACGAAAAAAAAATGTTTTTTTTTCCTATCACAACCAAAGAAAGGCAGAGAGCGTAGATGAAGGTTGTTTCGGTACCTTAATTTAATGTAATCGCGCGAACACGGTTTTTTCTGACCCATGGACCGATTTTTGCGACCTCTGGGTGTGTGTGAGGCCACTTATAGCAGTCGGCAACACAAGCGCCATGTCGGAGCACTGCAGTGTGACTGGCCCCTAAAAACCATATCTCAAGTTCTTCGGGATTCGTAGCTCTTAAGTAAAAAAGTGCGAATTTTTTTCCGAGAGATTTAACCCTGTTAAAGGAGATGAAACATAATCTAAGACTCAATCTTTTTAAGTGAAAACGGATTCTCCGCTTAATTTTCGGGTTCAGACAGTTAAAACAAATATTTCTCCGGATCAGGTTCCCACAAATCCCGGAGATTCGGGAGGGGTTTGACTTCGAATCGGTTGCAGCCCCGATTTTAGATGTGAGTGTTGGTTGCCCCACATTTCCTGCTCTAAAAAGGTAATGCGTTGAAACAGACAGACGGAAGAACAAAGCTAAATCAACTTAACTCATCATACTGATCAAGAATATAGATGTACTTTAAGTGGTCGGAAATGATTCGTTCTGTGTTGCGAACTTCTGGGCATAATTATCGGGGGCGCCACAGAAATCTCTAGAGATTTTGCCGACGGTTGGTTTGTAAATCTCTCGAAAAATTCATTGGTGCCACAGAACTTCTAGAGATTTCATTATCTAATTAGAAAATCCAGTTAGAGCACCAGATGTTCCAATTAATGTTCCATCTCTAAAATCAGGGCTGAATTTCTCGCCAAAAAATTTCCCTTATTTTAGTTGTGTGTTAATTTGATGATAAACTGAAATTTTTAATTGTGTTGTATGTTTTATCATGCATTTTTAAATAATAATTTAAATTTAAGTCATATTCTCCATAAATATAATGCAAAATTTAAAAATTTGTTCGCGCCATGTAGAGGGCGCCACATCTCCCTCTGTCCATGTGCCGCCATCTAGTGAGAAAAGAGCTTTTCAAAATCTCCTAACAAAACATGAGAGGTTTGAACCCAACCAAAAGAAATTTCTGTGGCACCTAAGAATTGGAATTCGGTTGGAATTTGGTTGGAAGAGTTTTCTGTGGCACCCCCGTATAATTCACTTTTCAAGGTATAAGGTGTAAGGAAAAAATACATCGAAGAAAAACTATCAAAGAGTCAAAATGTTAAAATGTAAGTGACACGACATCCCTGGCTAATTGACGGGTGGATTAACATGAAGGGCAGTGTGGACGGTTTTTTTTATATTTTTCTCTTTCTGATTTAAGCAAGGTGGAAGTTTACTCTTGCAATCTTTTATGCTGGCCATGGCTCTGACTTAAATGTTTATACTGAATTCTCGCTTTACGTTGGCAAATAGAAAACCAAAACTCAGAATTCAGTCCCTTCCCCAATCAATTCTTTAAACTCAAATCTACTCCATATCTCTTCTATTCTGGATGCTAATTGACTGGACAAATGTTTGTGTCTCTGAAATTTCCACTTGTCATCATGAACCATTGATGATGATGGCTCACTTTCCATTCCCAGATTAGAGTGGCAGGTTCTCATATATTTACAAGCATTTAGTTTTGGTACGTACTCCCATCTAAGATGTCGCAAGAAAGTCGACGCCTCTTATTCGGTGTTTTGCTGTCTTTGCCAATTCTTGGACTTAGCTCCCACAATTTGACCGATTTCTTGCTGCACCGTCAGAAGCGTTGGCTTATCTACCAAAATAGCGGCTCCATCAAGTTCAGCATAGGACCATCGATGCCCGTTCCTTTGGGTGATCACGTGACCTTTCGCTCTTGCAATTTGTCCTACAACCTGCAAGGGGGCACTTATCCACTGCCCACCTCACCCATCTGGCCTTGGGATAAATGGGAGAGCACATTTGCCCGTTCTCTGGCACAGATGAGAAGAAACATAGAAGTACATACGGCCAGCGGTGCTGTGAGGTATGCAGATGATGCCAGATTGTTAGTGTACACAGTTCTGGAGGAATACATAGGAAGAAGGAACAACGATCGGGAAGTGGGTAGACCATGTCTACTGCGTTCTATATGCGAAAATGCCCAAATTCAACATCATGTTGGCGTTTTTTCGGAAATATTAAATATAGTTTTGAGGTAAGTAGTTGGATGCCAGTGCTTCATTTATGCTAATCAAAATAAATTTTAGTCCCGGAAAAGCTGATCTAGATATCTCCTATCATGAAGCCTACGAAGCTGGTCGAGCGGGAATCAATTGCCTAAAACGCTTTAGTGCTTGTGCACGGGGCGTCAACTTTTTAGATGAGTTGATAATGGTGGAAAAAAGTTTTTGACTTTTAAATATAATATAAAAATTTGTCTGTTCTACTCGTTTTTTTTCTGTTGCACACTGGGCAGCGGAAACTGTTTCAAAGAATAGAAAACTAATTGTCAAAAGAAGAATCAAGATATTCTTGATCAGTATGAACGAAAAGATCTCGAAGATTGTAAGAGATAGAGCTTTGACATAAATGGGACATAATATAACACTTGCGGCCAGATCGAGTATATTTTCAACGCCCCCTCCCGCCCCCGCATTTTGGAAAAAAACGTCATCTCCCGCAGTTTTGGAGATAGATGGATCGTCCCTTCTACGCGTATTTAATAAGCACTATTTATTAAACCGCCAAAGGATTGGTTAAGATCGATGAACGATAGTCGATTTATATGGAAAACAAACAAATATGATGGGTAGCAACGTCCGCAACGGCTATGTGCAGCACTTCATTGCCACTTTTTGTGGCTTCTTACTTAAATTGATCAGATATATATATAAGCTTTGAGGGGTAGAGAGAATATTATAGTCTTGGCCGACTTTCTTCCTTGTTTATTTTCGACTTTGTATGTACTTGATTGCAATAAAATAAATAGGGGAAAACTAACTTAAGGTCGATCGAAATTTATATACCCTTGCCTGCCAGTTTGTTATGTGGCAGCTATAATATATTCATCCGATTGTTGTCAAACTCTCCAAAATCGTGTTGTAACAGATAATATTCATAACTAGAAAGTTTTAGACTTTCTTCCATTATACTTACTCTTCCATTGAAAACAAAAATTATTTTTTACAACAACTACTTTTTCGACCGATCGTTTCTATGGCAGTTATAGCTATAGTCATCTGATCTTTTGTACCAAAGGAAATAGCATTGAAACAGACGGACGGATAGAGGGACAGACGTACATGCACAGAGAAAAAAAAGATCCCCGTAGAATGGAAATTCAAATATCCACTTTAAGATCCATTTTTTAAAATATCCTTTCCACATTTTTCAGCTCCTTTGGATGAAGAATAAAGGTCAATGAAATATTTATTTCCTGATATATCCTTTTTAAGCCAAAATAAATCGACTTCGAAAATATCCAATGGATCCCAAATAAGGATAGTTAACTATCCAGTCCAAATGGATAGTTAAATATCATAAGGATCATCAAAAACCATCCTTTTTTTCTCAGTGTGGCGATATCAACTCAGCTCGTCATGCTGATCAACAATATTTATACTTTATGTTATCGGAGAAGTTTTCTTCTATGCGTTACAAACATCCTCTCCAATGGTATACAAAAAGAGGGAAGCTAACTTCGGCTTTTTCGGCACGTATGTCAGCAATAGCAACTTTATTCAACTCATAAATTGTCTGCATAACATTTGTCCTTGACCGCTCCCCAAAGATAATAGTCTAACGGTGTCAGATCATAGCTTCTTGGCGGTCAATTCACATATCCATATTTGCTGATTATTCGATTTTCGAAGATAGGGCGCAGAAGTTCGATTGTGGCGTGCGCTGTGTGGCACGCAGCTCCGTCTTGTTAAAACCAAATATCGTCCAAGTCTTCCGCTTCAATTTCCTCGAAGAACCAATTACTTAACATTGCGCACTGAAACAATTGAAAATGTTTTCTAAACTAGGTTGGATCGAATGGGCTACTGCCAAATCAGCCGTGGTAGTCATTTGACCGAAAATATTTTCATAAATAAATGGCATGTATGTCATAATTAAATTCCAAGGTTGGTTAGGGTTGGCAGTTGGTTATAGGGCTCAAATCAAACTCTCCAAGGGAAAACGGACAATTTATTTGAATTCTGCGACCAAAAATTCATAGTGGAAGTTTTCTATCTTCTCTGTTGCAAAAATTGGCCCTTTTTGAAATTCTTGATTATATTCATTGATTGAAAAAGATTAAAAAGGCCTGATTCCAGATGTCATAAATTTTTATTTCGCCACAATACTTCATTCAAATAAGACTGCTTTGCAATAGCATTCAGATTTCAAAACAGTTCAAAAGTGTTTCTATTCATGTGAACTCCAACATAAGAATTGATTTTTATGTCATCTGGAATTAGGCTTTTAAACATTAATTTTTAGTTTGACAAGCTTAAGCCGGCTCGAGGTCATGTTATGTTCGAATTATTGTGTCTAATACAATTATGTTATAATTTTCTTATCACACTCGTCATGAACCAATTTTAGACAAGAATTTAAAAAAATTTGTTTACAAAAATATTAACATAAATTTTTAATAAGTTCCTCTTAAAATAAATTGAGTCATTTTTCAACCCAGGCTTTTATTCAATAAAAGGGGTTCGGTTCAGGTTGAGGTTCGAGGTGTCATATATTTAGACGGTTCGTTTTATGGTTCTATACGAGGGACCCAAGTAGCCCGAACCGAACTTGTTCTACGAAGTACGGTTACGAAACTGTGTGCAAAACAAATCCTTAGTTATTGTTCGATCAAGAGTCCTTCGCTTGCCATTCAGATTATTGAGAATGTTTCCCTAAATACTTCGTGTCCTTAAAAGAGAGTTTATAATGAGTTTTATTGGGTTGATAATGACAGGAACTGGCTAAAACCAATTTTTAAATGGGAACATATCTAACTTCAAATTTCGAACCCACACAAAAAAAGTCAAGTTTATTTCTCAAATATTTTCTGAGCTGGTTTATCCTATTTTTGAACAGGTTCTGGTTCCGAAAGTACATTTACCAAGTTTCAAGCTAAAATATAATAATAAATTCCTATGATATGACTGTGAACCACTGTTGATTACATTCAATTCGGAGTTGATATTAAACCTTACTATCAACTTACCAAAATTTCATGTTAAATGCGTAAATATTTTCTGATGTAAGACTTTGAACAACTTTTGAACTAATTTACTCTAGTCGTTAAAAGTTTAGCTTAAATAGTTTCTGAGATAAGCTTAAGGCCAATTTGAAAGCGGTTCTATCTGATTCCGATCCAGGACAACTATGGAATTATTAAGCTACTTACAATTCGAATCCTCTAGCCCTTTTTTTTTTTGCCAGTTTTGTGAAAGTTTCAATTAGATTCGTACAGCGTTTAGGCGTCTAATTATGCGAAACATTTGTATATGCAAACATATATTTTTTTTTTAAAGAACAAAGCTATTTTTATATTTTAAACTAAAGTAATTGAACTAAAAGAAATTTCAACAGCTCCTCGCTTGACTAAGTCTCAAACAATTCGTATTATTGAATTTTGATGACTTTATAACCCAATTTGACTGCTAATTGGACAGGCAAATATTTACTCCCACTCAGTAACCACTTGATCTCCGCTTTTTGGGCTGCTTCTGTCATTCTGAAAACGTGCCGTGCTTCGACTAGACTGGCTTAAAATACAGTACCATGCAGTGGTTAACTTTGGCTTTATTCTTGGCGGCCTTTGCCCCTTCACTTCAGGCCGCCTACAATCCCATAATTCCTGCTCAAAATCAAAATCTCACGGCGTTTCTGCTGGCCCGTCAAAAGCGGCATCAGCTGCTCTATGAAAATGGTGGCTCCATAAGACTAATTATAGCCACGGTTATGGCCACCCAACTTGCGGATCCGGTCACATGGCGTAGCCTGGTTTATTTTTATGTACTACACTTTGGTGGTTTTACCCTGCCCTCAGCTCCGCTCTATCCCTGGGATAAGTGGGAGACGATCTTTGCCAGATCATTGCAGGAAAAGATCAAACAATTGGATGCCACACACGAGGATGACACCCGTCTGTTTGCCTATGCAGCTTTGGAGAACTACATGGATCGGTGCAGTGCCACCGCTGGTCGTGGTCGTCAGTGTCTGTTGAGAGGGATTTGTGAGAATGCACAGATACATCACCATGTGGGTATTTTGGCGGAGCTAGTGAATGTCTTGCTAACGTAAGTTGATTGCAATTTTATAACAAATGTAATAAAAATGATTTTGACTTATTTATAGACCTGGCAAAACTCGCTTGGATGAGGCCTATCATGAAGCATATACAGCGGGCTTGGCTGGTGTGGATTGCTTGGATAAATTTTCAGACTGCGCCAGAGGTGAAAGTGTCTTAGATTCTTTAGTTGTGGATGTAGAGAACTAAGAATTATAGCAACTCGAAAATAAAACTTAAGTAGTGGAAAAAACTTATGGTTGACAAGTTGAAGGGCATCTATCCCTATTTTTCAATAGTCGGAAATCATAAGGTGATTAGTGATCAGGCTGGGTAAACAACATTCCGAGTCCTCCAGGGTTTTTCGGGGAATCCAGCAAGGCTTTTTTTATACTGTGTACCAAAGGTAATCAGTCGTCTGTATCAGTATCGATTTGCAAAAAAAAATGATAATGATCGGATGAACGTTAGTGCAGTTATAAGGAAAACTAACCATTATACTACAGAATTACGGCCGATCCGAAAACTTAACTGGGTTTTCGGAATCTTCAAATTTTCCTGCAAAATAATTTTTATTATACCGCTAAAAAAAGATTTCAAGCTTAAAAATTAACAAATTACATTTTCCCCAATTTTCCATGCTTCCTATTTCTACCAAAGAAACTACTTCAATGCTTTGAATTAGAATAAATTAACAAAATGATTTATTTTGTGACTCTCAGGCAGTACTCGTTACTACGAAAATCAATTGCTAATACCAGCTCTTCAAGATCAGGTATCATTTCAATACTGCGCTCACCTAAAAGGCTCTGCACCTACTTTGGTCAAATGAAAACCTATCCAGCAATGAACCCGGAGTATCGGTTCGGACTGAACCTTTTAAAAAATTTGATCTCCTGAAATTGAACCCGAAAAAGTTTCGGTTCACTTAATAACATAAGGCACCATCTTAACTAAAAACTTTCAAAACTCTGCAACGTGGGAAGTAAAAATGCGCATTTTTAAACTTCGCAAGTTGAAATACGAGTTTTTTTGGAAAGATCAGGAACGGAAATGAATGTGAACCATTTGATTATTGATTGACTTTTTAAATACATGGGTTACAACAAAACTTAACCCTAGCAGGCCTTAATTCTAACCGAATAATAAATTGATCGAAAATGTGGAAAAAATGGTTTACCGATCTAAAAATTAATGAACGAATGTTCGAACAAGAACCATATTTTCGATAAGTTAAGAAGCAGGATCCTAAACGTATATATTTATTTTTATTTTAAGTCAAAATTTATTTTTTTACATTTAGCAACTTTATAGAAATTTTTTCTTATATTTAGTTATATCAGATAACACACAAGGGACTCTTTACTTTTATATGGAAATCCAAATTTCTCCCTTCTTGCTCGATAACAACTGTTATCAGTAGTACCGTTAAAATTTTCTCCCTTGTTCGATAAGAACTGTTATCAGTAGTACCGTTCGAATATTCTTGGTATTTTTCACATGACTCTTGAATTGTTTTGTTCCACCCACCCCCGTAATGCCCCTCGACTATTTATTCATTTCTGATATCGCTAAAATCAAAGTAATTTGCCAGTAAACCGCCAAACTTAAGTTCCAAAATGAATGCTGTGATTGCCGTTTGTCATTTCTGTGAGGCACATGGGCCCTGTGCCCTATTCTGTACACAGACGTTAAGAGATACGCGAATCGAAGACCTGCAACTGGACCAACAACACCAACAAACCAAAACATGTTCCGCCTGCTACTCTTTGGGACGTAGCAGCAGTCAACAACAACTTCAATGGCATCTACAGCAATGACACGGAGAGCGGAGCCACCTTTGTTAGCACCAAGGTGCCCGTCCTGCCTGAAGTGGCCACTCTGGTCAAACAGGCCGCCATGCTTAGTCTCAGCAATGAGATTGACACCAACAAGGACAAAGAAAAAGATGGTGAATTTGTATTCTTTGGCGATTCCTCTCGCGGACACATTCTTTCACATACATTTCGTATAAGCGATCTTCAGGCACGAGGCTACTTTCAGCTCTTCTCCATCATCGTTCTGATGAAGGACAAGTACTTTCTGCTTAACACAAAGCCCTTTCTGGCCGAGCATCTTAAGAAAGTGTCCACCGAACTGCAGGCGTGTGCTTTAAAGACCAAGGAAATGGAGGAGTTGACCTACTCCAACTCACGCCAGAGACGTCTCTCAGGCCAGCAGTTTCTAATGCACACCTCTCGCTCTCTGGTGGAGCTAACTGGAGAGGAGAACATCTTTGCTCAGCTCCATTCACATTTCGCCTGGCTGCTGTTGGCTGGCTCCCGTTTTCTCACCGAGCATGTCACATTTGGCAACTTGCCTTGGCTGCCGCCTCAAAGCAGCGGTCGTCCGCCTGCCCAACGTCTCACCTACAACAGCTCTACCCTGCCTATGATACAGAAATATGAGGAGAGCATTGACGATCCGGAACAGGAAGAGTTCTTTTCGCTGCGCCATATCAAGAAGGTGGTGCGCAAGGAGGAGTTTGCCACTGTGTGCTATTGTGCCCTAACTGGGGTGAAGATAATAGTGCGTGGGGCACCAGAACGTACATTTTGTTTCATGGTTTGTCTTAAGAAGCTGCTGCCCGAACCCATGCACAATCTGATGAGGATTGATGCCCAGCATCAGCATTCGATTAGCTCCGAGTATAAGATTATATCCGTGTCCAATGATATTGCTGTGCCCATAGCCAGCAGTTCGGTGTTTCGTATCGACTTTCTGGATAAGCACGTGAATGGATACGAAGTTGCGGTCAAATGGCCAGGGGAGTTGCCCAGAAAATGTGAGTATAAATGTGCAGTCCAGAGTTATCCTGTTAATGCATTCCATTCAATTCCAAAAGTGCCTGATCTCATGGTTAAACTCCTCAAAGCGGTGGACGAGAAGAACTTTACCGAGTTGGTGCTAAACAAACAAACAAAAGTTCTCATCGAGGAATGGAAAAAGTAAGTCACTTTTTTAACAACTAAAATCCTCTTTAACTTGGCTTTTACTCTGTTGCACAGCAAAGTCATCTGCCTGAATCATGCCAAGTCCAGCAGTGTGCAGACCAAACTGAAAAAGGTACAGGGAGTCCAGCCGCAGGATCAGCCACTTATCAATTACTGGAGCGCACACTTGCATTAATAATGCTTAAGAAATTCATTTCACTTCTTGGAATAAAAATTCTTTATTGCCACAACGCGAGCCGCAGCAGTTTTCCTTCGTACTGACAAATCAATATCTTAACCAAAAAGTGACGACGTCTAGAATCCAGCAGTTGTTGTTGTTGTTGCTTACTTCTTGTAACCGCAGCTGGAGCGACGACCACGAGCGCGCTCGAATTTGCGTCCCTTAGAGCGGACATAGGGGCGTGTATGCGAATGGGGCACACCAGGAGCCTTGCCGAAGTGCTTGAAGGCAGTACGGGCCGTGCGCTTGCCTTGCAGCAGCAGGGTATTTTTACCGGTGGGCGCGCGCAGTGCCAACTGATCGAAGGTAAGCACCTCTCCGCCAGCCTTCAGGATACGCTCCCGAGCTGTCTGGGTGACGTGCAGAGCGCATACAGACACCTTGGGCACCACCAAGAGACGGGCATCATCGGTCACCGTGCCGACCACCACAACAGTCGAATCGGGCTGGTTGGCAGCCTTGAAGAAGCGAGCAATACGCTGCAGCGATAGTGGAGGGCGATTCACCTTGCTCATGAACAAACGCTTCAGGATGATGCGGTTGAACTTCTTGTTGGTGCGACGTTGCAGGAAGCGGTAGAGCTGTAATTACAAAATCCAGATATTAATGCATTTCTAGTCATATGCTGCATAGCACAACTCACCTTGACCAGCAGACGCAGGTAAACATCCTGAGATTTGGGTTCGGTTCTGCGAACCTTGCGATCGTACTTGTGGTTGATATCAATACCCTGCAAACAAAATATAATTAGCAACGTGCGTGTAAATGTATCAGCTGCATCCCGTTTAATTCACAAGCAATTATTTGCAAACACTCGGCAGATGTTTACAAATTAATTTTTGGATTTTCGTTTGTATTGCGTTCCTTACCATTTTGCGACCGGAAAAAGAAAGAGAGGAACCAGTGTGACCGCCTCACAGAAATAAAAAATGCCGATATTTTTTGTATCGATAGTTCTGATTGGAGTCACTATCGATAGAGGGAGAGTAATTGCCTTAGAACTAGTTCCATGAAATTATTCATTAATTCATCTAATCATGCATTCAATCAACATTTCTGATGACGAGAGCCAAATTGAGTCAAATGTGCAGTATTAGTTTTCAATAATATATTTCACAATGCGAAAAATAAATTGCTCACTTATTTGCTGTAATTGCTGCAAAATAAAAAAGGTGGGAGTATGGTTCCGCATTATTCTCAGAAATGGGATATACGTTTGGGGTAGATAAAAAATAAAAACGAAGCTGTAGGGTTTTAAAGTTTAAAGGGCCGATTTCACTTCTTCTACTTAGAGCTATCTGTCACATAAACTAGAGTTCCCTAGCCATAGCCCCTGAGGCACGAACATACTCGTCAATTCACACCAAATGCTGGCCGAAGTCAAGCTTCACTGTGTGTTAGAGAGAGAAACAGTCACATTTCCGCGCTCACTTCTTGGGGAACCCTGACATAAACTATCAAGTTATAGAGTAAATTGTGAGTTTATGTGGCATGTAGCAGTTATCTGGATGAAGGGAAATCGGCCCTAAATTTGGAAAATCTATTTTTTATTGCGATAACTTGGTCCAGTTGTGCTATTTTTGGACTTACCGTGTTCTTGGAGGCAGGTGCGAGAGTGGTGGGTATACCGAGTGAAACAAAAAAAATTTTCTTCAAGTCATTCAATATTGACAACAAATATTTTCCGAAATCTGTTCAAACAAAAATAGAAGCTGAATGCAGCACTGCTGCTGCGCTCATCTCTAAGTTTCTTGTATTGATAGTTCTAGTGATATCGTGATATTTGGGTTCTAGTGATATTTGATAGCGATAGTGCTGATTTTGGGATGCTTTGAGTAATAATTAATTAGTCTACGGGAGGCCATTGGTCTGTAATACCAATCCAGTTTTAATGTATTGTCCTTCCTCTGTATGATGAAGTCCAGACTCCGCAGCTGACTAAAATTTGAAGCGGTTGCCCTCTGTATGTAATCTTTTCAATTTGTGTCTAAAAAGTATAAAAAGTTTGGGTTTCTTTTCTTGTGTTCTTGTTATACAGCCACTATGACGAATGCCGACGGCATCTCGCAACATATTGGAGAAAACCAACAACTGTGTTTTACTTAAATAAAGCATATAAAATCTTCATAATCTTGAGCCAAAATGCTGGTTCAAGTTATGACAGGAAAAAATGACATCCAATCGATTGATTGGTTTCCAAGAAATTCAAAAAACTTCGATGAGCTAGTTGTTTTAATAATTTTTTTTCCAAGTCACGCGAATTAAAAAAAAAATTCTGCGTCGGGTCTGGAAAAGAGTATAAACGTATCTGTCCACAATCCGCTCAAAAAACATTAAGAAACTGCTGGATCTGAAGGGAAAGTTTGATCATTTTATCATTTGATCATTTGTTCAAGTCACTTAGACAATAAAGATCACTTTGTATGTTGCTATTGGTCTGTCCTATCAAAGACATTAGAACATGAGAGGTTATATTGGTCTTTGGTCCTATGAACCTGAAGTGCTGATGTAGTTAAATTCTGGGGGTAAGTCGCTTAAAAATTGTCATTTTGATTAAGTTTTTTTTTCATTTAACGAAAAGAATATTGATTTTGTTGGTACAAAAACTGCATACTTGAAAAATTATGTAAAAAGAAACTAGTAGTAGTAGTAGTAGTCTTTATTAATATGAAATTTTCAGATTTTCATTGTAACAAAAATTTGTGCAGACATTAAAAGACATGTTTAAAGTTATTCTAAAGACTTGGTGTATAAACCGTCAGCCTGATCCTCAATACCATCCTCATGCTAGTACTACACACGGCTGCCAAGCTCGTCGCAAGATACCGCATCGTTCCCAGCATAAAGATGGATTAAAGATCCCGCTCCAATTGTTGTTACTTTAATTAATACTATTTAGATTATACATTATTAACTCCCTAGGCATTTGATTTTATTATAAAATATTATTATTATTGCTATCGTTTTATTTTTTTTAGTTTTGTATTTTGAATCCTATAATGTTTAAAAATCCTCCGCTGCAATTCTGTGCCGGTACCGTAATGCTGCAGCAACGTAAGAGGAGAGCAACGTCCAATTTGCTCCATTTAGGAGATTCAGGATCATATCTCTTCCAAAAGCTGTTCCCCCAAAGTACAGTTGCCTCGTCTCCGCTAAAATGGGGCAGTCGTAATATGTGTATAATATCCTCACGCACCCTCATTTTATAAAGCGAGCAATTTCCAGTCCTTATATGAGGTATGGAATTTAGTGCCAGGATCTCACCACGCGCCATAAAAATTATTCTGATTTGATTGATTGTGTATTCATCCGAGAAGTAGTTGATTGCTCCAAGCTCGTAATTTAGTTCCCTTTCTAGCAGGCGAAATTCGTCCCTGTAGTTCTCACCCATCCTTCGTACAATTCGGTCTGACCACCGATAAATTACTCGAGCGACTTATTTTTTTGGTTAACGCACCATTGAGGAATTTTTTTGGGAGTTTATTTAGCATAGTATTCTAGGCAATTATAATTTAGGGCTTATTTCTCTTATTCCATATATTTGCCATTGCACACTGGTCCAAATGCCAAAATTTTGGCAGAAATTCAATTTTTTTTTAAGATTTATGAAAAAACAATATTTTTTTCCAATAAAATATTATCCAGGGCAGTTAAAAATCATATTAGTACAATTGAATTTGAAGCACTGCGTATTTATGCAGCCCTGGAAGTCAGCTGTTCGTTTACACAAACTTTGACATTTTTTGCTTTGCACGTAAGAGCATATTTCAAATCAGTATACAACAAAATCTACGTCGAATATTGAAGTAAGCCCAAATGGAAAAAAAAAGTTTAAGGTATGTTTATTATAAGTGTTATCACGCATTCCTGGTTTTACGTGATTTGTCTTTGTTAATATGTGTTTTTGTAAAATGATGTTTTTAGCAATTCTAACTTTAAACTTGTTGTGTTCCGTGGAATAAAAGTATGTTGGATTGACGTGGATTGACGGAACTTTAAACGCTATATTATTCTTCAATATGTACATAATACGGGGATATTAATCGTTTTGACCCCTTTTTGCCCCTTTTGCGAAAAATCGACTTTGTTCAGACAACATTTGTTTGAGTTAAGGCGAAGTTTTGGCTTGCAAATGGTCGCCCAACCAAACCTTAACTTTTTTTGCGCTGCAGAAAAGTAGCAGGAAGCACACAAAAAACAAGGAGTCGAAAAAAAAGAAAATAAACATTTTTTTGACTATGTTAATGTTTATTAAAGCAAATGCTATCGGATGGTCTCAAGATTTAATATGCAGTACCAAACTTGGCTTGCATCTCGATTGGAAATAAAACTTTTAACCAGGTGAATTCTTTGAAAATGCAGGATGCCCACGATTATGCTATGAAGGGAGCTCTCGCTTGAAGCGTATATTAGCTGCCACGGTTTCAGCAGATCATGGTAAAAATGAAAATCTTCTTATCCATGTAGCAACAGTGGCTGAAACAAAGGCGCATTAAAAAAGAAGGTAAATGTGTTTAGGCGGTCAGGTGGGTGTGGAGGGGGCTGAGGTGGTTGGGGTGATTTACCAGATTGTTTATTAAAAAAAATTATATATACATTTAAGTTTTATGGAAGGTATTTTAGAATTTACTGTATTCAAAGAAATTGGCATATATGGGGCGGCCGAGAGGGCGTGGTCCGACCGGTCTAAATTTTTTCTCAGACTTCAAATATGCTTTAACCATAAAGTGTACCAAGTTTCAGATCTGTAACTACATTTTTCTAATTTCTGCCAAAATTTTTGACATTTGGACCAGTGTGCATTGGCCAGATAAGCTTACAACTTTGCTATTTGTAAGTTTATGTGACATTTAGCTCTATATGAGAAATCGGCTCTTAAAGTTTGTAAAAATTTCGTGCTTAATGAACTGTCGTTAATTAAAAATCACGCACATCTCTAGTCGCGACTGGGTGGTCGCACTAATCTCAAAAATAATCCAATCTGGTCGCACTATCAAAAATATGGCAGCAAGTTTACATAAAAACTTAAATGTGAGAAAAAAAAATCTGAATTTAAAGCATATTAATAAATTAAATTGTCTTCCCCAGCTGGTGAGAAGCTTTGCCAGTGCTGCCAAAGTCAAAGCGGCTGCATCGAAGCAGACTAGGACCAACACACTAGCAGCAGTTGGAGAATCAATCGCCGCCAAGGGGTAACGTAACATCATATTGGTTCCAATTTCCAATTACTATCTCAAACCTTCTGTACAATTCTTAGTTTTTTGCGTCCTCACAAGCCTTACGCTCCACCCAGTGATGCAGCTGCACGTGTGCGTTCTTTGGCTGCCTCCCTGCAGCTGAGCAAAGGTGGCGATCAACACAAGTTGAAGGATTTATCTGAAAAGTTCAAATTTCTTTCTGCCTGTTATCAAGAGCTGCAGCATGGCGTGCCCAATTCCCAGGTGCACGAACTAAACAGTGTAGCAGATGTGATAAAGTTTTACGAGACGCCGGTGGACACCACAGTGCCATTGGATGCGCTGAAGCGAGCAGACCTGCCGGAGAACTTGCACATACAATACGAATATCTACGTTTCCATCCTGAAACGGATACGAAATTTAATGGCAAAACGGCATTCCCCAAGAGCTCTACACTGGTCACGGGCCTCAAGTATCGCGGCAAATACGAGGGACACGAGGCTAAGCGTTCCTGGCCCTAGGATGAGTGGTCGTTGTTGTTGTCAATGCAATTTTATATTAACCAAAGTGCCGACTTAAAGCTATAAAAACTCAGCCACACTTTTCACTAAATCCGGGGTCCAAATACTTTCCAGGGCGGCCATTACGCGTGAATCCGCTAGCAGTTCCATCAGCCGCTTGTCCTTTTTAACAGCTTCCAAATTGGGATACATAAGCTCACAGCCAATTTCGGTTACGGCCGGTTTGTTCATTATATTTAGGATTTTCTTTTGCAGCTCGATTTCTGGATCAGGAGCTTTTAGCTTGGCCAGTGCATTGGCCTCGCCCACTTCTCGCTTGAGCTGTTCCTGGTGCTCTGCTTGCAAATACTCGATGATGCACTCATATTGCAAGGCGGTGAGTTTACGATTATTGGCCAACATATCCAGGAGCTGCTGCATTTCGTCGGGATGCCTTCGTTTGTTTTTCTGCTGTATAGGCACAGCAGAAGTGGAAGGGACAGAGGGGACAGCAGCATCGCGTTGATTCTTCAAGCGAAAATCTGTGGCTATGAGCGTGATGGCATCCTCTAGGGGCATATTACGATGTTCGGCTGGCACGCCGTACAGAATGTTCACCGTAATGCTGTTGAGGGCCTCATGCTGGGGCGTAACCAGCACGGCGTACAGACAGCCACGTGAGGAAATGTTGGCCAGCACCTTACCCAGAACCACGTCCTCGTTGGGAAACAGAATATCCACACGCAGGCCGGCGTTCTTTAAACGGTCCTCTATGTATTCGGCGTATTTGCTAATGAAAGGAGCACAATTATCAACTAATCTTCTCCAGAATTGGCAGTCACCTACGTATTTTCCCGATTGACGACCACAATCTCACAATCATTTATGACCGGCGCACCGCTAGCAGCAGCAGCAGCCGCCGTCGACATCATCAGTCCGCCTTGGATGGCCACCGGCACCTGATTCTGGTTCTGCATTTTATTCTTCTTGGCTAGGCCTGGCCTGATGGTGGCATTGCGCACGGTCAAGACATTGGACTTGAATGTTGATTTGTTCAAGGCAGCGGCACATTTGTTAGCTATTTCCTCCGATTCGAACTGGACAAATCCATAGTTCTTTTGGGTTATAGATCCCAAGACTTTTCCGTATGGATAACAAATGCTAGCCAACTCCTCCTTGGTGCACACGGGCAGATTGCCCACGAATATACGATTCCTCACCAGAGCAGGATCTTTGGCAATGTTGTAGCCCGGTTCATTCGGTGCCGGCATTGTTTATTATTTTTTGTCTACTTTTTTTGAAGGAAGCAAACAAATGCTGTAAGTGCTAGTGAACTTGAACTAGTTCGGAACATACCGACTACTTTTTTAAAGAGTGGCAGCGCTTATCTTAGAGAAGAACACTCACAGGTTTGTTATCGTGTCACGACTAACTATTCGCTATTATTATTTTTTAAAGTACTTTAATTTTAAAGCTTGCTATGGAGATACTGGCGAAAAGTGTGAATGTCTCTGCACATTATTTCATCGATAGCAAGTGCAAAAAAAGGCGCATTGCTCTAGTTGCATACACGCCCGCCTCTAGTTGATTTGTTTAAAAATTTCATTTGGACGGAATGAATGGATGAATTTATAAACAGCATATAGGCTTGCCTTAAATGCTGCAATAATTGCTACAACAGCATCTTTTTTTTTTTAACTTGCTGCAATCAGCAAATGGTGCTCTATGGACACGGCTATAGAAGGGCCAAAATCTTAATATACATATATATTAAACCCATCCAAATCGTTCCAGCGGTTCTTAAGATAAACGCCCTTTTTTGATTTATCATTCCGCCCTAACTCTACTCCAATAGCGATTAGAAAACTACAAAGGAGAGTGAGTTTCTCATTGATGATAACAACATATTTAAATTTGGTGCTGATCGGAGTGGCAGTTTTTGTATGCTTATTCTGCTATGCCCTTTGGTCTACTATATTTGTGAAGTGACAAGAATAAGACCGGCTTTTAGATCATACAGAAGGAAACCCGTACTCATTAAATCTACCTAAATTTGAGCAGGCGGTTTCAAATCGCTCATCTTTCGCAATCGAATCTAGTAGCCGACATAGTTCTGACTCTTTGCATATAAAGTAAAACAGCTTCAGTTTGATATGCTAACGTTTATACGAAAACCTCTAGAGATTTCTGGGACACTCCCGAATATGAAATTTCTAAATATTTACGAATATTCAAACCTTAATACACAACTACATAAGCCTGTGTGTGTTTCCAAAAAAAGTATTTAAAAAAGAATATGATTTTTTTCTAAACCGAACCCCTTTCACCTTTTTTTTTTTTGCTCCAGTTCAGGTTCGGGGGTAAAATATTTTTCTGCTCCGGTTCAGGTTCGGTTCGGACTTCCCAAAAATCCCAGAGTCTCCGACTCCATAGCGGTGCGACTCCGAGCCGGTTAGCAGGCCTTATTCTGTATGCTTTGGTCTATTCTCTTCCCCATTGGTCACCCATTTACATTTTAAAACCATTTTCGTAATTAATTAATAAATTATTTAACTAACATGGAGGATCTTTATGTAAAACGTGCCAATAGATCTGAAATGATTTTCATCTTAATAGGTATTTAAGTTTGGTGCAATACTGCTATTAATCCTTATTTAGGGTGTTCACTTTATTGAGCACTTGAGCACTTGGGGAAAAGTGTAAACATTTCCAACAACAATTTACTCGGAACAAATTGTGCACAGCTTGCTCGACCCAGACCCTGACTACGAAAAGTCGGGCACTTGTACCTTATAGAGACCTGCACGAGTAAATAAAAAAGTAATCGATAATTACTAGCCGAGTATGATTATAAATGAGTACGATTACCTAGCTGTCAATTTGGCACCGTACTCATGTTTACTTTTGAGGGTTCGGAATCGCCCTTTACCTGCAGCTATGGAGACTGACGGCTTATTAAATCGCGAAATAATACCAAAGAGGATAAAAAATAGTAATAAAAAAAAAGACAGTGCAAATAAAGTGATAAATCATGGCGGGATCATTGCATAAGCGCAATTCGCAGCTAAGGGTTCTCCGAGGTAATAAAAACGCGAACTACTTAAGAAACTGCTTTCCATGGCCAAAAATGACCACACATAACAGCATTACCATGATTAAGACAATGCCGAACCGCGGTAAATACCATGGATGACCAATGGTTAAAAATACAGTTAAGATCATAAGGAATGTTTCAAACCACTTTTCGTGACTGACAACTCATCAAATCGCGGAAAAATACCGTTGAGGATCAAAAATAGTAATAATGTCAAACAAATAGGAAAAAAACCATGTAAGGATCATTTCATACGCGCAGTTCGCAGCTATAGGTTATCCGTGGAATTAAAACCGCTAATTACTTAAGAAACTTGTTTCAAGACCACAATAGATCTTATATAACTACATCACCATGATTATGACCAACCTCTAGTGACTAACCGCGATACATACCATGGATGACCATTAACAAAGAGTTTAGAAGAAGAAATTTTCTTCAAAATTTCCGAAATTTTTTTCAAATTAATTGCCGGTGTGGTCATCCATGAATTGGTCATCCATGGTATTTATCGTGGTTCAGTATTATCATAATCATGGTAATGTAGTGCTCATGTGTGCTCATTTTTAGCCTCGAAAATCAATTTCTTAAGCACTTAGCGGTTTTATTACCACGGCGATCCATTAGATGTGAATTGCTTTTATGCATTAAACTTGGCTTTATTTTTTACTTGGTTGGAAGTAAAGTATGTTTGACATTATTTATATTTTTGAACCGCAACAGTATTTTCCCGCGATTTGATGATTTGTCAGTCCTAAAAATTGGTTTGAAACATTCCTTATGATCTTCACTATATTCTTTAACATTGGTCATCCATGGTATTTATCGCGGTTCGGTTTATTCAAAATCATGGTAATGTAGTTATGTGTGGTCACTTGTGCCCTTGAAAAGCAGTTTCTTAAGCACTTAGCGGTTTTGTTACCATGCAGATCCTTCAGCTGCGAATTGCGCTTATGCATTAATCTAAGCATGATTTTTTTACTTGGTTGGGCATAAAGTTTTTTTGACATTTTTAATATTTTTATCCTCTTTGGTATTATTTCGCGATTTAATAAGTCGTCAGCCGAGTGCTGGATGCTGGCTCCCAAACTGTGCCACCAAAATAAACCTTGCTAATATTTTTATTATTATTATTTTTAATTTTATTTTATTTTTTACGGTTTTTCGATTATAATCGTACGATGCCACGATGCCGACTACTACTCGGCACCGTAAAAATAAATCATATCTCAAACGTAGTTGTGCACAAATTTCGTGCACAGAGGGCTGCTCACAATACTAGTCAGGCAAAACTGCTCAAGTGCTCAAGTGCTCAACAAAGTGAATACCCCAATTGCTTGTTAACTAATGATTCGTAAATCACGGTAATTCCGAGGCATTGTTTTCGCTGTTTTCATTGCTGGAGATGTTTGACGGTGGTGGTTACCAAACCCGACGCTCTAAACCTATATTGTAGGAAAGGGCGGATCGTCGCTCCCGTTAGCCAGCAGCTTTGCAGTAAGCCAGGATCACGCTGGGTTCCCCAAATGGAACCGATCAGCAGCTTTACCTGCCTTCGTACGCCTCTATTAGGTCCAAAAGATCTATGTCTAGAAATTCTGGACCATTACTAACAAGTACGCTCGACTTTGCATTATGACGTGGAGAAGCACTCAAAGCTCCGTCAAAATAGGAACGAACCTCTCCGGGTCTTATGATACCAAAAAATGTTTTAGGCAGGGCCTTATCGTGTGACTTTTTTAATCTGATGATGGAGTACACACTGCGCCAGAGTCTAAATGCCAACAGATATTGACATTATCGGCAAAACCGAACGGGTGGTAAGCATGCCGGATTTATGGACCTTTGAAAGTTGGCGAGGATTTTCGCATCCGATAGAATGATGAACTGTATACGCTCTATGGGGTACACTAGTCTAGTCAAGCGCAGAACATGTTCCCCGTATGGGTGAACATGCTCCTGCAAAAATGGTCTACAAGAGGAATGCGAAAGAACTGGTACAAGCCAAGGGGGATAACCAAAGACATTTCCATGCTTGGTGTGAACAACTGGTGTTAGCTCGCACGGAGCAGAAGAACGTCCAACGGTTGAAAAGAAGAAGAAAAGAAGAAGAAATCACGGTAACTGAAATACGAAAAAATTGGAATCTTGTATTCTTTCGGTCTACTTTGGAGCATATATTGAGTCGTTCACTAAGTAATTTCGTTTGATGACAACAGCTGACCTTCTTGAATTTTATCGCAGTCAACTTAACACTTTACTGCTTTACCGTTATATATTTGAACAGCTGATATAGTAAGGTTTTTTGTACAAAAATGTGTTACATTTTTTGGAATAGTTTTTGTTTGGTGCCCTATGGCATATGGAAGATCGAAGACAGCATTTTCGGCATATTTCACTGTTTTACTATCAATCTTGACTATGCAATACGTCCTGGAAGGCATCTTGAAGCCGATGTGGATAAAATAAAGTCGTTAGTAGATGCAAATCGTTTAATAACAACTCGAGAGATTGCTGAAAGATTAAATTTGTCGAACGGGACCGTTCACTAGCACATGAAACGTCTAGGATTAATTTTGAAGCTTGACATATGGGTTCCTCCTGTTCTTACAGAACGAAATTTGAGACCTAATACGAGTTTGATGACTCGCCAAAAGCTTTTACAGCTTGAATGGGATGTGCTCCCACACCCACCATATTCTCCAGACTTGGCACCTTCGGACTATTACACAGTGCCACAAAATGCAACTTTTCTTATAGCCTGGGAACGGGACCAATAAATTGTGAAACTAGAGGCTTTAGGTAGCAACACCTCATACCTAGTTTTTCTAGATCACGTCGTTTGCGTTTAATGGGCACATTTAGAGATATAACTTGGAAAATGGAATTAATGGAGAACCACTCGATAAAATTTTTTCAAAGCTTAAATATATTGAGGTATTGACCTTTAAAATGAGTCCTTAAGAGATGGTAACGTGCATCGAAATACCGCTATAGTTGGTATCACATTTGACAGCACCCATTATTGAGACTATATAGGCCATTAACTAGAGATAAAAATAGACTGAATTACGTTTTAGGTTTTAAAAAATGTCTTACAAAAAAAAATCCTGTTTAAATAGCACTAAAAAAACGAAATTACTTAGTGAACGATCCAATAAAAATAGGTGGAAATATGTCAGCAAAGTTGACCCAAAGTTGCTGAGTTTAGCGACCTATTCTTAGTTATTTAATCAATAGTTGTCGGCAGGCTCAAGGTCGTGAATATTTTATGTGCTTTTCTATTAAATTAAAACACATTTTGTTTTTATCTTCAATATATTTCGAGATGCCGGCATTCGTCATCAGGGCTGTATAACAATAACACAAGAAAACAAACATTTTTAACCTAAAATCCAATGTCATCTTGTAAAATTTTACTGATTTCTATGAATTCTTTAGTAAGGCGTTTTCTTAATATGTATCCCCCAAGGACAATATAAAACATTGTAGATCAACAATCGTTTAGTTAAATTTATTTATTCTTATGGTTTATAACTTTCTCTTTTAAACGAGTCCTTCGTACTCAAACGCCCTGCTGTTTTTAAAAATATCGTTGTCATTGTGGGTGGTGTTATCGAATAGGAATAAAAGTAGTTTCGGTTTTGATGTAGTGTCAGCAATATAAAAGGCATGCTATACATATGACTCGACAGCCAAAAGTTGACTGTCTGAAAATTAAAGCTTCTGAAATGAAAGAAAGTCTTAAGTACAATTCCAAATAGCAAACATAACTTATAGTTCCTTACTTAACAATGGCGTGTGGGAATATCTTCTCGATTAAACCGCAGATAATTAAGTATTTCGCGCGCTCCTCACTGTCTCTATGCTCAACCGACCCCTCATTTGACTCAACTTCCGTTTGCAACTCAGCTTCGGTACTGAGCTCAGATTTATCATCCGTTTCCTTCGACTGTTCATCGTTTACTTCGGTGGACTCCTCTGCATCCTGAACTGAAATACGATTGACCACCTTGGTTATATCAACGCGAACTTCAATTACAAAATATGAATAATAATTCGGTTTTAGTTCTTGTCTTTCGCCAATTGCCTCCAAACGCGAATGTCGCAATACAGCCGTACGATGAGCTGGAGCCGAATTTAAGGAATCCGAACAGGTGTACAACACTGACTGACCATGACTGCTCATATTATGGATTAAATTGTGGACAATTCGCTTACTGTTGACATCCAAAAATCCGAAGGGTTCATCGAGTAGTATAAGACCCGCATAGCCTATTAAAGCAATGGCTATGCTCAGGAGTTTAAGTACTCCACGACTGCAGTGAGTTAAATAGTGCAGACGATAGTTATGCAAGTCAAAGATATTGCACAAAGTCTGCGTCATCCTTTTCACATTCGCCGGCCTCAGGCCACGTATGAGTAGCACCAATTGGATGGTTTCTGTTACGGTGAGAGCTTCTTTGATTTCATCATTCTGAGCGCTATATCCAACGTGCTTGTAGTCCTCCTGCTCATTGGGATTATAATTGTCCGTATTGAAGCTTGTGATTTGTCCAGTGCTGGGTGTATATGTGCCGAGAATGGTCTTTATCAGCACTGTCTTGCCTGAACTATTGGGCCCCAAAATTGCCATGATTTGGTAGCTGAATACATTGGATTACTTAAAAAGAAAGAAAAAAGTTCAATTTGCTTTGGTATACCTACCGTTCTAGCATAAAATTTATGTGTCTCAAAACCAATTGAAGTTTAAAGGCTACACCCAAATTCTCTACATGCAAAGCCTTATCTTTAATACGCGGACGTTCTAGGGTACGCACACGAGTCTTTTCATTGATCCAGGTATTATCCAACTCATCACGTGTCTTCAGATGCAAAACTTCCTGATCGTAGTAGCTGTCTGGACTGAAATGAAAAAACACAAATAATTTCTTAAAAAAAGACCAATTGTTTTAATTTTCAAACAAATTGAAAATTGTACATAATACTGATCATAACTTTACTGTTACGCCCCCTTTATTTCAGCAACGGCTGGACGAACTTATAATTCTTTGATATGTTAAATTTCTTTTCGCCCCAAATAGAATAGAAATTAAAAACTCGCAAAATGGCAAATGGTCAAAAAATCTCGAAAAATTGTAAAATGTTATTTTCATCAGGATTTAATAATAAGCAATTGGCGACGGGTAAATAGGACGATTAGGCCAATCCGTCAAAAAAAAGTAAATTGAAGGTGTACGTTAAACGGTTCAAAAAACGATCGAAAAGTGCATAAGGCTTAAATGAGTTTAGATTTGTCGCAAAGACGGTTAAACAGACAGGAAAATAGACGGATAAAATGCAAAAATTTATTTCATTTTCGTATGAGCTTAGATTATTATGCACTCGGCTGAATAGGTAGATGGCATAGCTCGCAAATAACTCTCAACACATTTTTCCATGCGGTCAGTCTCACATACAAACAGAAACAATCAAAGCACACACGCTCTCTCACTGAGCGGAACACTTTTCTGCCCCGCGAGTGCTCAGTAAACAACTGTCTGGAAATGAGCAGAACACTTAGTGTCAGAAAAAAGTGTTATTTGTTTTGTTTGGCGGTGGGCTCGAGAAGGTGCAATTTTTATATTTGTACATACATATTATAGTTTATACATTATATGTAATGAATATAAGCTTGATTATTAATGTTTAATATTTATTAAGAAAAACGCTCCATAACTTGTTGACTGAGAAACACACACACAAGCCCCACGCACACATTTAAAGATGACACTTTGTACGCTTGCTCCCGACAAATTGATCAGTAAAAGACATGAGCAAAAGTAAAGCGAAAAAAGCGCTCAATGGTTGAGCGAAAACACCTATTGAGCAAAATAGAATTGAAAGTGTCTTTTCGCTCCCTCCACTCGTTGTGTCTGTACCAAACCTGTTTTGTGCTGACACGCTGAAAGCGTTGACAGTTTTCTGCGAGCTCTGGTAGATGGTGATAACCAAAAGGTCCACAAAATCGAGAAATTTGCTAAATTTTTAATTGAGCTTAAATTGTTCCAAAAAATCAGGTTTTCCGTACTGTTTTTGTATTTTACTTACAACCAGTACACTGCAGTGTCGGAAAAATTTTAATTGATTAACAATTAAAAAATTAACAATTAATTAATTGTGCATCGCAGTAAAATAAAACTTTGCTTTGCATCAATTCTTTATAAACCGTTTGATTTACACCTCCTATTTACCCGTCTTTTTACTCTGTATATTTAAACATAAATGATTATTTTGAAAATTTTGCTACTTTTTGGACAATTTGGTCTATACTTCCTATATTTTACCGAGTATTATCATCGCCTATAAATTGTCAAATTTCGTTTTTTTATTTGTTTCATCTACACCTCCTATTTACCCGTCTACATTGACATCCTTCAAATCTTCATAATAATTTGAGGTCTTACAAAAAATTGGCAAAATTTGAAAAAAATTTTGGACTGTAAAATATCCGCCTTTTATTCGCGTTTTAAAATTACCATCAATCCAGTCTACAAAATTATCTGGGTTCCTTTGAATATCTTGCAAATTTAGCTAACTTCGCGATTTTCCTGACAGCTTACCTAATTGTTGGTTTTAAATGTATTCAAAAACAAATGAAAAATTCAATTGCAATTGATTAAGTTATAAGATATAATAAATTTAAATTAATTCAACAAAATTGAGTGCAAGCTGCAACTAACATTTTAATTGCAAATGAAATAATTGATGAAAATTATTAGTTAATTAATCAATTTATTGAAAATTTAATTAGTTAACAACTTGGTTAATAAGCACGATTTTCTTAGTTTTCAAATCAACATTTTTAAAGAAAATCCAAATTTTACTTTTGTGAGCGATACCTTTTAAAATTTTTATGAAAACTAATTAAAAATGAGGAAAGGTGTCTTCGGCTCGACCGAAGTTTAATATGACAGCTCGAATAAAGTTTAATATGACAGCTATTCGATATATTCATCCGATTTTGTTCAAACTTTCCAAATTTGTGCTGAAACATTTAACATTCATAACTGGAAAGTGTAAAGTAGCTTCCCTGTAGTTCGGAAGGTCGCCGGCCGGCCAGAGAATGTCTGCCGGATTCTGGCTCCGGCTGCTGGCCCCCATACCAGCTCTCATACCAGATTTGATATGGGATGTCATGAAATCCGGACACTGCCGCCAGCGGTCAGACAAAAGTGTCCAACCGAGCGGCAGGCTGTTTGGGTAAGCCTTATGGCGGGCGGTATGGACTATACATCGACCAAACGGTTTTATCACCCAAAAGATAAAAAAAGAGATATTTTGCTTTTTTCAATTTCATATACATTTGTTTCTATACATTACCACCAACCACCGCAAAATCACATCCTTGATATGTTCTGAAAGTACTTTGAATTTTTTTTTTTTTATAAACATACCTTTACTGGGATTTGAACTCGAAGGTAAAGATTTGGCATCCGCACTTAAAAAAATTATTCTTCGTTTCAACGGACTGACGCGTCTGCTGATATAAAGTCTTTAGAGTCGGGTAGACGATTGTCAATATGCCGAATGCCCAAAACGCAAAATGCACATAGCCCCAAGAAATATTCGTGATTGACCGTACTAGTATCTTGCCGCTTTAATTGGGGGGATGGTGCTCCGGTCTTGGCGTCATAACCATATACAAATGCTTCTTCATCAGCTATGATCCGAATCTTCGTCAAACTTACGAAACAAATTGTATGTTGATATCCGTCCAAGAGAAATAATAAGGCAAAAGTGGCTGATCATGTCATTATAGGTAGTACCTATTAGGTACATATGTTGAGAGCAGGTGCACCAACATGACACAAGAGTATCCCGCCAACTTTAAAAGTTATCCTTTTTTAACAATCCTTATTTTTCTTTCTGCCATTCCCATTATATGGCGGTTCTAAATCAGTAAAAGTCTTCATTTCTCTTTCGGGCTTCAACAAAGGAAAACGACATATGAATTGCGAACTTAAGATATTGCCAGAAGGTTAACAAAATATATATATGGCCGGGTGTGGCGCAGCGGTAAGTGTGTTTGCCTTCTGTGCGGGAGGTCGAGGGTTTGAAGCCGCCTCGGAATAACTAATAAAAAGGCAAACGCGATCTCACATTTTCTTTATACACTGAACGCATCGGGATGGCTGATGGATATCCTTAACAGACTGCCGGATGGTAAACGCAAATGCCCATTCCGATGGTTAGCCCATATCGCTTGGCGTATGGCTGCCATTGTAAGTATAAGCTCTGATATTGTTTTGCGGATCGGTCAGTCGGATGGTTACCCGAAAATGTGCTGGCCGATGGCTGTTCCGAAACAGCCTGGCGGATGGTTGGCATTTTATGTATAATCTCTGGTATTGTTGTGCCGATCGGGTCTGAGTGCCGGGTGGTAAGTGGTTAATGGCCTGGCCGATGACAGTCCTAAAACCACCTGGCGGCTGGTTGACAATTTATACGCGAACCTCTGGCGTTGCTCTGCTGATTGGCCAGGCCGATGGCTACCCCTTAGCAAACTGCCGAATGGTTAACTAAAATTGTATGAGCGTCTGGGTCTGGGGGAAGTGTGCCAAGCGGGTCAGCGGATGCTTTACTTTTGGCAGCACCCGACACAAAAAAAACTACTGGGTTTCACTGAAAACATAAAAGTTTTTCTCACTAGAACTACTATTTCGACCGATCGTTCCTTGAAAACAAAAAAGGATTTTTTCACTAAAACTAGTTTTTCGGCCGGTCGTTCCTATGAAAACTATATGCTATAGCCATCCGATTTGGATCAAACTTGGCAGAACTATGTGATAGCATGTAGGATTGATTAATTACAAGTTTGGGAGCAATAGACCAAGACTTTTTTCAGACCTTTCTTAGGAGCTATATTTAGCACTTCTTTGGGGACGTTTGCATTAACAGCTGGATGACTTTGATTCGAAAAGTAAGAATATCGTGGTTATTCGCCAAGTTATAAGTAAAATTTAAAAACAAGGAGTTCAGTTTTGCATTGGCTTAAAGCTTCGAAAAATACAAAAATGTTTTAAGTCTTATCTACTTACTCACTATCCCATATGCGTTTGCTACGCCGAGTTGTACGTTTAACATTTTTTGAATTTATTCTTACATATAACAAAACCCAAATCAGCAATGTCATAAGATATGTGAGCCAAAGATGGTATGTCAAATCCAAATGCGTAATGTTAAAATCTGATATTCGAATGTGTGTTGTAGAATTACTTACGTTTTGCCCAGATAAAGAACTCACCGCAACAGTTGGGTACACCTTGACACTGTTCCAAATAGACACTCGTTTCATAGGTCTGTTTATCATTACACAATTGCATCATTTTGGTTATATTATAATTTTTCACTAGATTATCTACCATAGCAAAATAAGGATGAAGCTGGAGCAGCAGAAGGTGAGAAGAATTACAGGGCTGCATTTCGTGCATAGCCAAATAAAGCAAAATTCCCAGCGAGTAAAAGGTGAGCACTAAAACATAGCCGGTCCTGGCTTCTGTTAACCAAAATGATACCAAATGATTGATGGACAGAACACACAAGGCCACAATCAGCAGGATATACACAAAAAGCACTAAAGAAAAAAAACAGATGAGAGAGAGAAAGATTCTGTTGTACATAGATTGGACATCATTTTTCCATTAAGCGTCGAGTAAATGAGATGTCCTATCTATGCATCATTGGCTGCACGCAAACAACACTCACAGTAGGTAAATGAATCCATAAGTAACTTATGGTTAAAAATGATAATGGCTGCATTAAGGGGTAAAAGGCTCACGCATACCTTCAACATTCCATAAATTAAAGTGGCCGCTGTCAAAGTGCATAATCTCATGCCTGCAATTAACTCTAAGCGTCCGTAGTAAACAGTGCGCCACAGCATATGATGGAGCAAAGGTAGCGCCCAAACGAAACAGAAGCAGAAACTCAGGGAAATAGTAAATACCACATCATGACTATTATCACCACTCTGTACCTTTACCGAATGTATGGTGGAGTACGGTAGAGGTTCCATGTCCACGGTAATACCCGAATCGGTATCCACATATCCTCTGTAGGTGTGATGAGGAGTAGAGCATATTAATTAAGTTTAATATAAATGATGGTTGGTGTCAGGTACCGTAATTAGTTGACCTATCAAGAAATATATCTAAGAATATTTGGAAAATATGTTTTATTTTTCTATTGTACAACAGCCGTGCTTTTATTTTAATTTTCCCACATTTTTTGCAATTTAAAGACGATTTTCGGAATAAATTTAGTCTTAAATCTTTTTTTGCAAAAGTAGAAGCGTTTTAAATTTTGCAAACCTGGTGCTAAAAATGTAAAAATCTGATAAGCACTCAAAATGCAAGAGCCTGCTTTAACTTCTTAATAGTGAGTACACATAGAAACCCGAGGTAACTTCTTCTGTGTCGAAGTTTATATACCCTTGCAAATGCTGGTCTTAAAATAACAGAGTTTAAGAGCGACAGCATTAAAATCAAACATTTTTCCTAACTAAAACGGATTTTCCGACAGATAGTCATGCGATTTCGACCTAATTTTGCGAATATGTTTTCAAATTATCAAAACCAAGTTTGGGGACGCTAACATTGATAACAAAATAGTTTTTCTCACTCAGACCCATTTTACGACCGATGGTTCCTATGACAGCCAAATCTGTTTGAAAGCATATAAAATTTCTAATGGCCGAGTTTGGTGTCGCTAAGCTTAAAAACAAAAAAGTTTTTATTCTAAGACCCTAAGATATAGCAATCAAATCTGGTCGCTTTCGACATACTAGAAGCATGCAGTCAAAAGAAGACTCTGCGCAAAGTTTCAGCTCGATGGCTTTAATATTGAGAGACTAGTTTGTGTAGAAACAGACAGACGGACGGACGAAGCTTAATGGGCACAGCTCGTCGCCTTTATCAAGAATATGTATGTAAATAGTATATAAACTTCTGGGCAATATTATAAAACCCCTTTGCAAGGCTATAAAAATCAACTATCAGAGTTCTAATCAGTGTATCCAAGTTCCTCTTAACCTTTATAACAGAATGAAATCGAAACCGTAACCGAAATAATTATTTTAAAGTGGCCGTAACCGAATTTCCGATATTTCTTTCGGTTTTAAAACCGGGTTCTAGTAGGGATGGAATTACAACCGTGTTTTAACCTTCAAACCCAAAACCGACGAGCCGAAAAACTCTAGTGTAGTCGAAGGTTTTTTATGGTTGATACGTGTTTTTCTTTTTGTCAGGCTGTCTACTTCTGCGTTCTACTCTACAGTGTAAACATTATTTGTCAACAAACAATCTTCATTAAATTATTTAAGATCGAATCTGTCGTCATGCTGCACGCATTAGAGCTGGCAATAATATCGTTTCCAAAATCATTGTATCGATTCTTACCCCTTTTTGAAAACAGCGATATAACTTTTAAGAATCAATTGACATCAAAAAAATTTCATCACTACTTGGAGAAGCTTCGACGACGAAACTTTCTCTAAAGGAATGAATACATATATTTAAAAATAGATTGAAAAATACGTCAATTCTATTATAAATAAATTTAGTAGACCAACCTAGGAAATTTTTCGGCTATTTTTGATTTAATTGCTTACGTATGGAACCATAGTTTTAGCTTTAGATTATGCAAAATCTGTAATAAAAGCTATTTCGCGAATTTTGTATGAAAATTTGGGCAAATTATTTGCCTGTGGGACCTTAGCTTTAGTTGTCTGAAATTTTCAGGGACAAGAAATTTAATGAAATGTATAACATAGACAGACAAGGATCTTTAAAAGATGTAGTCCTCTTTACATTCAATTTTTATAATCATAGTCCATTGATCCGAATATCGATTCGATGTTTTTCTTAAAATGTTGGAAAAATATCCATGCCCTAAACAAAGATTTTTTTCCAGCTCTAGCACCCATGTTGTTCTCCCTTTAAGCCAGAGGTAGGAGCGTCCCTATCTTCCGTGTATACAATACTGCTATGCGGCAGCGACGTCGACACACCAACCAACGACCATTTAATATCTAAACTGCACGTTTACTAAGTCGAAGTTTAGTTTCACACTGCAACCGTCTTCGTCACGAACTCGAACCGTCTGAATCTTGTCTCACTCCAACCCATTAGCCATGCTTTGACGCAATCAAAATACAACCGCGACAGTGCAAGACAGGGCAAAGATCGAACCTGAACGTTATAGCAGCGCAGCCGACAGCAAAGAGGGACCGAGCAAACGTTCTGTCTACACCAGCGATGGTAAGCGAGGGCGAGGCCAAAAAGTGAGAGTGCTCCGAACTCTGTCAAGCAACTGACACTTTCTTGCTCTCTTGATGTCAGCTTCGGCAAGCGTTCGGGTCATGTATGTGTCAATAGCGAAATGTTGTCGCCCCCGGGATGGATCCGAGGGCCAACGCTGGTCTAGATATTAGATGGTCTTTGAACCGACAGCATACGAGCTTATACTGCGCTATTTTGCAATTAGAATGAAGTAATAAATGAGCATGGCTAATCACACAAAAGACTATTACGAATATAATACTTTAATCGAAAACCCCTATTATCATATCGGAAGGACTATTTATCGGACGGGTTGCATCTCTGACAGTTTATTTTCCAACTTACACGGCCAGAGCATCCATGACTAAAGCCAAGCTAAGCGGTGCCGTATGCAGTAAATTTGTATTAAACAAAGCCTCCACTTTATCCGTTGTTAAGATTGCCGCCACCACAAATTTTACATCCGTCAACATATAGTGATCGGCTACATTTTTTCGCATATAGTCCATAATGTCCTTCTGTGGATCCACTTGCAAAACTGCCGCCTCCTTAGCATAGTGTTGACTAGCCACAAATAGAGGGCCCTCTGCGGAGCTATGTTGTAATAGTGCGATAGATTCACCGTAACGATTAAGGGTGAACGGTGTAAGAGACAAAGCCTGGCGAGCCTCCCTCAAATGGGGCATACACAGCGTCCAACTGGCCATCAGGAATGGATAAAAGATCTGCAGTAAGGGCAATACGTAATACCGAATATCAATGAGAAAACGTTTTCGCAGAACTACTCCAGTGTGAGAAAGCAGCAGCCTAAATCCAGCCAATCGTTGACTCTTTCGTATAAGCAAATTAGATTCCTCTATGTGGCGTAGACTATAAGAGACTGTATCAAAAGCATCCGAGTGGCTAGCGATCTCCATGCGCTCTTTGGGATCTCGAATCATGGCATTTATCATGATATAATCCAAGCTAGATTCGACCAAATTATAGCTTTCCACATGTAGATCCTCCAAATTTTTGTCAATCTCTTCCAGTAATTGGACAAGCTTAATTATATCCTTAAATTTGATTAGGAAAACAACCGTAAAGCTCAGTCTAGACTCTAGCTCTACAAGTGGTATAAATTGGGCCAAATACGCTTGTAGTCTATCTAGATCACATAGTTCCTTGATTTGACAGATCTAGAAGAGGAAATTGCAAATAAATCAGAAAAACGGTTAAAATAGTTTTAGATCATTGCCTTATACATAGCATTTATCATTATTTGTAAACGTATGCCGATATGATGATTAAGTTTAATGACTTAGAATCGGAAAGACCACTTAAAAAATATCAAAATCTGATCTGTTCCCGAATATCATCGCAACCAAAAGAAAAAATTAAAAAACCTAGAAATAAGGTTAAATACTTCCTTAAAAAACGTTCCTAAAATAAACTTTCAAGGCCAACTTTTGCAACAGCGAAGTTAGCAACCGTTTCTTATGTATTTCTGGCCGCTGAACTCAGATAAATTGTCCGTTTTCTCCCAGCACGTCAGACTTACGAGACATTTGTACCTTTTAAAAGCGCGATGATATCGAAAAACTGAAAGTATGTTAAATAAGAAGAAACAAAGGAGCACCAACTATTTCTTTTTAAGATTTTTAATATCAGTGGGCAATTTTTCAGTATGTTTTAAACTTAAAAAAAAATCGATTTTACATAATTCAAATACATAATTACATTTTTAAAATTAAAGTCCAAAAATGTGTAACTTTTATCAGCAAAATCAAAACTTCGTGTTTGAGTTCAGCGGCCAAAAATACATGAGGAACGGTTGCTAACTTCTCTGTTGCAAAAGTTGGCCTTTTTTTGTAATCTTGTGTTATTACATTTGAATATGTCATATCACAAATGGTTAAATATAGCTAAATAAAATAGAAAAAGTGATGTTCGAATAACATTAATTGATATGAAGCAACCCAAGCATCTATTGCTTGACGGTTGAAATTGAATAAAAAATAAAGTGGAGTTCACAACAGATCGGTTTTGCTTTCAACGCAATATTTTATAGATGATTATAAAAAAATTATTTTAAAGAAAACTTCAACTTCAAACATTTTAATTAGTGATGTTAAACGATTTTACAAATGTTCAACATTCTTAAATTTGATAGTTTATAATTTTGGAAATTTATTTTAATTCTTTTAATAGAATATCAATTCCATTTTATTCCGCTAACTCTGCAGCACAAATTTTGAAAACGACAATTCTGGTCGATTTGCAGAATTCGGAACGGCAATCAACTTGATTTGCAAAAATTCCAACAGGCCCGAATATTTTTTAATAAAAATTCGACTTATTCCCGTCTTGTTAAACCAATAATTACGAACTAAATATAAAAAACAAATTGACCTAATGGCTCTTCAATTATAATTCAATTCAATTTGGCATCCACAGCTCTGGACTCATTCCACTCGCCACACCTCCCTCTTACTGCGCTCTGCACTCTTTCACGCCGCTTCTTATCTCCCTCCCGCCCTGTCATTTCGTTCTGTGAGTATTTCATCTCCTCCTCTCTCTTGATAATTGCTAATTCTTTCTAACACATGTTAGCAGCTTTCATCTGTCTCAAAAAAGCCAAGACACATACATACAACATGAGTGTGGGTCGTTCTCTCTCATGCTCACTCTATGAAAGGCCTATGCCAAATCTTAGATCTCTAGGATAAGCAGTTTTGGCTGTGGGTTGATAATACATTTGTCAGTCGGGCCTACAGATTTATAAGTATAGATGTGGTCGGAGAAGCTTCCTTCTATGCGTTAAACATCCGGAAAGTTTTAATATACCATCTCCAAGGGTATAAAAAAATAAATTTTATATTATCTAGTATCAAAATTATACTAAAAGATTCATGGTTAAATATCAAACTGAAAACAGCAAGCAAAATGAAACTAACAAAAAATAGAAGGAAGCTAATTTCGGCTCGACCGAAGATTATATACCCTTGGAGCATAATATATGCCTGCCAGTTTGTTATATGGCAGCTGTACAATATATTCATCAATATATTCATAACTAAAAAGTGTAAAGTTTTAAAAAAATGTTTTTCTCACTAGAACTACTTTTTTGGCCTTTCGTTTTTAAGGCAGCTATATGCTATACTCATCTGACTTGGATCAAACTTGGCAGAATTTTGTGGTAACATTGATCAGTAACCAGATTGGATGCGATAGCCTTGAAAACAAAATATATTTTTGTCCGATTTTGACAGATCTTAGTACGAGGGTTGGGAGCGATAGCATTGAAAACAAAAAAGCTTTTCTCACTGAAACTAGTTTTTCAACCGATCGTTCCTATTGCAGCTTTATGCTATAGTCATCCGATCCGGCCGGTTTCGACAAATGTGCAGTGTGTTTGTACTAAAAGACTTCGTGCAATGTTTGGTTAAGATCAAGGCTGCAAACCTCTAAAATTTTGCAGAAGGTTCGGTCCGGGGGTTCGAACCCGTTGTAACGTCTAAGGTTTGGTTCGCGGACCGGTTCTCGGAACCCACTGAACCCAAGGTTATGGTTCGAACCTCAGTTCGCTTGAACATAAAAGAATAGTTTCGATTTATAAATACTTATTTATAATGTTGTTTATTTAAATGATGTAATTTAAGAAGATTTGACGATGAATGTTCTATTGCACAATTTTTGTAAGAATCTATATTTGATAAACTTCTTTTCTTTGCAATCAGAAGTTGATTCATCCATTTTTGAGCTTCTGGATGTAAGTAATAGGCTACTACTTCTGAACTTTTTTTTGTCGGAAGTTAATAAAGTTAAAAATCTCGGGTCTAAGAGCACTGTAGCCAATACTGGTACTGAGCATATAACAGAAGAACGTTTATCGAACGATTATAGTAAGAAACTCGAAATGAAAAGCAAGAGAAATAAATGGTAAATCCTGGACTTTTTAAGAAGTTTAATTAATTGTCTGCAGCAACAAACAGATGCTTGGACTACGTTCCATTCAAATGTTTTTAGTTGGAGCTTCTTCAAAGAACTCTGAATCAATAAATCCTTAAGAGTCCATCGCGTCAAATCGTAGTTTTCTCAATTTTTCAAAAAGCTAAAGAATTTTTAGAGTCCTCCAGGGAATCTCAATAGATAACATGGTTATCTCTTCCATATCAAGAAATGCGTTTGACGCACATGAGCAACCTTCATCAACATTACTTTCTTCATACTTGCAATTCTTTTCTGCTGTGCAAAGTTCTCTACCTCGATCCATAATTCACTCCATTATCGACGGTAATAGTATAAATCTAACCTAAAGAAATGTCATAGGATTGGAGAACTTCTTGAATGATAGCAGTCAGATAACAATAAATTTCTTTAATTCTATGTGTCGTTGGAAAAACTAATTAATTTGTTGAACCGAACCTAATTTCTCGAAAAAGTGGTCCGGTTCGGGTTCAGGTTCGAGGAGTCGAAAATATTACAGGTTCGGTTCATGGTCCGGTTCGTCGGACCCAAAAAACCCGAACCGAACCGGTTCTATGGGGTTCGGTTCAGGACCGGTTTGCAGCCTTGGTTAAGATAGCTTTTAAACTGACGGAGGAGATAGCATAGAATCAGACAGACAGACTCAGTTCGTCATGCTGATCAAGAATATATATACTTTTTGTGGTCGGAGATGCTCCCTTCTGTGCGTTACGAACATCCGGACAATTTCAATCTCTATAAATATAAAAGAGAGTGTCCTGACTGATTCACTGACTGACTGATTGGCAATCATCGCAGAGCCCACCCGGTAAGAGATAGGGGGCTGTAATTTTCACAGGAGTTTCTGTTGGTGGTGAAAGTGCGTACTAAGACGGGGTTTTGGAAAATTCCAGCCGGAAAAGTCGGAAAAGCGTCGGACAAGTTTGTATGGGAAAAATTTTATTTTTCACCCGATTGACTTGAAAATTGGTTTGTAAGCTTAGTACGCGAAATAATTCGACACGTGTTTTCCCGATTTTGGAAAATCCGACCACGAGGAAAATGGCAGAAAAATTCTGCATAAAAAAAATTATTTTTCATCCGATTGGCTTGAAATTCGGTTTGAAAGAAAAGTTGGTGAAATGAATTGAAATGGTCCCAAATCCCAAAAAGCTGGCCAAAAAAAATTTTTTTTATAGACTTTTAATGATTGGAATAGTTGTAGAGGTACATCTAGTTTGTATTCTGACCGTTAATAAGGAAAAAGTGTCCACACCTGGCTCAGGTTTGAAGTTCGTTCGTGAGCGTCGAGCATGCCTCATCGTTTATTCGTCATGCGTCAAAAATAACACAACGTTTAGAAGCGTACAGATTCGCGAATAATTAACCGATTTGGATTCTGAAAAATGGATTCTACTCTAGAAAGTAAGTACAATTTAAACGTATTGCTCAAAATTATTAATTATGCATGACTTCAGTAAATCATTAATAAAAGTAGAGGTTTTTTTCGGTCACATTCTGAAAAATCGTGTTAAAAAAGCCATAAGTCAAAACTCCCAGCTGATCCCACTCTCAAACGAATAAGAAATTGTTATTTAGACAATTCTTCAAAACATAGTCAAAAATTAGCAGCAGATAGCAGCATATTTAGTCTCGGTGATGATTTTTGAGAGACAATTGTGGCGACATTTCAAATATACACTGCTCGACAACACTCTCCCCCAATTCACCAAACCAACTTTTTCTAAAGTATTTTGGCCAGCTGAGCACGAAAATCGACATGAAAAAATAATCTGCCGAACAGTTATCGAGATATTATTGATAAACGGATTTTTCGATGTTTCAGCCAAATCAAGTACGTTTCCGAAGAATTTGTCCGCCACATTGGATCCGCCATTTTATTTTTCTACGTTGTGATTTCGGATTCGTGATCTGCAACCCCGAAAACCCCCGAGTACGGACTTTCAGCCAAATCAAATACTTGTACGACTTTTGGCCGTCGGGATTTGGGACCACTGTGTGACGGTCGGAAAATTCTGCATGAAAAAAACTATTTTTTCCACGAGGAAAATGGTCGGAAAATTCTGCAAAAAATTATTTTATACCCGATTGACTTGAAACTCGGTTTGTAAGGACAGAATACGAAATAATTTGATATCACGAGGAAAATGGCCGGAAAGTTCTGCATGCAAAATACTATTTTTCATCCAATTGGCTTGAAATTCGGAAAGGAAAGTAGGCGAACTAAATTGAAATGTGATTTTCCGAAGTTGGAAAATTTGCTCTGACGGTCGGAAAATTCCTGGAAAATTCTGCATGAAAACAACTATTTTTCTTCCTATTGGCTTCAAACGCGGTTTGTGAGGATAGAATACGAAATAATTTAAATGTGATTTTTCAATGTCGGAAAATCCGCCCGTGAGGAAAATGGCCGGAAAATTCTGCATGCAAATAACTATTTTTCATCCGATTGGCTTGAAATTCGGTTTGTAAGGTCAAAATCGGAATTAATTTTTGTTTTTATTTTCCGATGCTGGAAATACCGCCGGGATGCCCACTGAGAAGTGGTTGGGAAGTGAATGAGTTGTAGGTGGTAAGTTGTTTTGGAAGTGGGTGGTAAGTGGATGTAAAGTGTGTGGAATGTGGCGTGAAGTTGGAGGGATGTGGGTGGGATGTAGATGGGAAGTGGGTGGGATGTGGACTTGAAGTGAGTGTGCGTTGGTTCTATACTGTTGAAGGCGCAGCGAAGCGAGACGGGTTATTTGCTAGTCTATATATATAAAAAAGTTTAACCTGACTAATTGACTGACTGACTGGTGACCGTCGCACAGCCTTAACCATAAAAGATAGGAAGATGAGATTTTCACAGTAGTTTTATTGTATGCTGAAAGTGAGTACTAAGAAAGGATTTTGTAAAGTTCTGCCGGGAAGTGTGGAAAATTCGCGGAAAACTTTTGTATGAAACTTTTTTGTTTTTCATACGATCAAGTTCAAACTCATTTTCAAAGATCTATATGAAAATTCGACTACAACTGCATACCAATCTTCCGGAAAATTCACCCCCCTGGGTGGAACGTGGGTGGTCAAGGTTGTATGGGCGAAACTTTAGTTGCCAGCGATTAGCGCCAAACTCATTTTCAAAACTACACATAACAAAACATAAGTTGTAAGCACAGTAAGCGAAGTAACTTGACACATGTTTTCCCGATTTTGGAAAATCCGCACACGAGGAAAATGGCCGGAAAATTCTGAATTCAAAAAAGTATTTATCATACGATTGGCTTGAACTTCGGTTTGTAAGTATAGAATACGAAATAGTTTAAAGTGTTATATTCCGAAGTTGGAAAATTTGACCTGACGGTCGACAAATTCCCGAAAAAATTCTGCATAAAAAAACTATTTTTCATCCGATTGGATTGAAACTAGGTTTGTAAGGACAAAACACGAAATAATTTGAACTGTGATTTTTCAATGTCGGAAAAGCCGCCTACGAGCAAAATGGCCGGAAAATTCTGCATGCAAAAACTATTTTTCATACGATTGGCTTGAAACTGGGATTGTAAGGTCAAAATGAGAATTTATTTTTTTAGTTTTCCTATGTTGGAAATATCGCCGGGATGCTCACTGTGAAGTGAATGGGATGTGGGTGGAAAGTTGTTTTGGAAGTTGGTGAAATGTGGCAGGAAGTGGGAGGGATGTGGGTGGGATGGAAATGGGAAGTAGGTGGGATGTGGGTGGAATGTGGCGGTAAGTGGGTGGGAAGTGGGACGGATTTGGGTGGGATGTGGGTGGCAAGTGGGTGGAATGTGGGTGGGATGTAGGTGGGAAGTGGGCGGGAAGTGGGTGGGATGTGGGCGGGAAGTGGGTGGGATGTGAGTGGGAAGTGTGTGGGATAGAAATGGGATGTGGATGTGATTTGGGCGGGAAGAGGGCGGGAAGTGTGCGGTATTTTGGTGGCAAGTGGGTGGAATGTGGGGGGGAAGTAGGTGCGAAGTGGGCGGAAAGTGGGTGGGATGTTGTTGGGATGTGGGCGGGAAATGTGCGGGAAGTGGGTGGGATGTGGGCCTGAAGTGGGTGGTAAGTGGGTGAGCGTTGGTTATATACTGTTGAAGGCGCATCGAAGCGTGACGGGCTATTTGCTAGTATATATATAAAATTCTCGTGTCACAATGTTCGTTCCCGTACTCCTCCGAAACGGCTTGACCGATTCTCATGAAATTTTGTGAGCATATTTAGTAGGTCTGAGAATCGGCTAACATCTATTTTTCATACCCCTTAGTGATAAGGGTTGTCCACCCTTAACATAACAAAGCGTCGGTGAAGTTTGTATGGGAAAAATTTTATTTTTCATCCGATTGACTTGAAACTTGGTTTGTAAGCTTAGTACGCGAAATGATTCGACACGTGTTTTCCAGATTTCGGAAAATCCGTCATCGAGGAAAATGGCCGGAATATTCTGCATGCAAAAAAAGTATTTTTCATCCGAGTGACCTAAAACTCGGTTCGTATGGGTAGGATACGAATTAATTTAAAATGTGATTTTTCCATGTCGGAAAATCCGACCCCATGCGTAAAATTCCCGGAAAATTCTGCATGAAAAATATTATTATTCACCCGAGTGACTTGAAACTCGGTTTGTAAGGTCAAAATGAGAATTCATTTGTGTTTCCATATTCCGATGTTGGAAATACCGCCGGGATGCGCACTGGCAAGTGGTCGGGATGTGGGTAGAATGTGAGTGGGATGTGGGCGGGAAGTGGGCGGAAAGTGGGTGGAAAGCAGAGCGGGCAAACAAACGAAACGTTTAACGAACCGTTCGCGAAAGGCCAAGGAACGATTCATTTGTTTTGTAGCTGTTACTCTAGTGAGGGAAAACGAAACCACTAACTTTATATTGCCGAAGAGCGCAAACGAAACGATTGGAATATTGTTCTTCCGAAAGCTGCACTGCCTTGAAACGTTTGGGAACGACAACAACAAAGCTGAGAGAAACAAAGAAGTAAGCAACAGAAAAACAACAACAATGCAAATACAAATACAAATAGAGCAGCAAACGTTTCCGAACTATTCGCGCTCGTTGCATATCGTTCCGATTCCCTTTGTCCGCAAATCAAGATGAGAGCATTTCGCGTTACGTTTAGTTTGCGTTGACGAACGCAAACTGAACAGAACTCATTTTGTGTTACAGTTACTTTTCTGGGGTTTTGTTTGTGTTTCGCTCTGTGCAAAGAACGAAACGAAACGATTCAGAAACGTTTCGTTTCGTTTGTTTGCCCGCTCTGGTGGAAAGTGGATGGGAAGTGGGTGGTATGTGGGTGGGATGTGGACGGGAGTGGGTGGGATGTGGGTGGAGAGTGGGTGGGATGTGGATGGGAAGTAGGTGTGCATTGGTTCTATACTGTTGAAGGCGCAGCGAAGCGCGACGAGTTATTTGCTAATGAAACAAAAGTAATCTTTGATGGTTGTCTATAACAAACAACGATTTGTAATGTACACACATTACGCTTCACAATTTCAACCCAAATTTATACAACTGACACTCGGACGAAGTCGCGGCGAGTTCAGCTAGTTAGTACATAAAATCCTATTCGCTATTCGAAAATAGCGACTTGATCCTTGAGGTTTTAAGAGAATTGAATAGTCTAAACTTTCAAATAGTGCCATTTTGAAGTTTACTTTTTGTTGTAGTCATTTTCATACACTTTAAACCTCTAGATCTTACTATCTCTAATATCGGTGAGTGCATAAAGGATAAAGGAAATGATGCTAATCACGATTGATATATGATCGAAGATGCTTCCTTCTGGTTGTTGCATAATTTTGCTCAAACTTAATTTGCACCTTTGGTACAGAGTATAAAATATTATGTGAAATTACTTATAAATGTTTTTTTTTAATACGGAACGATTGAATGAGAGAAAACTTACCAAACGGAAGCCATCTTTGTATTTTCGGAAAAGTTTCTTCGGGGTGGCACAAGAATATAGATTACTTTTTGCCAGCAAAGCAATACGATCAGCCAGATTGCCAGCCACCTTGGGTGAGTTGGTGGTAAGGAATATGGTGCAATGGTTTTTCTGCTTCAAAGCAAACTTAAAAAACAAATGTGCCTTGACCTCATCCACCTCCTCCAGCGGTGTATCCAGTATAACAATTTTCGTGCGTCCCGCAAAAGCACACAGTGTATACAGAATGCGCTTATAGCCGCCTGTTAAATGCTTTACCTTGACATTCCTCATATCTTCTAGTTGCATGGCTTGTAGATACAATTCCACGTCCTCTCGGCTCTCTTTGCGCGAGAGACCACGCAAACGACAAAAGTACATAATATGTTCGGCCAGTCCCAGTTCGATAAACATATCTGCACTAGGCAAGGACATTCCGACACCAGCATAAGCTTTTGTTGGCTTTTTTTCCACATTAAAACCAGATATGTGTATAGAGCCAAAAGTGGGTTGGACTTGTCCCGTCAGCATTTTTATTATAGAGGATTTGCCAGCAGCATTGTGACCAAGGAGGACAACAACTTCACCTACGTATACCTTTAGGGAAAAACTTCTTATCACAAAGGTTTTGTGATACTTTTTCCAGACGTAACGAAATTCGATGGCTACCGATTTGTTATCAGTTTTTTCCATGTCCTCCTCAGACTCATCTTCGCTGGAGGACTGCTTTTCTTCTGTAAAACCATATTGTCGAAATTTCTCATATTCACGGTCACGTTCCTCCTGGTCTAAATCGGGTTCAGGAGGGGGAGGTGGAGGAAACCAGTACTGGTGAATCCTGGACCAAAACCATCTCTCGTCTTTTGGTGGAGGTGGAGTTGGTGGTGCTGGGGCAGGTGTTGAGGATGGAGAAAGTGCCGTTTTGTTCATCTGCGTTAATTTATCAGATTCCCTGGGTTCTGTGTATAGAACCGTAGTTTGCGTAATATGCTCCTTTTGATCGGTCACTGCCGAAACTCTACGCGATTGTTCTGCCTCTAATTCAGCTTCTCGGGCTTCTTCCAGGGCCTTTAGACGTTCGCGATTTTTCTTACGTTGACGTCTCTTCAAAGCTCGTTTCAGCTTATTCAGTGATCGACGTAACTTCTTGCATTTTAGAAAATTAAATAACCAGGAACACCCATTCCCTTGTAGGATCATAGCCAATAACACATAAAATACGGCCTGCAAATAGAAACATACGATGATCACTATGAGTGAATGTTCTTTGTTCATTATAGTAGAGAATAAATATTCCTTAGTTGTCATCTCGTTTGGATATTCCTCAAAACGTATCATCTTGCGCAGACCCTGACTTATGGTCACATTGCACAATAATATGGAGCCGATCATGAGAAAACCATAAGACCATGAGGACTCCAATGCCAGTGCAGAGAAAAAGGGTAACGGAGCCAATATCCAGCAGATGGGTACCGTGGCCACTGTCATTTTCGTTGTACGCATTAAGGCAGCCATCATTACGGCAAACCCCACTGCCGATAGGACATAGGACATAAAGAACAAAAATATGATGTACCAGGGCGGCTTTTCAAGGGCCGCCTGACTGCCATCCCATTGAAACTGTAAAATGCAGGGCAACCAACCAAAATACTGCTGCTGACAAATGAAAACTTAGCACTTGGCTCACCTTCAACAGAAAGGTAAGTAAGATGGACGTGACCAAAAATTGACAGAATCCATTGAAATACCAGGCCGATATTTGCATGTGCATGCTGACATTATTCACCAGCAGTACGAAATTCTGACCCAATTCACGTTCTTCCACAATTTGCTGGAACAGGAGACAGAATTGAGATAGTTTGTAAGCTAAACAGTGCTAGTTCACAAGGGGAAACAATTCTAAAATTTTAAAATATTACATATTTAACTAACTTTAATATTCGTAATATCTGTATCAATTTAGAAATTTTTAGTCTTTAATTGATTTGTATAGAATTTTTTGTTTAATGTGTCCAGAAATTGGAAGTGCAAAGATTATGGAATGTTCTAGTGCAGCGGTGGGCAGCAGAAATAACGGAAAGGGTACAACAACATTCTTGTTTTTGTCATTTGCTTTCGATCAACGCGATGCAGCGTGTGTTTGTTGTAATCAAGGCTGCAAACCGGTCCTGAACCGAATCCCTTAGAACCGGTTCGGTTCGGGTCTTTGGGGTCCGGACCATGAACCGAACCACTAAAATTTTTGACTCTCGAACCTGAACCCGAACCGGACCCCTTTTTCAAAAAATTAGGTTCGGTTCAACAAATTAAGTAGTTTTTTCAACGACACACACAATATAGAAAAATAGAAATTCCTTGTAATCTGACTTGTATCAATCAAAAGTTCTCCAATCCTACTACTATCTGATTTGTTAAGGGAGCGAATATGAACCCTGCAGGACAACTTTTAAATGACAAAGCAGCACATTACAAACATGCTGAAGCACCAAAAAGAAATTCTTTATGAGAGTTTTAAGAATCAACTTCTGAATGCGAAGAAATTAAGTTTTTAAAAGCAATAATCAAATATTAAATATCAATTCTGTAAATGATGTTATAGATTTTTGGTGGTCCCAGTTTACCCAGCTCCAATCACGGATCCAGTTCCTCTATCTAGTTCACACATTACTTACAACTATCAATGCTCGATGCTCGCACATTTTCATGTACATATGTATCTCTCATTCACATATACACACACACTCATCTTATTGCCAATGTGTCACATTCAATACTACCGGCAGCATGCCCACCGTCAATAAACCGAACTAAAGCCTAATCTGTGTATTATACTAAATATATAAAAGAGTTCAACCCGACTAATTGACTGACTGACTGACTGGAGACCGTCGCACAGCCTAAACCATAAAAGATAGGAAGATGAGATTTTCACATTAGTTTTATTTTATGCTGAAAGTGAGTACTAAGAACGGATTTTGGAAAATTCTGTCGGCAAATGTGGAAAATTCGCGGAAATCTGTTGTATGAAACTTTTTTGTTTTTCATCCGATCAAGTTCAAACTCATTTTCAAAGATCTATACGAAAATTCGACTACAACTGCAACCAATCTTCCGGAAAATTCACCCCGCTGGGTGGAAAGTGGGTGGTCAAGGTTGTATGGGCGAAACTTTAGTTGCCAGAGATTAGCGCTAAACTCATTTTCAAAATTACGCATAACAAAACATAAAAAAGTGACATTCACATTTTGGAAAATCTATCCCCAAAGTCGGAAAATTTGCGGAAAACTGCGTTGTATGAAACTTTTTTGCTTATTATCCGATCAGATTCAAACTCATTTTCAAAGATCTATAGAAAAATTCAACAATAACTGTGTTCCAATTTTCCGGAAAATCCCACCCGGAAAATTCGGAAAAGTGTCGGTAAAGTTTGTGTGGTAAACATTTTTTTATCATCCGATTGACTTGAAACTTGGTTTGTAAGCATAGTACGCGAAATAATTTGACACGTGTTTCCCGATTTTGGAAAATCCGCACAGGAAGAAAATGGCCGGAAAATTCTGCATGAAAAAACCTATTTTTCATCCGATTGGCTTGAAACTCGGTTTGTAAGGACAAAGTACGAAATAATTTGAAATGTGATTTTTCAATGTCGGAAAAGCCGCCCACGAGGAAAATGGGCGGAAAATTCTGCATGCATAAACTATTTTTCATACGATTGGCTTGAAACTAGGATTGTAAGGTCAAAATAAGAATTTATTTTGTTTTTAGTTTTCCTATGTTGGAAATACCGCCGGGATGCTCACTAGGAAGTAAATGGATGTGGGTGGAAAGTGGTTTTCGAAGTGGGTGGTAAGTGGATGTAAAGTGGGTGGAATGTGGCGGAAAGTGGGTGGAATGTGGGTGGGATGTTAATGGGAAGTAGACGGGAAGAGGGCGGGAAATGTGTGGTATGTGGGTGGCAAGTGGGTGGAATGCGAGTGAGATGTAGGTGGGAAGTGAGCGGAAAGTGGGTGGGATGTGGGCGGGAAATGTGCGGGAAGTGGGTGGGATGTGGGCCTGAAGTGGGTGGTAAGTGGGTGTGCGTTGGTTCTATTCTGTTGAAGGCGCAGCGAAGCGTGACGGGGTATTTGCTAGCACTAAATATGTAGATAACGTGGTTTAAATAGACCACAGATTCCGACTATTGTCTAACACTTCGACCAATGTTTCCAAGTTTTGGAAAGGTTAAAAAAACGAGGACTAAAAAAATATTGCGTTAACTATACATGCTGTTTCAGAAACTCCGGTATCAGTTTAAAGGGCCTTTTCAACACTTTCCAATCTAAGAGCTGGTATAGATGAACAGCTCGTAGCAGATAGAACGCTTATTAACACAAACTAAGCGGTGTTCGAAAGTTCTAAATATCAGCTAATGAATTTGATAATTAAAAATTGCATTATTGACATGAAGAATATTATTTAAAAAAATAATAAGTGTTTATAAATCGAAACTATTCTTCTATATTCGAGCGAACCCAGGTTTGAACCAAAACCTAGGGTTCAGGGGTTCCGGGAACCGGTCCGCAAACCGGTCCGCGAACCGGTCCGCGAACCGAACCTAAGACTTTACAACGGGTTCGAACCCCTGGACCGAACCTTCTGCAAAATTTTAGAGGTTTGCAGCCTTGGTTGTAATACCTATTGCGTCGTGGAATTAGGTAAATACACAACAAAAATATATTTAAGAAGTATTTGATATCGATATTTCGACAGCCCTAATGTATATTGCGGTGTTACTAAATGACTTTAAACACTTACCTTTGTTAGCATAGTCACTGGAAACATGAAACCAACCAGCAGAATCAAGACTACCGATATATCCCAACCGTCCAATAGCAATATATTAATACTTTCATTGGAATCAAATCGTCGCAACTGCACATCTGGTGGATCCTCTGTCGCCGCCATCTTTAGATATTCATTACTTATATGATACTGCAAAGCTATGAACCCCTCTCGTACATAACCCGTACTTCCATCGTCCTCATCATTCCTACTGCAACACAAAAAGTGTCGACTGTCATAAAGGGAATCCAACTTCCAGCTGTCACCCATCCAAGTATTCTCGTAATTACGAAATTCCGATGGCATTATAATGGAAAAATTTAAGCGTAATGGCAATCCATTCTTCTTCTCATCCATCGAATGGAAACATATGCTGGCTATATACTGATCCGAAAAGGATCTGACGCGCAAATCGTCACAATTATCTAAGCTGCGAATCTGTTGAGAAGTCATAGAAAGCTTGTTCAAGGCTCCTTCCATTAAATTTCTAATGCCATAGGTATTATTTGGAGCATAACCCACTATAATTTGTGGTATGAAAACATTGCCCTGAAAGCTGATTAGAGATTTCTATTAATCTAAAAGAGTAATGTTCGATTGGTGTCCAACTTACGTGGATTGCTCCTTGACCATACGCTCACGCCTTGAATTGATTTTATCTATCAGGGTTTGCCAGCTTCCCTTAATATCAATGGGTTCAAATTTGTTTAACTTGTTTTCTATATCAGATTCACTTGGGAAACGAAACCATAATATGTAAAGTGCAAATATGACCGGCAAGAAAATGGAAATGGCGAAGTTAAGCTTATTATCGGTCTGCTTGCGGAAGTTTTTAACGACCAAAAGGCGAAATATGGTACATTTGTGACAGCAACGCATTTTTCTTATTAGACTTTAATTCTATATTTTTGAACTTGGAAAAATCAACTAAGTCAAAGCATTCTGTTCAGAAAGACGTATGGTATCGTTTGACTCATGTACTTCATGGGCTTACTCTTTCGCGCTCTTAGCTTTAACTTTGCCAAGAACTCGAGTTAAAATCTACGTATCTTTCTCCTCTTGGTCCTTTGGTACAGCGTGACATTCACATACAATACAAATAATAGCGGATTTCGTGATTTCTTTTATTTTCATTATTGGCCATACAACAATATTTTTGCTTACTACAAACATGATTCACATTTAAGGGAATTGGACTTTAAAACAATCTCTGTCCGGATCTATCTCGTGCTCACCACCGCTTCTTTGCGTGCCGCATCTTGCAGCAGTTGTGTGTCCACCTCGTCGCCGGGCAACTGCACATAGCGCACCACTGAGCCACGGATAAAGCAATTCTTTACGCTAAGCATGTGCGGATATTTGTCGGGATCCGTTACACTGATGTCCGTCAGCTTGATGTTGAGATACTGATCCACGGAGTGCAGAGTGCCGCATATACTGTGCGTGTGGGAGGACAATTTTGGAATTAGTTCTGCAACCGCATCAGCCGGCACGCGCCAATTTATTGTTGTCTCTTACCTGAGGTCGTTTTTCAACTCGACAACGACTTCCTTGCCCACCAGCGACTTGAAGAACGAATAGAAGAGCTGTAAAATGCATAAATTGAATGTTTATATGTTATAAATTATAGAAAATGTTGTAAATTTTACCATTCTGTTTTGTTTATTTATTTTAAGGGTTGTCGCGCTTGGCGTTGCCGGATCAAGCGGCTATGATTTTTCTAGCTATTTTTCAGCTGGTTGAGAGTGCTGGTATATTCTGGCTAACCGTTGACGGTATCACTGCTGTAAAGCAGTGTACAGAGCAAGCAGTGATGGGCTACTAAGCAGTGTATACAAAGAAATCAGGGTCCTCCTTGGCCATTTTCTCCAGGGTAACATCACCGATGTGACTTTGGGTGCCGCGGAAGCACGCGGAAGTCACCAGATCGTTACCCAAGCGTACCCAGTGTGCTGATACCCATCTTGGCCATTACCTTGGCTAAGCCCGTATCAATGGCCTGGACATAGGCAGCATAAAATTGCTTATCATTGACCTCGGGACCAATACCAATGACGCCATCATCACGCAAGGCCTGGGCAAGCTGAAAGGCCAAATAGGGTCATATGGCATCGGCTCCATTGCCCAAGAGCACACAAATGTAATGAATGTAAGCAGTGCACTTGTGTAAAGCAGTTCCGGGATGTAAGCAGTGTTCAAATTAAAAATACCAAAAATAAGCAAGGCTGGTATTACTAATACAAGTCTAGTGTTGAAAAGCGTTGATAGAAATACGGTTTGTCCAGCACTTTGGCTCTTCGCCTTCAGTTTAAATTGTTTATTGTAAGATACACGTTTGTTGCTCGCCTTTTGCTTGCTCGCTCTCTCAGTGGTCATGTCTGACGTGTTTATTGTATCTGCTGCCCGCACGCCCATTGGTAAACAATCGCATAGATAAATTATTCAAATACCCGATGGAAACTTTCTCTCTATCTTCCCCTTCCATCAACAGGTAGCTTCAATGGAACACTTTCGAATCTTAAAGCCTCCGATTTGGGCAGTGTGGTTATACAAGAAGTACTGAAGCGAGCCCAAGTGGAGGCACAAAATGTCAGCGAGGTGATAATGGGCCAGGTGAGAGACGTGGCGCATAAAATTTGCTTCTAATTTACAATTGTTATGTAAATTCTCGACAGGCTTTGACGGCTGGTCAGGGCCAGAACCCGGCACGTCAGGCTTCTCTCAAAGCCGGAGTGCCCGTCCAAGTGCCGGCCTATGGTATCAACTTGCTCTGTGGTTCCGGCTTAAAGTGAGTCTTAAACCCAAGACTGTAAATTGAATTTGCACATATGATCCCCTTCTAGGTCTGTTGTTTTGGGTTATCAAGCTATACGCTCGGGTGATGCCAAGGTCGTTATAGCTGGGGGTCAGGAGAACATGTCTAAGGCTCCTCATGTCATGCATCTGCGTCAGGGTGTTAAAATGGGTGCTGGCACTTTGGTGGATTCCATGCTACAGGATGGTCTGACAGATGCCATGGACAACATTCACATGGGAATCACCGCAGAGAATCTGGCCGAGAAATATCAAATAAGTCGCCAAGCTCAAGATGCCTGTGCTTTGCAATCCCAGCAAAGAGCAGAAGAGGCTCAGGCCAAGGGTTACTTTGACAAGGAAATCGTTGGCGTGGAAATCAAGGATAGACGAGGCGGCAGTCAAATCTTTAGTCGGGATGAGTACATCAAGGCGGGCAGCACCATTGAAGGTCTGCAGAAGCTGCGTACAGTGTTCAAGGAGCAAGGAACGGTTACGGCTGGCAATGCCTCGGGTGTGAACGACTCTGCTGCAGCTGTGCTGCTCATGTCGGCCGAGGAGTTGACCAAGTCAGGTCGCCAGCCTTTGGCCAAGATTGTGGGCTGGTCGCAGAGTGGTCTGGAACCAAACGTCATGGGACTGGGACCAGTGACAGCCGTAGAATCACTGGTAGGTATACAACTATTCGGATCTTAGCCTTGTATTTATTCGCCTTGTTTTCTCAGCTCAGCAAGATTGGTTGGTCTCGCGAAGAAGTGGATTTGTACGAGCTGAATGAGGCATTTGCTGCCCAATCTCTGGCTGTGTTGCAGTGCCTCAAACTGGATGCCAGCAAAGTGAATGTGAATGGCGGTGCTATTGCTTTGGGTCATCCCATAGGCGCATCGGGTGCACGTGTCCTGGTTACGTTGCTATATGCTCTGGAACGCACGGGTGGTCGCCGCGGAATTGCCTCTCTCTGCATTGGCGGAGGCATGGGCATTGCTCTGGCCGTGGAGCGCATTATCTAACACAGCTGTTGTCAAAAGTTCTCAATGGGAACTGAATTATTGCACTTCAAGTATTTGCACTTTTGTACTTAGTAACCCAGCGGCTGCTGAAGGGGGTTAATCCGCCACTTTTAATGCAATTTGTAAATTTTTTTAAAAAATATATAAGATTTTTATTTATTTAATTCATTTGAGTTTATTGTATAAGCCAACGAAGACAAACAAGGTGTTGTGTTAATCTCGATTGCCCAGGTAACAGAAGCAAATTTTAACATTAAAGTCAGCTGTCAAGCTGGCTGTTGAAGCCGGTTCCCCAAGGCTAGTCAGACTTTGCCATCCTTTAAGCTTGAATACAGAAAATCGAGGGGAATGTCTTATTTATTTTGTGAAGAAACTATTTTCTGCTTTCAAACGAGATTGCTCAAGTCAAATAGCATCAGCATGACCGATACTCAACTTCACGCAATAATCGTCCAATATGAATCAATTTAATAAGTGAGTTTAGTTAGCAGAGTTAGGGTTAGAATACACTTCTCGTTCGCATGCACTTTAAATTTCCAAATGGGACAAAAAATTTCGATTTTCCGTAATTTTTGTGCTTATTAGTCCCCACTAAGTGGTCTGAATTCATGGACTGTGTTCCAATTTTTTAGTACGCCCTTGAATCAAGGTTTTTCTTACTTTTCTATACTTTCCTATTTGAAATATCCGTCTTGGACTGAGTTGTAAGCTAAATTTCTTTCTATTCACAATAAAAATATTTTTTAAAGCTCTTTTTATGATCATAAATGTAAATAGAAATGTAATTGTAAATACTTCCAATCATGCAAAATATTTCAAGCACGTGCCACACACACGTTGTAACAACTACAACATCTACAATCTTGCGTTCGGGCAGTCAATAGAAATCCATTTTTTAATTGATCTCTTACAATTACACTCTTGATTGAATTCAATTGAATTTGCATCGCCAGTAATTGTTTGCAATCTAGTACAGTGTTCTAAATTGTGTTTTGTATGAGGTTTCAATTTCCGGCAATAATAAAACTGGAAGATTGACATTATATTACGAATAGACTTGGGGAAAAAAAGTGGTTCATTTCGAAATACGTCAATTTAACGGTTTCACTTTAGTATAGCGACTGTGATAGTTTTTTTTTCCAAAATCGAACTCCATGACCGAACCCATCATCATCATTACTTTTTTACTTTACCTTGTTAAATCATCACTACGGTTTCACTCAAAATTTTTTGTTCAAGTTTTTGAAAAAATTTGCCAGTTTCAAGCAGAGATTAAGCCCCTAACCGAAACCTAAACCGTAACCGCTAAAAACACTTTAAAATTTAAAACCGAAACCGTAACAGCAACCGAAAATTTTTTTTTAACTGTAACCGTATAACTTTTATTTACATAACCTGTTATCACTAACCGAAATCAAAACAAATATATGGGTTAATTTCGGGTTTTCCTTTTCCAGTCAAAATTTGCATTAAATGAATCCACAATGAACATTTATTATGCGCCATACTGTTGCTAGTGGGCTGGAAAAGTACGAAGGGCCTCGAAAGTATCTTAAATACATTGGTGGTAAAAAGTGTCATAGAATTGAGGAGGAAGAAAATATTGTTGAGCTTAACCATTAGACATATGTTATTGATTGATTAATGTAGGGTTCCCAAAGAAGAGAGCGCTAAAACTTGACTGTGTCTCTCTCTCTAACACACAATGAAGTATGAGTTCGGCAAGCATTCGGCAAGTAAGTTCGAACCGCCGGGGCTATCGCTTTCCTTAAAAAATTGGCGGGCTAATTCAAATAAAAAAGTAAAATGTTGCAATTTCTTTAGTTTAGGACTTGATTTCTATACTCCCAATTCGCTTACATAAGTGGCATATGGCACCTTGTGAATTGCGGCAAAATTCAACATCCAATATTAGAAATGACTAAGAACAGCAAATTGGTTATTTTAAATTTCTTAAGAACGCCAAGTGGCGTCTTCTAAGAAAATAGTGTGGCCGTGTCATGTACATGTAGGGTTGCAAAACATCGAACATTGGTCTCTCACCGCATGCCTCGTGTCCACGCGAATGTTGTTTAATCAGAATTCCCTATATTAGTGTGCCTCTTGCTGGAACCTATACTTGTAGCGCCTTACACTTTCGCAAAGACCCTGTGTAAAAAACGGGAATAACGCCTTTTTAGCAGATATAATTTTTAATTTTTCTTCCAAAGCGCTAAGTTAGCCACAGCAGCGTTGTGCTTTCTATATGTCCTGTCTGAAAAGTTCTATTTGCCATTTACATATGTTTTTAAAAAACGACCGCAACAACTTTAATACTTAGCTGCTTTACTTCAAACAAAAAATTGTATTCAAGTTTTAATAAATAATAAAAATAACAAGTGAAAAAGTCGGCCAAGCCTGTACCTCTGTACCTAGAGTAGGAGCTGAATGCAGCGCTTCTGCTGCGCTCGTCTCTAAGTTTTTTTTCTCTCTCTCTCTTGGTTTTGCTGAATGAAACGCGGGGATGATTGTAGTTGAGGGGGAGGCGGATTTTCGAATTTTCTTCTCATAGCTTGGGAACCGCTCATGTGATCTTTATCATTTCCTCGGCAAATCAATACATATTACTTATGAGTAGAGACCGGATTTATATGCTTTAGCATATTTGGCATATTTTGCATGAAAAGAATATGAGTATATGTAAAAAGCATATGAGTATATTCTTTCAATTTCTTAAAAGTGCAACTTTTTCGTTACTAAGATTGTAAGCGCTGTAGCGCAGCTGTAAGCTTTTTGACTTCGAGTCTAAGGTACCCAGGTTCGATTCCCAGACGGTGTGTAATTTTTTTTTTTTTATATTTACTAATTTTTTGTAAAAAAAACTAAATATGAAAATTTAAAAAAAAGAATTGGTAAGAATACAATTTAATTGCTATTTAATATTGGAAACTCAGTTGCAAAACCAACTATAACGAGAGCGTAAGTTAAAGTCGGCTCTAACCGACTTCGATATACCCGTTACTCATGAGAAAACATGATCACTTTTTTGCTCATAACTTGAGATCGTTCATCCGATCTTTGTCATTTCTTTGGCAAATTGATTCATTTTGCTAATTACTAACTATCTCTAGAAGGTACGAACCGTCAATCTTCAAAACTGTAGGAGATATAACGTTTTTTCAAAATTGCGGGGGCGGGAGGGGGCGTGGCCAAAATTTGAAACAAACTTGATCTGCGTGCAGATAAAAAAAGCATTTGTCTCATACATGTCAAACCTCTATGTCTTACCATCTCTGAGATCTAGGTGTTCATACAGACAGACGGACGGACGGACAGACGGACATGTCTATATCGACTCGGCTGTTGATGCTGATCAAGAATATATATACTTTATATGGTCGGAAATGATTCCTTCTGCCTGTTACATACATTTGCACGACTTTAGTATACCCTTTTTACTCTACGAGTAACGGGTATAAAAACTAAATATAGTATCTTATATTTAAATGATTATAAGAATAATTTATCAGGCAAAATAACTCTGTGCCAGAGTCCGGCGCGTCGCTATCTAATGTATAGCGCGTCGACACACAGACAGTATACGAGCTAAGACTCCTTTCTTTAGCAATGAAGTATTAAATGAGTGCGCTTTTGCGTAGATAAAAAAAATTTAATTTTGGATGAGGAGCTTCTAGAGAATCTGATGTATATAGAAAATAATTGTTCGAAAATCGCCAACACTATTTTTCTACTAGAAAAGCAAGGGCATAGTCTTATTAAATCAGTGCAGATAATTCTCAATCTTCAAGAGTTTCTTAAGCTTGCACCTGGAGAAGTTGGGAACATTATTCGGAAAAAGCTTGATAACGTGATTGCAAAGAATACCTTTTTCATGGAGTTGGTGCGATTATCAAAACTGTTTGGAAACTCGGATGCAAAAACTGGCTGCAGGCAATAAGTCCCCAATGAAATAAGTCCCCAAACGATTAAATGAAATAAGGCCCCAAATTTGGGGAGTTATTTCATAATGAAATAATACCCCAATTTAAATTATGAAATAAGGCCCCACTGAAATGAAATAAGGCCCCAAAAAAAAAAATGAAATAAGGCCCCAAATTTGGGGTGTTATTTCATAATGAAATAATACCCCATTTTGAAAAATGAAATAACACCCCAATTTTTCCATTTTTTTTTGTTCATTTTATTGCTTTATTCAATTTAGGGCCGATTTCACATCTTCTACATAGAGCTATCTGTCACATAAACTAACATATAACAGTGTAAAATCGATGACTATCTGACACATAGCAGCTATCAGGGAGAACAGAAATCGGCCCTTATTCAATAAAATAAAAACTATTGGAAATACCTAAAATAAAATTTTAAAATATTTTTTAATTTGGATTTTTAGTGAAATAAACTACCTATAACATTAAATAATAATGAACATTTTTACACAAAAATCGCGCGATTTTTTTGTAAAAAATTTTCACCTGCGGCGCTAAGATTGACACAATTTTTTTGATACAATATAAAAAGTTTTCATATAAAATTCGCGCGATTTTTTTTTTTAAAAATTTTGTCTGCGGCGCTAAGATTTTTTACAGCATTTCTGTTCTTTGACGTAGAACAAATTTCCAGTTCGCCGTAATCCAACAATTTTTTCGCACTCTATAATTTTATCTCGCACTTGATCGTCTGCTTTACACAATGCAAATCACTAAACTGATTAACATACTCAAAAGCTTATCACTGAACTAATTGTAAAACGGTACTTCTGTACAAAAATGCATCAAATACTAAGTCAGAAAACGCAGGCAGATAAGAAAATTAACCGTTATGGGAGTTATTGGACTTTTTTTTTTCATATATCAGCAAAAATAAGAGAAATGAAATAAGACCCCAAAAAATTCATATTAAAAATTGGGGTCTTATTTCCGCGAAATGAAATAAGACCGCAAACCTAATTTTTGGCGCCTTATTTCATTTCTTCTTTTGGGGACCTATTTCATTTTGAAATTTTATTTAGGAAAAAAAGGCCCAAAAAAAATGAAATAACACCTCAAATTTGAGAAAAAATCGTTGTTTTTGTTTTCCATAAAAATTTTTGGGGCCTTATTTCATTTTTTTTTGGGCCTTATTTCATTGGGGCCTTATTTCGCAGCGCCGCAAAAACTACTATAAAAAAGGAATTTCGGAAGAAATATTTTTATGCGCCCATTACTTCTTGCGATGTTGAACGATCCTTTTCCTTTTATAAAAATATTTTGTCGGTCAGGCGAGAAAGACTTACAGCCGAAAATATTAAAAAAATTATTGTCGTACGTTGCAACTCTTCATAGTTTTGATAAAAAAATAAAGCAATTATTTAAATAATTTTACTTAAAATTTATTGCTCCATTTATTTGATCACTTTTTTGCCCCCACCAAGTTTCTGCTAAGTTTCACTTTAATTGTTGAATTTATATGTAAAAAACATATTTTTTTAAACAGTTTAAGTGAGTTTCCCTTTTCAACCGAGATTTTTTATCATTTTCTTGTGTGAAAGTCTTTTATCCAATTTCCCGTATGTTGAACCATTTTTTTTGTAAACCTTCATACCTATGCATAACTAAAATTTATTTAAAGAATTAAATAAAAAAAAATTTTAAAAAATGGCCGGTCCTTACTGGGACTCGAACCTGGGTACTTAAGACTCGTATTCTTACACCTTACATCTCTGCCAAGACACCTTAATGTATATGTATGTATATATATAAGAGAAAAAAAAGAATATACTCATATGCTTTTTAGAATATTTTTTGGGAATATACTCATATTCTTTTTAGCATATAAATCCGATCTCTACTTATGAGTAAATATCTCTAGAATCATCTATCTACAAAAAACTATGGGAGTTTTGACGATTTTTCCAAATTTCGAGTTCGGGAGGGGCGTGGCAAAAATTAAAAATAAACTTGATCTGCCTGCAAGTAAATATAATAAGCATTTGTGCCATACATGTCAAACCTCTATCTCTTACCATCTCCGAGATCTGTTTGTTCATTCGGACGGACGGACGGACATACAGACAGACGGACATGGTTATATCGACTCAGCTGTTGATGCTGATCGAGAATATATATACTTTTTAGGGTCGGAAATGATTTCTTCTCCCTGTTACATACTTTGCACAAACTGAATTTACCTTATTTACCTTTGGTACAGAGTATATAAAGCAGTCTAATGACCATCTAATAAATTAAATTAAAATGTTAAAAATTTCATATCATTATTTTCTATTATAAAATTTCATTATCACATTTTTTGTATCACTCTAAAACTATTTTATTTCAATTTAAGAATATGATCTTATTTTGGATCAGAAAGATATTTTTATACCCGTTACTTGTAGAGTAAAAAGGGTATTCTAAAGTCGTGCAAATGTATGTAACAGGCAGAAGGAATCATTTCCGACCATATAAAGTATAGTTTTTATTATTTTTATTTTTTAATATGTTTTTCTTATACAAGAAAAAGTTGGTTTTTCTTGCTATATTACAGAAGAATGAATGTACCATTATTGACGCATAATAAGAAATATAGTTTTCGGGCGCAAACTTTATGGAATTTCGGGATTCCTGAAAAAGATGCGGCTCTTTTATTGCGCTTTCTGTTCTGTTCCTACTGTCATTTCTAACTGCTCTCGTCGACGGAAGACTGCAAAGGACTTTTAAAGCCATAAAGAAACTATCTTAAGAACTGCTGCATGGTCAGCTGGTCGTTCTTTACTTTTTACGAGCAGCTGTGCTTGCTTCTTCTACTACGTTATCTCCAGCAGCTTGAGTATTACGACCTCTAATACGACCTTCATAGGGAACGCCACTGTGGGTTCATGTGCTTCCCAATGGCTTAGAATGGAATTTCTGCGTTCAAATTGTTGCATTGTTCTGTTCAATTACCGCGATTTATCTCCAGAATTGCACAAAACATGCTTCCTTTTTTCTTTTAAATATCTTTCATATGCGACTAAAAGACTTTGGCCTTACTCTCTAAAGAAATCAAAAATAACATCTTTCCGACTGATCACATTTTTTCAATTGGCATGCAAGTAGGCATTGGAAAAGTTGAGGTTGTGTCCTAAAAAGTGAAATTTTGCCAAAAATAGCACATACTTGCGGTTGAGAAAAAGTGAAACAGAAGCAGGATTGATCGCTCTAAAAGGTGGATAAAGTCACAGCTCTAACAAATCTAAACAAAATTTGGTAGGACTTCGCAAAGTTAAATTTTCTTTCCAATTTTTTTTGTGAGATGAATCACGAATACCGTCAAATACAGGGACGCAACGATTAATTTCTACAGATCAAAGGCACTAAAACATAGCACATACCACAAATTTTAGAATCAATGAAAAATATTCGACAAAACTTTCTGTTTTCATTAATATATATTTGGCAATTACAAATTGCAGCAGAAAACACACACTTAACATTGAACTGTCATTCGTTAGCATAACCTGACTTTATCAGCTGCTCACTTAACAGAGCTCTGTTAAATCAATATTCATGGTATATAACATTGAAGACTGATGTATTTGTGGTCTATTGAGACAAAAAAATTTAAGTTTTGAGCACTTTTGGAAAAGGGGTTTATGCCTAATTTTTGGCAAAATTCCCCATAGTGCGTCCGTCCGTCCGTCCGTCTGTCTGTATGAACACCTAGATCTCAGAGATGGTTAGGAATAGAGGACCAATATTGTTTCAAATTTTAACCACGCCTCCTCCCGCCCCCGCAATTTTGAAAAAACGTTTTATCTCCTACAGTTTTGAAGATAGACAATTCGTATCTTCTAGAGATAGTTAGTAATTAGTAAAATGAATCGATTTGCGAAATGATAAAGATCGGATGAACGGTTTTCAAGTTATGAGCAAAAAAGTGAACCAAACCCCCCTCTACCCACCATCAAAAAATGTTCCATACTTTTCGGATGGTCACCCTAAGTAACGCAGGAACACTGTTAAACATGTTTTTTCATGAGTAACAGGTAACTTACGCTATCGTTTTTCCAAGTTAAAGGAAAGAATTTATAATTGTGAACAGTTTATTTTAAACAGGGGATTGTCAAAATGAATTGTATCTGTTTTTCTCTGAGTAGCAAGGATGATCGAGCTTGTTCGCGATGGCTCGTGTCGGTTCTCTGATCGTAATATTCTGTTCAGTGATGAGACTTATTTGTGGCTCAATGAGTCCATATATCAATTATGAGAAGCTTTTCTATTTCTAAAGTAAATTTATCAGGATTAGGACGAATTAAAACACAAATATGCGAGAACTTTGGTTAAGGATATGGCGGATATTTTATCCATGATCCTCTGTTATGTTACCCCCTAGTATCCAAAGTCATACACAAATCTTCGATTAGGTTCTTTATGTATTTTAGTAGAACAGATTAAATTGCACTTGCTAATACAATATTTATTGATTTTTTTAAATTACAATTTATAACAATTTTTGGTTTAAAACTATTTACAAACAAAAAGTTCACATTGACTCTAACTTGCAGATACTCTACATGCTATGTTGATTCTTTTTTTTTAATTTTCCATTTGTGTTTTATTATTTGGTTTTTACTTACACAAAACTAACAATAAATTATGCTGCAAATCGCCTGTACTGCAAGAATCCTAATATTTTATTTAGCTTAAAAAATCACATTTCATATCTTTTGTTTGGTTACAATTTCAACTTGATGGAAATGATAAAGTAACAGCTGCCCTTTTCCTCTATCAACTACACGTAGCTAAGGTTACAATTGCCAATTTTGGATAGATCCGACAACTCTACAGCTAATAAATTCGTACAACGCCCAGTCATCCCTGACCACACCCACTACAGTTCTAGTGCTCCGAACTAAAGTATGAGTTCTGCATAAGATATAGCTTGTCGATGGGATTGATCAGGCTGGTGTTAAGGTTGGCCAGCAAGTCGTGCGGATTGGAGTGTGAGTGCGAATGTTGATTTCCCGATGAGCTGGTCGACTGCAATTCCAGATTGTTTAGGGACAGCGAATCGGTATCGTCATCTAGCTGATCAAAATTGCTGCCGTCCAGCGACAGATCAGAGCTGCAGAAGCTATCGTTTGAGTTGGCCGGGTAATCTGTAAAATAGAAGAAGGAAAATGTTGAAAAGAAATTGCAAAAAGGTCTCTTAAAAATGAGCAAAATGGTTAGCTGACTTGCACCCCAATCTTGAAACTGAATCGCTACAATTTATTTCTGTATGTATTAAGCCTTCGAAAACATAGTTTTTTATGTACCCTGTAAAATCGACAATTATAGACACCGATATGTTCAGTTTTTTTAAAAATTAATTAACTTCGGAACCTGAAATAAAACTGGGTCTCTTACTTTTGTAAAGAGGATCATTTAAACAATAATGTTATATCATATTTATGAACGTAATGTTTCGACAACAATTTCCCCGACAAAAGTATTGTAAATTCTTGGATCGATTAACCATTAACTTACTTAAACCTTTGGTTTGAGGTAGTTAAAAACTGATCTGTCGAGGGAACTACTAGACCGAACCTTCTACAAAACATGAAGAGTTTGCATTCTAGATTGTCAGAAATGTTAAACTTTCCAAATGATATGTTAACTCGGTTAACAGGCAACCCGCTGAGTGAATCTGCTTTGTAGGTCTCACTAAGTTTGCAAATATCTATACTATATTCCGTAAAATGATCAGTATGGAGGTTCGAAAAACATTTTCAATCTTGCACAGGGGGAAAACCAGTTTAGAAAATAAGTTGCCAAGAATTCAACATAAGAACAAAACTTTCTCAAACATTTTTAGCACAAATGCTTTTAAAGTGCTTGAAATGAGCACAACTCACTTAACTTACTAACACAGAAAACATTAAGTAGCAATTTAGACTTGTAACTACTAAAATGTGGGATGGTGTAGTTCGTTAAGTCACCATTCCATCCGTTCAGTGCAAAATGTTCTGCGTTTGATTTCTAATACGAATTTTTCTTCAAAGGAACCAATTTAGTTGGAGTGGGGGTCAGCGATTACAATCTGATCCCATGGAATATGTCGGAACATCAACATATCTAGTCAAATAAGATGTGCCTTTTCGGACCCTATTATGTAAAACTACGATTTACATCCGCTTATAACCACCAGATGATTAATGTTCTAAAATTTATCAGAGCTACCGCATAATGATAAAAGGATTTTTTAACTGAAAATCAGGAATTGGATGCCGGCGACAGTTGGTGAAACAGCTGCTTTACTTAGAAATCATTTCGGCAAGCAGCCTTTTTTGTGTTCCGAACCTGTCAACTAACAGCCTAGATCATCTGATATCACACCGCTGGACTTTTTTTCCTGTGGGGTTAAGTGAAGTCAAAAGTCATCGTCAATAAGCCAGATTGATTCAAGACTTGGAAGCCAATAACTCTCGAGGAATTCGCGGGATACCCTTAGCAATGCAGGAAAGAGTGATCCAAAGTTGGACCATCCGAAAGAACCATTTATGGCTTAGTCGCGGTCAACATTTGAATGAAGCTATTTTTAGTGAGAAAGTCGGTCAAGTCCGACTATAACATACTCTCCAAGTCTCTCTCTCATTCTCATCACTCTCTCCCTCTAAGATTGTGAGGTGATGGTGGTGAAAGTGTGGGAGGGGGTTTTGTCACTTATTTGCTTATAACTTGAGAACTGCTCATCTGATCTTTATCATTTCTTCAGCAAATCGATACATATTGATAATTACTAACTATCTCTAGAGGGTATAAACTAATATCTACAAAACTGTGGAAGATATGTCGTTTTTTCCAAATTACGGGGGCGGGAGAGGGCGTGGCAAAAATTGAAAATAATCTTCATCTGCCTGCAAGTATAAGAAGCATTTGTCCCATACATGTCAAACCTCTATCTCTTACCATCCCTGACATCTGATTGTTTATATGGACGGACGGACAGTCGGACATATCTATATCGACTCGGCTGTTGATGCTGATCATATGGAATGGATTATATGGTCGGAAATGATTTCTTCTCCCTGTACCTTTGGTGCAGAGTATAAAAGTAAATATCAGAGATAGTTCTTTCAGCCCATAATAACGATTCCACCTTCCATTCCACTTTTTGAGTTTTATTTGTAATTTAAAAAAACTTCTTAATGGATCACCCTTAATAAGCTGTTCTTGAAAACAGAACATACACAGAAAAAAATTGTGCCGGGCCACCTTTAAGCATAAAAAGTATTATTTGATCCCCATTGTATTCATTGTATCGAAGTTCTAAGCGAATGTCTTGTCCACTCGAACATAGCACTTGTTGCTCGCTCAGCGATCAAGTGCCAACTGCTCACACTCTTTATCATGATTTGGTCGCTTTCTCTCGCGAGAGCTTGATGGTCGCGCGAGCTAAGTCGCTGTCGTCCAGTCTTTAAGGTCTTGAGTTCAAGTCCCAGTAAAGTAGGAAAAAACAAATTTTCTGGTATCTCAATATCTATCACAGCTTATGAAAAATAATGGATTTCGGTAGTTTTGTCGAAATCGCTAACCGCTGAAACGAGCTTTTTCAAGTGTATTTAAACTTCGGAACAGACGAAGTTAGCTTAGCTTGATTTTCCTGTCTTCTCTCAAAGTCATACTATATCAAAGTTGGATTTTATTTCTGAGACGCAATTTCACTTTAAATGCACTAATAAAGCTACGAAACCAGCAGAATTCGGAATTCATACATATGCTTCTGTTTATGGTTCAGGGTAATCCGGGGCTAGGTTCAGGACCTTGATACTCCTACCTCATATCTTATATATTCTCACTTACACTTAAGTAATTATACCCTTGGAGAGGGTATATTAAAATTGTCCGGATGTTTGTAACGCATTGAAGGAAGCATCTCCGACCACATAAAGTATATATATTCTTGATCAGCATGCCGAGCTGAGTTGATATAGCCATGTCCGTCTGTCCGTCTGTCCGTCCGTCTGTCCGTCCGTCTGTTTCTATGCTATCTCCTCCGTCAGTTTTAAAGCTATCTTAACCAAACTTTGCACGAAGTCTTTTGGTATAAATACGCTGCACATTTGTCGGAACTGGCCGGATCGGATGACTATAGCATATAGCTGTCATAGGAACGATCAGTTGAAAAACTAGTTTTAGTGAGAAAAACTTTTTTGTTTTTAATGGTATCGCTCCCAACGCTCGTATTTATAAGTTTTTAATGATTTCACATAATTTCACCAAGCCTTGTCGAAATCGGACAACTATATAGTATAGCTGCCATACAAAAGTTAGGTCTGAAAAAAAGTCTTAGTGAGAAAAACTTTTTTGTTTTCAATGTTATCGCTCCCAACGCCCGTATTAATAAGTTTTCAATGATTTTACATCATTTCACCAAAATTTTTCGAAATCGGACCACTATATAGTATAACTGCCATACAAACTGTCAGGCACATATCAAGCTCCAAGGGTATATAAACTTCGGTCGAGCCGAAGTTAGCTTGCCTCTATTTTTATACCCTTGGAGAGGGTATATTAAAATTGTCCGGATGTTTGTAACGCATAGAAGGAAGCATCTCCGACCACATAAAGTATATATATTCTTGATCAGCATGACGAGCTGAGTTGATATAGCCATGTCCGTCTGTCCGTCCGTCTGTTTCTATGCTATCTCCTCCGTCAGTTTTAAAGCTATCGTAACCAAACTTTGCACGAAGTCTTTTGGTATAAATACGCTGCACATTTGTCGGAACCGGCCGGATCGGATGACTATAGCATATAGCTGCCATAGGAACGATCGGTTGAAAAACTAGTTTTAGTGAGAAAAACTTTTTTGTTTTCAATGTTATCGCTCCCAACGCCCGTATTTATAAGTTTTTAATGATTTTACATCATTTCACCAAAATTTTTCGAAATCGGACCACTATATAGTATAGCTGCCATACAAACTGTCAGGCACATATCAAGCTCCAAGGGTATATAAACTTCGGTCAAGCCGAAGTTAGCTTGCCTCTATTTTTTTATTTTAAGATCGGGTTTATTTACTAAATATTTGTCTTCCTCGGTTGTACTTACCGTCCGGTGAGAAGGGCAGATTTGGATTAAGCGGCTGGCTAGCAAACGCGCTGTCCAGTCCACCCAAATAACCACTGTCTGCGCCTAGCTCCTGCTTTACAGACTTCTCGTCCTTTTCGTTCGTCTCCTTGTCATCAGCATTGCTCGAGTTTCCATTGCCCCGCCCACTGCCACCGCCGGTACTACTCCCGTTCTGTTTGGCCTTCCGTTGAATTTTCTTCATCTTGGCGCGCTGATTCTGGAACCACACCTGCACCACACGTACAGACAGTCCAGTATCCTTGGCCAAAGCCTCTCGCACCTTGCGACAGGGCTTGGGTGATTGGTCAAAAGAGGCCTTGAATTGCTTGCGCTGTTGGGAGGTGAGAATGGTGCGTGGACGCTTGGGGCCGCGTCTACCATCGCGCGGCCTAAGCAAATCCTCTTCATCCAGACCCACAAATCCACAGTGTTGAGCTGCTGCAGCCGCCAGAAACATCTCTTTCTCCAGATCGTGGCGATAGCAAAACAGCTGACCATCGCGCAGCATGAACTGCTCACCTTTCTGTAGCGGCAGACGGCAGGCATAGCACACAAAGCAGGGCAGATGGAAGACATAATTTGGTATGGGTCGCATCACCAGCTCCTGCGGCAGAATGGCATGGCAACAGGCGGCACACTTGACACCAAACAGGCGATCATAGTCCAGTTTGCAGTACAGCTTGGAGTTGCGCACATAGCAGGTATGATGCAGTTGCATGCCGCAATAGCAGCAGGCCAGGCACTGCTCATGCCAATTCGCCTCACCCACATTCATAAGGTACCGGTCGTGGATCTTTTGGCCGCATCCTTCGCACAGCTCGTAGTTCTTTTCGCATTTGATGTGGCCCACTTCTGTAGAGTAGAGAGGGAAGTAGGCATTAGAGAGTTATAAAATCGATTCCAGGGCGTTTATGGCTCGGGCATACGCGGCGTATACGTGCTGGCAGCATATGTCGCTGCCAGATTATCATCAACTGACAGTCGAATCGTGTGAAAATGTCTGTGCCTGTTTTGTTTCTTTGCTCATTGTTTCGCAACTCGCCCAACTGCCGCTGACAAAATCATGCGAGTAAAGTGCCCTTCCAAAACGAACAAAAAATTATCTGTCGCCAACTCAACGCGCAACTCGCTGCAACAGCTTGTATTGATAGCTTGTTGATGTGTAATTGAAACGTAAACTTTTCTGAAATTCGGTGTGTGAGATGCATGAAAACACCCTGAATTTGTTGAGAACCAAAACAAAAAACAATCTTAAACAGTGACAAAGAATCGGCTTAAATTAAGACACCTTGAAGTATGCATTAGAAATAATAAACAATTGGTAACAAGCAAAAAAATGGACTTGCGATTCAAAAATGTAAGCAAAATTTGTATTTGAGAAAGCCTAAAGAAAGTAGCAAAAAGCAGTCCAAAAAAAAGGGCGATAGTAGAAAGATGTATACAAAGCAAATCCAAAAATTTAAAGGAAATTGGGAAGAATTAGGGCGGAAAAAGGGACTCAGAAATATCTATTCAGAGTTGATTCGAAGCCGAACCTCAAGCGGACCCAAAGCCCTTAGCGAATGCTGCACTTAACCATAAGCCGCATAACAAAATTGCTTAATCCCTTTTAACGATTACAAATCACCCTGTAAATTTAATAACTTATATTGTTATATCGGTTAAGTTAGCATTCGGCGTTCACCCCTCTACTAGGATTGATCTTTAGCGATGCCGGATTAATGTTGCCTTTGCAGAGATGTTGCGATAGTTTGACCTCTTTATTTACCTATCATCAGTCTGCATCAGGGCCGGCCAGCCTATAGACACTGCTGGTCACAGTTACTAGTGGAGGTTGCTAATTGACTTTAATGAGTTTCATACTTCGTGTCCGAAATCGTACATCTTCATCTAAATTTAACTGTAATCAGCAGCGTATCTTCCTGTACGAAATTAAGAATTTTAAGGAGCATAACAAATTCTTTTCTTTGCAATCATAGCCTGACAAATGGCCTACGACAAATCGTTTGCGTCAATGCCCAGGTGCCTGGCAATTTAAAAGAATAATGCATTGTTTTCGAATAAGGTATATTTATCAATATATTCTTGGAATAAGGTATATTTTGAAAATAAGCGAAAAGCCATAATATTCTAAAAATCTAAACGGACTTAGCCTAGATAAAAATCGAACAGTTAACCACTGAACGTAACCAAAGACATGGTTCAGTTAGATTCAAAAACTACGCAATGAACTATGTGTGAAGACATGGCAACAGACTGAAACACCGAACTTTATTATCCGTCCTTGGCATTCCTGATGGTAAACGCATTGTACTGAATTTGAATCCAATAGAATTCTTAATTTTCAGTTGAAGAACATTTTTAAATAGAATACACACACAGAAATAAAGTTTGGGTTCAAATGGATATCTGCTGACCAAATTGAGCTTTTAAAACTATTATATTTTTTCCATATCAATTGGTTAATACTTAATTCCTTTCGAGATGATATAAAAACGTTTTAGAACGTCCTGAAAATGATAAGACTTCCATATCAGTAAGAATTCGAATAATTTTTCTTTTCAAGAACAAATACAAACAAATTTTTTGCGCAGTCTCCTTCACTCTTACTTCCGCAGACGCAGCTAGCAACCTCACCTTGTTGTTTATATGTTTATACACTTGAAAAGTGATTTATAATTTTGCCCAGAAGTTTGCAACACATAGAAGGAATCATCTCCGACCACATAAAGAATATATATATATGACGGGCTGAGTCGATTAAGCTTTGTCCGACCGTCTGTCCGTCCGTCCGTCTGTCTGTTTCTACGCGAACTAGTCCCTCAGTTTTGAACCTATCGAGCTGAAATTTTGCACTGAGTCTTCTTTTGTCTGCACGCTGCTAATATGTCGGAACCGACCGGATCGGATGACTCATTCTTGTAGCTGCCATACAAATGATCGGTCGAAATATGGGTTTTAATGAGAAAAACTGGTTTTTTCTCAATATTAACGCTCTCAATCACGGTCATGGGTAATATTAAATGTTTTAAAGCTGATCTGCGAAGTTTGGTCGAAGTCGCTAACTGTTGAGAGAAGCGTTTTCAAGTGTATCAAAACCTCGGCACAGACGAAGTTAGCCTTGCCTTTCTCGTTTTTGTTTTAAATTAGACTTTACTTTTTATTTGCATCCCATTATAGCACTAAAATAAGGGTAGCAAATGCTGAAAGTGAGAAGCTCCTGATGTTCATTAAAAGTCAAAATCTTAACCAATCTATTTACGACAACTTAACAATTTAATTTTTTTATACTATTTATTTCAATCAAATAAAACTTAACTTGGAATCAAAACTTGTAAAACTGATATTTAAAATATCATATTGGAATTAAAAAACGTTTTCGTATATTTTAAAATATACCTATTATATTTTGCCTATTTCCAATTTTGGCTTGGTTAATTTACCGTTAGCCTTCTATTTTAACATAATTGAATTATAATGATTTTTCTTAACTTGACAACAAATTTTCCCTATTTATAATTTATTTTTGAAAGTTTCTAGAATAGTATTTTTCCTATAATTTATTATAGCTTTAATAAATTGCGCATAATCCTGCTTATTTTTCTTATTGAGTATTTCAATTGCCTCTTTCTGTGCCAAAGAGATTTTATTAAAGAATGCAACTCTATACTCCGCCTGAATAGGGCATAATGCAATAATGGTAATTATCTTTTCTGATCGCGACACTTAATGTACAAATAGTATCGCTCTATCGCTGAAAATTATTCCAATAGTTTCCTGTTTATGCCAAGGTTGTAATTGAGCTCATTGTAACATACTCTCGATTCGCTTCTTCTGGCTTAAGTTTAACACAGAAAACTATGATTCTTGTCCATTCTGCGCTGCCTTTCATTCTTCAGTATTTAAGATGCGACAGCCCCATGATTTTATTTATGTTTTATGAGTTACGTCGCTTATACTGTAGGAGTGTCGCTGTGCTGCTGCTAAGCACTTTTGTATGTACAGTAGATAGCGACGCGCTGGACTTGGGTGTATTTATTTGTTTGACAACTTTGGCTTAGTCTTCGCCGTTTGTTGCGCGACAACTCAGTCTGTGAAAAGGTCCTTTTGCTGCTGTTGCTCTATTCTTCGCAAATAAAGTATGACAGCCACGAGCTAAAAGATTGAATTCTTCGGCAAATGAGTGCCCGTTCACGAACTTCTAGCGCACACATGCTTGTGCATTTGATTTCGATTGTCTCGCCACAAAGAATGTTCTGCAATGTGGCAAAATGTGTATACTGCATTAAACATCTTTGTATTTTTAAAGCCTTTGGTTATATCCACATGATTATGATGCTGATCAAGTATATTCGATGTCTTTATAATTAATTAATGATACTTTTTTAATATAAATTCTAGTTCTATACAAAAAAACTCGTTAAATGACCTGTCGTACGGTGTTGGTCGTAAATATCACTTCCTGATAGTCAGTTTGAGTTGAAAACTTGAGGATATGGCCAAAAAAGTGCTAATTTTACCTTCAAGAATGAGGACGTGATATAAGCGATCTACTCCACATCGTTGGTCATTTCCTAGGGGTTTTCCACTTAAGGGCCGATTTACATTAGTATATATTTTAAGCTTATCTTCCACATAGCAGCCATTTAGCAAATGAGAAATCGGTCCTACGTGAACTTTGTAGCACTGTGTTATCATGTTAACATCTAATTTTTGAACCCTGTTGGATTTCCAAACTGCTTCTCTCGAATTTAAGATTTATTTAACATGTACCATAAAAGATGACGGTACCAAAACTGAATATCGGAGCTTCAAAATCTTTATCTTTGAACGATTAGGAAAATACTCAATGTTTTATAAAAGCAAAATTTAATTCTGCCTTCTTCCTTTCCACCTTACCCACCCACCATGCATGGAGCATGCCTAATCCCCGGCCCACAGACGCACTCTTGAAATTGTAAACCAGTCATAAAAAGTAGTACCCGAAAAAACGACAAAAGCTGCAGTAAACATAAAAAAAATATATGACGACCGCCACGCAAAAATGTATGGAGGCAGCTGAAAAATGAGCAGCGCGAATCGAGGAGGAGCTGTTATATTATATGGCTGTGGCTCAGTGGCAGAAAAATGTGCATGATTTATGGATGGCACAATGGCGTTGCCTGCCAGCTATGATGTGTGCTTGTGTTTGTGTAGCTGGAGCTGCTAGCTCTTTGGGGGCGCCAGCGCTTTGTGCGCTAAGCCAGTGCAGCGTGAAGTTGACAACAGCAATAGCAACAGCCACGTACCATGGCAACCCGCAACACTCTAAGCCAAATGCTGTTTGCATTTCAAACGATAGTCCCTTTGCCTATTCTCTCAAATCGCATTGCTGATAACTGCAAAAATATTGCTGCGGGACTGCAGCAGGGTGGGTGGGTGTGGTGTTAGCCTGGTCATGGATCATTTGATAAAATCCAAACGTTTTTTAGAACTTTCAATTTACGTTTTGTCCTTCCTACTGTGACTATTGTTGAGGCGATATGGCTATGTGTTTTTATGCATTGACATTTCGTTTGTGTAATCTAATCGAAATTTATGGCATATACTGCAGTCAACTTACACAGAGAGAGTTTTATTTGGCGCAGCACAAAGGATGAATGAAGTGTGTAAATAATTTCAATAGAAAAACGCAATACGAATGACTCCCTTTTGTTGGCTGACTAATTGATTGCTGCTCCCCCGTTCCAATTCGATTGGGGAGCTGATCTGGCAAAACTTGTCGAAAAATCAACAAACAACAAGCGCAAACAGCTGAAACAAGTGCGGCACACTCATGTCAAATACTTAGATTAAACAACAGATAATTCCAAAATCAACTCAAAGATAAACTGAAAATATAACCAGCTAATAGACAACAGCGGGTTTGCCTTATCAGAAGCGAGAGTTTTGTTTATCAGCGAAAGGGTACGTTTGGGTCGCTCGTTCGTCACCTACCCCTCAGGCACAGTGGGGCGTAACAACACATTGTAATTGGTACTCAGAAAAAAGAAAACTTTACCTAAGCGAGAAAGGGATCTTGGGTTTAGGATCCGTTCTCTTAATAGTTAAGACTACGTATTGATTTAATATGGATTTAAGGCTTTTTAAATATTGATAAGTAAGTTATGACATTTTAAGGTACATAATAACATATGTACTTTGTCATACAACGCATTGCTTTAAAAAGCAGGCAATACAATTTTATTAAGGCACCTTACTCAGAAGCAGGCCCCAAAAAGTAGGCAACATTCAAAGAGTTTCCCCATCACTTAGGGTTTTTATATTCTGTACCGTGTGCAAAAGTATGTAACAGAGAGAAGGAATCGTTTCCGATCCCATAAAGTACATTTATTCTTGATCATCATCAACAGCTGAGCCGATATAGCCATGTCTGTCTGTACTTAATATGAAACTTAGGGCCGATTTCTGTTCTCCCAGATAGCTGCTATGTGTCAGATAGTTGCCGATCTTACACTGTTATTTATTAGTTTATGTGACAAATAGCTCTATGTAGAAGATGTGAAATCGGCCCTTAATGTACTCTGCGTATTTTTGCTACAGAGAGCAAACAGCTCTAAAGTCAGAATCCCAAGGAATTGGAGCCAACCCTGAATGGCAGCACAAACAAGCTTTGCTAAGAATCAGTTCTAAATAAAAATTGGCTACTTTCAGTATTGAACTGATTTGATGGGAAGGTGCCATATAAAGAGCTTGGTATGTCTATACAGCCTAAACGTCCTAAAATACCAGATCGTTCGGTTAAGCATCATTGGGCAGTGGCTTTACGGGTAAACCTTTTTTACTAGAATGGTTAGAATTCTATGCTTTAGCCTTTGCTTTTTGGCAGAGATGCAAACCGAACAGTTGCCGAACCGCAATTTCAGCAGATAAGTCGAACTGCAATCCCAACCGGCTTCCTTTCGAAAACGACAAACCGAACCGATATCCATAAAGAAAACACGGTTGGGTTCAGTTCAGTTCATGGACAAGTTTTACCGCTTTAAGCTTTTACGGACAATGATGCATGTAAATTTGGGAATTTTAATCGGTTCCCTAACATACGTTTTTTTCCAAATTACTATCTTTCAGACGTATGTGTGTAGCGATGCCGGATCGATATAGCTCCCTTTGTTCACCGACCCCTTAATAAACCTGTTATAAGACTACATTTCTTCCTAGAAAAAATGCCAATTAATTTTTGTGAGTATCCCCCATTGCCTCTACGGGACTATATTATCCATACTCTGTATGTTATTTAGCGTTTGTAAGGAGCACTTACATAAGGAATTTGAAGATAATCAAATGTTTTGTAGGAAGTCAATTTCCAAAGGGTGCGAGGAGTCACATATTCACATTATAAATCATAATATTCCGAACTTGAATACGGTAACGGGCCTTCATAAAATATATAATAAGGTGAACCACTAAATCGAACCGAAACCACGGTTTAGTTAGCTACACAATTCATGTTAAGAACCGAACTGGTTCAAAAACGGTGTAAAGCACTGAACCGAACCAGTCCTAATTTGAGAACGGTTTGCTTCCTTGCTTTTTGCCCGTTTTCGATACTTTTGTTACAGAAAACTGCACAAAAACCAAAATTAGTCGATTTAGGATTACTATATAATTATTTTTATCAATATTTATAAAAGAGTTCAACCAGACTGACTCACTGATTCACTGACTGGTGACCGTCGCACAGCCTAAACCATTGAAGATAGGAATCTGACTTTTTTACAGTAGTTTTAGCTAATGCTGAAAGTGAATACTAAGATCGGGTTTTGGAAAATTCTGTCGGGAAAGGTGGAAAATTCGACGTTGTATGAAACTTTTTTGTTTTTCATCCGATCAAAGACCTTTATGAAAATTCAATAATAACTGCATCCGGAAAATTCACCCCCCCTGGGTGGAAAGTGGGTGGTCAAGGCTTAAAGTGTGAAAGTTTAGTTGGCAGCGATTAGCTCGAAACTCATTTTCAAAGTTACACGTCATAAAACATAAACAACGTGACTTTCAAATTTTCGAAAATCTATCCATAAAGTCGGAAAAGTCACGGAAAACTGTTGTATGAAACTTTTTTGTCTATCACCCGATCAGAGTCAAACTTATTTTCAAAGACGTATATAAAAATTCAAGAATAACTGCGTACCAATTTTCCGGAAAATCTGTCAAGGGGAAAATTGCAGGAAAATTCTGCACGCAAGGAACTATTATTTATCCGATTGGCAAGAAACTCGGTTGCAAAAATAGTAAGTTAGATAAATTTAAATGCGATTTTCCGGTGTTGGAAAGTTTGAGCCAACGGTCGGAAATTCCAGGAAAACTCTGTACACAAAAACTATTTTTCACCCGATCGACTTGAAACGCGGTTTGTAAGGATAGAAAACAAAATAATTTAAAATGTGATTTTGCAATGTCTGAAAATCTGTCCCCTAGGCCTGCAAATGACCCGAAAAATCGACATTGTCAAGTGTTTTTTCTTTCTTTCTTAAATTAATGCGACTATTTTTTTCTATCCCTACCACTGTACCACTTGGCCCCCGCTCGCCCAATATGGAGAGAGCATTTATTGACACATTGACAGGCAAGCGCAGGTCTATGGAGATAAATTGACAGACAGACAGCGCCAAAGTTGTGGCATAAATTTGGAAGCTAAACCAAGTCCACGTGGCATGGTGATTTTTGGCAGATAGACAGCTCATGATGGGGATAGCTTTAATTACTTACTGCCTGTCTGAACGAATGGCAGCAATTTAAAGCCAGCGAAAGTGACACAAAGCTATGCATATGGCGCATAGTTTGAGCGAGTTGTGTGAACCACCGCAGAAACCAGATATGCTGAGATACCTGACACTGAGTTTGTTCATTTCCGTGGTCGGCCCAAAAGCTTCTACCCTACCACCATAGCTTGGAATTCCAACTGTTTGTTAGTTTTGTGCTGGGAGTTAAATTCAAATTCTGAGATGCAGGCTAAGCAATGGCTGATTGGCAGGTTGAGAGGCAGGAAACGGAAACTATTTGCTGCCATTTTAGCAAATGGCAAATGGCATAGGTCGAACATTAATAGAATTTTCATATGCAAATATAAAGTTGGCCAGCAAAGAGCATATTGAAGTTTGGTAGAAACCTTCGACATATTAGGCGACAAATTGTCCTCTAGTTTCCCCACACCACCTCTGTTTTGGGTTCGGACCAGGTCTGCCATACGCATCACACACATTGTTTGCGCACTTTGCATTTTGACCAAAATTTCTGCAAAACTTTTCCAGCCACACTTACATTACAGCAGCTAAAAAGTGTTGCATGCTTTCAGGCGTCTTATGTCAGAGTGTGCGTGTGTTTGCGCAGCTCTATATTCTGGTTCATTGCCAGAACTATTTTGCGGTAACCTTGCGTTCATACTTTTGGGCATATTTTCGACTAGTCTGTCCATCATTTCATAATTTATCAAAAGATTTTGTCAATGTTTGGTTATTTTTTGGCCAAAAGCCGGCCTCAAAATGACAAATAATTCGCAATTGTCTCTTAAATGCATTGTTTGCACTTGTGCTGCAACATCATTAAACAAATAATAATAATAATAATGGCAAATTGCTGTCATAGATTAAATACACAATGGTCAAACAGTCAATGCGGTTTCAGTTTATTGAAATTCGTATTTTTTTACTTGTAGTTTTGAACTTTGGTAGATAATTGAATACAAAATAAATGAATACATTAGTGAAAATAATAGTAAGAGAACATTACGAATTACTAATAAATTTAAGTTCAACCAACATTGTTTAATAAGCTTGTTAAAACAAGAAGCTCAAATTCGGAACATTTTCGTAAATTATTCGGCCTTTTAATTCGAAGGATGGGAAAATCTGAAAGTAGAAGCTTTCTACTCCGAATTGTTCAAATTTTGGGCCAATTAAAGCTGTTGTTGTAGTTTAAAAAGAGATGAAGAATATTAAATTCTGTTCAGCAGGGAAATATATTTAATAATCTCTAATTTCAGTTTTCACTCATAAGAACGAATGGTTGAAAATATAATTTCCAGTTTTATTCATATAATTCTTGTTTTTAACCTTTCCGGAATAAATTAAGTATAATTAAAATAATTTAATGACGGCTTAAACTTTACTATAAGCTCAAATTTAAACTAAAATCAGTTCTCTAGAAATTAATTTTACATTCACAAGGCCGAAAAAGACGTTTTTTTTATCAATTGTTTATGAAACGGTATTTATTTTTACAAAAACCAAAAGAGTTGATGCATTTAGTGGCAACATCTAAGCTTAAAATGGCGCATATGATTTGTAAAAATATGGATCAGGAGTTCTCCTGCAGACGGTCTTTTAATAAAGGTGTTCGGCGGTAACCATGAACACCTTTCTGCGGTGTAACTCAATGGAAATCAGAAACCAGGAAGATCTTTTAGTGGTTAAATAAGACTACAATAGGTTTTATCAAAGGAATTATCGAAATTTCGGTTTTTCACAACATGGCGGCTTTGTAATAAAAATCGAATTTTCGGCTAAAATTGTTACGTAAAATTAAAAATAAAAAATAAAAATAATTATTTAAAATCTTATTCCCTTGAGGAATTCATCTGAGAAGGTAACGTTAATATTTCAAACCGATCCGTTTTGAATGAAAGTGTAGATCGGAGATTGAGCTTGGATCAAAAGACTTGAAAGTTATTGCTTAGAGTAAACGTACAAAAAATCCTAAAAGCTGCAAATTTTTCGTATGATTAGCGAAATTTTCAAATTATTTAAAATTGAATTGACAGCAATAGTTGAAAGTGAAAGTAGATAAAACTTAAAAAATTTTGGAATTTTTTTTTGAGCTTAGATTATTATAAATACAAGTGAACAGACGGGTACATAGGAGGTGAAGAGTAAACGGTCCTAAGATTATTATATAGATTGGATATGTAAATGGCAATTGATGACGTCATTCTTTTTCAAAACGAACGGTCTCAAAATTTAAAATTTTTTGATTTAATGTACAAAAAAAACCGTAATTAGATATGGACACTCCAACCAATACGTGATTGGCGGTTTTCGGCAGATCGGACGTATAAATCATGTGGCTGCCATAGCTGCCCACTCTATAAACCAAACCTGAGGTATGTAAATGTAAAATTGGCTATACAGCTCCTCTAACGGGGCCAAGCCAAGCTTCTTTCAATCTCTGGGCGTGTGTGCTTTAAATTTTTCGCACAAGAGAAAGGGACCTACAGTTTAACGCCGGATCCGAACGGCAAAGTTTGAGAATTTGCTTTTTCATGGCTAGGTACTTCACAGCTGGCGCCGATAGCTGGTGAATGTGACCGTATGTGTAAAAGTTATTTTTCTAGTGAAAGATAAAACTTTTTTTTATTAGATGTTCAGAGGCGGGATCGAACCCACGACCTCCCGCCCAGCAGTCCAGCACACTAACCACTGGGCCACACACGGCCATCTGAGGTATCGCGTTTTTAAAAATACCTTTTTTCCATTTATTCGTTTTTGACGATTTTTGAAATTGTTTATAAATTGAACCAAATTTTTTTTGCAATCCCGCAAATCACGTTTCCAATCATTTTGAATTTTGAGACCGTTCGATTTTAAAAAGAATGACCCATATAGGAGGTGTAAATCAAATTCAGCGAAATTTGCAAATTTTTTTTGAGTATTTACAAAAGCGCAGGCGTTGGTAAACAATAGGTGCAGATTGTACAGTCCGAAATTTTCAAATGGCAATGTAGATTGGTAAATAGGAGGCGCAGATCGAATCACATAAATGGTTCGATCGAACGGTCCAAAAATTTACGAGTGAAAATGTTCAAAATTTTAGGGTAAATAGGAGATGTTGGTAAACCGGTTAGAAAAAAATTGAAAGTGTGCAAAAATTCTTATATTAGCTTAGACTGACATGGAGTCGCGTAAATGGAAGGTGTTGATTAAAGGGTGAAAAAAAAATTCGCAAAAATTTGCTTTATTTCATGAGGTTCGATGAGATGGATGACAGTAAGCTTCATTTCTTTGTTTGTGTAGGCAAAAGTACTAAAGGTAGTAAATTTTACCATTTAATATACGTCTTCTAGTCCGATCTGGGCGGTTCCGAATTTCAGCTCGATAGCTTTAAAACTAAAATAAGAAAAATATGTTGTTGGCTTACTCCCTCAATTTTCCTAATTTATACCAATGTTCTTGAAAATAATTGTGTGAAGTTAACTTCGGTCTGTCGCAGCTTACATATTTGGCCATACTTTTCTTTTGAAACATATTTGATTAAACACATGAAAGAAAATATATACTGATGCTTTAAACCTTTGAAGTTCTGGTCCTAAGTTTATGGCACTTCAGGTTAAAGCTTCATATATCGTTAAAACAATTTTCCTTAATTTGCAGAGAAGCGAATCGGTAGAAAGAAGTTTACGTCTAATTTAACAAGCTCTTTGATATTTCAATCAGTAGTGGAAGGGTCACTTTCATTATTGTTGTTTTTAATTCTAAATAATAATGATTTGAGCTATTTCTTGAACTGAACCTTTTTTAAAAACCTTTTGATAAGTTGGACATTATTCCGCGATATTCAGGAATTTGCTAGGTATGCAGTATGGATTTCTTAACCAATACTTAAAATCCAGTTTGTTTGGTTAGTTGTAGTCTTATGTGGAAGATTGATTTAAAGATCGTTGATCGAGTTTAAGTACCAGATCAGAATATATTGAAAGGTTGTAATATAACCAAAGACCAAGCAGTTTTATTAAAATATCATTAGTCCATAATAAAGCAATAAAGCAAAACATAAAGCAGTTGGGAGTTATATGAGCAGGCCAGTTTAAGGAAATGCATGTTTTCGGTACAATACTTAATTGGCTTTATTTTATAACTAAAATCTCAAGCTAAAAATAGGACGACGATTTCCAGAATTTGTTAACTGACTGAAGTCCAATTTCTCATCTTCTACATAAAGCTATTTGTCATACATATTAACAAATAACAGGGTAAAAGTACGTAAATTGAATTTGATAATGATTTGTGACTTCGTGCTGAACTTCCTTCTAGTTATTCCAAAATCCCGCAGATGGAAGACTGCTGCAAGCTTTGGCAAGCAACCTCAACCACTTGGACTGTAGACAAATTCTTATTTAAATCAAATTCAGAGGAAAATTGTTAGAATCGTCATATTTTTCGAAGAGTTGAATATAGACACTATTTTCAATAGGCATATATATATACTTTCGGCTCATTTTTAAAGCGAGAAATTTTTCAATAAATATCTCCAAGCAGTGTCTATGCCCCATATAAAGTTAACTGCAATTAGAAACTAATTGTCAGTCCAAACAGTTAATTCGCCCAACATCTCAACACAGCTAAAGCAACCAAAAACCTAGAAAATCACACGCAAAACTGTAGAAATAATTTAGGCCAACTTTCTGAGGGTGGTGTGTGCACGCACAACAGGCTATACTACGAAGGCGGACCATCAAAGACTGCTGCTTTTGGCTTTCGCTTCGACCCGGGGCCCAGGCACACACAACTATGCCAAAAACGAAAAACGTGAAAACCCCAGAAGCGGGACGAGCCGGTAAATGCCTCAACTGCCGGTGCAAAATACTTTTGGAACATACCTGTGCGTCCACTGCAATCGGCAGACAATTTCGATGCCGTGGCCGAGGCTGTCGTCGCGGCCGTAGACGCAGCAGCAGCGGCAGCCGTAGCTAATGACGTGGCTACTGAAGCTGGGCCCGAGCCTGATGTTGCTGGCGTGGCAGCAACAGCAGCAGAAGCAGCTGTTAATGTGTTGCAGGCGGAGGAGTTTGGGCTATGGCTGTTGTTGGGGCTATGTCCTGTGGGCGTTGGGCAGCTGTTAATTGGTGAGGCGGAAATTACGGCTGCCGTTAATGAAGCTGTTGCTGTGGGGTTAGTGTTGCTGCCGGAAATGTTTGTTGGTAAATTGTTGTTGCTAGTGTGTACATTGTTGTTGTTGCAGGCCACAGCCGTTGCTGCGGCATTTGAATTCGGATTCGGACTGTCCAAAAAACGCGCACCGCCATGATTCTGTTGCAGCGAGTATAAACTGCCTCCAACTGGATTCAGATTTGTGGGCATTGGATAGAATTCCAACATTTTTTTAATGGCCACAAAAGCTACAAGTCTTTTAAGGAATCACACACACATACACACTCGGTATATTCGCACACACTCTCTAGTCTTTGTATGCTGCTAAGGGAAAAGACGAACTTTTTACGGTACTTTCGGGATATTTGCGATTTGTCAATTGTCCGTGGCACAACGTGGGAGAACCAGCTGCGTTCGCTGTCAGTTGGCGTGTGATCGAACAATCAGCAAAATCAAAGCATTTCACTTTGCCTTACCAAAAGTCCCAGCTGAAATGTACCCCTACCCCCACACACCCGTACGCACAGAGTCGCACTCACCCTTGACTGTGCTCTCGAAGTGGAGTTGCTGCTGCTGACTGCGCAGGCGCATGTTTACAAAAGCAACAGAGAATATCCCAGCAACTGCACGTGTTCGCTTACCCACAAGGGTTGCTGATGCAATTGCCTGCCCCTCCTCGAAATATCCCCCAGTGCCCTGGCGCATGTCTCAAGTGATTATTAGCAGAGGGAAATTTACTCAAGCGAAATTTCCCTATGGCCGGCCAGGCCACACCTCAGCAGCACAGCGATTGGTGTTTCACTTCCCCGCGGGCAATGTCAACCATTTTCTGTACAGCGCATGTCACCCGAGCATTTCGTAGGGGAAGTGAGTGGAGGATTTGTTGTTTTTTATTTTTATTGTCGTCTTGGCATAAATTTCAAGCAAAGTTCCGTTCTCTGAAAGGGGCGTGTTGTGGCTCTGCAGTATGTTGTTGTTGCTGTTGTTGTAGCTGGTGTTTGGGCACAAAGACATACTTGCACTTACACTCGCGGCAACTTTGGCGTGTTCAGTGGACGACAACGACAATTCCTTGCTTTTGAGTGGGCCGGTGGGACGAGGGGCCAGCATATCAGCAGAAAAACGATGGCCTTGTCTTCGTTTTTTTTTTTTGGTTTTGGTTTTTTCATTTTACTTTTTGTGGCTGGAAAAGTTGGGCATAAACAAGACGCTTTAGTCAGAACAGGGTGTTGTCGCTTTGTTCCCTTGGATTGGTTAAGTTAAACTTCGATCAAATATTTGGTATTTCTGATGAACAGTTTTTAGAGAAAAACTATTTTTCGAACTCCTCGAATTAAATATGATTAAAAACATAGAAATAATTTAAACTGGGAAATATGAATATTATATCCATAAGGCCCATGTGGAAATTTGAATTCAGCAAAAAGTCTGAAGTGGCGGGGGAAGGTGTGGAAAAAATAGAAAATAAATTTGATCTGCCTGGAAGTAGGACCCAAGTTTATAACCCATACATGTCAAACATTTATATTTTATATCATACGGACAGAGTTGTACGGGCGGTACTAGTGAGCGTTCAAAATTTTGCTCGTTTCCAGTACTACTAAATTTTCCAAGTTATAGCACTTCAACTGCGTCCCTCTAATTTATGCCAAAAATGAAGCAATTAAGGCTAGTGAGCAATTCCATGAGTGGTTACCAAAATATGAAGGGTAAAACAAAACAACATAATAAAAAATATAAAAATTCCCATAAGTACATATAACAATTTGATATTTGAAAAAGGCTTATATACTAAACTAAATAACGCTTCCAATCTGTAAGTAATTTACACTTTATGAACAAACACTTTTTGAACATATTCATTAAAAGTTAATAATTGCTTTTCTAAAAAATAGAAAAACGCACCAGTGACTTATTCCTCATTGCCACAAGCGTATATCTAACTAAAACAAATAAAAAATTGGCAAAATTGAAAGATTGGATATTGTCGTTTCTGGAAGAATTCAGACTACGAAAGTCATTAGATATGTTGAGGAAGAACGAAAGCGTCCATGGAAACAATCTGGGAGGATTGGCTTTAATGATACCATTCCAGCACAGCTATAATATTCCAGGCCTTGGCATCAAGTATTTTGGGGTAACTCATAGGTAGTGTTGCCCCTACTGACATAGAAATATTTAAGACCTTTTATTTAAGGGGGTATTCCTCAGATGCAAATCGAAAATTTTTTCGATTTTTTTTATAGCTTGGATATTTGAGAATATCGCCCCTAAAGGATTTTTTGAAATTCGAAATACTTTGGAAGATATAGCCTTTTTAGTGGAGCAATGTCTTCACAAATACAAGTAATTTTTATATTACTTCAAACTTTAAACGCATTAATCTCATAACCACGTTTTTCGAGCTGGCGGCCATGATATCTCCAGTTACACTGAACCGATTTTGAAGATCAAAACTGAAATCGACGCAGAATTGTCACCATTCTGGTCTGAATCTCAATCATAATTTTTAAAAAATTTTTACTATTTTTTTTTTACACTTAACTACAAAAAAAGGGCCAAAAATAGATTTTTCATATTTTAGTGGCCGCCATTTTGTCAAAAAAAAAAACACACACAATATTTTTGGAGGTTCAGACCAGAATTACATCTTTTCTGATTATAACCCCATTTCCACTTTTCATTTCTGACATCCTGGAGACCTTGAATCATGGCCGCTAGCACCATACCTTTTTTTTTGGACACCCACATTGACGGCCGATAACTTTTGGAACAGCCCTCGCATCGAAGCAGTAAACATTTTTTTTTTACTTTTATCTGTTTGTAACAAAATAAAAAAAACAGATTTTGAAAATCTCTTTGCGTTTTCAAATAAGATTTTTTTTAAAAAAGGTCCAAAAAACAGCCTTGACATGAGGAATACCCCCTTAAAGGTCAGTTGTAGCGGTCTCATTTACTTTCTTCACTTTATTTAAAGACAATCATGCGAATTTCGGTCTACATTGTGGGAAAAATGCTCTGGACCTGTAATATTTACACTTTGAACTTAATCTCTTCAACATGGAATCAGCGTTGAATATGAAATTCGTAAATATAAAGTGATTACTCTAAAACTTTTTTTAAATACGAATTTTTTTTATTTAAATGTGGAATATAGAAATGCCGTGTGTCTCTACCGGTTGAGCTATTCCACGCGCTGGTGGCAATGCATCTAGTACACTACTTGTATAGAATTGAATCAACCATCTGCCTAAAAACATGAGACCAAAAGTGCAGTAGAAGACACATCATTTGGCTAAGTTAGAGTATGGTGGAGAATCACTACAAACTAAAGAGTATTTAGAACTTTCTCACTCTCAAACTCAAACCCTTCAATAGAAAAATTTTCAAGGTAAGAATGACAAAAATTAATTTAAGAAGGAAAGATGAATTGGGATCACTGAGCACCCTTAATGATTAAATATATTTGTTATCACTACAGTTCAATACGGTCTACTTGTGGCCTCCGTTGTTGGGGTTGAGCGGAGCAACCTAATCTAAAACGAGAGCGTAAGTTAAAGTCGGCTCTGACCGACTTCGATATACCCGTTACTCATGAAAAAACATGTTTAACAGTGTTCCTGCGTTCCTTAGGGTGACCATCTGAAAAGTAAGCAACATTTTTTTTGGGGTGGGAGGAGGGGTAGCGGGGGGCTTGGTTCACTTTTTTACTAATAACTTGAGAACCATGCATCCGATCTTTATCATTTTTTCAGCAAATCGATTCATTTTGCTAATTACTAACTATCTTTAGAAGGAACAAATCGTCTATCTCTAACTGTAGGAGATATAACGTTTTTTCCGAATTGCCGGGGCGGAAGGGGGCGTGGCCAAAATTTGAAACAAACTTAATCTGCGTGCAGATTAAAGAAGCATTTGTCCCATACATGTCAAACCTCTATCTCTTACCATCTCTGAGATCTAGGTGTTCATACAGACGGACGGACAGACGGACATGTCTATATCGACTCGGCAGTTGATGCTGATCAAGAATATATATACTTTATATGGTCGGAAATGATTCCTTCTGCCTGTTACATACATTTGCACGACTTTCGTATAAACTTTTTGCTCTACGAATAACGGGTATAAAAACGGTCAAAGGCTTTGCGTCATCAAACTCGACGATGAAATGAACCAAACCGAATAGTTTTCTTAAGCGGTTTTTGGTTTGGTTTGCTGTTCGTACGGTTTGGTTCGGTTCGGTTCAGTACTGGCTTGCATTCCTAGATAGAAAACTAGATGAACCCGCAGCGACATCGTCCGCGTAAAAGTTTTCCAAGTATAGCTTTTTAATATGTTCGGCTTAATTTTTCAGTTTCGACAATTTCGAATTTACAGCTGGCGTGGTACATGTGTTTTTAATCCCGTCTAAGAAACCCAAACAAATATTCTAGGATTCCGCGCTCCTAGAATGGTTTATTAATCCCTCACGTGAAGTGGATGCTGTCGAGCTTGGCCATAAATGCGAACGTATACCAGATCATTTCCGAAATTTAAAGAGATAATATTTTATGATAAAACTTCGATATTCATTAAAAAGTACGGGTCCGTTTGGCACTTGACACACATGGTTAAATAACAGGGATGCATACAGTCAAATGCTCTCATGCTCTCAAATTGTCTTACATTGCATAAGACATAAGAAGATATAATTTTTAACTCGCTGCTTACGAGTCTACATATTTTGATCAATTACGCAATGACATTTGAATTAACTAGGGAGTTTTTTGAATTCGTTGAACCAATGAATACGAACGAAAGTTCAAATCAACAAGGGAAGAAAATTCATTTTTAGCGAGTGTGAGACCACAACAAAATCAAGGAAGAAATGAGATATGCGAAAAGTGTGTGAAATATCGATTGGCTGGTAGATTTGCAACATTTGAACTTCTTTATGATATGAAAATGAACATAAGGTTACCGGTCTCGTTTTGGTTATAATGTATAGTATAGTATATGTATAGCCATACAAACTTTTCTTTGCATTTTCAACATTTTCTGTGTCAAAATTTTCAAATTTCAAACTAAACGAAGAAAAAAATCATATCTCTAGGATAAGCGGTCTTCGCTGTGGATCGACTCTTAGTGTACTCCACTTTAAAACTGGAACATAGTTCCTAATGGTGGCACCCTGTATATCCGAACGACCAACATCAAAAGTAGGCAAGTGAAACCCCGTTTTTGCAGCCTTATAAAACCATGCAAGAAAAGCCAACTACTACAACCACCCACTGATACATCCACTCACCCGCAAGCACACCCACACACACTCACCCACCCACACTCACTCACACACACATACATTGGTCACAAAAAGAAAGGCGAGCAACAAGGAGCAAAGCGGAAGCTGAAAAGACAAACCAAACATGGCGCTGTGCATAAAAGTTTGGCGCTACTTCTGATGCCTTTACTCCTGCCACTGAATGGCTCTCTGTGTTGCTCTTGGAACTGAAGCTCCTTTTCTTTCTTTTGTTTTGCGCTTTTGGCAACTTCTTCTTGTTGGCTCTTGGCTTAAGACTAGGCTTTAGCGTCAGAACTTCACATCAGTAGGTTTTGGCTTTGGCTTTGCCTTTGTAGAAGTCCACAGTTGAGTTGAATGTGTTTTTGTTCAGAGCTTAGGATATCTTAGAGACCAACCGAAATCGCCAAGTGAGAGAATTTGGCAAAGTTGCTGGTATTGTGCCGCACTTGGCCAAGAAAATGGCAGCGCATACTTGTGATGGCCCGCTGTCCCTCCCCTTGTTGTTGGTGAGTTTTGCGTTGCCAGTTTGTGCAACTTTGAAAACTTTATTTACCGATTTTCGACTAGAACAAAGGCCATTGAAACTGGCAGTAGTATGAGGCGCATTGGCTGTGGAATTATAACAAAGCAGCGAAAAAGTATCTGCTACTCGAATTCTACCATGATTTGCTTTATTTGTGCATTCAAGCTTAAAAGAGATGGCATCGTTTAACGAAATATTTTTAAAAATTAAAGGAAATTATAGACAAACAGTTAAAAGATTTGCATTATCTTTGTTATGCATGGAGATGCTAAGTTTTTCGATGATTAACCCTTGTCTTATCAAATGTTTTGGTTGTATGTCGCTGTGGCCCAACAAATTCTTGAACCTAAAAATTTGGGAATTGTTTACTTTGGGCCCAAATAGTTTTAAAAGTGTTCTGTAATATCCGTAAATATAACTAAATACCGTTATTAAGAATTGAGTACTGTTGTTTTTATTGGAATTAATATATAAATTGAATTCAGTCGTCGTAAAATTGTCGAGCACTAGTATTCACCTTCTTTGATCAATGAATACGAAAATATTTAAGCTTTGGCAACAAAATTAAAATTTATTATGTCGTAGCAGACTTTAGAAGATTTAGATATTTCTACGATTTGTTTGGCATGCCACCAAAATAGTTATTCAATTATTTGCCATTTTTAGGTTTTTGTTTGTGTATTAATAACAAGTGAGAAAGTCGGTCAAGCCCGACTATAACATACTCTGTACCTGGAGTATGAGCTGAATACAGTGCTCCTGCTGTGTCTTTCTCTATCTCTATCTCTGTCTCTCTCTCTCTCGCTCTCTCTTTCTCTCTCTCTATAGGATTGTACGGTGTTGGTTGTGAATGGGTGGGACGGGGGGGAGCTTGGTTCACTTTTTAGCTCACAACTTGAGAACCGCTCATCCGATCTTTATCATTTCATCAGCAAATTGATACATTTCGACAATTACTAACTATCTCTAGAAGGTACAAACCGTCTATCTACAAAACTGTAGAAGATATGACGTTTTTTCAAAATTGCGGGGGCGGGAGGGGGCATAGCAAAAATTAAAAATACACTTGATCTGCCTGCAAGTATAAGAAGCATTTGTCCCATACATGTCAAACCTCTATCTCTTACCATCTCTGAGATCTGTTTGTTCATAAGGACGGGGACGGACGGACGGACGGACGGACAGACAGACGGACAGACGAGGGACGGACAGACGGACATTGCTATATCGACTCGGCTGTTGATGCTGATCAAGAATATATATACCTTATATAGTCGGAAATGATTCCTTCTCCCTGTTACATACTTTTGCACAAACTTAATATACTCTATGTACCTTCGGTACAGAGTATAAAAAGAGGATAAAACCAGGGATACAAACCACTTGGATATAAGGACTGGTTCGGTTCAGTGGTTTACACAGTCTTTGAAACGCCGGTTCGGTTCATTGCATGGATTTTGGGGCTTACTGAACCGCGGTTACGGTTCGGTTCGGTTCGAGCGTTATTCATTTAATTAACTAAAGAAACATATTTTTGATTCTAGTATTCGGATTATTCATTAACAAAGACTTAGATTTTCAGTTAATTGGGTATGTACAAAATTTCCACGGCAATTCCCGTATGAACGTTCGTTTTGAAACCTTACAACTTTACATATCAAGTGACGAAAACTTCTTTGGTCACTTGATATTATTCAGAAACTTTGACGGTTTAAATCGTCATCAAAATCGTCAAATAATTACAATTTTCTTTTGACCTGATCAAGTAATCTCTGACCTATTTGACACTTCATATATAATATACACTTAAGAAATTTTAATTTGAAATCTATATGTTCATTCGAAAACCGACGTTGATATGTGGAACACACCCTATTATGCAATAAACATTTCATTTTTAATAAATTCTAAATTTGCTTTGATAGATCTTTAAGACTGGCTCATTTCATGAAGACATTTCCCTTTGAATAGTTAAGATTTTCAAAACAACAGGGAATAATATAGACTTTAAAAAACATTAGTAAAATTCAATTTGATGGATTTTAATTAAGACTTAATAATAATATATCTCCAAGTATATTTTCATCGATATTGAAAGACTTAATAGCGTCTGACAAAACAAACTCAAATGTGGAAAGTGTTCATTCTACTGACACTTGTGTGGGTGGAACTGGTAAAACTATTCGAGCTATGCTTAAGTTGATTTTCCTGATAAATATTCCAACACTTAATAATTATTAATAAATCATCCCGTTTAAGGAAGCGTGGTAATTGGATTAATACATTCGCCATCTGAGCATATAGCCAAACATATGATCTAATTATGTGATTTTTATGGCATTTAAATAAGTTTATTTTGCAAAGATATGGCGTGTTTAAGACAAAAATACATATTTAAATTTATGGGAGGAAAACTAGATTGTTACTCTAAATTTGTATAGGAACTGTAAAAGGGCTACTTGGTACGGCATAAATTGTTATATGTTTACATGTAGATGATAAATTATATTTGGAAACAAGTAGCCTTTTGACAGTTCCTATAAAAATTTGAGTTACAAATCTAGTTTTCCTCCCATAAATTTAAATATGTAATTTTGTGTTTAAGAGGCTATAACTTTATCAAATAAATTGATTTAATCGCCATAAAAATCACAAAATTAGATCATAGGTTTGTCTATAGGCTCAGATGGCGAAAATATTAATTCAATAACTGCGCTAGCTTTAACGGGCTATAGAAAATACTAAAAATGCTATAAATCGAAAAATGTCTGTTATTAGAGGCCAATTTAGACACTTTCCGCTGTACTAATATAGCGGCTATGATTTTTAAAATTTGCATTGATATGTACTTTATCGCAATTAGTTCATAAATTCAGATAATTATGCCTAGTGTGTCCTCCACAAATCCTAGAGTGCCAAAAAGTCGACTTTTTGGTTTTACCGCGATATCTCGGAATCAAGAGCTGATTGAACAAAACCAATGATACAGTTTTGTTCAGTGAAGTCTATATAAACATAATCTGTTAAAAATGGACCTGCACCAAAATCACTGTTGGGCTGTGTAATTTTTAGGTAAACGCTAACCATCGATACTTTACTTTTTTATGGAATTGAATCCCGATTATTGAGTTGTTTGGCAAGCATTTCCAACTCGTCTTTACTTATCGATTTAAAAGAATTGTTCGTTATGTTCATTAACGTTTTGAATTTTGTTGTATATTAACATTAAATCAGATTTAGCTACCTTTTTTCCTTCTTCTAATAGCAAGTGTGATTCCTGGAATCTAAGAGATCGACTTCAAAAACAGGCGGAGCTTTAAGTACGTTCGAAAAATTTTAAAGCTAATTGCTGATTTTGCTTACTATTTACCAATAACTTAATACCTAGCTGAAGTGAACCGAACCTAACTATTTTGTTTTTCGGTTTTTGGTTCGGTTCAGCATTTTTGAAAACACACCGGTTCGGTTTACGGTTCGGTTCACGAGCGAAAAAAGCTCCAGTTCGAGCCCGAACTTCAGTTCAGCCACCTTCTGAACCCGCTCCGTTAGCCCAAACCCAAAAAGTTCGAACCCCAAAGGAAGCCCCCGCCGATTTTCAGGAGGTTTGCAGCCCTATTTAAGGGTACTGTATACCTTCAGGTGTCATCCTTTAAAGGTTAAAAAAATTAATTTACTCAAAAACTATAAGTGGTATTATGAAGCGGTTTTTTTTCATTCGATATGTAAACGGTTTAATTAAGGTTAGTAGTTTTTGTTGTACCTGCGGTTGTTGATGTATTTCTGTTCAAAGTTAACCAAAAATTTATGACATTGGCCCATGGTTGCAAAACGGATGAATTTATAACTGAAGACAGTTTCGTTAAGAATTGATGTAAGTTTTTGGATCGGTAAATGTCGATGTAAATGGCGGAGTTATGGGGTTTCAAAGTCAAGATTTCGAAAATCGACTTTTTTCCCACTGTATTGATTTTAGCTCCGTTATTTGTTGACCGATCAAAAATATCCTAGTTCACACCAAAATGGAGGGTATTTGGAGCAATTTAAAAAAATGAAGTTGAAAATCGGTCAACAGGTACTCTTTAAATCTTTGCAATCATTTTGGAATAAGTGGTTCCGAGATAATCGCTTTTAAAGTTTCGACATCTGTTTTCGATGAAATAAAAATTATTTTTAATAAATGTAAAAATTGGATTAGGTGCATTTGGGTGTTAGCTTTCACCGAACAAAAAAAAGACATGGTATAAAATAAAACATTTAATAAATATTTATAATGTTTTTGACCAAAAAAGTGAAAAAAAAACTAAGAATTTCTAAAAATACGAGGGTCGATATAAACAATTTTTAAATAAAAGGGTCGGAAAAAATAATTTTTTTTGTTTATTTCTGTAAAAGTGATCTGCTTGAAAGTTTTGCAGGATGTTTATAAGATTCTAATAAAACGGTTAAGAAAATAAAAAAAATCGAATAAAGCTAACTTCGGCTCGACCGAAGGGTATATACCCTTGGAGCATGAAATATGCCTGCCAGTTTGATATATGGCAACTAAACGATATATTCATCCGATTTTGAGACATTTTTGAAAACAGAAAAGTTTTTCCTACTAAAACAACTTTTTCGACCGATCGTTCCAATGGCAGCTATGTGCTATAGTCGTCGGATTTGAATGGCAGAATTGTGTGGCAGCATGTAACATTGATCAGTAACAAGTTTGGGAGCGATAGCACTGAAAACAAAAACGTTTTTTTTTTTCTTACTTAGACTTTTTTTCAAACTTATCTTTTGTATGGCAGCTATACCAAATAGTTGTTCGATTTTCATAAATCTTGGTGGAGTTATGTTAAAGCACAGTAAACTTATAAGTCGGTTTGGGAGGGAAAGCATTGCAAGCAAAAAAGTTTTTCTCACTAAAACTAGCTTTTCAACCGATCGTTCCTATGGCTATATGCTATAGTTATTCGTTCCGGCCGGTTCCGACAAATGTGCAGCGTGTTTGAACCAAAAGACTTCGTGTAAAGTTTGGCTACGATAGCTTTAAAACTGACGGAGGAGATAGCATAGAAACAGACGGACATGGCTATATCAACTCAGCTCGTCATGCTGATCAAGAATATATATACTTTATGTGGTCGGAGATGCTTCCTTCTATGCGTTACAAACATATGAACAATTTCAATATACCCTCTCCAAGGGTAAAAAACCCTCTCCAAAAATGAAAAAACAAATTTTCTGAAGGTATACAGTACCCTTAAATCAGAGATGGGCATGCACACATATCGTCACATTTTTCACATGCATACAAGCACAAACAAGGCAGCGTGCTGCCTCGTGTGTATAGGAACGTCGCGAGGCGCCCATCTCTATCTTAAATCCATTAATAACTTTTAATGCGTTCTTCACTTGTTAAAACTTTAACATGATGTTCAACTCGGCCCACTCGTAGTTTTAATCTCATATTTAGTTATCTCAGCCTATGTCAACGTTTGGTTCGTGGTCGAGTCCTATGTTCAAGTTTTGAACACACTAATAGAGTTTTTGAGGTATGCCAGTCTTGTAGTAAGTGAGTGATATGGTTCTTAGCTAAACTATGAGTATTTTTCTCCAACCAATTAAATATTGTGAATAAGTGGACTGTGCCTCCGAGGAAAGCCACGTTAAAATCGCACTGAACTGTTTCAAAACTTATTATTTAACCTAACTGCAAACCCATTCAAAACTAACCGACTTTCTTATTACTTATTATAAACACTTTTGCATATGAGGTTGGTTCAAAAAGTCTCCCAAATTTTGTGTTATTTTCAAAAGTATTTATTCATTAATATCTATATTGTCAATGTTCTGTAAATGTTCAGCCTTGTCAGTACAAATGACCAAAAAACCGAAAATCGAATATACGTAAATTGAAAAATTGCGATACTTTTTGAACAAACTTCGTAAGCATAGCGAGTCATCCACTTTCCGATTCCGAAATGCTATCACTTTCCAATAGAGCGCTAAGAGTTAATTAAAAGTTAGGGTCCTGCGAGGAATAATCTGCTATGATCTGCTATGCCATCCATGTCTATCTCGTTAGCCACCATAGCCTAAATTTTCCACTGCCAAATGACACAGTCCAAGAGTAACGCTTTTTCGATTTTTGTCCGTGCAAAGTCCATTTCTAAATGTCGAATTTTACGAGTGGCAATTGCCAACAATTCAGAGGCGGATATATGCATAATTAAGACAAGCGCGTTAAATCCATTACCAAATGAGGAGTTGGGTCATTGTCGGTTTGCTGGCCACTGCTGTGGCCTTAGCAAATACTAGAAATTATGGTTTTACAGGCGTCATAAAGATAAATGCTCATATATATTTTAGCTCGTATCTGAGAGATAGCAACCCGACGCACAAAAGCGAAAATTCAATTAACCTTGGCAACAGTAGAGCCCAAAGGCTGGTTCATCTCCAACCCCAACCCACAAATCGAAATAATGATGACATCATCATGGAACCGATAATCAAATCAAATCGACAATGGGCAAAAAGTGGAAATTGTCATAGAACTCGTCTAGAGGGTACGGTAACAGGAAAATCAACGAGCAGAAGGCAATGCCATAATGTTATGGCACTGGAAACAAATTTAATAAAATATCTTAAAAACAAAAAACATAGAAAAAAGGGTAGTTCGGGGCTTGGGTTCACTGGCTGCATTGTGTGTGTGCGTCAATGGCGAAGTAATATTGAATAACCACAAACAACAACAGCCACAACAGAGCCAGAGCACGCTCGGCAGCCTCAGGATAAATAGTTTTTGTGTGGCACTTCAATTATCATTTGAGCATGATAAGCGCTAAAGAGGCATGAAGAGCAAGTAAACGGTTGGGTCCGACCCTTGCAAAGTGGTAAGAAAGAAACCAGTCGAAGTAACCACACAAGACTGCTTGAAAATGTGCCGCAGGAGCAAAGACAAGGGGGGACCACCATCGGCATGGATAGGGGTCATTAGAGAGGGGCTTTCGCATTCACATTGACGGTCAGTCAAGTAGAAGAGCGTTTGGCTTGGGCGGGTGGTGTCATTGTTTGTTTTGGCATCGACTTCAACTCAGACAGGCCCAAGATGTAGTAGGCCCACAAGAATAACAGGACAGCGGAGACGTTGCTGCAGCTGCAATGCGAGAACTGTCAACGGAACGCGTGCTGATGATTTTTCTCTGGAACTCAAGCAAATTGTAAGTGAAGTAGGTAAACAAAAGGGTGAGGAGACGCTACCGCCAATGCACCCGCTATGAGCAGAGAGCACGCAGCAGGCCCAGGCTTGAAGTGGGCTAATTTAATGGTCCCCTGCCTGGCAACAGCTACCCCCTAGTCCTGCTCGCAGTCCTGTATGTACGGTCAGAGGAAAAGTGTTAAAGGATTTATACGCGTAATTTTGCAGATGTTTAGATTTCAGCATCGACAAACTCAAAATAAACTCGCGCCCACACTGAACAAAAAATTGTGGATAGCCTATAAGATTAGATATCTTGAGTTGTCAAAGCATTGCCTGAACTGTGAGATCTTTAAATGGAATATAGTGCTCCTTACATTTAAATTTAAAAATAAAATATTGAATTTGAAAAATTAAAATTTCAAAATTCGTTTAAAAAGAATCCATGGATGACCCCCACTTTTTTTTTTTTTGCATGAAAATTCATCATAGTTCACCATCTATCAAAGGGAATTTCTTTAGAGTTTTCTGAGGTAAGGTCCCTATAATAGACCCTATACTAGAATAGTGGCTTAAAAACTCGAATTTTAAACTTTTAAATGGGTTGCTCACAACCCCCACAAATTTTCGGAATGTCAAAAAATCATTTTTGTCCAATATAAAATGAAAAAACCCCAAAAATTTGTTTTTTTTTAAAGTAATGATAAGGAAAGTTTAATGCATCTTTAAACTAAAATACAGATTGGAAAAATATTGATTTTTTGAGAAGTTATGTTCGAAAATCAAAGCTATGATCACAACCCCCCATTCTCCCCTACTAAAAAGATGTTTGATTTTCATCAAGCGTGGTGAAATATGAATTTTTATTTTTATAATATTGACAACTTCCAACAAATATGGATATCTAAAACTTAATACAAGTGTGATTGAATAGGTGTCCTTCAAAAATTTATTTTTTATACTCTGTACCGAAGGAACATAGAGTATATTAAGTTTGTGCAAAAGTATGTAACATGGAGAAGGAATCATTTCCGACCCTATAAAGTATATTTATTCTTAATCAGCATCAACAGCCGAGTCGATATAGCCATTTCCGTCTGTCTGTCTGTCTGTCTGTCCGTCCGCCCGTCCGTCCGTATGAACAAACATATCTCAGAGATGGTAAGAGATAGAGGTTTGACATGTATGGGTCAAATGCTTCTTATACTTGCAGGCAGATCAAGTTTATTTTCAATTTTCGGCACGCCAACTAACGCCCCCGCAATTTTGAAAAAACGTCATATCTTCTACAGTTTTGTAGATAGATGGTTTGTACCTTGTAGAGATAGTTAGTAATTGTCGAAATGTACCGATTTGCTGAAGAAATGATAAAGATCGGATGAGCGGTTCTTAAGTTATGAACAAAAAAGTGAATGTATTCAGCTCATACTCCAGGTACAGAGTATGTTATAGTTGGGCTTGACCGACTTTCTCACCTGTTTTAAATTCCGATTTTGTAACCGGTGTTGGTCGGAAAGTTAACGAAAGTAAATATGAGAGCACTGCCGATAGCTCGTTCTTTAATTAAACTAAAAAAAATTAATAAAATTTAATTCGACTGTATAAAAAGATTGATGGGCAAATAAAAGTATGAAATTTGTATAAAAACTAAACTTGTTTAGTTAAATTATAGAAAATTTAGGAAGGTTTTTAGAAATTAATATCAGTTAACCATTGTTGCAACACTGCAAATATAATGACCTGAAATATTTTTATACCCGTTACTCGTAGAGTAAAAAGGGTATACTAAAGTCGTGCAAATGTATGTAACAGGCAGAAGGAATCATTTCCGACCATATAAAGTATATATATTCTTGACCAGCATCAACAGCCGAGTCGATATAGACATGTCCGTCTGTCCGTCTGTCCGTCTGTCCGTCCGTCCGTCTGTCCGTCTGTCCGTCTGTCCGTCCGTCTGTATGAACACCTAGATCTCAGAGATGGTAATAGATAGAGGTTTGACATGTATGGGACAAATGCTTCTTTTATCTGCACGCAGATCAAGTTTGTTTCAAATTTTGGCCACGCCCCCTTCCGCCCCCGCAATTCGGAAAAAACGTTTTATCTCGTACAGTTTTGAAGATAGACGATTTGTTCTTTCTGAAAATAGTTAGTAATTCGCAAAATGAATCGATTTGCCGAAGAAATGATAAAGATCGGATGAACGGTTCTCAAGTTATGAGCAAAAAAGTGATCCAAGCCCCCCTGCTACCCCTCCTCCCACCCTAAAAAAAAATGTTGCATACTTTTCAGATGGTCACCCAAAGGAACGCAGGAACACTGTTAAACATGTTTTTTCATGAGTAACGGGTATATCGAAGTCGGTCAGAGCCGACTTTAACTTACGCTCTCGTTTTTAAGTCCATTCACTTAAATGCAGGATTGAAAGGGATAAGTTTAAGGCTTATTAATTATTCTTCATTTATTTACATATTTTTTATATCTTTTTTAAAGGATTTATTTTTAGTCTATATAAAGTAATTATTTATCTCTCAGTGTACCTCTGCCAAATTAGTTTCTGCCCGGTGTGCGGACTTGTGTCAACATCCACAGCTCCAACCCGATTCAGCATCAATTTTTAGGCATTGATAGACATGCTGTCTGGCCGTACTCAGACACGGGGGACGAGACTAAGGCCGTGCATGTGCGAGTATGTTTGTATGGTATATTTGTATGTCTGCATCTTTGAAGTGGCTCAGCGTGTGCGCAATTTAGTTTTGAATATCATCGTCTTCCTCTACTCGAATGCCATGGGTAATATGCTCTATTTGTTTAATGTCAATTTTAGTGATATTTATTTATAAGCCGAGTGGTCCAATGTCGACTTCGGCTCGTCCAAGCAGGATTGCTTTGTTTGGTCACCATGAAGTTTATTTGTCTTGGCAGAGTTTTGTTTATAATCAGCATTAATCGTTGCGGTGTTTATGCAAAGTGCCTGGGATGGTATGCAAGACGATCTGCAATGAAGTTTTAATGGTGTGAATTTGGAGTTTTACGGAATTGCACCAGCTGGATCACAGCATAACTTTGTATGTATATACAAACCAGCATTAAATGCCACCCCTCGGCTGTGCTGTGACGAAATTGAAATGATACTTTGAAGTTTTTGGTCAAAGACAAACACAAATATTGGCAATACTCTAAAGCCGAAATCAAATAGAGCCCCCCAGTTGGTCAAACCGAAGAGACCAATATTCATTTGGCGTGCGCCGAAGCGGCAATAAATTGCTCAGTTGCCCTGTGGTGACGGGTCGGGGGGCAAGAGCTGGTATTGCCGCTGCCGCGAATCATACGCGTACTTGGAACAGAACAGCATAAACCATAAAACTTATATTTCCAAATAGCCAACGTCAGAAAATGGATAAGCACGGTGCTTTACAGGTCGACAACATACAAGTACGATCATATATATTTTACATATGAAAAATATTCTTTTAAGCATTCAAACAAATAGAAATAAGTGTCTTAACCTTAGCATCAGAGCTTGAAGCTTTTAAGCTGCATTTGGGTGATCATTCAGTGAATCAATTGGGAAAACTATAAATATCAGAGTGTCTTAATCGCTACCTTTTGCGGCTTTCCCATAATAGAACAATACTTCAAGCCAAAAATTTTGTTTTGGGTAATTTGTTTTCCATTTGGATACACAGCAATTTGGAAATATCACAACAATCGCCCTCTAGCGAAATTGTTTGCTCAGGAAATAGAACTGCAAAAGAAATCCCTGTTGAAACTGATTTTTTTGTACCCTTGAAACTCGCTATATGAAAGTTCGGCTGAATATGTGTATTTTTGGACCCTAGATATTACGTAACGATAAGTACTGAGTCGGTTGCTGATTAATCATTGTTTTATGGTGAATGCAGATTTAATATTAGTTTATCTGAAAGCGCCGACGAAGTTAAAGCATATGGGCATTTCCGCGGGTCTCGAACGTACGTTTGTACGCTTTTGATGTACAAAAAAGACTAAAAAATGCAGAAAACAAAAACTATCCCCACTTTTCTTTTTGCGATTTGATAGCATTTTGTTAGCTCTGTGTTTAGTGCAAAAGACGGGGCTTATCGAGTTTTAGATATCATAATAATAGCAATAAACATGAGGTCGCGAACGTACGCGGAATAGAAGTAGACTTTGGCTTAATCTAGTGAAATGCAAAATTCTGCGAAATGAAACGGAATATTGTAAAGCTATTAATTTATTATAAAGAGGATTAATGTAGCTTTCTATTGAGTGTTTACACAGAAAAATATCTTGATTGGTTTTTTTTAAATTGAATTAATTACCGGTCGTGAACGTACGGGTCGCGAACGTACGGTTAGAAAGAGCAAGATAAAAATTAACCGTTAATCGAACTTTTTTGGTCTCTATGCATTTTTTTTCTTCTTAATTGATTGCATTGAAGAGATTTTGTAATCATAGCATATGTTTTGCATGTTAAATAATTAAATATAAAATTGTCATTAAATTTTATTTTTCGGTCCAGGCTTACCATTTGGCGGAAATGCCCATATATGATATTGCAGGAAAAAGAAACTTGCTGATTAAAACACATTATTTGTGTCACCTAATAAGATACTGGATTCCATATAGACTTTTCTCGCACCTACACTTGTTTGAAATTTTTCGGTAGTACATTTAGTTGATGTAGATTGAAATCATAAACAGCTTAATTGATAACCAAGTTAACGTGAAAACCCTAAATATAATATTATATACAGCATATAAGGTAATTTATAATTAATTACTAATTATAAGCTCTAACTTTTTAACTACGCATACACAGAGGGGAAAAACATGTTCAGAAAATAAGTTGCCTTTAACTTAAAATGAGAACAAGATGATGTCAAAATTCTTGGGAACAAATGTTCCAAATTTTCCTGGAATTAGTAAAGTTCCTCTTAAGCGGATAATATTTGCATCTAATAGTTATTGTTTTGGCCGGCTCAAGGTCAGGTGTATTTTATGTGCATCAATTTTTTTAAATAATATTTCCTTTAAACAATAACAAATCTGGTTTTCATCAGAGAGATATACAAGAGAAAGCGAGTGAAAGCGAGTTGGTCAACCAAGCTTAAGTAGCCTTCTAGAAGTGAATCCGCAAAAGTGTACAATTGTTGAATCTGCTGGCGCATCATTCATTACGTTAAGTTTATAAGGTACCGGGTTCAATTACCAGTCAAGCCCTAAAAAAATGTTCGTTGTTTTTCTGGAAAACTAAAATGAAAATGAGTGGGTCGTTTTGGCGATGACTCTGATTGCTATGGAATATATGGGTGAAGGGAGAAGCAGCAACTCGCATATCGTGGAGTCTTGCCTTCCTTTACTACCAATCAAAAGAGGTATGTCCCAGTTCCATATTCCTGGTCCAAGTTTCATTAAAATTTTCTCAGTTGAGTTTAAATTGTTCTTGAAAACGGAACCATATTAACTCAAGTCATGTTCTTGAAAATGGAACAATATCAACTCAATTTTAGTTTTTGCGTTCCCAAAAAATTGTGCTTGAAGTGAGAACATTGTACTTTGAGAAAATCCATCCAAGCACTGTTTTTGGTAACGTTTGTAATCGTTTTGAAAAAAAAGTTCACGGTTTTTTCCCTCTGAGAAGTAATACGAAATGTATTGAGGAAAAATTTATATCTCTTTTAGTCTCTGAGATCGACGCGTTAATACAGACAGACTGACAGACAGACGGACGGACATGGCTAAATCGACTTGGCTGCCCAGACTGAGCTTACGCGCATGCTAAGTGAAATACTAATGCAAAAAATATATATTAAGCAAAAACAACAACTACAAACTGTGTGTGTGTGCGCCGCCTAAAATAGCGAACAGCGCTCGGGCCTCAGCAAGCGAGACGAATGCCAACTACGCTCAGCAAATTTGTTGTTGTGTTCGAGTATGCGAGAGACATCGGAAAGAGAGAAGAGAGACACATATGATGTTGTTATTGCAGGTCTGAGCGCGACAACAACAAAACACAGAGCCCGCATATGAATTTGTTTGGCTTATGGAGCGCGTGTCTCCTATACGCGTAAGCAATTCCTTCGCGTTACACAACAACAAATGCGCTGCTTGCGCAATAGGAATGGGCGCCCCTGCTTTATAGGGTCAGAAATGCTTCCTTCTCCCTGTTACATACATTTGCACAACTTCATGATCCCCTTTTACCCATTTTCAATAGGTACAGGGTATAAAAAGTAGTACCTTTACCAGGGCCTACCGGTATACCGAAACCAAAGCTGCCTTTTGCAGAAAGTGAGTTTTATGGAGCAGTAGCAGTTTTAAAAAAATTTCAGACCAGACATGTGACCGATTGCACTCATTGCTCCTATTGTGAGAGTTATTTTTAGATCTCTGGCGTCACTCTTCCGCTTCTTATTCGCACTAGCGTACCACTAGCGCGGTAACAAGCAGATATCGCCTTCCATTCGCTTCGAATTGCGTAAAAACAACAGTGTCCATTCGTCCTGCGCGCATAAGCAGACGGCGCAGCAAATGCAGCGTGCGCGACATTTAGACTCGCTGATCAAATAGCATCGAATGTGATCTGAGAGTGAAGTGAGATGTTAATAGACGTATTATGTTGTATGGGACCCCCCTAGTTTAGTGTCTTTTAGTCGAGGATTAAACGCTTAATATTTTGTTACCACACTGTACTCTGCCGCTTTTAGCAGCTTCCACGCATTAGTCCTTCATCAATCAATTTTTGAATAATTATTCACTCGCTATTTCAAGCAACCATTAATTTAGCCAAATTTTTGTATGATCCGAAAGCACTGTGGCACGCAGAATCGATGACTACCCAAATTGTTCGCGTTCGGCTTCTGTTTGACTATTTTTCATTTTGCTAGTCGGCCATCCGTTCCGTTCGTCTGTCCGCGAATATTTTCTTTTTGCTTGCCAGCGCGCATTTTCCAATTTCATTTGCGTTGAGAACGCGGAATGTGAGCGCGGAGGGGCTTTAGGGCGCATTCATCAGTGGGCAGGGCGCGCCATCATCATCATCATCGTCGCCATTTGCCGTCATCGTCATGGGCAGCCATTTGGCCGTTTGAAAAAGCAACATTTCAGCCATATTTTTCTTGCTTCCAATTTGGCGTAGTGTGCTTTGGCCATTTTTCATACGGGGCTTTGATGCGTAACCCTCCACCATGCCGAAGCTTTTTTCTGTTTTGCCCCAAAACGCAAACGCATAAAACGCGTCCTTTGAGCGATTTGAAGTCAAGTGTAAAAAGCGTTTTTGGAGGAAGCAAAAAATTGGCAAGCAGCAGTTTTAAGTTTAATTTGAAAATATTTGAATTTTGCGCATTTCTTGGTTCAGTGGTCAGCACGAGTTGCCTTCGTCCCACGCCGGGGAGACGCAGGCACCCTGCTGTCCTGCAATTGGTGTGAATATTGCATATTAGCTCACATTGACAGCATTCGAATACTCCGGCTGTCTTTGCAAATAGTACATATTCCCATCAACATTAAGGGCTAATGGCAAATATTTAAGGACACTCCCCGTCCATTTGCTAAAGTCAGGGAAACAACCCTTCGCCATGGACTCGCAATCGGCGCTCAACAATCGGACGCACAATCTCAGATGATTCCACTGCCGGCCCAAAACGATTCAATATTTACACAAATTGCTTTCGGGCCGCACACAAATCGCATGTTTCAATCGTTTAGCGAACTTCATGGCAATCCGTAATTCAAAAAGTGGCCATTTCGGGTACGCCGATGTGTGTTTGCTCATGGGAACAATTTCGGCACTAAGCAATGAGGGTCAAGTAAGGGGAGTCATTATAGCGTTAAAGTTTTGCGGCATTAAATTTGGTGACTTTACAATAGATTTAACAGTCATTACATGTAAGCACAAGCTCTTGTGCTGTGATTGTCTTAAGATGAGCACAAATATTGTGAAAAACATTGTAAGAACTTGTAGTTAAATTTTCTCACTTCAAGAACAATTTTTATACCCATGCCAAGGGTATTAGTATTTTGCCCAGAAGTTTGCAAAGCACATACATACTCATTTTCGACCATATAAACTAAATTTTATTTTCTTGATCTGGGCTTTGTCCGTCTGTCTGTCTGGTTTTACGCAAACTAGTCTCTCAGTTTTAAAGCTACCGAGCTGAAAATTTGCAGAGAGTTGCACTGCACAGTGCTAATATGTCGAAAACGACCGTATCGGATGACTATATCTTACAGCTGCCATAGGAACTATTGGTCGAACAGTGGGTCTTTGTGAGAAAAACAGTTTTGTGTTTAATGTTAACGGGTCCCACTTCAGCGATTATTAATATTAAATGCTTTTACACAGATTCGGAAGTTTTGGTCAAAATCGGATGACTATATCTTATAGCTGCCATAGGAACTATCGGTCGAAAAGTGGGTTTTATTTAGAAAAATATTTCTTAATCTCTGATGAATTAAAATAAACTTCGGCAAAGACGAAGTTAGCTTGGCCTTCTCGTTTTTTTTTTTAGTTTAGAATGCCCTGTTACAACATATTGCTTTTAATTTAACATAAGTTAACCAAAAATAAACTCCACCTGGAGTTTTAATCGACTTGGTTTTGAACCGTCTGTCGATCACCTTACACTTATTCAGTGCTACTTGGCTTAATACACCTGGCTGCCCGGGTCGTCCCCAGATACCAGATCGTTCGCCTTGTAGTATGGAGTAGTGGTTTGGTGTTACAATTTATTACTATTCTTATTGTACATAAACTAAAGTCTAAACACTAAAAAATTATTGAATGGACTTTTGCACTCAGCGAAAGGATTTACAAAAGGAACTGCTACCAAATGTTTGGGATCGAAAAATTTTTATTCTTTTGTGAAATAGTGTAATTAATCTTGTTTATGTCCGCACCCTCAACGGAGATGGTGATGATATTTCCTTGGTGAATGTCCTCAAGGAATATTCATCGGACGTTACCGCACTCCAGGAAATGCGATGGATTGGATATGGAAGCAAGAAAATAGCGCTACCACAGGATGAGACAGGAAATTAAACACCCCCCTGGGAGATCTACTACAGCGGTCATGCTACCAAGCACGAGTTTGGGTGCGGCTTTGCAGTGAGTGATAAACTGCGCCACTCTGTCATCAGCTTTACACCAGTTGACGAGCGGCTTGCCGCGCTCAGACTTAAGGCAAAATATTTTAATATTAGTCTTATATGTGCTCACGCGCCAACAGAGGACAAGAAAGACCCGATAAAAGACGAATTCTATGAGCGCCTGGAACAAATATATGAGCGCTGCCCCGACCACGACATAAAGATCGTGCTAGGCGATTTTAACTCGAAAATCGGGAGAGAGGGAGTTTTTGGTTCGACAGTCGGACGCTTTAGCCTTCATGAAATAACCTCTGGTAACGGAGAGAGGCTAAAAGACTTCGCTGCGGGCCGGAACATGGTCGTAACTAGTACCAGATTTGAACATAGAGACATCCATAAGGCGACCTGGAAGTCCCCTGATCAACGAACTCGAAACCAGATTGATCACGTTGTGATCGACGGAAGGCATTCATCAAGTGTACTAGATGTGCGCGCGATTCGAGGAGCCAATATTGACTCGGATCATTGCCTTGTTGCAGCCAAGGTACGCACACGGCTCAGTGTGGCGCATGCCGCACGCACTGGCACACGTCGAAAGCTAAACGTCGAGATGCTGCAATCACAAGGGACCTCCGAAGCCTACAAAGCTAAACTCGCCCAACTGCTCAAGGAATCCTCCCCATCCCCTTCCGATATAGGTGAACAATGGAATCAAATATCACACTCCATGAGAGCGGCTGCCGAGGAGGTACTCGGGTACTCCGAGTCCCCTCAAAGGCGGTCTTGGTACGATGAGGAGTGCCGACGCGCTACTGCAGAGAAAAACGTGGTGTACAAGACATTTCTGCAGACGAGAGCGGATGCTGATAAAATTGTTTACAAGAAGAAAAGGAAAGAGGAGAAGCGCCATTGACAATGACAGCAGCGGATGAAGCGGCGATTGGCGTGTTTGAACGAAAAATTCTTCGGAGGATTTATGGACCTTTAAAAGTCGGCGATGATTTCCGCATTCGAAGAAACGACGAACTGTATAAGCTCTATGGGGACACCAGCCTGGTCAAGCGCATAAAGCAGCAGCGGCTGCGCTGGCTAGGACATGTCGCCAGGATGAAGGAAGAAGCTCCAGCAAAAAAGGCGTATAAATCGAAGGCGGCTGACTATGGAGGCGGCAAGGTGGGAAGACCACCACTAAGATGGGAAGACCAGGTGCGGGAAGACATTGCCGAGCTTGGTGTGACCAACTGGTGGCAGCTCGCACAGAACAGAAGCGAATGGAGAGCGTTAATCGCAGAGGCCCAGACCGTCTAACGGTTGTAATGGCCATTAAAGAAGAAGAAGAAGAAGAATCTTGTTTACGAAATCACTAGAAGGTAGGAACCACATAGTTCGTAGCGAAAATTGAAAATATACTTTATTTGCCGGCAAGTCGTCGAACCTCTATCCCCTACCATCTTTGAGATATCTTCGTTCATACGGACAGACGGTTTTGGCTACATCGACTTGTTGACTCAATGCTGATCAAGAATATAATATAGGGTCGGAAAAGCTTCCTTCTCCCAATTAAAAACATTTGCACAACTTCATGATCGCCATTTACCATGCTTAATGGGTAAGGGGTATAACTACAATTATTAATATATTCCCATTTCCGAATCCGGTTAATCGGAATTTATAAAAGTTGAGATTTCTCGGTCGAATCTTTTGGAGATCCGCAGGGTCGATTAAAGGTAATTGGGATTTTGAAGTTAAAGGTCGAAAGCACAGTCGGTTTTCGGAAGCGAGAACATTTAACAATTCCGATTCCACATGATTTGATCAAAGTTGAAAACGGGAACAGGACTGAATATTTTTGACTATTTTTATAGAGAAATTAATTATAGAAATTATAGAAATTAGCATAAAAGCGAAGAGAACAAACGAAAGGATAAAGAGATGTGCTAATTAATTTTTTTTTTGCCTTTAATTTTTTTGTTTCTGCCGAAAATAAACAAAAACGAGAAAGGCAAGGCTAACTTCGTCCGTGCCGAAGTTTTTATACACTTGAAAACGCTTGTCTCAACTGTTAGCGACTTCGACCAAACTTCGCAGATCAGCTTAAAAACATTTAATATTACCCATGACCGTGATTGAGAGCGGTAATATTGAGGAAAACCCAGTTTTTATACCCTTGGAGAGGGTATATTAAAATTGTCCGGATGTTTGTAACGCATAGAAGGAAGCATCTCCGACCACATAAAGTATATATATTCTTGATCAGCATGACAAGCTGAGTTGATATAGCCATGTCCGTCTGTCCGTCTGTCCTTCTGTCCGTCTGTCCGTCCGTCTGTTTCTATGCTATCTCCTCCGTCAGTTTTAAAGCTATCGCAACCAAACTTTCCACGAAGTCTTTTGGTATAAATACGCTGCACATTTGTCGGAACCGGCCGGATCGGATGACTATAGCATATAGCTGTCATAGGAACGATCGGTCGAAAAACTAGTTTTAGTGAGAAAAACTTTTTTGTTTTCAATGCTATCGCTCCCAACGCTCGTATTTATAAGTTTTTAATGATTTCACATAATTTCACCAAGGCTTGTCGAAATCGGACAACTATATAGTATAGCTGCCATACAAAAGTTAGGTCTGAAAAAAAAGACTTAGTAAGAAATTTTTTTTGTTTTCAATTTTATCGCTCCCAACGCTCGTATTTATAAGTTTTCAATGATTTTAAATAATTTCAACAAGATTTGTCGAATTCGGACCACTATATAGTATAGCTGCCATACAAACTGCCAGGCATATATCAAGCTCCAAGGGTATATAAACTTCGGTCGAGCCGAAGTTAGCTGGCCTCTATTTTTCTCATTAAAACCCATTTTTCGACCGATCATTTGTTTGGCAGCTACAAGAAGTAGTCATCCGATCCGTTCGGTTCCGACATATTAGCAGCGTGCAGACAAAAAAAGACTCTGTGCAAAATTTCAGCTCGCTAGCTTCAAAACTTTTGTCTGGACGTTGACGTACAATGCGCAGTACGTTCAAGTGGCCCATGCGACACCAAGCCAGGGCCTGTTACGCGCGAACCGCAGGCAAAATAGTAGCCCAAAATAGTAGCCGAACCGACCGAGAGGCGGAGACACAAACGTATGAGACGAATCGCGAAGGAAAAACATAAAGAAATGTCAACTACGGGCTAAATATGTTAAAATAGTAGTTTTTAAAGCAGGAAGAGAAGCTTCCGAGTTGATTACTCGGTAAAGTTTATTGTAATCAGCACAGAGAACACGAAAAGGTTCATGCAAAGCATAGTTAGTGGTACAACGATTTAGTGATAGGGGTATAAAATTGCGAGTCGGTCTAATAGGAACGTTGAGGTTAATTTAACCAACCAACTCAGAAGAGTCGATTTCACCATTAATCAATCTATGTATAAAAATTACACCAAGCATAACTCTACGGTTAATGAGGGAGGGCACGTTAATCAAAAGTAGCCTACTAGAGTATGACGGTAAACGGACCTCAGGATTCCAGCTTAAACCACGAAGAGCAAACAATAAAAACTGTTTTTGCACAGATTCAATTCTGTCTTGATGGGTCGAATATTGCGGAGACCACACACAAGATCCGTACTCGAGTATAGGACGTACAAGAGAAATGTACAAAGTTTTCGTCGTATATGGATCATCAAATTCCTTCGACCAGCGCTTAATAAACCCAAGAATACTCCTGGCCTTACAAACAGTAGCCGTTATATGAGAGTCAAATTTCAGTCGGTAATCTAGAATAACCCCAAGATCATTTACCTGATTGACTGTATCATTCAAACACTCTAGTGGGACATTATTAATCATATAAGAGAAGAATTGTGGTGTGGTTCTATAAAATGTCATAACCTTACACTTGGAACTGTTAAGGTTTAGTAGGTTATCTTTACACCAAGAATGAAATGCATCCAAGTCAGCTTGCAAATTAAAGCGGGAGACCAAATCATTATATGTTAAACATAGTTTCACATCGCACAGTGTAAGATTTTGCCAATCTAGGGGGACTTAATTCAATAGCAGTCGTATTTTTCAAGCTATCGACATGAACTTTGGACTGAATGTTAAAAAATTTCCCAAAGAAATTTTTGGACGAAAAGTTAAAGTGGGCGTGGCACATTAAAGGGCGTAAAGTACGTAAAAACCAGAAAATGTTCACTTTTTTAACATACAATCCGCAATAAAAAATAGGAAAATTTTTTTTTCAAAAAAGTGGCAGGTTAGTATTTTTTGTTTAGATTTTAGCCAATTTAAAAATATTTTTTTTTTAAATTAATCATGAAAAAAAAAAAAAAATTTTTAAATTTACGATTTTTGTTAAATGTTCATGTTTTTGCTCGTAACTTCAAAAGTATTGGCCTTACAAAAATAAAAATGTATGCGTTTCAAAGATAATTCATTTATTGAAAGAAAAAAGCGATTTCCATATTTTTCAGAATTTTTTTTAATTAAAAAAAAAACAACTCAAAGTTGATAAAGAGATTAAGCGAAATGTTTTTTGACAAATTTAATCAAAATCTGAATTTGAATCACAACTTTCTTCACTAGATTGATCAGAAAATAGTTTTTTAGCTCTTTCGATGCGGTTTGAGGTTAAAGGCGCGACATCAATCCTATAGCATCGCCTTTTATTTTGCCCTGAAGCCAACTTGCATTATCGGTCATAATTCTGGACTTATCTCTCCTAGATCTGGTCCACCTCGACTCAAATTTATGGCACAATCTGTTATAAATGCAACATTAACTTTTTATGATCAATATCATTGCCAAAATGCTCGCTGCGTGCTCTAGGAGTGATTTAAGCTTAACGGTTTTTGCGTTTCTTACCCAAACCTCGAAAAAATCTGCCCGTTTTATTTCACTCATTGCTTAATTGAAGGTCTTTGGGCAAAATATGGGCAACTTTTTATTTCTGATCCTGATTCAGAATAGTTTTCTGCAAAATACGTATGTTTTGGTTGATTTGAATGTGATTGAATGTTGTTAGTTTTTTTCCACCAAAAACAAAATATTGTAAAAAATATACTTACTTTTTGGCACTTATTTCGAAAAAATAACAAAAATGTTGTATGCCACTTATGAAGTCCCTTTATAGCGCTAAAAATCTATAATGCTTCCACAATTATGGGAAAAATAAGTTCGACCGCTCACAGTGGCCACACGATCCAATTGAGAACACTAAACTTTATCAACTGATTCTCGTTGTGCAATGCAATTTTGCATGCATTTCAAATGCATCGGTTTAAGTACCGTTATCTTCTGAACAAAAATTTTTTGTTTTCTTTTGTGCTTGTTTTCGTAACATTTGAACATATCTAAATTGACTCCTAAAAGCTCATTGACCTTAAAAATAATTTTTTTTTTCAATTAAGTCCCCCTAGATTGGCAAAATCTTACACTGTGCATCGTCGGCGTACATAAGCACCCGAGAGTGAGTCAAGACTGACGGAAGATCATTTATGAAGAGTGTAAAAAGCAATGGACCCAAGTGACTACCTTGGGGTACACCAGAGGTAACCTGGATTGGTTTGGAATATGAATTACTAAAAAGAACTTTTTGTGTTCTAGAACTAAGGTAATCAGAGATCCAAATAAGAAGGTTGGTTGGAAAACCAACTAAACTCAGTTTGAGAAGCAGCAAGCAGTGATTGACAGAATCAAATGCCTTACTAAAATCAGTATAAATCACGTCAGTTTGCATATTACATAAGAATCCTTTGATCACTAATGATGTAAGCTCTAATAAGTTAGTTGTAGTGGATCGACGCTTTACAAAGCCGTGTTGATAGGGTGAAATAATGGAACTGCATAAATGCTGTAATTGAGATGTCATAATTCTCTCAAAAGCTTTCGGAATTGCAGACAACTTTGAAATACCTCTATAATTCTCAACATCAGACTTATTTCCTTTTTTATGGAGAGGAATGATAAAAGATTCCTTCCATAACATAGGGAAAGTGGATGATTGCAAAGACAATTCAAATAATTTATGAATAGGCATACAAAGTGCATCAGCGCAAAACCTAAGTACACAACCAGGTACTCCGTCGGGTCCCGGTGCATAGACAGGTTTTACAGAATTAAGATCACAAAGAAGAGAGCTTTCAGTTATCACAGGGCTAAAAATACAATTAGATTTATTTAGCCGATAAGGGTATGGTTGATTGGCAGGAAAGCTAGTGGACGAGTATGTTGACGTAAAAAACTGCGCAAACAAATCGGCTATGGCCTGATCAGTGTTCGCTTAGGGACTTAGGGACTTAGGGACTAGTTCGCGTAGAAACAGACAGACGGACAGACAGACAGACGGACGGACGGACAGACGGACGGACATAGCTTAATCGACTCAGCTCGTCATGCTGATCAAGAATATATCGCTCACTTACTTCAATACTGGCATAACTCAAAATATACGATTTTTGACTTAATGATGCAGAAATCTGCGCGCTTTACTGTACTATTTTATGCAAAAATTTTCGTATTGCTATCTCTTCTACTTTCCATGTGAGATGAGAATATGTCGCAATATCATTTTCTAGGTTCATTTTCATGTTGATGCAAGAACGGTCATATCTCAGTTGTCCTGCTGTCGATATTGACCAAACATACTTTGTCTTACAGTTAAAACATCATATTTTCAATGTTTATTAATAAGCATTCTAAATTTATAATATTTTACTTAATTGAGTTGAAACTAAAAGAACCATTTTTATACCCGTTACTCGTAGAGTAAAAAGGGTATACTAAAGTCGTGCAAATGTATGTAACAGGCAGAAGGAATCATTTCCGACCATATAAAGTATATATATTCTTGATCAGCATCAACAGCCGAGTCGATATAGACATGTCCGTCTGTCCGTCCGTCCGTCTGTCCGTCCGTCTGTCCGTCCGTCTGTATGAACACTTAGATCTCAGAGATGGTAGTAGATAGAGGTTTGACATGTATGGGACAAATGCTTCTTTTATCTGCACGCAGATCAAGTTTGTTTCAAATTTTGGCCACGCCCCTTCCCGCCCCTGTAATTTGGAAAAAACGTTATATCTCCTACAGTTTTGAAGATAGCCAATTTGTTCCTTCTAAAGATAGTTAGTGATTAGCAAAATGTATCGATTTGCCGAAGAAATGATAAAGATCGGATGAACGGTTCTCAAGTTATGAGCAAAAAAGTGAACCAAGCCTCCCACCCTAAAAAAATTGTTGCATACTTTTCAGATGGTCGCCCAAAGGAACGCAGGAACACTGTTAAACATGTTTTTTCATGAGTAACTGGTATATCGAAGTCGGTCAGAGCCGACTTTAACTTACGCTCTCGTTTTAGGTTAAGTCCATTGAGAACTTCAAATGTTTTTTTCTCAAAATGGAATATTTTGAATTATGCCAGTATTGAAGTAAGTGAGCGATATATACTTTATGTGGTCGGAGATGATTCCTTCTAAGCGATGCAAACTTCTGGGCAAAATTATAATACACTTTTCAAGTGTATAAAAAACAATTTTGCGACCATAACGCATCGTAAATAAATATAGAAAATGTTAAAAACACCTGTAATTAAAAAACAGTCGGGGATTTGCACCCAAGAGCTCGACATTCTAAGCGTACAGTCTTCCTACTGGCCTACGGCTGCCTGAGCAGCTAAGTGGCTGGTCCTTTAGGCTGCACATAGCGTTATCCCGGCGCGTGCTTGATATGTGTATCCCCGAGATCCTGAGTTCGAGTCCCAGTAAAGTAGGTAAATAAAAATTTAAAATTCGTTTGTTTTTGTATGCTATAATAAATGTTAAACATTTTAGGTGGGAAGTTAGGTGTGGTGGTGGTCGTGTGTCGTATTCATTGTTTCATCCTTGCATTTCTTACATTGCCTAAAATTTAAGGTCACATTATCTAAAAAGCCGGTTTAAGGTCAATCACTTATTACTTAAAAACCTAATTTATTGCCCAGAAAATCTTTATAGAAGAGGCCTAAAATTAAGTTCAATATTCATTGGCAGTAATTTTAGATCAAATGTTTATAAATTTCGGGTAATTATACCCGTTACTCGTAGAGTAAAAAGGGTATACTAAAGTCGTGCCAATGTATGTAACAGGCAGAAGGAATCATTTCCTACCATATAAAGTATATATATTCTTGATCAGCATCAACAGCCGAGTCGATATAGCCATGTCCGTCTGTCCGTCCGTCTGTATGAACACCTAGATCTCAGAGATGGTAAGCAGATCAAGTTTATTTCAAATTTTGGCCACGCCCCCTCCCGCCCCCGCAATTCGGAAAAAACGTTATAAATATCTTCTACAGTTTTGAAGATAGACGATTTGTAATTAGAGATAGTTAGTAATTAGCAAAATGAATTGATTTGCCGAAGAAATGATGAAGATCGGATGAATATTTTGATTCCACCTGTTTTATTTGGTATGGTTCCAAAACTAAGCTTATCTGTTAAACGCCGAAGATATTTGTTGTCTAGCCCAATAGCATTGATTTTTCCCAGTGCTCTCCGAAATGTTAAGAAACAATAATATTTTCAACAAGTATCATCAAAGTTCATGGAAGTCGTTGATTTTTATCTGCAGACATGCAAGTGGGTCTGCTTAAATATTGGATATTTTATCATTGAACTGCAATTGCTTGTTTCGTCTCTGCTCTCATATCGCCCCATTTTGTGCTGACCAACCAAACTAAATATTTGGCCACCCTGCGTTGATGCTGCCCATAGAAAACATGCCCAGGGCAACCAATGGACAGTGTGGCAGCGTCCATAAAAGCCAAACCAGCTTGGGGTCAGCATAAAAATGCTGAAGCATAAAAATACTGACCAAGAGTGAATAAAAAATACCAAACCGAACACGTCAGTTTTGGCAGTAGTTTCGGCTGTGTGCAGATTTTATGGTTGGTGTAGTTGTTTTTATTATTAAGCCCAAACAAAGGCAGCAACACGCACACACACACACACACACACACACACAGACTTGCACCAATGGCTATCTCATACATATTCCGTATACGTATCCCGTTCGTTTAACTGTTGTTTTTATGCGCTGCAGACAAATATTTGCTTTCCGACAATAGTCATAAATACCAAAAGCTACATGCTCGGCATACTTAGAAGTACACACACTCACACACACATGCGCGCCCTGGGCGCAAATAGAAATCGAGGAAAGCAAATAGCGCACAGGATATGGGTTTTGGCAGCACCAGCAGCAGCAGTCAGGATAGTGCCAAAAAAAAGTAAAAGAAAAGAAACGAAAGCAGCGAAAAATGCGACTGCCCTGTTTCCAGATATGCGACACCAAATGGATCCGTGAGTGGATGGGGTACAGGAGATGCAAGGCCAACGAGAGCCAAACAAAATGGCTGCGCAAAAAGTGGCAGCAGTCGCCAAAAATATTAGAAAAAAAACTAGTGGTCACACACACACACACACTGAGATAAAGGAACAACACAGTAATAGTCGCTGGGATATGGCAAAGCGTTTAACAGAATGGCGACCAACAACTGTCACACACATCGCAGATTCGAGAAAGGGTACAGTGAAAGCTGCCTAATGATTTGACTTCATTTATGTATTAAAAGGTTAAGAAAGGTTAAAACGAACATCTCAACCTCCTTCAGTTTTAGATCGTACAAGATCATTAGATGTTTCTTGTATCTACCAAGTTTATTTTTATTTTAAGCTTTAAAAAATATGTAGAACAGTCAACAGACTAAGCCGCCCACTCAAATTATGTAAGCTTTTGTTAATTATAATTCAATTTTTCCATAAAAATTATACATCCACAAAAATGCACTGTTTTCTGTGGATTATGGGCTAATAGAATCACCGGTCCGTATTTCTTTAAAAAACTCTTTAAATAAAACGTATCCGCCCATCAGAGTTACCACTGTCCGCACACTCACAGGCACAAGAACACAGCCAACGGGATGTTGGCAACTTCAAAGCCCAGAAAAAGTTTTGACCCGCGAATGAGAAACGAGAAATGGGAAATTGTGCTAACAACAAAGGCAAAAGCTTATCCACGTGAAAAATCTATGCCGCGTGTCCAATGCACACGTTTCCCGTTGCCCTTGCTTTGCTGTGCTCTTTGGTGCCCTTAACGCATTACACCTTCGTGGAAACGTAGTTGGAAACGGCAACGAGCCAACAGGCAAACAAACAAATAAACAGAGCTCACGTGCCTTGCCGGAGATTATCCGCGCATCACAATCAAAGCAGCGCAACAACAACATCAACAAACAAACTACCCGCCGCGTAGGACTCGCCTTGGAGTTTGAATCTAAGGACCTGTTTGATTTGCCCAGACCACACCCTGTCCATGGAGTGAGGTCGCTTTTTGCGATGCTAATCTCGGCGAAATGTTACAAAATGTTTAACAATTAAGTAGCGACACGCGCTGCCACGTTTCAAGTGTATGTGTCAGTGAATGTGTGTGCGTGTGTGTCCTGCCAGGGGCATTTTTTATTGTCAGATATCGCTTACAGATACCCGCGCCACTCGATGCAATTGAGCGAAGGGCAGGCCACTTGATGCTGATCACAGCGATAATAAAATGCAAAGAGCTAATCAAGAGTTCAAGTTGTTTCCCAGCTTACACATGTAGTCGTTAAGGATAAGTGTTCGTCATCGACGATTTAAGATTAGGGATCGCTTTTGAGAGGTGCGTACATGGGAAAAATTCTAACACGGGGTTGTGTCGTCACAAAAGAATTAAAGGGTTTCACTCAGAAAAAACTTTTTTCTAACTAGAAATAAAAATGAAGCTTAATTATACATGGAGTTCTTTAGCTCAGTCATAATGAACATTATATTCAAATAGATCTGCAAAATGTGGTCGGAGAAGCTTCGGTCGGAGAATGGGTCTTGGTGGTACCAATATCTTTTTTTATGGAAGCACATCAGCCAAGAGATTGAGAGATGCTCCGCTTGGCTCTTGGCATTATGAAAAGCATACAAAATTAAAAAATACGATGTTTGGGGACGTTTGCTTTGAAAACAAAAATGTTTTTCTCACAAAAAGGAGATTTTTTTATTGTTCCAACAAATGTGTACCGCACTTATACTTAAAGTTTGGTCAAGGCAGTTTTAAAATGACGGACGGATATGCATCATGCTGATACGAGGTTTGTTCAAAAAGCATCGCGAGTTTTGTACTTTTGTTCCCTTCAAAATAATCTCGCAGGGACATCTTTATGCCAACGTCTCTTTCTTTCAAGCACTTTAAAAAAATCATTGTTGTGACATTGCATCTTTATCGCCTCAGTAGTGTCGTAGCATCGCCTTTTCAAGAACCTCTTTAGTTTTGGGAACAGAAAAAAATTCCATTGGGCCAGGTCGGGGGAATATTTTTCAATGACCACTGGGTCCGTGAGGCCCCATGATTTAAGTCGGCTGCATTAGACCCCCAAATGGAACTTGAGTTATAGGTAGCACTTTCTGTTTGTGGTAGTTTGGAGATGCTGCATCAATAAGGAAAACAACCACTATGTTTACAGAAGGCGATGACGCTTTTCTAGGTGTTGTTACAGACAGAGTGTTTGGATCTATTTTGAGGAAGATGTCTCAATTTATTTACTGGCCAAGTGCAGGTAAACTGACAAAATAATTTTAATTATTGTAGGTGTGACCAAGGCATACTAAACTAGGTAGGCTCACTCACTCTCTAGCTCTCTTGACAACTTGTTAAATTTCAGTCAGTAAGCAACTGTTGTAGGCAAAGCATCTCCGCGGACGAATTTTTTGTGTTTTACTTAGTAGCTTAGTAGGCTTTGTATTGAAATATATTACTCTTTCGCTCTCGCTCTCTTTGAAACAAATATTCGGAGTTCTGAGAGAGCGAGTTAGCCTACCTTGTTTAGTATGCCTTGGGTGTGACCGCATATTTTTAAGAGAAAAATCTCGAAATGGCGCGATACCTAGTATTTTTTATCGATACTTTGAATAATTTTTCAACAATTTATCCCTTTACTCTTTTATCGCTTTTACGCTGTTTTTCAAACATACCCCAGGGCAGCAAAAAGTTCGTAATTTTTATACTCTGTACCGAAGGTACATAGAGTATATTAAGTTTGTGCAAAAGTATGTAACAGGGAGAAGGAATCATTTCCGACTATATAAAGTATATATATTCTTGATCAGCATCAACAGCCGAGTCGATATAGCCATGTCCGTCTGTCCGTCTGTCCGTCTGTCCGTCCGTCTGTCCGTCCGTCTGTCCGTCCGTCTGTCCGTCCGTCCGTATGAACAAACAGATCTCAGAGATGGTAAGAGATAGAGGTTTGACATGTATGGGACAAATGTTTCTTATAACTGCAGGCAGATCAAGTTTATTTTCAATTTTGGCCACGCCCCCTCCCGCCCCCGCAATTTTGAAAAAACGTCATATCTTCCACAGTTTTGTAGATAGACGGTTCGTACCTTCTAGATATAGTTAGTAATTGTCAAAATGTATCGATTTGCTGAAGAAATGATAAAGATCGGGTGAGCGGTTCTCAAGTTATAAGCAAAAAAGTGAACAAAGCTCCCCTCGCCACCCCCCCTCCCACCCTTTCACAACCAACACCGCACACTCTTAAAGAGAGAGAGAGCGGGAGAGAGAGAGCGAGAGAGAAAGAGACTGAGATAGAGAGAGACACAGCAGCAGCACTGCATTCAGTTCCTACTCCAGGTACAGAGTATGTTATAGTCGGGCTTGACCGACTTTCTCACTTGTTTTCTTATTTGTTTTGTTGTTGTGACATAAGCTTTTGGAGTTTACGCTTTTTAATTATGTTTTCCAATCACTCTTTACTTATAGATTTTACTCGTAGTACAATTTATTTTTATGACCATATTAATTAAAGTACATTAGAATTTGCAATCACAATGTATGGCGTGTAGAAAGCCACTTTAGATTATCCAGCAACACCTTTGAAACAATTTATCTAAGATCTTTTCAAAAAGTCTTTAAAATTTTATACACTAAATTGGTTTTAGATAAAAAGTCTAGATAAAGAGGACCAAATTTAAAATATTAAACCTTATGAGTATTCAAAATGTAGAAATATTCCTGATTTTAGTTCGCTTTAAACCATACCTGTGTCCAGTGTTCTTTTTCTTATTGTGATCGGGGGTCATTCACGGTTTCTTTTTAAACTAATTTTGCACTATGCAGGCTTAACAAATTACAAAAAATATGTCAAATAAATAGTGAAAAATATATTTTTAAACTACTTAACCCAAGAACTCAAAAAAAGTTTTATTCATCAAATAATTTTCAGTGACTAAGGGTGTTTGCGCCCAAAGTATATTATAATTAATTGAAGTAAATGAACTTGTTTGAAGTCCTAAGGAACTAGTTGTTAGGCAATTGAATTACTATGCATATTGAACGATCGAATTTTGTACTATCGAATATCGATAATTTTTGAAAGAAAAGCCATGAGGTGGGCTTGTAAAATAAACCTTCTTCTTCTATTCAAACGATAAGCAGACGGACGTTATTTTTTGGGAGCTCAAGAGGAGCTCAAGCTTGTCTACAGGAATAGCGGAAACAGAGGGTTTTTCAAAAACCCACACAAAAATAGAAAGTATCTGGCTTTTGGCCAAAAAAAAGCAATATTTGAAAATTTTTGCAAATTCTTTCTCCACCAGCAAATGAATCTTGCTTGAAAGTATACGTAAAATGGGGGAAAAGATAGCGCCGCAGGCAAATTTTTTTTAATCGCGGGAAGGATTTTAAAATTATCAATCCACAATCTGCCCAAACAATAAACATTGGGCTGGAGCTAAAATCACACAGGCAAATAATTTTATAAAAGTGTGGCAAAAATAGGCCTAGTTTGGGAACTTTTCGGCAATAATTGATCAACTTCCGTATGTAACAATAATTTTAGGTTATGCTAAATCTGCATACGAGTTTTCATCAAAATTTCGGCAATTATTTGCATGTGAGACCATAGCCTTAAAAAATTGTATTGTATTTTATTATTTGACAGTGACAGCAGGAATTTGTATTCCTTACTATTACCTTGTTATCTTATTTACTTTATTATTTCTTTTACAAAACTAGTCAAGTTTTTTAGTATTTTTCGTTCCCTGTATCTTCGATTTAGCACCTCAATAAGGGGGCGTTGAGTCTGTCCTTAGACATATAGACACGAAGGTAGGTTTTCAATCTTTTCAGCAGAGGAAAAGTCCGTTAAGCTGTTGACGAGGTGGCAAGGATGGCCATTCGGGAAAAATAATTGAATTTCTTCGATTTTATGTGTCTGTGGGTCTGTGTTTTGTTTCAACTCTGAGTTCTAAAAGCCCAAAATTGATATCATAAAATCTCCATAAGGGTATATATGATGGCACTGTAAAAAAGTTCAATATGATTTTTTCGATTTCAAATCGAACGATTTTATTTTAGTTGTTCTGGTACTCGAACGATTTGGATTAGATTTACAATTCGAATCTTTCGTTTCCAATATGTTTCCTTTTACTACTTTTTTATCTGAATGTGCTGCAAACATACAAACACAGGACAAAGTAAAAAAGTTGAAAATAAAGTTTTTTAAGAACAGGTTGAACAAAAAACCAAAAAGCGACGATGTTGTAACTCTAAAATTGTGGCTCTGACAGTTTTTTGCGGTTAAAGGGGGGAGGGGGAAAATTTTGGAATCCGGAAACAAACTTGATCTGCGTACGGCCTATACCTATGTACATGCAAACATTTGTATCTCTATGTCCGTCTGTCTGTATGAACGCGTCGATCTCAGAGACTATAAGAGATAGAGATACAAATACATACATACAAATAGATACATTTTTGTATGTACATAGGTATACAGATCAAGTTTGTTTCAGATTTGCAATATTTCGAAGTCCAGCTTCTCGACTGCAACGGCCTTACTTGTTATACCCTTGGAGAGGGTATATTAAAATTGTCCGGATGTTTCTAACGCATAGAAGGAAGCATCTCCGACCACATAAAGTATATATATTCTTGATCAGCATGACGAGCTGAGTTGATATAGCCATGTCCGTCTGTCCGTCTGTCCGCCCGTCTGTCCGTCTGTTTCTATGCTATCTCCTCCGTCAGTTTTAAAGCTATCTTAACCAAACTTTGCACGAAGTCTTTTGGTACAAATACGCTGCACATTTGTCGGAACCGGCCGGATCGGATGACTATAGCATATAGCTGCCATAGGAACGATCGGTTGAAAAACTAGTTTTAGTGAAAAAAAATTTTTTGTTTTCAATGTTATCGCTCCCATCGCTCGTATTTATAAGTTTTTAGTGATTTCACATAATTTCACCAAGCCATTTTGAAATCGGACAACTATATAGTATAGCTGCCATACAAAAGTTAGGTCTGAAAAAAAGTCTTAGTGAGAAAAACTTTTTTGTTTTCAATGTTATCGCTCCCAACGCTCGTATTTATAAGTTTTTAGTGATTTCACATAATTTCACCAAGCCATTTTGAAATCGGACAACTATATAGTATAGCTGCCATACAAAAGTAAGGTCTGAAAAAAAGTCTTAGTGAGAAAAACTTTTTTGTTTTCAATGTTATCGCTCCCAACGCCCGTATTTATAAGTTTTTAATGATTTTACATCAATTCACCAAAATTTTTCGAAATCGGACCACTATATAGTATAGCTGCCATACAAACTGTCAGGCACATATCAAGCTCCAAGGGTATATAAACTTCGGTCGAGCCGAAGTTAGCTTGCCTCTATTTTTTTATTTAAATATTTGTTTCAATGTTAGCGCCGCAGACGAAAATATGATACAATAAACCGAAAAACGCGCAAGTTTTTTTAATCATATTTTTATTATTTCTTATTTTTATAGATAATTTTTTTTACTAAAAATCCAATAGTACATTTTATTTGTGATGGCGGTCTAAATTCATTTTGCAGAATGAAATTAGACCGCCCGGCCTTTTTTCATTTTGTAATGGCGGTCTAAATTCATTTTGCAAAAAGAAACTAAGCCGCCGACGGCGGTCTTAATTCACGCGGTCTAATTTCCATCACACCATCGAATGCTGCAAGAAGCTTGCGGGGAACATGCTCCAAGCGCAAAAAATCATTTGGTCCGCCCGGCCGTTCGCTAAAATCGACGCCATAGCCAAATATTCACGATATCAAGGTAATGCTCTTTATTTAGTGGGACGAATTGGGCGTAGTGTGCTATGAGCTGCTACAAACGTGTTAAACTACCCGCCGTATAGCCCAGACATTGCATCTTCCGACAACTATTGGTTTTCATCGATGACGCACGCGATTGAGGATCAGCACTTTCGCTCTGTTAAACAGCTCTTATATTGGATCGATTCGTGGATTGCATCAAAAAATCAAAATGGTATCAGAAAATTGCCAGAAAGATGGGGAAAAAATTAATTTGTGAAAAAATTTTCACAATAAAGACTCAAACTTAAAAAAAATTCTTTAAAAACTTATTTGTACAGGTGATAGAGTAGTATATTGGAACAATTGCATTAAGTAAAGACGTATTTTAGATTGGATATAGAACAGCTTAAATTTTCTTTAACAATGGGAGCTACTAGAAGTCTTTAAGAATATGCAGATGTCGTACACAGAAAACTAAAATGTCTGAAAGATCTCTGACGAGGCTGCTGGTTGGTTGATATCGGTCCTTTTGTTTTGGTTGAGGGTGCCTCAAAATGGCTAAGCTGAATGTACGAGGGCACTTATTAAAAAAAAAAAAAACGAAAAATCTGGTTGAAAAACCCGGCAGCGAACTGCTGCAATATGCAGCAGCAGTTGCAGCCGCAGTGCCAAAAACAGGAAAATGGAAGGAAAAGTGACGACAAGGAAACGATAAAAGCGTCATCCAACTCCAGTTTCAGCTCCAACCGGCAAGCGACAACAAAAAGGACAACGACAAAGTGCGGGAAGTTTGCACAAGGACATTGCTGCACTCACCACATGCATGCACACAAGGATATAAGGAAACACTCACACAGAGAAACACACGGGCTGATGACACAAACAAAATGTACAACAGGAAAAGGATAGACGAAGACGGGCAAAAAATCAACATGACAACAGTGCCAAGCAGTTAAACGAGTCCTTATACAACTGTGTGTGTGTGTGTATGTGTGACAGGACAACCAATTGAGGCTCCACTTGTCATGCACGCACGAACATAAAAAGAAACACTCACACACACGCAGAGTGTGCGTGCGTCCAATGTCAATAAGGCTGGTCACTTTTCGGCGCTCCATCGGCTAGCCCCAGCAGCCACATGGCCAACCCAATCCACTGTCGATATGGCCATGCGCTTCACAGCATCCAATGACAAACCAAATATGTTTCGTGGTTTTTACGCAAGAGTCGTTGCAGAGAGCAGCAGACCAGACCAGGACACACACACTCGAAATCAATCAGTCTGTGTCCGAGTCCATGTCCCATTCAGTCAGTCGAAGTCCATGTAAATGTAAATTTGCGCCTTTTAGTAACTGGGAATCTGATTCTCTGCTCTGGCTCTGGGCGCTCTGGATCTGCCGTGACGTTTGCAATGATGAAGTGCATGTTGTCAGTCCCTTTTGCGATTGCCTCTGTTGACATTTTTACGTTTGACCACGGCCCAGTAGGCAAGGACCTGGACCTGACTCATGACCTGGCCACCACAGTTGATCCCATTCAAGTAGCCTGGCCAAGTGCAACGGCAGTGGCGGCGGCAAAGTGTTGCAAAGTTAATTACCAACTTCGATTGCCACAGATGGATGGTGATATAACTGCAGGTTGACAAAAGGCCAATTTGTAGGGCTAAGTGCAAGCAAAATGTTTACCATTTCCCAAAAAATGAATATGACATTTTAACGTTTTCTGTGTTCTGCAATACCAATGCAGTTCTTTTGGCCAATAAAATAATTTTTTTAATTTCCTGATGAATTAAATATGTAATACTGTTTAAATTGAGCAATTTTTAAGAAAAGGAAAAGGATGGAGTAGGGTGATTTTAAAGCGTTTGCTTCTGGAAAATAAAAAAAAAAAAAACAGAAAATTTTGCAATAGTGAATGAAATATTTATATGGAGCAATTCATCAATGCCTGTCATGTACTTTTGGATGAATATTTTATACGTCTTCGCCTAATGTGGTCCATCCGAAAGCTTAAATTTTGCATGCATTTTTCAGCATTTCACATGATCTTAGTGTCCAATGCACTGGTCCAAAACTTGAAATTAAATTCCCTCCATTCTCGCCTCTTAAGTGGTCCATGATTTCGCGTACCGTGTCTCATGTGGCACAGTCTTGGTAAAACCATATGTCAACCAAGTCTAATTCTTTCATTTTGGGCATAAAAAGTTGGTAACCATCGCACGGTACTTTGCTCCTTTCACTGTTACTTTATGATTTTCATTATTTCTGTAAAAGTACGATCCAATGATGCCGCCACAAACCGCCCTAAACAGTGCATTTTCAGGATGCATTGGCAGCTTTTGATCTGCATCTGACATAACAGAAAACTTTTGAAATTCCATAACCACTTGTCTGTGAAAAAGAATTATTCGCAGTAAACAATGGATCATAAGACGGCTCGTAGCCGTCATATAAGGTACAACGTTAAAACTTTATCGGATACTACGGGACAATATACAGAAACTTGAAAAATTGTTTGCAAACACACAGGAAACAAGAAGTCAAGTCAAAGTTAGCCCATCTCAACTTTGATAAGCCCGTTAAAATATTAACATTATGTTACCAGATAGCGCTAGCCAACCTAAAATAAAGGGCAAAAGTTGTGTTCCTTAAAAATAATAAAAGGCCATATTATCATTATTTGTTTTTTGAGATGTGATTAATGTTGTCTTGATGATGTTATACCATATCGGAAGGATTTTTGAAGAATTTCAATTAAAAAATGCAACAAGCGAGTTTTTTCTTCACAACTTCCAACAAAATAAAAAATCGAAAAAAAAATTTTCGTGATAACCTCGGGAAATAATCACCTTTTAAATCGGATTTTTTGTTTCAGACGATCCGGTGAGAAGCTTTGATGAACACAGCTTAACAACTTTTTCTCGAGGCGCTTCGGAGATTCTCTGTCACGGACTTATCTGTTGATATTTTTAATTTAAATTTTGATGAAATAATGATAGTATGCATTTTTCGGCCTTTAAACCTAACCCCTTATTAAATTTAGCCATCTGAGAAATTCTAGGAGCAACTTAACAACCAATGGCTTTATAGACTTATAAAGTATTTTCTGGAGACGAAAATACTTTGATCTGCCAGTTATATAATATTCCACGAACTTAGTTTCTTACTCCCTTTTAATTTGCTGAGTTAGCAGCATGCACTGTCTGCTAACATTATGTTAATATGTTAACATTAATATGTATGCTCAGTTAATTTATATAAGAGAAGCCTAATAAACTATTTTCCTCTCAGAAACTGGTTTATAGACTTTAACTTACGTTCCTGTGCTTTGTTAAGGCTTGTTGGCAGCAGTGCCCAAACTGAGCTTACGCCCGCGTGGAACATAATAGTACTTGTTATTGCTTTAAAAAGGGGTATGGCTCGTGTGATTACTTACAGTTAGCTTAAAAATTTAAGAAAAGATTGGACTTAGTTCAAATTCAAAATTTCTTGGATTAAGTACAGAATAGACTTACAATGCAAGCTCCAAAAAGTGAGCTACGAAAAATATGAATTATTTAAGTTGAGTCTGTTCTTAAAATTCCCTCCTGGCTCTAACAATTTGGTTATGGAGTGAGGGTAGATTTATTTGGTTAATTCATTTTCTATGGATTTTAAAATTTACAGAGACCTAGTTTCAAGTACACATTGGGAAAGCTTAAAATTGTATAGGCCTACACCAAGAACATTTTGCGCTTATTTTTTGGTTGGTTGGTTTGAGGTTGTCTTTAGAATGGATTGGATTCCTTTCCGCACTGATTTTGAGAGTAAATCGGGCTGTTCTTAAGACCATAACAATCTAATAGTATAAACAAAATGTTATTATAATAGTTCGAAACTTACCTACAATATCCCGAAACAGTCTTTAAACAAGTATTTCGGGATTGAAAAAATCGTGCTTAAAATAAGGATTTTGTACTGTAATCAAGTATTTTCGAACTTGGTTCAAGTACAAAGATCTTGTTTTTTATACCCGTTACTCGTAGAGTAAAAAGGGTATACTAAAGTCGTGCAAATGTATGTAACAGGCAGAAGGAATCATCTCCGACCATATAAAGTATATATATTCTTGATCAGCATCAACAGCCGAGTCGATATAGCCATGTCCGTCTGTCCGTCTGTCCGTCCGTCTGTATGAACACCTAGATCTCAGAGATGGTAAGAGATAGAGGTTTGACATGTATGGGACAAATGCTTCTTTTATCTGCACGCAGATCAAGTTTATTTCAAATTTTGCGCCCGCCCCCCGCAATTTAAAAACGTTATATCTCCTACAGTTTTGAAGATAGACGATTCGTACCTTCTAAAGATAGTTAGTAATTAGCAAAATGAATCGATTTGCCGAAGGAACAATCAAGATCGGATGAACGGTTCTCAAGTTATGAGCAAAAAAGTGATACAAGCCCCCCGCCCACCCTACCCCCACCATAAAAAAATGTTGCATACTTTTCGCATGGTCACCCTAAGGAACGCAGGGTCATGAGTAACGGGTATATCGAAGTCGGTTAGAGCCGACTTTAACTTACGCTCTCGTTTCTTTATGTGTACGAATATGAATCAATTTTTGGGAGTACAAAAACTTAACTGAATAAATTTCACATATTTTCTGTCACATTGAATGTGAAATTTTTATACTCTGTACCGATGTTTAAGCCGCAAAGTATGCTGCAGGAACAGGCTGGCTCATATCCACCACCAGAGCTTTGGTCAACGCAGCGAAAGCTTAGCATAAGCTAGAATTAAGCTATTTGTAACAAAACAGTCGAACACAAGAAGTGAAGGGACACACATGTACATTGATACGCAACAAAGTGAAATAAAACTACACATTAAAACTTAAGAATCGAAGATCAATTGTTTTACAATAAACAAAGAGTTAAAATACGATCAGGAAGATCCACCCCACTACGTTCATGGTCCTTCGAGCCGGATTATAAAGTGCCTGGAAATTTTGGATATATTTCCCCCCAACCCGCTCGCCTCAATTCTCACTGGTGGATAAAATCTACAAAAAAACTCCCAGCTAAGTACTACAATTTGTGCAACTATTCCAAGTGTATAACGGAGGAGGTGCTGTGTGTGTGTTCCAAAACAAACCAAAAATTGATAAAAAATTAAATTGTGAAAAAAGGTCGCCATTTTTATATGTATATGTATGTACATACGTACATAGACTGAAGTCTCCAAATTATCATACCCGCCAAAAGTGCAACATACCTACACACATATACATACATCATCACATACACACAGTCTTAAATAAAAATCCAATAAAAGGTCAAACCTCCTCCAAAAAATTAAACAAAAAAAAGTTATGTTGTGCAGTCCACATTGCATGGAAATTGTGTTTAATCCGTCCTCCAGTCATTCCATATATATGCATGCTTACTAACACACAAATTCACATCCACAATTTTTACGTACATTGGCCAATCCATCGAACCCGTGCCATTTGTACCTCCATCCAAAACAAAAAAATAAAGTACGCATATTTATTAAATAAACGCATATAAAGCGAATATTATCCAAAGCAAATCTTATGTACATTTTTTCAACCACTTTCTAACCTACGGAGCAAACTGCATACTCACACAAATACATATATATACACACATAACGGAGTTGTCTATATTCCTCTTTGGGCAGCTGAAAATACCTCGTACCCTACACATAGTGGGGTATATGTGTTTTTTAAAAAACGGCAGCGGACACTTAAAATATTTTTAAATTTTTTTTTATATTTTGGGTGATTCATTCTTTTTAGAAAAATTTACTGTCATATTACTACAAGTCCCGCGTTCCTTTCCAATCGTTCCCGATAATATTAACTTGTTGGGTTATTGAAAAGTTAACTTTATCCGATCTGAGCACTTAAACACGTACACATAAGTTAATTTTTTTCTAGTTTTCGTTCCGATTCCTACTCTTTTATCTGGCATTTGTTTCGGCAATCCTTTCGCCACAAAGAAAGCCAAGTAATATCGACTCCGTCGCTTCTTTTATAGTACGAATGAGTCCTCCAGGTGATAAGAAGCAGCTTAAATTGCCAACTGATCCCGACAGTAAGAAAATTTCCTCTCCCCTTCCGGAGAAGAGCAGTACACTGTCTCCGGCTTTGAAATTAGACAGCAAGGGAGTTGAAGGGTCGGCATCAGTGGTTATACACCCTCCCCGTGTCACGAGATCTAACGTAAAAAGCTCTGTAGATACGAAGGAAATGTCGCTAGAGTCCTTTATTGCCGCCTGTGACAGGCTAAATCAATTTGAAGCAATGGTCAGCTCTCCATCGACTACTAATGTCACTATATCCATGCTAAGGGTCCGTCATAAGCAAGTTCTTTCGTTATGGGAGAAGATTGAGGAAGAATATGCACTTTGTTCCGTAAATCTGAGTTCTGGTACCAGCAGTGGCGATCTTCCGGCCCTGAAGGCCAAGTATGAACACTGCTATATGGTGTACGAACGTTGTTCGGCAGATCTAGATGATAAAATTAAGGCAGCCACTTCGTCGGTACAGCGATCAGAGTCAGCTTCAACAAGTACTTCAACAGGTACCCCCGCCTCCAGGGGATTCAATCTTCCGCCATGCGACACTGAGGTGTTCAATGGGGACTATGAGCGATGGCCAACTTTCCGTGACTTGTTCAAGGCCATCTATGTCGACAACACTAGATTGACCTCAGTGGAAAAACTTTTCCATCTGAACGCAAAGACCAGTGGCGATGCGAAGGCTATAGTATCCAGCTTCCCTCTTACCAATGAGAGTTTTGATTCCGCTTGGGAGGCACTAAAAGAACGTTTTGAGAACAAACGTCTCTTAGTGAATAGTCAATGGAAAATCCTTTTCAATCTAACCGCAGTCACAGTTGAATCAGACTCTGCTCTTAAGGAACTCCAAAGTACCATCCAGGGGTGTTTGACAACCCTTAATCACTCCAAGATACCGACAACGAACTGGGACAGTCAGCTTGTATATCTGTGTTCTGGGAAACTGCCGGAAGTAACGTTATCATTGTGGGAGCAGTCACTGCCCAATAAGGCTGAAATTCCCACATGGGCAGCATTAAACAGTTTTCTAATAGAACGCTATCGCACTCTAGAAGCCATATCAGATTTGAAACCGAGTATTAGTGCGCATAATTTGAAGCCTGCCCGTAAAGAGCCACCTCCAAAAAGGCTGAACTCCTTTGAAGCAAAGGTTAATGTCAAGGCGCAAACTTGCAAACTTTGCTCTAAGGAGAACCATCCGGTGCGTCTGTGCCAACGTTTTCTCCAAATGGCTGTTAATGAGAGATCAAGTTTCATCAAACAGCAAAGGTTATGTTTAAACTGTTTTGCTAGAGGGCACCAAGTCAAAGACTGCACCAGTCAGCACAACTGTTTTACCTGCAAGGGTCGTCACAACACCCTCCTGCATCGTGGTGGCCCGCTTCCAATGTCCTCTACATCAGGTTCACTTATTCCAAATTCTCAAAACCAAACTATACAGTCCACTCCATCGTCCAATGTACAGAGTTACTTCACAGCAAACGCACAAGGTGTTTTGCTTGGCACGGCTATTATAAACATATGTCATTTGGGGACTTCTTATAAAGCACGGGCATTGATCGACTCCGGATCAGAGGCAACGTTCATTTCTGAGCGGATGTTCAACCTTATCAAGCCTCCGTTCCAGCCTGTTGTGGCTCAAGTCTCTGGCTTGAATCAAGCCATCGCAGCCAAGCCTCAGAAGTTATGTCATTTCAACATAGGCTCTCCAATAAAGCCGAGGATCCAAATAGAGACATCGGCCTTTGTACTGCCAAATGTGGCAGGGACTCTTCCTTCCTATCCAATTCCTCAAAGTTTTTTAAGAGACCTGCCAAATTTGCAGCTGGCTGACCCTTCGTTTTATCGCAGCTCGCAGATAGATGTGCTTTTAGGCGCAGATATCCTTCCATCCATCATACTAGGCGGCTTACAACCCAACATTTGCGGCTCACTACTTGGTCAAGAAACCATTTTCGGTTGGATTTTGACCGGACCAGTAACTGAATCGAATCCTACCTCAATTGTAGCATACACGACAAGGATTACGATCAAACAAGAGGAGCGACTCGAAAGCCTTCTTAACAAGTTTTGGGAGGTGGAGGACCTACCAGCGATGCTGGTAAATGAATCCGACTCCGTCTGCGAAGATAATTTTGTTCGCACCACTACAAGAAATGAGAATGGAAGATACGTTGTGTCGTTACCATTTCGAAATCCTGATCACATCAACTTAGGACATTCAAGGTCCATCGCACTGGCTCAGTTTCTCAAAAACGAGAGTCGCTTAAAACGAAACATTCCTTTAAAAGAGCAGTACGACTCCGTGATCCAGGAATACTTGGACTTAGGTCACATGAAACAAGTTCCCCCCTAGTAACGACTCAAACAATTTCTATTTGCCTCACCATGCTGTTTTCAAACCTGAAAGCACCACTACAAAGATCCGCATTGTATTCAACGCCTCCTGTCCCACCTCTAATGGCAAGAGCCTGAACGACATCCTACATCCAGGTCCAGTCCTACAGTCTGATCTGACTATTCAGATTTTAAAATGGCGTTTTTTCCAATATGTCTTTAATGCCGACATCACAAAGATGTATCGGCAGATAATGCTTGATCCGAAACAGACACAGTTTCAGAGAATCCTCTTTCGTAACAAGGATGACGAGCTCTGTGACTATGAGCTAACTACAGTCACCTTTGGTGTGAATTGTGCTCCTTTCTTGGCTATTCGGGTGTTAAAGCAACTTGCCCAAGATGAGCTCGTGCAGCACCCCCGTGCAAGCGACATTATATCCAATTCAATGTATGTTGACGATGTACTTGCCGGAGCACACACGAAACATGAAGCAATTATGGCCATAAAGGAACTTCGCTCAGCTCTCGACAGTGCTGGGTTTCCTTTAAGAAAGTGGACTTCCAACACTAAGGAGTTGGTACAAGACATTCCAAAGGACCACTTACTGTGTGCAGATTTCCTCGAGATTGATGATGCGAGCACGACGAAAACCTTAGGCGTCCGATGGCAGGCAACCACTGATGAGTTTTTCTTTGTGCCGTCTGATATAACTATAAAATCCTCATTTACCAAAAGGGAGGTCCTATCTCAGATTTCCAAATTGTTTGACCCAGCGGGTTGGCTTGCTCCATTTATTGTTCGAGCTAAAATTTTCATGCAGGAAATTTGGTTAAAAGAGCTTGACTGGGATGAGTCTTTGCCCAGTGATCTGCTCCAAAGGTGGCAAGACTACCTTCAAAGTTATCCTCTTCTCAAAGAAATTCGAGTCCCAAGATGGATCCATTTTCATCCCAAGGCGAACCTGCAATACCATGGATTTTGTGACGCATCCCAACGCGCTTATGGTGCTGCAATTTATGTTCGTGTGGAGACGGAATCCGAAGTCTCAATCCATCTGCTTACAGCTAAGACCAGAGTCGCTCCCGTGAAGACAATCTCTTTGCCACGTTTGGAGCTGTGTGGTGCTGTTCTTTTGGCTGAACTGTCAGCGGTTCTCCTTCCACAACTGCATGTCGATAAGTTTGAGTCCTATTATTGGACAGACTCCACTATTGTGTTAGCATGGCTAGACAAGTCACCATGTAAATGGACGACCTTCGTGGCTAACAGAGTAGCCAAGATAGCACAGTCCGTCAAATCTGGCAAATGGTCTCATATTAGATCAGAAGATAACCCTGCTGACTTGGCTAGTAGGGGTGTTGCACCATCAGACCTGGCTAGCAGCAGTTTATGGTGGCACGGACCGGAATGGTTGCGCCGTTCACAAGATCAGTGGCCAATCCCAGTTGGATCAGTTCACGAGACGGACTTAGAACAACGCCCTGTTAAGTGCAACTTTTCAAAGGTGCCACAGGAACTCAACATCATTGAAAGATTTTCAGAATTCGGTAAAACACTCAGAGTTGTAGCTTATGTGTTGCGATTCCTGAGACGTTGTAGAAAACCTGATACTGAATTTCCAAAAGAGCTCAGCAGCAGCGAGCTATCAGAGACCCAAGAGCGTCTTATTGCGTACACTCAACATTTAGAATACCCCAAAGAGTACCAGTGTTTGATCAGCAAGCAAACAATTCCAACGACCAGTAGCATCCTTAATCTAAATCCGTTTCTCGACCAAAAGGGAATAATAAGAGCATGTGGTCGAGTGAGGGCATCAGAGTCTTTGAATTATGATGAACGGCATCCAATTATTCTCCCATATTCATGCGCATTCACACGACTGCTTGTCCGTTTTACGCATCGCATATCACTTCATGGTGGAAACCAATTAATCGAAATCTAGTCAAATCAACGATTAATTCCTGCCGGACATGTGTAATTCATCGGAAGAAGCTACAAACCCAACTCATGGGTGACCTGCCGGTAGAAAGGACCACATTTTCTCGACCGTTCACTCACACGGGTGTCGATTTTGCTGGACCTTTCGATATTAAGAATTACACAGGGCGAGCTTGCCTCATCACGAAAGGGTATGTTTGTGTTTTCGTGTGCTTTAGCACGAAGGCGATCCATTTGGAGGCCACCTCTGATCTCACAACTGAGAAATTCCTATCAGCCTTTGCTCGATTCGTCGCGAGACGGGGCTGTCCTCAACAAGTCTTTTCCGACAATGGGAAAACCTTTGTGGGGGCCTCCAAAACGCTTTCTCGTGATTTCCTGGAGGCAGCTAAGACAAGTGTCATTTCCACATACAGCCATCAGAACTTGTCGTGGCGTTTTAATCCTCCTAGTGCTCCACACATGGGTGGCCTGTGGGAGGCGGGTGTAAAAAGCTTTAAAACGCTATTTTACAAGTCTACTTCCTCTTTCAAGTTCACTTTCGAAGAACTATCCACCTTGTTATCCAAAATCGAAGCTTGTCTGAATTCGAGACCAATATCGCCTATGTCCGAGGATCCAACTGATCTTCTGGCCCTTAGTCCAGGTCACTTCTTAATTGGCGGCCCTCTTCTAAGCGTTGCAGAACCTCAAATTAAGGATAAAGCTGATTCAATTATAAATCGATGGCGGCGTCTGAAGGCTCTGAATCAGCAGTTCTGTTTCCGTTGGAAGGAAGAATATTTGAAGGAGTTGCACAAAAGGAATAAGTGGCAACTTCCAACGAGAAACCTCCAATCAGGCGATATGGTTGTAATCAAGGAGGACAACTTACCATTCAATGAATGGCGACTTGGCAGAATCGAGCAAACCTATCCAGGCTCTGATGATAGAGTCCGTGTGGTAGACGTTCTGACAACGAGGGGTACCATAAAGCGGCCAGTGGCTAAGCTAATCCTGCTCCCAACAGAACCAAATGTCCATGTCTAGAAGTCCCACTAACATATGTGTTATTTTCTAAGTTATTTCTGCATCATCCATTCTAACACTTCATTTCCTTTCTCATCACAGTTACCATTATGTCACCTCGCCCACGTGCAGCTGAGTCCAGACGCCAAGGAGTTAACTCGTTCCGTTGCCGCGTCTGCCGAGGGGTCCATGCTCTCAGGAAATGCCAGCGGTTCCTCAAACTTAGCGCTGAAAAGCGCCTTCGGGCAGTACTTATTAATAAGTACTGTCCTAACTGTCTGGCCCACCAGCACTCTGGTCAGTCGTGCAGAAGCGGCGGCAGATGTCGTGAGTGTAATAAGGACCACCACACGCTCCTTCATTTTTTTGAACAGGGCCACATTTCACGCACAAGGACTCGCTCCCTTGTACCCAGGACTCGGTCTCCACCCCCCAGGACTCGGTCTTCACCACCCAGGACTCGGTCTCCCAGACCCAGGCCATCCTCATCACCAGCGGCATCTCGCTTAAACGCTGCTGCCCCCACTACGTCGCTTACTTCACTCCTCCAGCTGAAGAGCACCAGTATTCTTCCAACGGCATTGGTGCTGATTGACGCAGGCAACAAAACCTTCGAAATTTGCGCACTCATTGATCCATGCTGCCCCTTAAGTAGCATCAATGCATCTTTGGCAACGGCCCTCGGCCTTTCCGTCACTCGCATTGGTGCTGAAGGTGCTTGTACAGCCTTTATCCGCTCCAAAATAAAGGAAGACGTCAAGCTGGAGGTCGTTTTTAAAACTGAAGCTCAGCTTCAAATTAGGACGCCTTCTAAACCGGTGGGCGAACATGTAAAAGAGGAATTTGCCAACATCACACTGGCCGATGCCCATTTTAATCGGCAGTGTACAGTTTCAGTTGTGCTAGGGGCAGAGGTCTTTCAAGACATTATTCTACCAGGGGTAATTCCAAGTCATGACGGCTTGCCAGTGGCACAGAACACTGTTTTCGGATGGGTTCTCTCCGGCACCTGCAGCCGCTAGAACAGCCTTCATATGCACTTTCCTTGTCGAACACTCCTCCCCTCCTTTTAATCCTGCTCTTTTTGCAATTATCTTGCAACGGGGGGAGGATGTTTAAGCCGCAAAGTATGCTGCAGGAACAGGCTGGCTCATATCCACCACCAGAGCTTTGGTCAACGCAGCGAAAGCTTAGCATAAGCTAGAATTAAGCTATTTGTAACAAAACAGTCGAACACAAGAAGTGAAGGGACACACATGTACATTGATACGCAACAAAGTGAAATAAAACTACACATTAAAACTTAAGAATCGAAGATCAATTTTTAACAAAAAAAAAAAAAAAAAAAAAAAAAAAAAAGAAAAACCCCCCCCCACCACGAAAAAATAAAAAAAATTAAAAAAAATAAAAAAAAAAAAAAAAAAAAAAAAATCACCGCCCCAAAAAAAAAAAATATTATTTTTGATCAAAAAAAACAACCAAGTAAATATATACTGTTTGTCGGTCCGCCCGTAGGAAAAAAAAAAAACAAAAAAGGTAAAAAAAAAAGGTTTGACATGTATGGGAAAAATACTTCCTATACTTTGAAAAAAATACAGTTAATTTTCATTTTTTTCCACGCCCCCTCCCGACCCCGCAATTTGAAAAAAACGTTATATCTTCTACAGTTTTAAAGATAGACGATTCGTAGAGATAGTTAGTAATTAGCAAAATGTATAGATTTGCTGAAGAAATGATAAAGATCGGATCAGCGGTTCTCAAGTTATGAGCAAAAAAGAAAATCACCCTCCCCCCACCCCCTCCCACCAACTAACACCGTACAATCTTAAAGAGAGACAGAGTGAGAATGAGAGAGAGACTTAGGAATGGGCGCAGCACCAGCATTGCATTCAGCTTCTACTCCAGGTACATAGTATGTTATAGTCGGGCTTGACCGACTTTCTCACTTGTTTATACTCAAAACGACTGAGCGTGAGAGAATGAATATACAAATCGAATTTATTGAATGAGTAAAACGCCAAACACTTAGTGTACTGGCTCACTCTGTTGTAATAAATGCTAGATTAGAAAGTCAAAACAATATTGGGATTCCTGAAAGTGATTTGCTTTTGATTTGCTATTGCTTTGCTTTTGACTTGATTTCGTGAAACAGCTGATGACAGCTGTTGCATACAAAATGAGCAGTGTGCCCAGAAAATGCAAGAAAATTAAGGTATAATAATTGATTTCGTAAAATCAGCTTCGAAGCTGATTTCAATTTGCTTTCGTTTTAGGGTGACAGTTCTCTTAGAGAACTGCTAGACTTGGTCAAAGATGTTCATGGGTACTTATCTGCACAGCTCTCCTAGAAAGGTCGAAGTTACAAATTCTCCCACAATTTTATTCTGCCCTTCCTATTTGGATCTGTCACGTTGTATATGTGTGTAAATTGTATGAAAGCAAATCAATATGAAATCAGGGTCGTTCCACCAGCTGCTTTCAGGAATCCCACTATTGTATTTTTTAGTGGAAAGGGAAACAAACAATATTGGTCAAACAATTTTTTAATTATTTTTTATACACTTGAAAAGTGTATTATAATTTTGCCCAGAAGTTTGCAACGCATAGAAGGAATCATCTAAGCTTTGTCCGTCCGTCTGTCCGTCCGTCCGTCTGTCTGTTTCTACGCGAACTAGTCCCTCACTTTTGAAGCTATCGAGCTGAAATTTTGCACAGAGTCTTCTTTTGTCTGCACGCTGCTTATGTGTCGGAACCCACCGGATCGGATGACTACTTCTTGAAGCTGCCATACAAATGATCAGTCGAAAAATGGGTTTTAATGAGAAAAACTGTTTTTTTTCTCAATATTACCGCTCTCAATCACGGTCAAGGGTAATATTAAATGTTTTTAAACTGATCTGCGAAGTTTGGTCGAAGTTGCTAACCGTTGAGACAAGTGTTTTCAAGTGTATCAAAACTTCGGCACAGACGAAGTTAGCTTTGCCTTTCTCGTTTTATTATTAATTTATAATTTAAAAAATTTTAAAAATAGAAGTGTCACTATCAGAGGCTTTATTTGTGCCAATTAATTTATGATTGAGTGGTACCCATTTCCGAATGACAATGTTTTGTTAAATAACGATTATGATCGCCTCGCTTGGTGGCACTTCATTCAAATATTTATCCGCTTTCATACAAAGCAAATTGAAATAAAAATTTGGTATAACTGCAACCAGCGTGGATTCTGATAGAGCACGAACTTTGAAAACCATAAAACTTTGTTCTACCATCCCTGAAAATGTTAATAAAATAATGTCTCTTCAATACAAAATTAAAAATAAACAAGTAAGAAAGTCGGTCAAGCCCGACTATAACATACTCTGTACTTGGAGTAGAAGCTGAATGCAATGCTGGTGCTGCGCTCATCTCTAAGTCTTTCTCTCTTTTTCTTACTCTCACTCTCCCTCTCTCTCTCTCTAAGATTGTGCGGTGTTAATTGTAAGAGGGTGGGGGAGGGTGATTTACATTTTTGCTCATAACTTGAGAACCGCTCATCCGATCTTTATCATTTCTTTGGCAAATCGATTCATATTACGAATGACTAACTATCTCCAGAAGGAACAAATCATCTTTCTACAAAATTGCGGGAGATATGACGTTTTTTCCGAATTTTGGGGGCGGGAGGGGGCGTGGCAAAAATTGAAAATAAACTTGATCTGCCTGCAAGTATAAGAAGCATTTGTCCCATACATGTCAAACCTCTATCTCTTACCATCTCTGAGATCTGTTTGTTCATACGGACGGACGGACAGACAGACGGACAGACGGACAGACAGACAGACAGACGGACATGGCTATATCGACTCGGCTGTTGATGCTGATCAAGAATATATATACTTTATAGGGTCGGAAATGATTCCTTCTCCCTGTTACATACTTTTGCACAAACTTAATATACTCTATGTACCTTCGGAACAGAGTATAAAAAAACCAATTCTATTATTTAAAATTGATTCATTCAATTTTGCTACAGAATAAAATTACTTTTGCTCTTTCTTAATTTATTCCATTCCCATTTTTCACACCTTTAAATTACGATTTATGCATGTTTGCATGGAAAAGAAAAAAGTTTTTCTCACTAAAACAAGATTTTAGACCAATCGTTCTGCAGCTATACGCTATGGTCATCCGATCCGATCGGTTCCGACAAAAGACTCTGTGCCAAGTTCGGTTAAGACAGATTTCAAACTGACGGAGGAGATAGCACCAGAGAGACGGACATGGCTATATCAGCTCAGCTCGTCATGCTCATCGAGAATATATATACTTTATGTGGTCGGAGATGCTTCTTTCTATGCGTTGCAAACATTCGCACAGTTTTATTAAAGCTTCTCCCAGGGGTAAACAGACAATTTCTGAGTTTAGCCGTGATGGTTGATCCTGAAAACGTTATTTTACGGTTAATTGGGCCACTGTGTTTATCAAGGGCCTAAAGTTCTTTCCCACATCTCTGGCTCCAGTGAATTTTAAAGCAGGGTCTTTACGCGCCATATAAATGTATTTTTTTGGGTAACACTGCTTTAATTTCTCAAGCCGTCTTTATGCACAACCCACATAAAAGTGCTCTCCTCTAAACCTTTTCATTGCGAAACTTCTACACAAATCACTGCCAGCAAAAAAGCCATAAATAGCAAATTGACACTATTACACGCCCATTTGGTGTTGCGCCCCCTTTCACCACCTACCTGTGTGCTCAGTTTTTACGGCCGTGGCCAGCGCGTGTCTGCCTTAATGGACACCTTTGAGATTAATTGCTGCGAACGGCGATGTCGATGGCAACCACATGAACCGCAAAAAGAACAAAGCATTAAAGACCCCTGGGAGGGGGCTGGGGAGTTGGAAGAAGAGAAGGTGGGATGTTTAACCAGTCAAAGTCACGTGTCAAATAAAATGTCAACAAAACAATTGAGTTATTTATTTGGGCATCAGCCTGGGCGGCGAGGCATTTAATTTCAGCCGTGTGAGCCGGAGGCGAAGCTACTTCCAACGGGGAGGCGGGAGTAGCGAGCGTGTGCCGAGTATTTAAAAATCCATTGGCGGTCATTCGCTTAATGCCAGGAGTTACTTTGTCAGCCCGACAGCGGCTCAAGTGTTCAGTTCATTGCAATGCACAAGGCGCTCGGCTATTTTTGGCATATTCCACCCCGAGCCGGAGGCCCAAAACAATTGACACGTGCCTCATGGCTGTCGCAGCGTATGTGCTGCTCCGGCTGCCAGGCAACTAGAAAATCATTTAGCAGCAGCAGCGGGATTAGACGATGATGCGCGTGTCGTAGGTTAGCACCGATATCTCTGGTCCAACGCCGAGATGCTCAATTGAAACGAAAATGATATTTGCACAGGCCCAGCCGTTGGCAACGAGAACTACAACAACATCAACAACAGCCGCAGAGCGGAGCATCCTTTTTGGCTCTGGCTGCTAAGCAAACACAAATAAAGACCTTTGATGTGAATTTATTGGCAATGGTCAGAAGCGGGCGGGGCAGGAGCACGGGGCGGAGGCAAGTGACTATTCAGAGGCGTGAGAAATGTCTTCCAGAAATTTGCACAACAAATGTTTATGAATTTTTTGGCTTGGCATAAATGCATAAATAATGCACACAAAGTAATAGAACAGAATGAATCTATTGAATAAGAAATTTAAGTGCGAATACTTCATGCATTTATATGCGCATAAATAAATGTTAACTATTTCATTCGGCATTGGCATGACAATGGCTGGAATTTTGATATTGTAATGTTTTTCATTTAAAATAATTCATGCGCCATTGCACTGTGGGACTATTGAAGCGAACTTCATTTCTGAAAAATACAAAGCATTTAATTGTATAGTTTTCAGTATTAGAAGTGATATTTAAATAAGCTGAAAACCAACGTTAATGAATTTTCTAAAATTTCTTTTTGATATATTTTGCATATTTTGTATATATTGCATAAATCATATATCGTATATGAAGTATTTAATGGAGAGAACATGGTTTTTTATTGAGTGCAAATTCCGAATTTTACTTTAATTTTTCTTAGCCTTTATTAGGTTGGATATTTTGGAACATCGCCCCAAAAGAATATTTTGAAATTCGAAATTCATTAGCCTTTGTTGTCTTACAATATCTTCGCTAAAACAAGTCATTTTCAAATAACGCATTTATTTCAAATACGCATTTATCTATTTATCTCGAAACCACTGTTTTCGAAGAGGCAGCCATGATATCTCCAGTTACACTGAACCGATTTTGATGATTCAAAGTGAAATCGAAGCAGAATTGTCCCCATTCTGCTCTGACCCTCAATCATAATTTTAAAAAAAAATGTTACAATTTTTATTTACACTAAACTACAAAAAAAAACCCAAATTCAAACTTTAATTTTAAAATGGCCGCCATTTTGTAAAAAAAAATCATAAATTTTATTGGGGGTCAGACCAGAATGACATCTATTATAACCCTATTTTAAGTTTTTATTTCACACAACCTGGAGACGAGAAATCGTGGACCCCGCACTCTGAAGGCCAAGAACTTTTTGGACAGCCCTCGAATCGCAGCAGTAAAACTTTTTTTGTTTATTTTAAATCTGTTTGTAAACTAATAAAAAACAAACAGAATTGTTAAAACTATTTGCGTTGTCAAACAATGTTTTTTTTGAAAAGGTCCAAAAAACAGCGTCGACAGAATACCCCTTAATTTCTAAATAAAAGTCCTGGCAAACAAGTCAACAACCAAACCAAACATTTCAATGTTATAATTATTTAATACAAACATGTATATAAGATTCAATATTGTCTTATCAAGCAGAGATAATATTAAGATCCCAAATACTGCCAAAATCCTTTCTATTTGTTAGGGGTCACACGGCGCAGCTTTACTAAACAAGGTCGAAAAAACTACAGATTCCACCTCAACCAATGCAAAAGTCGCGCGCCAACGGCAACAGCTTGCCCAACAACAACTCGATGCTTTTCGGACGCATGCGCGCAGTTCCTAATGACCTAATCCATACTATACAATCAACACATCCTTGCATCCAGTGAACGAATCATCCAAACAACACGAGTTTCTACTCGGGGTACAATGCCCAGTACTGCAGACTTAGCCATCTCAACGCTCATCCAGAGCATCGATTTTGGAGTCCTTGCGCAGCTTATCGACTTCACCGGGACTCCAACGAATCACAGCACGAAGAGAACGGACAACGTTTCCCGCCATATAGAGACTTGTGGGACTCCAGTCCTCAACGCGAGGCACCACGAAGCCCTCAACGCTAGGCTCCACGAAGCCCTGAACGCGAGGCAACACGTAGTTCTCAACGCGAGGCAACATCAACACAGCTCGAACGAACTTGCTTATCGACCCCCAATCGAAGCAACGGCCTCATCATAACTAGAACTCCAACGGCTTATCACTGCGAGGTACAGATGTTCTGCTACACATTGCAGAAACCGTTGGACTGTCCCAGAGTTATTTTCAGCGCTACCGACGCGTCGGTACGCCACCAACGACAACGTCAACAGTAGCTGATTGGTCCGGATGACTTTCTGGGGGAAAAACTCGCCAATGCAAAAAAAAACTCGCTCCCGACCTGGTCACTGGAGAGGAAGTAGCTGTGGCATCCTTGATCAATTCCCTACTGCGATTGCTGCAGCGAACTATCGATATTAATCGCACGCCATCGATAGGGGGCGTGTGCCATCGCTGACCTGAGAGTCTGTTTTTTCCGTCTGCGATTTCCGTCATCACCGCTTCGATCGAATTAAATACCTTGTACTTAGTAATATTATTAAATTAAGTTAGTTACACGAATAACTATACAGTTACTTACACTGAGAAAAAAGGATAGTTTTGATTATTGATATTTTCGGTATCATCATATAGATAATATCTTTTGGGATCCATGATAAAATCGATTTATTTTGTTATCGAAAATTTCATGACTTTATCTTATCAAAGGAGCTGAAAAAAGTAAAAATGATATTTTAAAAACGGATCTTTAGGTGGATGTTCGAATATCTATTCTACAGGGATCTTTTTTTCTCGATGTGCAGGGAAAGAAATGTTTAATAGCCTTTGCCTTATGTTATGTTAATTAACAGTGCTTAAACATTGATAATAACAGATAAACATTATGTTAGTAGACAGCGCTTGCTGACAGCAAAGATACGGGAGAAGGTGATATTCTTATTACGCCGCGATTAATTTTGCGATCTTTATGAAAATATCAGAGACATTTTCAAATGTGAGTTTTAAACTTAAGATGGATATCTTAAGAATTGTACATTTTTAAACATTTTAAACATTTTTTAATGTTGGGCGAAGGGCGGCCTTGAAAAAATTGAAAAAATTACTTTATTTTTCGGAAAATCCACGGGAAAAGAGGTGGACTCGACGAAGCTCGCTTAAATTTATGTGTTTTCTCTTTTCTTTGTCTATTTTCAGCTGACTTTTCGTCAAGTGGTGGTGTTTCGGTGGTGCGTGCGGTTAGTCGGCTTCTTAAGCTGCACTCAAGTGTTTATTTTTATACTCTGTACCGAAGGACCATAGAGTATATTAAGTTTGTGCAAAAGTATGTAACAGGGAGAAGGAATCATTTCCGACTATCTGAAGTATATATATTCTTGATCAGCATCAACAGCCGAGTCGACGGACATCTGTCCGTCTGTCTGTCCGTCCGTCCGCCCGTCCGTCCGTCCGTCCGTCCGTATGAACAAACAGTTCTCGGAGATGGTAAGAGATAGAGGTTTGACATGTATGGGACAAATGTTTCTTATAGCTGCAGGCAGATCAAGTTTATTTTCAATTTTTGCCGAGCCCCCTCCCGCCCCCGCAATTCGGGAAAAACGTTATATCTCCTACATTTTTGAAGATAGACGTTTCGTACCTTCTAGAGATAGTTAGTAATTAACAAAATGTATCGATTTGCCAAAGAAATGAGCGGTTCTCAAGTTATGAGCAAAAAAGTACATCTCCCTCGCCCCACCCCCTTCCACCCATTCACAACTAACACCACACAAACTTAGAGAGAGAGAGAGAGAGAGAGAGAGTGAGAGAGAGAGTGAGAGAGAGAGAGAGAAAAGAAGAGAGACTTTGAGATGAGCGCAGCACCAGCATTGCATTCAGCTTCTACTCCAGGTACAGAGTATGTTATAGTCGGGCTTGACCGACTTTCTCACTTGTTTACACATAGCTTTGTGTCAGTTTTTGTCAGCACACGGAGACTGACTCTCTGACAACTGATCAGCCGCACGTTCGTTAGCTAGGAACGCCCTCTAGCGAATCTAGTCGGTCGCGGCGAAAGAAAATCAGTCCTATTACTTTCCGGACCTACCCTATATTTAATGACAAATAATGCTTCAATTTACTTTACTAACACAACACTAACACACTTCAATTTACTTTATAAAACAATTGGAGAAGATTGATTTTTGATTTGATTTTTCTAATAGTATATAAATAAAATAATAAAAAACTGAAAAAAATAAAGTGTTTTTATATACGGAATTTTTTAAAACAAGTTTAAAAATTCACGTCGTCGATTTGACGTCTTTACGTTATAACGATGACCGTCTAGGGTTAAAGAGTGACTTGACTCTTTACGTTTCGCTTTGAGTTGCAACATTTTTGTCATCAAAACGGAAAACTTACAAATATGTATTAAAGCCCAACCTTACGTCCACTGTGCACTGCAGTCTGTGCCATAAAAACCTCAATGTCACTCGCCTGCCTGCCTGCCACGTGGAAATTATGAACAGCAGCCGGAGACGACAACATCACAGGATGTCATAAAGTGTGATGTGGAGAACGCAAATGAAATTGGTTGCAAGTCCCCTTTTTGCCCTCCATTTCCATCGCATAAATTATGTAAATGCAGGCTGGCAAAACCAAGGTTGCTGCTGCTGCTCAATCCGAATCCCAATACCTTGGCCGGCTAATAGTGCAAGCCAGGGTCGTTGGTCCATTAGGCTTACCACACTCGCACACCCACACACACGCACACCCGCTCCAAAGTCGGGCCCTCCCCCTAACCGAGGTTGCTCGAGAAATTTCGACAACATGTTGCGGCCCAACAAAAAAGGTCAACATTTTACGGTTGATTAAAGTGCGCCAGGCTGTTGGGCTGCTCTGCTCTGTGGCTCGAAGCGCTTTGGGCTTCCAAATTGTTGGAATATTTAATGAAGTGCATAAAAATAATTTACAAAAATATTTCATGCATTTCGGTTGAAAAAGATTAAACATGTATTTCGGTTTCCGTTGCCTACTTTTTGTCAAATATTTTTTTTGTACAATTTATTTGTACATAAAACCGCCAAAGGGCAATTTGCGCATATTTGTTAATGGAAATTGTTAAAATGGTTTAAAGTATTTGCTCAAATGGACCAAAGCCTGCGGAGCGTCTGCCTAATTGAGTGAGGGCTCCAGTCTGTTGGGCCCAACAGCAAAGCGACACAAAAGGTCAAGTTCTGCATTTTTCCGGTTTGTTTTTATATGCAGCCACCGCTGACCAATCCATTGAAATGTGGCACAGAATCTCTCACCACTCGGTGTCTCTGGGTCTTTTTATTAGAACAAAAAATATTTCATTTATTTTACGGACTAAGCCCCGGCAGAGTTAGCAAGGTGTTAATTTAGCTAATTTTATTGCGGGCAAAAATATTTGGAATTATTTCATATTAAACAATTTGCGGCCTAGAAAACCTTTTTGTAAAGCAATCTAAGGACTTGGGTTTACTGTATGTGAGTGTATGTGTGTAAGGGGTTGAATGGCACCCAAATTAGGAAATTCTAATGAGCTATCTAGCGATCTAACAATATTTCAACAATTATCATATGTGATAAAATCTGATAAGTTACGAAAGCATGTGCACAATCATTCAAATGTACATTAGACTAAGCATCAAAATATTAAAATTTTAAAGTTGGAAATGTTCTGGGGCTCAACTTAAAAAATCCTAATACCTTTCACTTACCGAATCAAATGAATTTTAATACAATGAATTTAAAATATATCCTTGTAAAATTACAAAAAAAAAAGTGAAATGTCAAATCCAAGCTCTTACTTTTCCTATGAAAAGTGCTGAAACAACGATGTCAATTGTAACCGTTCTGACAAACGTGGTTTTGGACAGTTTACCCCTGATAACATAGATTTACAAGCTTTGTCACCGGACAAATATGTAAACCATTTGGCCTTTATTTGTAAACCTGTGAATGTCAATAAAATTTTTGTTGTCCATTATTTAATTGACAATTTAATACAGTTAATTCTCTGTTCTGCAGATAAAGAAACCTTATATCTCGGATCAAGAAAAATTCCACATAGGTAAGCATAAATTTCGAACAGTCTAGGTTCTTTAAATTCTAAATCATGGGACAAAAGTTTGGTCAATGCTGCAATCTAACTATTCGCTCTGCACAATTAAACTGCGCCTGTAACAATTGTCGCTAATCTAGTTCCATACCTCAGGTTACAAAAAAAATCAGAATTAGCTGCTGTCAAATTTAAGCCGAAGTCTAGCATTTTTGGATCGGCTAAACTAGCCAGCATCCAGTGTACTGTCACATATGTATAAGGAAAAATGAGGAAGGTAAAGATTTTGGTTAGCTGCACTCACCGTCTCTCCTTCGCTTTCTTTTTCTTCTGCCCGTCAGCAAAAGTGCGGAGCAATTTATGTAAAGACAGATTTGTATTCTAAATAAATAGATCTTTGAATGTCTTTTAAAATAAATATTAAATGAAAAATGCCTTCTTGAGCAGACAATTATAATGGCAAAGCCGTGGAACGAACTGATCAACATTGTTATAAATAAAATCTTGAACAACAAAATTACTTTTTGCCGCAAAGATTTCCATTTCCCGTGGAATACAAAAACAACAAGTGACTAGTAATTGTTGTTTGATCGGAGAATGGGGATCTTACTTTTCAATATGTCACTCTTAGTTCAAAAGTAAACGATCTAACTCTAAATCCTGTCGAGGTCCTTATTCAAGAATGTGCAATTTCTGACTTAAGAGTGTTAAGGTCTTTTTTCCAGAATGGTTTAACTTGGTTATGAAGCTGACAAGCTCTTGATTTAATTTTCTGGGATCAAGAAATACGGTATCAAAAACTCATACTAGAATAAAAAAACTCGATCTTAACTTATGCTGATGCCAATTCTAAAGAGAATTAAGGGGTTAAGCCAATTTATATGCGGTTCAGCACCATAAAATTTCCAATATTTTAGATTAATTGATTGTATGTGTGTAAAAAAAAGCAAGTATTTTGAAGTAACTTTTTATTTTAGGGAATCCCATTATAAATTTATTGATATGAGCAACACGAGTTGGTCTTATTCATGAATATGTGTCGACTTACTAAATTGAATCTAAAAGTTTCCTATTACTTTTTCTTTACTTAACACAGCCCTCACACTTATGCGTCATCACTTTCGGGCATGTGACAGATTGCCACAGCCCAGTTCCGGTTCCAGTTTCAACCCCATCCTTATACCCGAGATTGATGCAACTAAGAACAAACCCGCATCGTAAAAAGCGTAGCGAACGTGGCGAACAGCGCTTAAATGACAAGCCACTTTCTGAGGGGGCGGTTCGCAATGTTGCAGTCAGGCAGGATACGGCCAGCTTGTTGGACAAGTGGCGGCCTTGTTTTGTAGTATTTTTTTTGTGAAAGATTTTATGGTGCAGAAAATTGAATGATTGATCGCCAAAATAGGCGCAACTAATTAATTTATGTGTGAGTGTGACAATGGGGCGGTTGAAGTGGGCGTGGCTGCATCTTTGCCGTCAGACTGGTAGCCACCTGCAAACAGAAGGGAAGGAGAGGGAAAACGGGGACTCAACACACGTGTTGCAGTAACCGGAGTCGCACCATTATTTTTGGATTTTTTTGTTGTTGCGCATTTCATTTGCATAATTTGCAACTTAATTTTAATGACTTCATCGGGGATCTGGAGCTGTGGCTTTGCCAGTGCGCGGGTTACACACGTGTGCGACAGTTTTTTGAGCTTTGCGCCAGAGCAGCAACCGCAATTCCACTTTTTGCGGTTCACTTCATTTTTGTCATTAAGTTTCGTTGCCGAAAACCTGGTTGGGCGGGGCCCACACCCGCCGCATAAAGCATCGAAGTTGGCTTTACTTTAGCTTGTAGTTTTGCCAGCTCCGGCCTGCTTTCATCTGGGTTTTTGGTTTTGGGCGCAAGCCAACTAATTTATTCATGACATCATCATTAAGATGTCGAGGCGCCTGTAAACCTTTTGCTTTGATCCTGTCGTTGCTCACCTTTTGCCCCTCCGGATGGCGACACTGACAAAGCTTTTCGAGTTTCCGTTTGCTCTTATTTATGTTTATTTTGCGTTGAGGCAAGGCAACTGCTTTGTTTATGTTGCTGTCTTTTGAGAGGCTCGACGAGGCGGCTAAAGCTGGGGTTGATTCCTCTAACTCCTATGAATTTTAATGAGTGTATTAACATTTCGCAACGTGTAGGGTTGTCTTATATGTGAGTTGTATTTTGTGTCTTTGAAGCTGAGGATGCCAACTTGATGATGCAGCGTGTGAGCAGTGAAACCTGTCCTGATGGGGAATAGGTGGAGTTTTTTAAAAATAAACTACTTTTTATAATACTCAAGAATTTGGTTTGTTGTTTATATTTCAGCCAGCATCTGATTTAAGCTTTAAGTAAAGGTTAAAAACAAACCATTTTTATACCTGTATCCATTAAAAATGTGTAAAGGGGAAGTATGTAACAGCTAGAAGATAGCATCTCCGACCCTCTGAAGTATATATATTCTTGATCAGAGTTAACTGCCGATTTGATTAAACCACGTCCGTCCGTCTGTCGGTATGAACGCGTCGATATCAGAGACTATACAGTGCTCCACAAAATTTTGATAAAAACACTGCCTGGGTTTGATCAATTTGGCTAAAGTTTCTTGTAATGGACTCTTGAAGTTTTCAGATTATTTGAAAAATTGTTTTGTTTTCAAGTCTCATAAAATAATTGGAATTTTACTTTACTTTCTTTGGCATTTTTGTAGCTCATAACCAGAAACAAACTGGACCTGTTAAAAAAGTAACGTTTTGATGCTCGAAATCACAAAAATTTAGAAAATTTCTAGCTTTTTCATTGTTTTTTGGAACGACGGATAGACGAACATGGCTATAACGACTCGGCTGTTGATGCTGATCAAGAATATATATACTTTATAAGGTCGGAAAACATTCCATCTTGCTGTTTTATACTTTTGCACAAGCTAAGTATATTCTATGTACCTTTGGTATAGAGTATACAAACCGTCTGCCTATTTCAGTTAAATTTTGTATATTTCAATTTTTATCGAAGCAACAAAAAATGGTCTCCAAAGGTAGAAACTACTCTTAAGTTCGTATTTAAAGTGGAACTTGAAATTTGGTGTGTAATTTTAAGTACTTCCTTAAGATTAGTTCAAAAGTGTTTAAGATCTTAACTCAGAAAAAACAAAATAGAAAAAAGACTCACCTCCGAAAAATCTACATTATTGACTGTAATTTTTGTTGCTGGATTATACACTAGTCCAATTGCTTGGAAGATGTTATGAATCCTATCTTTGTGACTCGGGAACCGTTTGTGAAATTTGCCAATATCCAAGATAATGATCTTTTTACCGCCCAAAATAATGCAATTCGGTATTAAAAGAGTGTTCTTTCCACGGTCTTCCACCGAAATTATAAGCAATTTCTCGCACTCTCACTCCAATCCACCAATAATCCACTGACTCTGCACAACCCGACATACACACCGTTTGAATCCGACTATTTCGTCAATTATGTGAAGAAAGTGACAAGTTTTTATTTTATGTGAATCTTTAATAAACATTTTTTAGACTTTGTTGGTTTAGTCACACTATTACATGTGCTTTATACAACAATTGCTTACGTTTCCCGCCAATTTTGAGATTTGCGCAAGTGGTCTTCGATCCAAATTTTGATAGGCCGTTTTTATCATTAAGAAATTATTTTTAAGGAAAAAGCTCTGTGTGCGTTTGTTGTGCAGTCTTTATTTTGATGTAAATCCGCAGCATACTTGTTTGAGTTTAGTTTTTATGCGTCTATAGGTACTGTTATGAGTTTGTCAGTTAGTCTTATTTTTTGGGGAAAATGTCAGCGAATGGAACACCTTCATATATCGCTAGCATTTTTGACAGTGTGTATAGCGAAGATAAATTCCATATTTGTGCTGATGATGAAAGCGATTTCTATCTATCTGAAGTACATTTAAATACCATAGATGACGAGGACATCGAGAAGATCGAGCTGAACACCCTAGTATTTTAAGAAAAAGTCCAACTACGCTGGAGCTCTTCCCAAAGGCTCTGCTCCCCGATTCAACAAAGCCACCAAAAAAATATGTTCAAATTTGCTGTAGGGCAATACAATAGCTATAGGTATATATCAGAGATCTGCACGAGTACACTGCCACAACAAGTGTACCGCATTCGTACTTGATATTTTTCACACTCGAGTGTCTCCAACTACTGCAAAATATGTACCAAGTGTTCAAAATACTCACGGCTTATGTGCGCTTCGGCTATGAGTGCCAAAAACACCTGCTGTCGCTCGTGCAGCTAAAATTTTTACTGGTATAAATAGAGAGCGAGTGTTCATGGCATGCGTTGGTCCTCAATACAAAAACAACCGCTTTGACAGACACACACTCAGACACCCAGTCACAAATATACCAATAACAGAAAGAGTAAGTGTTTGACTCGACTGAAAAGTTATGAGTGTCAGTCACACTGCATACGCATTTGAAGCGGGTATTGATGCAGTCAAAAAAACAGGCACTCTTGCAGATCTCTGGTATATATCCCATATATGACTGCTAGCATAGTCGGCAGATAAAAATTTCAGTGAGACAAAAACGCAGGCAGGTTAGAATGTGCTAACATTTACTGGACTTGAGAGTGAGCAAAGCTTGGCTTTTGTACAAACGTTTAAATATTTTCACAAGGCAAAATGGGAAGACCGAAAAAATGCGATACCAAGGAGCTGGACTGGTAAAAAGACGGTTCATATACAGATGCTAGCATGCTATGCAACAAGGACTTGGCTAATATTTCTGGAAATATATGAGGAAGGCAGCGTAACGGAACCGTCAAGAAATCAAACATAAAGACTAAGCTGAAGTTATCGCGTAGGGAAAATTAAACAACACCATATTTGAATAAACACATTATACTTAAAAGGCATTTATTTTGTTTTTTGGCTGCTTGCATTTTAACTAGTGTTAGTTCTTTTTGTCCGTTTTAAGGAATTTAAAGCAGGGTTTGTCAAGAAGAGCGACTGCAAACAAAAAGCGACGCAAGACAATTCCGACCTGCAGGCCAGCGACTGAACGCTTTTTGCGCTCTTGGCGCAAACTTCGGCATGCGGTCGACTCATGTCGGTGTGAAAAGCAGATGCGGTCCCTGCGGGGTATTGGATATTGTCCAAAACTTGTCTAAAACAAGACACGCACAACACCACAAAGGAGGCTTAAATGACCTAGAGCCTGCTTAAAAAGTTCTATGATTTTCAATCAAAAGGTCACTAAAACAATCACTTTGTGATAAAATGCGTGGGCACGACGCAGTTGTTAGAAACTAAACCTAAAATAGTTTCATTAAAAACAACATCCCCGTTTGATTGCTTTGGGCAATTCAAACAATTGGCGCCTGTGTTAGTTAAATGCGGGGAAAGAATTTCCCCCACTAGCAGCAGAAGGGCCGATACACGGGATACTCACACACTCACAAAGGCCTTTGTGTTTTTGGCGTTTATTGCTGATGACGAATTTTGCTACAAGCCTGCCTTTGGGATTCCCAAGCAGTTATAGCAATTCTGTCATGAGGTGACTTCTGCCAACACACTAAGGACAGGCAGAGACAGCTGATGATTAAATTGGTTTTCATGAAATAGCGTTATACTGTCAACCAGCCTCCTTTGTGGTGTTGAGCGTGTCTTGTTTTAGACAAGTTTTGGACAATATCCAAAACTTAAATGACCTAGAGCCTGCTTAAAAAGTTCTATGATTTGCAAAAATTTATAGGTAATTTAGATGACACATGTGAGGCATATAACGATTTTTATTGGGAGCTGACATTTTATCCCAAAAAAAAAATATTCTATGAGATGCGGTATCTATATATGTATTGCCTTTGGTTTTATGAAACCGGAATAAAATGATTAAGATTTATCTCAGAACTTCGTTTTTATACCCTTGGAGAGGGTATATTAAAATTGTCCGGATGTTTGTAACGCATAGAAGGAAGCATCTCCGACCACATAAAGTATATATATTCTTGATCTGCATGACGAGATGAGTTGATATAGCCATGTGGCTTACAACCGCCACAAACTTTCGAAATGTCAAAAAATCACTATTTATACCCGTTACTAGTAGAGTAAAAAAGGTATACTAAAGTCGTGCAAATGTATGTAACAGGCATAAGGAATAATTTCCGACCATATAAAGTATATATATTCTTGATCAGGATCAACAGCCGAGTCGATATAGACATGTCCGTCTGTCCGTCTGTCTATTTGAACACCTCGATCTCAGAGATGGTAAGAGATAGAGGTTTGACATGTATGGGACATATGCTTCTTTTATCTGCACGCAGATCAAGTTTATTTCAAATTTTGGACACGCCCCTATGGCCCCCCCAATTCGGAAAAAACGTTATATCTCTTACAGTTTTAAAGATAGACGATTCGTAGAGATAGTTAGTAATTAGCAAAGTGAATAAATTTGCCGAAGAAATGATAAGGATCGGATGATCGGTTCTCAAGTTATGAGCAAAAATGTGAAAAAATAGCCGAGTTTAAAAAGTGTTGCATACTTTTCAGATGTTCACCCTAAGGAACGCAGGAACACTGTTAAACATGTTTTTCATGAGTAACGGGTATATCGAAGTCGGTTGGAGCCGACTTTAACTTGCGCTCTCGTTTTCAATATGAAATGAAACAATCCCAAAATTGATTTTTAAAACTAATGATGAGCAAAGTTACATGCTAAAATATAAAATTTACAGAACGATATAATACTGATTTTTGGCTATGTTATGTTCGAAAAACAAAACTATGATAACAACCCCCATCTTTTTCTATAATTTTCGCTTTAAGCAGATCTGGTGCATTTCTGCAACATTTTCTTTTAAAAGTTTATAAAATGAAAACTAACCAAAACGAAAAAGAAGTACATATATATTTTACTTTCAATTTTCAAAAAAACCGCATCAGCATCGGAGTCGGTGCCACATAATGGGTTATATTTGCGCTTGCTATTTTGGTTTTATCGACTTCAACGATTTTTCCATGGGCTCCAAGTATCGCACAACTTTCACGAATAGACCAAAATTTTCCCCTTGCAAAGGGAATTATAATTTTGCCCAGAAGTTTGCAACGCATAGAAATAATCATTTCCGACCCTATAAACTATATATGTTCTTGATCAGGGCGACGAGCTGAGTCGATTGAGCTTTGACTGTCCGTCTGTCTGTTCGTCTGTCTGTTTCTACGCAAACTAGTCTCTCAGTTTTAAAGCTATCGAGCTGAAACTTTGCACAGAGTCTTCTTTTTACTGCGCACTGCTAATATGTCGGACCCGACCGGATCGGATGACTATATCTTATACCTGCCATAGGAACTATCGGTCGAAATGTGGGTCTTTGTGAGAAATATTTTTTGTTTTTAATGTAAACGCATTTTGCTTCAGCAATTATTAGTTTTAAACGCTTCTACACAGATTTGGAAGTTTTGGTCAAAATCGGATGACTATATCTTATACCTGCCATAGAAACTATCGGTCGAAAAGTGGGTCTTTGTGAGAAAAACTTTTTTGTTTTTAGTGTTAACGTCCCTCACTTCAGCAATTATTCATATTAAACACTTTTACACAGATTCGGAAGTATTGGTCAAAATCGGATGACTATATCTATAACTATTGGAACTATCGGTTCGAAAGTGGGTCTTTGTGAGAAAAACTATTTTGTTTTTAATGTTAACGTCCCTCACTTCAGCAATTATTCATATTAAACACTTTTACACAGTTTCGGAAGTATTGGTCACAATCTAATGAATATATCTATAACTATCGGAACTATAGGTCGAAAAGTAGTTTTTATTTAGAAAAACTATTTGTTTTAATGCTGACGTTCGTAAACTCTGATATATTAAAACATTTGCAAGGGTTTAACAACTTCGGCAGAGACGAAGTTAGCTTGGCCTTCTCGTTTTTCCCATTTTTTTCACACTTGAATAGAATAAAAATTTGCACAAAGTAAAATTACATTTCGTGCACCCCACTTTAGTCAGAAACATTAAATGACAAATTAAGGATCTATTAAATTTTAATTAAATGTGTCATATTTCCCAAATCACATTTATATTATTTAAGTAAAAAATTCAAAATTCAAAAGTAAAATTTAGAAAAAAATTAAACCACGATGAAAACGCGAGTTTTTTCTTCATTACTCGCGGTCCATCAAACGGAAGTTTTATTTTAGAAATTTCTTAGGTGCCTATAAAAGAAAATTACCTTATTTGAGTACAAACTTGAGACTTGGTGTGTAGGTTGGAGTTCAGCAGTTATCTATTTGAACCAAATTGAACCGGTTCAATAGTAGTTCAGGGCAATATATCACAAATTGATTAAGTGATATACTTTACATTTGGAGCGTAGTTTGGTAATGTGGTGCTAGATATTAATCCCCGTCAAGACCAATTTCCAACAAGTTAAAGTCGGTTGAAAAGTGCTTTTCACGAATATGGAACTATGTATAATAGAAGAGATATGTATAAGAATGAAGAACTGTTTGGTATGTGTTCCTTGAGTAACCGGTACAGCGAAGTTGAACAGAACCAAGTTGAAAACAGATTAATTTTACATTTGTCTAGTTGTTGGTGGAGCCATAAAAAACCACTTCGTGTTTTTCGCTAGATTAGTTGGTAAAACGATCCATTAATGTTTTTCATCCATGGAATTCATCCATGGCAAATCGGCTTTTTCTCAAATGCGACTTGTCATGGCCAAATACATTAGTTAAGCCCAATGACAGGACGCGAATCGACGACCATGAGACGGAGAACGATTAATGCTTGGCAAGCCATGTGCTACTACTCGCCAGCTCCAGCTGCAGCAGCACTTGCCACAAATGTATGCATGTTTGTATGTGCAACGTAATTTCCATGTGGGTAACCAGCAATTTCTGGCATGTAACATTTTTCAACATCAACAACTCCAACAATATGGCGGCGCTTCCCAGCCAAATGCAACAGCCAGGCAGGCAGCTCGGGATCTCTGGAGCAGCCAAGCGCAAACACTACAAGAAAAATTGTAAGTGAAGCGAATAAAATATTATTTTCTAATGCTCGAAGACACAAACAAAAGCCAGTGAGTGAGTGAGTAAGTGTGGCACAGAGGCAGGCAAAATGGATGAGAACTGCAAAAGGGAAAAGAAATCAAGAAAAATTGTTTAGTGCCTCGGAGATGAATGCTGCCGCTTCTGCTACTTGGGCTTAATCCATCTTAGTCTAGTCAGAGAGACGAGAGCCAGGACGACAAGGACTTTGAAACGCTGCCAAGCAGCCGAGCAGCGAAATGTAAACAAAAAAGCGAAATTATTGTTCGTCGCTTTGTTTAAAGCGTCTTGCTGTGTGCTTGTGTGTGTCCATGTGAAAGAGCCTTAAGTTATGCTACCATTTTTTCCTTTCATTTCGTTTTCTTCTATTTGAAGCAATATTTTTTGTAATAATGTTGCCTTGCAGCAAACGCGGCAAAATGAAATGAATTGTGAAAAATGTGCTCGGGCCTGATGGTTGGCGGGGCTGGTTGGGGTTGGGTGGTCGCTTGGCGGGTTCGGGGGCTCTTTCGAACTCAATTACATAAGCGCAGCGTGCACACAGTTTGGCAGTTTGTAATTTTCAGCAAGTGGCAAGTCAGCTTTGGGTGTTCGGGTCTGGTCCAAAAATCACGTAAAATGTCAAATTGCTAAACGTCAAGAAAACGGCGCTCGTTTGTTTTGTCATTCTTGCCTTATCTACTATTTTAACGGGCAAATATTTTTTTTGTCTGCCTCCCCCCTGGCACGGCCACCATCTCATCCCTTGCCACCCTCTCAGCATTCAAAGCACACAGCAAAAATGCCAACAATTCAAAGTTGAGTTTTCTTTGGAATTTGTTGGCGTTCGCTCTGTTTTTTTATTTTTATTTTTATTCTTTCTTCTTCCCTTATATTTTTTTTGACATCTCTGCTGGGGAGGCAACATGCGCGCGCCACAATGACAATTGCTTCTGTGTGCGTGCGGGGGGAGGGGGAGGACTGGCACTGCCACAGTTAACATGTAACTTCAACGTCAACTCAAACTGATGTTGTCACGGTCGCCATTTTGTTTTTGGCTGCGAACTTTTTTCATGGCTTCATGGCTGCGTCTTGTCTCCGGCTCTCTGGCCCCGTTCCTCGTGTATGTGTGTTGTGCTACGCATTCCGTTGGTATTTTACCATTAATACTTGTCTACTTAACGGTAAATTACAGACATTAAACGCACGCACACACACACACACTTATACTCTGTGCGACTGTGTGGTACAGTGTGTTGTGTGCTTATTTGTTGTCAGTACGCGTCAAACATTTGAAAACATTTATTTTTGCCCCGTACACAGTGCTCCACTCTCCACACGCCGTCATACTCCGCCCTCGAACTCGTAAAGCTTCTGCCAACTGACAGCTCGTCGCCGTTTGCCAGTTTATTTTTTGCCATTCCATTCCTGCAATTCGGTTTCAGTTGCCGCTCCGTCAATGGGGAATTGTTTTTAGTGACGATGGCACTGCCAATGGGCATGTGGCCAGTGATAAATGAAGGCCAAAACTGTTGTCGAAGCCCACTATTTGTCAACGTTCAGACGAACCTGGTCAAGTCGCATTTAGGTACAATTATGTCCCCTGCAAAGGATGCAAGCTTATGGGATGTAGCAAAATGTAGATTGTTTCAGAGCGTTTAAAGTGGGTTTATCTTATTATCAATCGCCTAAAAGTAGAAGACACTTTGCTAAAATCAGCTTCTTAATTAGGTTGTATTAGTACGTTGTTCACTTGCAGGCAGGTCAATCGAATTATCACAGAATTCTGTAAGAAACATCTTAAACCAAGTACGAGAGGATTAACTTGAGTAGGGAATTTTCAATCCTGGAATTCTTGTCTTGATCGCGAGGACAGCTCGGTTGAGTTTTTCTTTCCCTTCAGAGAAAAAACCAAGCCGCTCCTGCTTGATATCAAGCAGTTTTGAGGTCAAAAGTACGGTAAGACGGAATATTCTTGGATCCAAGCCGAAAATACTGAATTTAAGCATTAACGTTTAAAAGTGAAATTCTTTGTTTTAAATTAATTCGGCTTCATATCAAGCAAAGATCTTATTTGTTACATGAACTCTAGAATAAATCTGCTTGAAAGTTAGTATAAAAGTCTCGATTTCAAGAATAGATCTTCTTGAACTTAAGTAAAACATCCTCATATTAAATGTATTTTTATTATAACTGAAAATACTAAGGATTTAACTTATTTAATAGATTATCATAAATATATCCGTCGTTGATGTCGACAGCCAGGTTGTCACTTTAGAGATCTTTGAAGATGCCGATCCAACCGATGGCATGCATACTGTCATGTGTTCGATTCCTTAATGAAAACAATAAAATAATAAACTTAAATTTTAACAATCAAAACATAAATAACAATAATTAGATATTTATCAAAATATACTTTTTCGCTTACCTTAGACAACACGAGAGCGCAAGTTAAAGTCGGCTCTAACCGACTTCGATATACCCGTTACTCATGAAAAACATGTTTAACACTGTTCCTGCATTCCTTATAATGAACATCTGAAAAGTATGCAACACTTTTTTAACTCGGCTATTTTTAACATTTTTGCTCATAACTTGAGAACCGCTCATCCGATCTCTATCATTTCTTCGGCGAATCGATTCATTTTGCAAATTACTAACTATCTCTAGAAGGTAGGAATCGTCTACTGTTGGAGATATAACGTTTTTTTCAAATTGCGGGGGCGGGAGGGGGCGTGGCCAAAATTTGAAACAAACTTGATCAGCGTGCAGATAAAAGAAGCATTTGTCCCATACATGTCAAACCTCTATCTCTTCCCATCTCTGAGATCTAGGTGTTCATACAGACAGACGGACAGACGGACGGACGGACAGACGGACATGTCTAAATCGACTCGGCTGTTGATGCTGATCAAGAATATATATACTTTATATGGTCGGAAATGATTCCTTCTGCCTGTTATATACATGTGCACGACTTTAGTATACCCTTTTTACTCTACGAGTAACGGGTATAAAAAGTCTTAATTACCGCTATTAAACTGATTTGTGAAGGTCCTATTTCTTTTCAAATTAATACATATCGTTCACCAACATTCTAACTACACTGAGCACATATAACATCCCACATCCAAGCCAATCGTGCTTGATTCAAGCAGTTTTGGAATACTCTTGTATGCAAGCGGAAAATACTAAAATCAAGCATGAATTTTTGAGAGTGTAATTCATGGTTTTAAATTAAATCGGGTTTATATCAAGCAAAGATCATTTTGGTTGTAGGATTGAAAAGTCTCCAATTCAAGAATAATTAAACTTGAAACTAAGTGTGAATTGTATCGATTTCAAGCATAAATCTGCTTGAGAGTTAGTATTGTCATAATCATAGTTTTGAAATTATGTGCGGTCATTTGTGGTCTTGAAATGCATTTTCTCAAGTATTTAGCAGTTTTATTAACATGGACCATGGAGATCCTCTATCTGTGAATTGCGCTTATGCATTGATCCTTGCATGATTTTCCACTTGGTTTGTTTGACAATTTTACAATTTTCAAAGCACTTTTCGCGAATAACCAATCTTTTAATCGAAGAAAAATATCAAAAAGGACCTAAAATTGTCAGATTGTCAAACAAGCTCTACTCAAAACCATTTTTGACTATACTGAGATCAATTTCCTCTCTCAGTTTCGAACATGCTCACGGTTACTATTTACAGTGGAATTCCGTAGTTTCTTCAATTTCAATCTTTACAGGATTATTTGCTATTTAAGTAGGATTCGTACTTCAAATAGGCTTTTCTGGTTTGATACACAAATTTTTTTCCTTTCGTAATCAAGCACGAGTCGTATTTGAAATTTCAATTGGAAAATGAGCTTGATCTTTTTTTCTGTTAATACCCAAAATTGGGTTTATAAGAATTTTTTGTTTTCCAACCATAATTCATGGAGTATCATTTTGAATTTTGACTCGCTAAAAAGTAGACTACAATTTCTGGATGGGAAAATTAATCAAAATTCTAAAGATCAAAAAGATAAACAAGCTGATTTGATCCTCAAAAGTAGACAACAGGACTTCAAATGTTCAATTAGGATCCTCACTTTCAGTTAAAAAATGTTTTTAATATCACAGAAATGTGATCATGCTAGATCACTTAACAAACTGAACGATGCAAATAAGTCGTAAATAAATTTTATCCAATGGTTATGAGGCTATAATTACGATTTCCTGAGGAAAACATGACATAACATCAAACCCAAAAAAATTAACATGCAAATGTATGTACGTATGTGCTGAAGTTGTTGTATGTAAATGTATAACTTGATACCGGAAACGGAAGTGTGAAGCATATTGTACATACTCGTACACTACAACCGCATTTAGACAAACAGACGCACACACACACACACTCATCCGTCGACTGGCAGACAAACAGCCAAAAAATGTACACGACTTGTTTAGTTTGGAAAAAGTTGTGTCCTGTCCCTAATCCTTGCTCCTATCTCACTGGCACAGCCGCTTGTTTTGTTTGCCCGCCCATTTTCGAAGACTTTTGACTTTCTTTTACAACAATTTAGCTTTGTGTGCGTGCGTTCATGTGGTTGCTGACACAAACCGAAATTTAAACAAAAGAAAAGCCGGCAACCATTGAGTGCTGCGCATGAGATGAGACAAACCAGCCTCAGAGTCGAGGCTGTTGGCTAACGGAAACCGCACTCACACACTCGCTCACACAAACTCACACACAGAAACACAGACTATCGCTTGGATGCTAAGTGACTCTTGGTTTTTGTTGTACTGGCTCTGGTCCTGGGCTGATGCTGTTGCCTTTGAAGCAACGGCACAAAAACTGAAGTATATTGTTAACAGGATATATAATACACAAAATAAAGTTTTCAGCCAAAGTTACACAAAAGTATTTTACAAGTTCTGCTCGCCTTCTGATGGAGACAGAGGCGGAGACGGAGACGGCGCCTGCATCACCTTTCACTCGCTTTGTGTGTTTGATTTTTGGTATTGTTTTACTTTTGTTGATTTTACGGCATCAGCGGATGAAGAGAGCAGAAAAAGAATTAAATAGAAAGAAATTGCCGCTGCTGCTGTCTTTTCTCCTCCCAGGCTTTTGGGCTTTTAAACATATTTCTGGTTGTTAGTTTAAGGAATTTTCAAATTAGGCTGCGAGCATACGAGCTTGTTAAATGTGTTCTTTGATTATTCCTTAATAAATATTCTTTTGAAAAAGCACTTGGATAATCGTAATTTAAGAGTAAAATTAAAGAGTAAAAATTGTTCAGTATACAGCAAGTAGAAGAACGAGAAGTTCTCTTACTCTTGCAAGTGCATACTTTACCGGTAGTTTCTTAAGGGGGTTTATTTTAGTTATGTTAATTAAACTGTTTAACCAACCAATGTTTCCCAAAAATTTGTGGGAATCAGATAATATGGAGATCGCTATAATGGTGCAAAATTTAATTAACAAAATTAAATAAATTAATTATGAAAATAAATCAGAAGAAAGATTTGAAGAAACCATTTCTTAAGACTAATAAAAGAATTTTTTCTCGAGATCGTTTGTACTCATATTATTTATACTACTTAAAATTATCTAGCAGTTTTTAGACACACACAAAAAATCTGGTGGGTAAAATTGACTACGCTGATAGTAACTTTTTTCAAAATATTTTTATGCATGCGTTTTTGTTGTTGTTTGGTTACTGTACTAACAGTAAAATGTACAGAAGAGACTTGTAAGGTTTACGTATTATCTAGCACTAGTCTTGTTGTTGCATTTAACAACTGTACGCGGAGTAAATTTAACTACAAATATTTTTTCAAATATTTTGTTGTTTTAATAAGTTACTGTAAACTACAGTAACTTTGCCATAGAAATAGTAACTCTGACGTGATTTTTTAACTCATACTTTGTTGTTGTTGCAACTAACTGTACCCACAATTAAATCTAACCGCACATATAGAATAACTATTTGAATGCATTTGCTGCACTGATTAACTGTGGCCGTCGGTACATATAACCGGGAAAATTGTTGATTTGATTTTATTTGATTTTAACATCCTAGTGTTACAAGTATAAAACTTAAAGTTTATAACACTAGTCACAACAGTAGTTGATGCAATGAATCATTCGGAATTGAAATTAATATTAAGTGAATAAAAACTATAAACTATAAATTATTATTAATTAAAATTAAAATTATATAAAAAAGAAGAGAGAAAAAATAATAAAAAAAAAATATTTAGAAAATTTTAAGTTGAGTTATGTATGTAATCTTAACCTATTATTATTTTATTTTGGTGTTACATAGTTATATTATTCGTTTACTATAGTGTGTGTTGAGCTTAGTTCGGAAAATAGGTGCGCTACTAATTGATTTTAGTTCATGTGGCAAGTTATTCCACAGGCGAACAGCGTATACAAAGAGGTGCTTTTCTGACCCTGATAGTTTATATTTTTGGCAAACAACATTGTTGGTCCTTTTAGATGCTGAGAGGTTCAATTTTTCGTACAAATAGGCTGGTTCCTTAGTGTTTATAATTTTCTGAAGTAATATTAATGCTCTTAAACTTGTAAAATCATTAAGGCTTAAATTGTATATTTTAAAGGAATGGTTAGAGATACTGTCAGTTCGTCTTTTTTTATAAATATACCTAGCAATGTTATTAAATACTACCTTCAGTTTTTGTTTACTTGCGGCATCACTCTGCCCAAATAGCTCGACTCCATAGAATAGGGACGGTGTCAAGTATGTTTTAGCTATTAGAAGTCGGAGGTTTTCAGGTACAAAGTTTTGGGTCAAGTAAAGTTGTCGCAGAAGGCCGTAAGTCTTACCAACTGCCTTGTTAATAGGGTCAGTCCACGTCAAGTTCTGGTTAAATATAATTCCTAAATTATTTGCCTTTTCGACATACACTATCTCATTATCATCAATATATAGTTTTTCCAGAGTCCTAATATCAATTGCTTTTTTATAGACTACGAGGCATTTTGACTTTAAGGGATTTAATCCGAGTCCATTTTTACTGGCCCATTCTGCAATTGATTTTAGTTCGGAGTTTGTAACATTTACACATTCATTAATTTTACATAACGGTCGACTAATATACAATTGGACATCGTCAGCATACATATGGACATCACACTTTGTCAAAGTACTTGGAAGATCATTCACATACACAGAAAACAATAATGGACCTTAAATTGAACCTTGAGGGACACCACGCGTAATTGATAAAAATGACGACACACTGAAAGAGGATACGACAGCCTGACGTCTGTTGGTTAAGTATGATCTCATTAATTTTGATGCTGTTCTTGAGAAACAAAACATATTGCTCAATTTAGAACACAGTATATCATGATTGACTGTGTCGAATGCTTTGCTGTAATCAAGCAGCGTCAGATATGTTACCTGCCCATCGACTAGCATATTTCGAATGTCTTCAGACACTTTCAGAAGCCTGATTAATGTTTGTTTAAGAAATTGTGTGACGTCAGATAATTACACTGTGATAGTTTTAAAAAAAAAAAAAAAAAAAAAACACAAGACCAAACTCGACGGTTTCCCCCTATTTCGGGTCCTACGAATCGAACTGCATCATTATTTTTTTGAGTTACAATCATGGTTTCATACAAAATTTTATGTTGAAGTTTTTCATTGTATGGCAGCTACAAGAAGTAGTTATCCGATCCGATCGGTTCCGACATATTAGCAGCGCGCAGGGAAAAGAAGACTCTGTGCAAAATTTCAGCTCGATTGCTTCATTTTGTTGACATTCGTATTAATCTCTTAAAGTTTGCGTAAAGATAGTCAGTCTTGTACCTTTTCCATTTTTTGTATGCTTGATCACGTGATACAATGGCTCGTTTAATTTCATCACAGAACCAGGGGTTTCCCCTTGGCTTAATTATTTTACTTTTTAATGGTACAAACGTATTATATAGGTGGGTGATGTTAAGCTGAAGGTGCTAAACTTGCGCGTCCACAGTGGGTAGACTAAATAGACTGTCCCAGTCACATTTATGTTGTTCGATATTTAATAGGTTATAGTCAATGTTTTTGAAGTCTCTATAGTTAATGGAGTAGTCAGTATAGTCAAGAGAAATATTATAGGTCATTTTTGTTCGATCGAACACACAAACAAGTGTCGCATCAAAAAGTTCTAGTTCAACCGTTTCTGTTTGATTGAAAATATTTGTTGCGTGAATAAAGGGCATAGCAGAATAATCATACAAAAACTGCCCCCACTCCGATCAGCACCAAAATTTAATATGTTGTTACCATCAATGAGAAACTCACTCTACTAAACTTTTAGTCTTCTAGTCGCTATTGGAGTAGAGTTATGAGGACGGAAAGATAAATCAAAAAAGTCGCTTATCTTAAGAACCGCATTAGAAACGTTCGATGCCATTGCGGATGGAATTGAGTTGAGTTGAGTCTAGAGTTTTGTGACATGAATAAATGTGAGTACGAATTTTTGTGCATGACGCAATCAAGAAAAAAGTGATTTTTGCAGTTCTCTGGTGTGTACCACAATGAGATCCAGACAAAATCACCGAAGATATAGCAATATAAGTGCGCCTGCCCATTTATTAAAATAAATTTTAAAGTAAAAGTATTTCCAAGCTATAGGATCCACATTACTTGGGACAGGGTATTTTGCTGTCGGGGCACTCGACCGCAACACTCTTACTTCTTTTTTAATTGATAAGCGGAAATGTTCGTATTTGTAAAAGTTTTCTTAATTTTAAGATTTCTTTTAAAAGAAAATCCTTTATTATCCGACACTGTCCGGTTAAATTAAAATAAAATTTCATTATAAAAGTCAAATTGAAAAAATCAATTTGAAATATTGCTGAAAAATTTCAATTTTAAAAGCATTTTTCAATAAATTCCAAGTCCCGGTTTTTATACCCTTGGAGAGGGTATATTGAAATCGTTCGGATGCTTGTAACGCGTAGAAGAAAGCATCTCCGACCACATAAAGTATATATATTCTTGATCAGCATGACGAGCTGAGTTGATATAGCCATGTCCGTCTGTCTGTCCGTCTGTCCGTCCGTCCGTCTGTCCGTCTGTTTCTATGCTATCTCCTCCGTCAGTTTTAAAGCAATCGTAACCAAACTTTGCTCGAAGTCTTTTGGTACAAATACGCTGCACATTTGTCGGAACCGGCCGGATCGGAACACTATAGCATATAGCTGCCATAGGAACGATCGGTTGAAAAAGTAGTTTTAGTGAGAAAACTTTTTGGTTTGCAATGCTGTCCCTCCCAAACCACGGATTTGTAAGTTTTCAATGATTTTACATAATTTCACCAAGATTTATGAAAATCGGACAACTATATAGTATAGCTGCCATACAAAGAATAGGTTTGTAAACAAGTTTTAGTTAGAAAAACTTTTTTGTTTTCAATGCTATCGCTCCCAAACCTATTACTGACCAATATTATATGCTATCACACAATTCTGCCAAGTTGGATTAAAGTCGGACGACTATAGCACATATCTGGAAATGGGAACGATCGGTCGAAAAGTAGTTTTAGTGAGAAAAACTTTTTTGTTTTCAAAAATGTCTCAAAATTGAATGAATATATCGTATAGTTGCCATATAAACAACTGGCAGGCATGTATCATGCTCCAAGGGTATATAAACTTCGGTCGAGCCGAAATTAGCTTCCCACCATTTTTTATTCTTTTATTATAATATAGTTTCCCATTTTTCTTTAAAGCGCACTTTATGGACAAAGTTTTTCTGCATCTAATTGTAAGGTCAATAAACGATTCAGTGGACTGAACTTTAATCAGCGCGCAAGTCTTACAAAAAAAACTCTTTTAGAATCTTTTGAAATCTGCATAACAAACTTTGCACAATCCAGAATGAAGAATCGTCTGCATCTGTTTTGTGCCTTTTTCTTTTGCTCAAGCTTCCTCCGCCTCGGTTGGGTTGAATCATTTGAGATGAGACAAGACGCTCTCTGGCTGTGGGCTGGGCTCCGGGCTTCGCATAAACAAAGGAACTCTGTGTGCAGCTTTTGCTGTCTTTAACTTTGACTTTATTGTGACAGTTAAAAGCGAAAATAATAGCAGTTAAAATCCCATAAAATGCGTCTTAATCATAAAAATGCGATTATAAAAATGGACGAGGCGAGGGAGAACTCTTTTTGCTCCGCTGCCTCATTTCTGCACTGTGGCTGTTTGTTGCCTTTTGGCTTTTATGAGCTGCGCTTATGGGAAAGTTCAGACGAACACTGGGATTTGGGGCTTACTTTATTGCAGTTTTTTGTCGCTGGTTGATGCCAGGCCCCGCTGCAGTGGTATGACATTTGTAATTGTTTATCATCCGGCGGTCTAACTTGGTCCCGACGCCCCTTGCCCCTTCGCTCAAGTGTGAGTGGGGGCAGTTTTTATTAATTGTCCGCGTTTGTGTTTCGCACCACAACCTTTGCAACTGTTGTGCCCTCCCGCCCTGAAAACGCAAATCCTATAAATTTTTTACTACTTATTTACGCTACTAAGGCACATTTAGCCCTGTCAAGCAATCGCATAGCCTTGCTCGTAAAAGACCCTTGCCCACAATCCGACACCCAAGCGCCGGCCGTTCGACGTTCTCGTTTCAGTTGTCACTGGCACGGGTCGGAGCGGGGTGGGCGCTTTTATTTTTGTGAAATTTCATCACGTTTTTATGTTGTGACCACGTGACGCCAAAGCCATGCCTCCAACTCCGGCAGACTTTGACTTCGACTAGTGGCCTGGTCGTTTTGCCGCTTGATCTACTTTGTTTTTTTTTTCGTACGACTTTCGGGCTGGGTTCTGGCGCACACCTGCTGGCTACCCAGCAGTTGCCTGGACACGTAGGAAATGGAATTGGAACAAAAGTCCGGTAGCGGCGCCAGCCTCCAGTTCAAGTCAAAGTGTCAGTGTGTAAGCTTGTAGCATTTTCTCAGATTCTGCCAGCCAACGGCTTTGCCGTGGGACGCTACTTGAGCTACATATTAAGTGTACTCGCCGTTGCCGCTATACAGGGTGCAGATGTTCTAGCAAATGTACATATATTAAAGCTTTGCGCTTTGTAAGAGGACCCAATCAAATAGATAATCGGCGAAATATTGACTCATACGTAATGGAGACACCGGTACTTGGTCGCAGCGTACCGCTTACTTGTCATTTCAAATCCTTTGATACAGAGCATAAAAATGTAGTTTAGTTGTAGTTTTTTTTTTTAGCAAAAACAAAAGCTCTATTATTTTCCCATGCAACTCATGGTAAATGGAATCAATTTTGGTTTTAAAATCTTCCAAATGATAATTATTAACATTGTTCTCAATGAATTTGCGAACTTAATCAAAGGACGGTGACTTTTTTGTCGAAAAAATTCGAAAATGGCAACTGAAGACGCATATATAGTCAAGCTTGGAGACCAAAAATATAAGATCCTCATGTACGCAGACGACATGGTAATCATGGCAGAAACCCCGGCAATGCTGCAAAGAATGACAAAAGCAACAAATAAGAACAGCCAAATGTGGAACCTCAGCATCAACGTAGAAAAGTCATTGGTAATGATTGTGCGGCAAGGGGGCGGGCGACATGCTTCAAATGAAAGTTGGAAATTAGCTGAAGATCCGTTTGAAGTAAATGTCTTTATTTAAAAACCTGAAAACAGTCCTAACGCCAAATATGAAGTTTGACACCCACCTCCAAGAAAAGGTTAAAGACACTCGAGGGCCATTGCTATGCAGCACAAGTCTGGGGAGGCCAGCAATACAAGGATGTAGAACAAAGCCTGATATTCTTTATCAAGAACAGAACATCAAGAACACCTAACTACTCCATCTATCTAGAAACTGGAACGCCGCCACTCTTTTTGAATACCCTGCGTCTTCACTTTAAATACATCAAAAAAGCTCTCAGAATTCCAGATAGTCGGTACCCAAAAGCGGTCGCAGCCTACTTATTGCAACATAAGGCACAATTATTTTAGAATTGGGTAGAGCTTGCGTCACGATACAACATGCAGATATCCTTAGATAACCAAAGTAAATGGACTGTTGAGCATGAAAATATACTGGCTCTTTCAGGCAATCCTATGTAAACGTAGCCCGACAAAGCCTCACAAGGATCACTTACAGCAGACTGGCATACGACTTAGGAACAAACAACTATTTTCAGGATAGCATGTCGATAGCGAAAATATTGCTTATTTTTAAAGCGGGAGCAGAAATGCTACATTTGAACTACCGCCCACACATTGAAAATGAAAGTGAGCAGTGTCCGCTTTGCAACACCACAGAAACAGAAGACACCGAACACATTGTAGCCAGTTTTCCAATCCAACGGGAGAACAGAATATTAAATTTCGGAAAATAAGATCTCGAAGAGGAAGAGTACCTGAACATTTTGAAAGAAATAAGTTGGGAGATACAAGGCAGTATACTCACGGATGCTTTAAAATATAGATCTAAAATATATAGGGCGAAAAATCGCGATATTTCCAAAATTCTTATTGAAGTTTAAATTAATAAAGAAGGCGTGTAAACTGGCTTATAAATAGGAGGTGTAGATCTAACGGTAGACCGACCACAAATTAGCAGAATTTTAAAATGAGTTTAGATTATACCGAAGATTTAATGGTTGGCAATTAAAGAGAGGTAAATAGGATGTGTCGGTGAATCGGTTTAAGAATATTGGAAATTTGCAAAAATCTCGTATATGAGCTCTGATTGAGATAAAGACGGGTGGGCAGTGTTGATCAAATGGACAAAAAAAATGCGATATTTAAATAGTTGTTGAGTTTAGATTATCATGATAACGGAAAAATGAACGGATGGCGAATATCGAAACGTCAAAATTCCAAAAAATTCGCTAGATAAATAAACTTGAAATAAACTTCACTTCTTTGTTTTGGGTTTAAAATTCTAAAGGGGCGTTGCAATGCACGCCGGGTACCTGCGAGTTTCTATTAATTTTAAACCTATCAAATTACTTTTAATAATTTAAACTCATTATAAAATTTTGTAAATTTCGCAATATTTGGGACAGCCTATCAAATTCTCATAATAATTTTAGGAATAGGAAAATTTTGCAAATTCGGCATTTTATTCATTGTTTAATTGATTTTTTCGTTGTTTATAGTATGAAAGTATCGGACTTTGAGCAATTGGTAATGTGGAGAAATCACTCTACAGTATACAATTTAACCAGAGTATTTTTCAGTTGGGAATTTGTTCGTCCAAGTCCAATGACTTAGCGATCTCGGTAATACATCTATAAATGGTCACACTGCGCTGAAAAGAATGTCCGGATTTCTATTGGAGGAGTTTTCCGTTAAAATTCCTTGTATGGGGACCTGGTCTCTAACAGCGATTGCTGTTCAATACGTGATGCTGATCGATGATGCTTTTGCTATTAGCCAAAGACTTCTTGAACCATTTGCCAAAAAAAATCATCTTAAGTCGAAAGAGTAGTTTATTATCGACCTTCCATTATTTCAGCACGATTTCGCAAGATGCGCAACTGAAATGTTGATGTTAGTAAAATACCTCTACTGGGGTTGCTATTTTCTTTGTTCTGATAACATCAAGACAATAATACTTTATATGTTGTGAAGTTGTCGCCGAAAACACAGACAATGTTATCTGATGGGCTAAACAAACTAAAAATAAATAATTTGTTTATTGTGTATTTTTTCCGTGGCTGTTTTCTAATATTTGCACAATATTCTTGCAAGAGCAAAGTCGCAAGCCCGCTAACAATATAGGCTGTGGGTGTTCCTAAAGCTCTATTTACACGACCTGACCACTCATCTGAGTTTTCGTCTGATTTGCTGTCTGACCGTGTAAAAAGGCGTCTGAGTAGACATGAAGCTACTTAGATGAGCGATCAGACGAAATAGAACCGGTTCTACTGAGTGGCATTTATCGAGTTACAGTGTTCGTCTGACCAAAAACTCATCTGAGCGATCAGGTCGTGTAAATGGAGCTTAAGCGTGGGAACAGGCAAATTTTTGTTTCAAATTATTGGTGCACAAAACAGAGGTAAAGACTACTTGCCAAAAGTTTGCGCGCAAACTAGTTGGTGTTTCCACTTAAGGCAAACAAAATGGGCAAACATTTTGAAATATTTAAGCAAATTATTTGCCTGTTGGACCTTAACTTTGCATTATTTGTATTATTTCGATGCTACGAGTCTTGATATTAAATTTTTTATTTAATGAACTAATACATTTTAATTTAAACTAAAATGTAGAGTCTAGACAAAAGTAAATCGAAGAATTCGCTGCTGCAAGGTCCCACTACAATCAGCACCCTGTTACACCAAGCGGGCTTATAAAGGAATTAAGAATAGCATCGGCCGCCAGTACATCCTGCGGTGCTGACACGGCTTCCTCCAGTGGCTGATTATGGCAAACATTCGCCTGCCAACGGACTACCAATATGTTTCCATTGAGCGGCGCGCGACGCCAGATGTTGCAGCTGAAACAAGGAGACCGAAAAAATAAAAAAGGCAGCTTCGCGCAATGGTTATAAGCAAAAATTGCCTCGAATTTATGTTAAAATTGTCAAAGCAGAAGGCGGATGAGAACACTCGTCGTTGCAAGGAATTGTGAACTGTGGACCCATCATTGATGATGACAGCGTCAGGATGAAGATGTGGGGAAATGTTGTGCCATAGTAACGCCTGCTGTTCAACAATATCTCTTCAGTCGTTGGCCTGACTACCCTCAACACTCTTCAATTTGACCACACAACGTGCAATTGCCAGCCAGGAACAGCTTCATAGATGTATTTTATGCACTTTCATTTCATGGTCAGTTGGCGTTATGGTTTCGGGTCGAGCAACATGTGTGCCCAATGGGTTTGGATGTGGGGTTCGCAAACTGTAGCTGCTCATTAAAGCTGTGGGTTGTTGCTTGATCGAATGCGTAGGTAAATATTTTTTGTTGTGCAAATATTTATAATTCGCGTATTCCAAAAAAATTTAAAAAAAGACTCGCGACTTTGTGCCAGCGCCGAAACTATGCAGACAATGTGCAAACAAGCAGCTGGAGCAGGAGCAGCACACACACGAGAACATGGAGCCGATCAATCTATGTGCACAACAGTGCAAAAACTAATTTTCCATCAGCACAATAAAATGGGTGAGTGGGGGAGTTGTACGGAAACGATAATTTTAAGCGTTTACTTTTTGCCTTTCTGCCTTTCAATGGCTTTTGTAAATGCGCCAATTTTGTTACAAACAAAACAAAATGGCGGCATGCGGCGGTGGTATTGATACGCGGCTGGCGGTCGCTTTGGATTGGGCTTGGGCGGTGGGCTGAGGAAAGGAAGCCGCGCGTTTTATGCAACACATATTTGAGTCTATTAAAAATGCGTTTAAAATGTTTTCTGTGGTTTTATGGTTAAATTGTTGAATTCAAATAAAATTGATTTTTGTAGGGTTACGCGTCCCACAGCGGCAATGTGTGCGTATGTGTGTGTGTGTGTGTGCGTGCATAGTATGTTTGAGCCGTTGGTACACACAGGGCATATTGCAAATTTTTGCTCCCCATGCATAGTTGGAAAATTAAATGCAAAAAAACTCAAAGCTTACTTCTAACCGACAACCAAACGGTGGAAATGCTGTTAAATTTGCATTATCCAAAAAGTTAAACAATCGCGTGGCAAGGTAATCAAATAATACTAATTGTCCGGGACTAACAAAAATTTAAATGTTTCTGCAAAAAATTATGTGTTGTTGGGGAACTCTTGATGAAAAACCCGCAAAAAACTGTCGGTGTCGCAAAAGGCTAACACCGTAAAAGAATTATTTGAAAATTTCAATCATTTTTTTTGGGCCAAAGAATTGGCAATAAAAATGTGCAAAAATTATTTTTTGAATTATGCTGTGGACACTTACAACATATATTAAAGCCATTCAAATCGGTAAAGCGGTTCTTAAGATAAACGACTTTTTTGATATATCTTTCCGCCCTCAATACTTTACTTCAATAGCGATTAGAAGACTACGAATTTAGGAGAGTGAATATCTCATTGATGGTAACAACATATTTATATTTGGTGCTGATCGGATTGGGGCAGTTTTTGTCTGCTTATTCTGCTATGCCCTTTCTTCCTCCAATGGACAAGCGGTTGGTACCCTGCCCATTGAGGTCTAACTTGGAAAATGGAATGGATAATCCTATCCCTAGTTTATAGCCTATATGGACTCGATGATGGGTGCCGTCACCATCTTTAAAAATATTTATACCCGTTACTCGTAGAGTAAAAAGGGTATACTAAAGTCGTGCAAATGTATGTAACAGGCAGAAGGAATCATTTCCGACCATAGAAAGTATCTATATTAGGGCGGGTCAATTTTTGTATGCGATAAGCGTATAGCAGATTCGGAATCTGTGATGAATTCTAAGAAAATTTCACGAAGAAACCTCATGTCTAAAATGAATTCATAGCTCCCGCTGCGAAGCATGAACATTTAGGGTTCGGTATATTTTGGTACATTGGTATATTTTCATGATTCGCAGCGGAGGCTAGGAATTCATTTTAGACATGGAGTTTCTTCGTGAAATTTTCTTAGAATTCATCGCAGATTCCGAATCTGCTATACGCTTACCACGTTTTTTTAGTTCCATACAAAATTGACCCGCCCTAATATATATTCTTGATCAGCATCAACAGCCGAGTCGATATAGCCATGTCCGTCTGTCCCTCTGTCCGTCCGTCCGTCCGTCTGTCCGTCTGTCTGTATGAACAGATCCTCCCTCCCCCGCAATATTGGAAAAACGTTATATCTCCTACAGTTTTGAAGATAGACGATTCGTACCTTCTAGCGATAGTTAGATAGTTAGCAAAATGAACCGATTCGCCGAAGAAATGATAAAGATCGGGTGAACGGTTCTCAAGTTATGAGAAAAAATGTGAAAAATAGCCGAGTTAAAAAAGTGTTGCATACTTTTCAGATGTTCACCCAAAGGGACGCAGGAACACTGTTAAACATGTTTTTTCATGAGTAACGGGTATATCGAAGTCGGTTAGAGCCGAATTTAACTTACGTTCTCGTTCAATTTTGTGTGAGGGACGTGGGGGTGGTGGGTGTACACTCAGAGAAAAAACCAAGCCGATCTTTTTTGGCCGGAATATTCTTGAATCGAAGCCAAAAATACTTAAATCAAGCATGCATTTTTCACATTGAAGTTCTTGGTATGAAAAAAAAATAGTAGAAATTTGAGCAGCGAGGCTATATCTTTTTCAGAGATGTCTTACAGATCGTTTAGAAATGGACGAACTGTAAGTCGCCTTCTGCTAAGAGCTGGACAAAAAAAGAGGCGTTGTACACTTTCCTCCTCATCCACTGAGTTGCAGCTTCTACAGAAGTCATTCTCTCTGATGCCGAGCCTGAGAAAAAGTCAAGATATTTTTAATCTTTTAAGTCTTGGAGTAAGCCCGGCACGAGCTTGAAAATTTAATATTGACTTCTAGGATATTCTACACAATTCAATCTTTTAAGGATTGGCCCACGAACTTGCATCATTCCAGATGTGCTTACTACAATCCCTTTCGAGATCATATGTCCATAAATTGGAGAGCAAGAGCGAAGATATATTAAGATATAAGTAGCGATATATAAGTGTGCGATGAGATGCCATTCCATTCGTGTTCAGTGCGAAAGATCGTGTGTTCGAGTCCCAGTGTGGAGCCCAAACATTTTTGTACTTATTTCTTATTTTTTTCAGAAGTCTTAAATTAAGCAAAACTTGTGTGGTCGTTAAAGTGTAATGCATATGGCATAAGAGAGGAAATAAGGAAGGGTTATCTATCCTGGGATCAAATCAAACTTTAAATCAACATAAAACAAGCATAAAATAATCCAGCTTTTGGATTAAATTGTGCTCGAATTTTTTGCTCAATTCAAACTTTTATAAGATTAGCCCGGGATAAATGTAATCTTTCTAAAGATTTAAAAAGTCTGATCAACTCAATCTTTTTTCTAGCTATGTCTGTCTGTCTGTCCCAATAAACAAACAGATCTCTATTAGGAAGGGTGCGTGGATAAGTAGCAAGATGATGAATCTTGTTTTAAGATTCTTGTTCTTGTTAAGATTTCTTAGCTCATATCAATGTTTTCAATCTTTTTTTATAAGATTGTTTTATAAGATCTAAAATATATATCATTTCCGATACGTCGATATTAGATTTAAAAAGAAAATTGTTAAAATAAATCTGGCAAACTTGTCGAACCGAACCAAACGGTATTATTTTTCGACATCTAACCAAGGCTTTGGTTTAAAAATGAGATCAGAAAAATCTCTAAGAATAGCTAATACTATTATAGCTAATACTGAACTGTTTTGCCTTCATCAAATCCACTTTGTCTACCAACCAACCAATTATATTCTCTCCATGGTCATAAATTGAGCAAAGTCAATACCCTTCAATTATTGCTTTCATTGTATTGCTGGTAAATATCTGCAATGGTTAAAGCCAAAAATGGCGAATAAATATTGTTGTAAAAATTGATGAGCATATCAAATGGCCAAGACGACGCGTCGACGTAACTTCGCATTAACATTTATGGCGCACAGTAAAAATGAAATCCAGCAACAGCAGCAGCAGTCAGTGGAAACGGCAACTCTGTCAAAATGCTACGATATGAACTCTTTTTTAATGAGGTGCTAAAAATGCCGTTATTGTTATGACAGACAGAGAAGGCCATTTAACGGTCGCTTTGGAAGTTAAGCCTGGCAGAGAGTTCGGCCAAGTTTCGGCCGCAGGACATTAAAGCAAAAGTTTCGACAAGGATGCGGCAACGCCTTTAAACATCGATTTGTAAATTGTTAAATGATTGCCGGCTAAATGCGCGTAGCTAATGCCTTCCTTCCGGCCCGTTGGCAAGGGTTGTTGCTTGAACCATGCCGGGCTGGGCAGGGCAGGGTCTGAGTTGATGTCTGGCATTCGGCATCGAATTCTTTACATATTCTTGCAATGCGTTCACATTTTTATGCCGCCTTCGTTGGGCTTTTGATTTTTGATCTCTGCACATATGCAGCTAGCGGGCGGCTCATTCCGCCGCCCTCCCCCATTAGGACAAATATTTTCAAACTATCCGAGGGTGAACTTTGCCATCATTTGGAGCTCAATTCACTTGAGCGCTGAAGCGTTTTGGCGGCCCCAAGTGGCACTCCAAGTCAAAGTGCGGAAGCAGCCATTGAATATTCAAGCAGCCAACACTTGGTTGGTGGAGGGGCAGGGGAGACGCCTTGTTTCATTGGCGGTTTTTATGAAACTTCGGCAGCCATTTAGAAAAATCTTGTCCACGGGGGAATTTGCCCTTCTTTCTTTCAATTTTTTTACTTTTCACTTCTTGTTGTTTTTGACATGGCATAACACTTTGCCCGCCAGCCAGCCAAGTCAGCAGCAGTTGGCAAACAAATTTGAATTTATATTAATTTATTAGCATAGCAAAAGCGCAGCAGTCGGCTAAAAGTAAGCTCGGACTCGGCCGACAAATAAAAAAAAGTTTCAAGAGAAAGCCTCGTCGAATAATGAAAATGAAAAGTAATTCCAGCATTTTTAGCAATGAAGTTGCTAATTTGAAATGTAAATTGCTGTGCTAAGCAGCGGCAAATAAAACAGAAAAAACCGTATCCCAGAAGCAAATGAATTTCGGTCAGCATAGATGGGGGAGGAGGGGACACGTTTATTATTAATACGCGCATTTCTCACATTGGACTTGCTTAGCGCCAAGCTGCGGGACTTCATTTTGAGTTTTTAGCCCAAAAATATGCAGCACTTGTGTGAATTATGCGCCGCAAAAGCCAAAAGTGCCTGCTATGCAAAATTATGCTAATGCCAGGTGCATCTTGGCAGGAGTTTTATGCAACCAAATGTCAAGCATTTTGCCAACAGCTTGTTGGCCTGGTCCCCGAATAGCTTGCAGTTTGACACACTCAGCGAAACAATGGTGACCCAAATGTACCCAAAGCTCATAGATTTTCTCATTATCATGCTAAAGACATTTTGAATTTAAAGGGCATAGCAGAATAGGCATACACTGCTCAGTACAAAAATTAATTATTCAGGCATGTTCTCAATTCCACTACTTTTTGAAAAGTAAATCGAACGCTTCGGTTCTGTATTTGTGTTCTCAATTTCGAATGAAATTGCTCTCTTTTTACTTTTCGCAATCCGCTGGACCAAACGAGAATGGCACTAGATACACAAGAGAGAAACCAGAATTCCAAGCGAAACGATCGAAAATGGAACAGTCGTAAATGAGAGAGGCTGACTATTAGGTTTCACCTTTCGGTTTGGCTGGGCAATGCCAATTTCACATATAACACACATATAACAAAAAAATCTTTATAAATCAATTAAAGACCAGAATGCCAATTAAATTTCACTAACAATTTTTAAATTGATAACAGAATTAAGAAAAATTTACTTTATGTACATTTAGCAACTGTAAGAGTGTTTAATTTGGCAATTACTTTTCATTCCACCGACTAACAAGCTTTACTTTTCAAAACGAAAAACTTTTTCGTTTTGGTGTTGCGAGAACATGAATTAATTCCACTTTCGAAAGGTTGGCGTGGAAGTGGAATTGAGAACATGCCTGATTGATTTTCTTAGTCGCAATTGGAAGTTAGTTTTGGGTAAGGAAAGTACAATCAAAATCTAGTTTGCATTAAATAGCGTAGTACAAAAAATTTTTGGGAGTTTTTAATTCTTATTTAATTCTATTGACTTTTTTCAATAATTTTTTGATGCCCTTACAGATTGTCTAGACGATTGTAGCGCTAGGAAGGAAGCTTTGAGTAGTTCACATCGTTCGTTTTTAAGGCATGCGCTCTTCCGGTTTAACCTAAAAGTTGATTTTGAACTACATCGAAGTGAAAAAAAGGAATCATCATCAAACAATCTAATATTACAACAAATATTTAAGTGTAAGCTCGTTATTGTCAGAAACAATACCGTGATAGTTGTATTTAACATTCTTATTGCCAATTAATTGTCTTTCGCACACTTTCCATATTCACAACTGATTACTGTTTGGAAAAAATAAAATTGGTACGATCTTCTTCTTCTAACACATAAAATATGACTAGCTCCGTTTAAAAGCTCTCTTTACCAAACTTTGCACGAAAGCTTTTAATGCAAGTATGTATGCTGTTCGGAACCGGCCGGATCGATAACTATTGCATATGCGAAAAACTAGTTTTAGAAAATAAGAATTTTTGTTTTCATTGCAAATGTCCCCCAACTTTGAATTTATAGTATTTATTGGGCGGATCGATAAATAATCATGATTTCTAAACATGTCTAGAGGGTAGAAACCAGAGAAATGCAATGAGCTGTCATAAGAAGCTCGTTGACCTCGATCAAGAAGTATACACAAATTAAACGAGAGCGTAAGTTAAAGTCGGCTCTAACCGACTTCAATATACCAGTTACTCATGGGAAGAAATGCTAAATAGCGTTTCTGTTTTCCTGAAATCTCAGCGACTAGAAAAGTTAGAGCAACCAAAATAGATATATAGACTCCTATTGTCTGCACGCAAATCAAGTTTGTTTAAAATTTTTGCCACGCCCATTTTCGGGTCCACAACAAAAAATGTAAGACATCTTACATACATATATGCGCAATATCTATAATCCCTGAAATTTTCATAAAGATCGGATAGTCGGATATTAAATTAATGAACAAAATTTTTAGTCGTGGTTTATTTTTATTTATCGGATCCGGTCGGACTCTGTGCAAAGTTAAAGCTCGATAACATTAAGAAATAGTTATAGATTATGGCGTCGGAAATGAATATTTGTACACAGAGTGAAAAATCCTGTTCAGAAAATGAGATGCTTTTAACTCAAAATAAGAACAAGATGGTCTAAAAATTCTTAAAGAAAAGTTGTTCCCAGTCGGATAATATTTGCTTTAAGGCAGAGGTGCCCAAAATGCCAAAAGCCTGTCCTATAGAATAGGAACTCATAATTCTGCCGACGTAGCAGCCGACACACGCATAGAGAGAGAGAGAGAAATCGAATAGGTGTGTTCTAAAAATAGTGCGCTCGGCGGCTTGCTTGCATTTGTTTGTTTGCTTCATGACGATTACTTCGTGTTTCGATGCTACGCATACAAGCGCAGAACCTAATTGTGTGAGTCTTGTCACCACTGCTTTAAACAACAACAATCCCGGTTTTTAACAGAGAGAGAGAGAGAGCGAGTAAGACCGAGCAGGCTCTCTTTTTCATCTCTCTCTTTTGTCAGCTCAAAAGTTGGTTTCAAAATGTGAATCTGCAAAAGTGTACAACGGTTGAATAAGCTGCAGCGTCTTTCGATACGTTAAGTGCATAAGGTACCGGGTTCAAATCACTGATTAGTCACTGTGAAGTCACTGTTTAGTCACTGTTAAGCCACTGTAATGTCACTGTTTATTTACTTTCAAGTAACTGTTAAGTCACTGTTTAGTCACTGCCAAGTCATAGTTAAGTCACTGTCAAGTCACAGTTTTTTCACTTTCAAGTCACTGTCGCCCCTCTTTCCTCCCTTTTCACCCCTCTCCCCTTGGGACACTCCGCTAAAGCAACAAAACAAATTATGCATGACGTCAGCGCAGCGTCACGTGACGCTGAAATCAATTTTTACTCCTACTGAAATCTTTCGGTACGGAATTATTAAAGATGTTTCACATCAAAAATAAAAGCATTTCGTACAAGCCAATTGCAAATGTGGTTTTCTCCACCATTACAACGCTCCACCGCATAGTATCTGTAGTATCGCCTCACACACTATCATAGCTGAATTGGGAAGAAGTCCGCCTGCACCGTATAGCTCCGAACTTGAACCATCAGACATTAAATTGTTTCTCTTTCTTCAATATCCCATTAAAATCCAAATCACTTGATCCCAATTTTTGCGAAAAAGGATGAGAAACCTTAAATAATAAAAGAAATGTGTCAAAGACCCATCAAAGATTTTCGTACTTAAGCTATTGTAAATTTAGGATTATAGACTGAAAAAAGTTTTACTTAATACCCATAAAATACTATTTTGCTCCACACAAAATTATAAATATCAGCTTATAAGTAAAACAGTTGACCAGTTTCTTGATGGTTTTTTTTTTATTTTCATAATTTTTTTCCGGTGTAGCTTTCCTCGAATGGCAAAGTCAAAGAGGACGAATCCGAAAAACGGGAAAACGAACAAATAAGTGCCAGGAACTTTAACACGCCCATTTGCACTTTAAAGCTAACTCTACTCACCTCCAACTCCCGCAGCCCCAGCTTCCACTGCTCACCTACACACTCATAAAATGCGCATTAAAACACACAGCTTGGAGCTGGCCCCGGCCAAATCCGAAAGGATTTAGTTACGCCACAGGAGGTGGTTACTTCACGTCGTCGTCGTCTATTGCGCCATCTTTGCATACAGCCCAACCAGTCCAAACCAACACACCCACCCAACGACAGCCGCACAGCGACAGCCAACCTCTGCTCCCCAGCTGGTAACATGAATGGCTTTTTCATCCATCAAACATGGCGTCAAACGTCACAAGACTGCGAGCGCAAAAAGGCAGAAGGCACCCAACCCAAAGCTATTGTCGTCTAATACCACAGCCAACCCTAACCCCAACGCCGTACCCCCCTCGCTTCCCGAACAGACCACACCACGACCAGAGCGCCATGCATCACATCACTTCCGCTGCCTGCTGGCGGTTGGGTGCGGCATAATCTTTCGAGCTTTATGTGTGCTGATGACTTGCTGAGCCTCAAACGGAGACAGGAGGTGGGGCTTGGGCATGGGTGGATGGTTGTGTGGCGGGTTTGCTGCGTGTTTGGTTGTTCCCAAATGTGCTGAGTCGGTTTTTGTGCCTGGTCGGATTTTCTGCACTTTTGTTGGTAGCAGCATTGGCTCAGCATGTTGCTGGCGTCTAAATACATGGACAGACACACACATACACACACACTTGCACTTGCATAAGCATAGACATTCATTTAATGCTTGTAATATTTGCGCTTAGCCTCCATCTCCGCCTTCTGCCGAGCCCGATCCTTAAATTCAGCTTCAGCTGCTGCTGCTGCTGCTGCTCTGGCTCAGTCCGGCTTCTAAGTGTCCTTGGGGCCTTCAGTTGGCGCGTTTCAGTCGAGTTCAAAATGTTTATTTTGTTGTCCTTAGGTTAGTCGTTTGCTCATTTTGTACCCAGCCCCAGCTCCAGCTCCGGCTCTGGATTGTTTGCTGAAATGTACTCGTATGTACATAGTTGGATATGGATGTGGATGTGCACTGCTTTTTCCAGCGTTTTTGTATGTGTGTTATTTGATTTGAACTGTTTGCATTTTGCGCTGTTTACATTTCTCAGGAATATCTAGCCCGTGCCTCCGGTAAATATCCTTGATCCATTTGCAAACAGTAGCATCTTCTCCTGCCCATACTCCTAGAACAGCTATTGAGCAAACGTTGCCAAGCGTTTTAAAGTCAAGTTGATGCCAAGTTATCAGACAATTCTTTTAAAGAACGTTTACTGAAGAAGAATGAAGAAATTACAAAATCTTGTGCATTAACTTACAAAAATAAATCAAATTTTAGCTTGAACGATATGCCTTTTGATATGGTAAGGGTTTCATAAAGGACCAATTTCAGTTCTTCTAAGGCAGAAATAGCTTAAAAAGCCATAATTGGTCATTAAGAGTTTACTATTTGCCGCTTGTACTAGGAATTTAGCTTCTCTACAGCCCAGGCTTAAATAATACAAGTCAATGGATTGAGAGCTGCTCAACTAGGGCTGATTGGGGCTGCTTTAAGCCAAATATTTTTGAATACATCTAAATAGTTGTCATGTTTAAATGAAACTGAACAAAAATGTTAACCAGAAATGAATTTAGCTACTATAACTTGCTTACTAGGATAACAAGGAATAAATGTTTACTTATCTTCCTACTTTGCTTAGGTCTTGATGTGTTTAACAGCATAATATTGAAAGGAAAGGAAATCAGTCTGTGAACCTTTGATATAGAGTATAAAAATATAGACAATGTTGGAAACACATTAAATAAAAAGACAAGTAAGAGTGCTGCAGTCGAATTCCCCAACTGCAAAATACCCTGTACCAACTAACGTTGATCCTACGGCTTTAATTTCCTAAGTTAATATTAAGTTCACGTCTTCGACATGGATATCATAATTTTGGAATTACTGTTTTGGCCAGGCCAGCTTTTTATTTTAATATAATATAAATACATTTCAAACAAAGGGAGCTACGCAACTATTATGCCGTGCATAACTTCGGTGATTTTGTTCGGATCTTATTCTGCTTCTGAAAATTCTGAAATGACAGAATTTTGGGGTTATAGGTTGTTTTGCAAATCTGAAAAAATTTTATTTATCGCTCAAGGAAGTATTTTCCATGTGAGAAAATTTTTTTCGATATTTTTTCTTGTATATTTTTTATAGCTTGGATATCTGAGGATATCGCCCTAGAAGAATTTTTTGAAATTTAAAATACTTTAGCAGACATATTCTTTTTTGTCGACCAATTTTTTCGATAAAACAAGTAATTTACAAATTATTTCAAACTTTAAACGCATTTATTTTGAAAACGCGTTTCTCAAACTGGCGGCCAAGATATCTCTAATTTCACTTCACCGATTTTCATGATTCATACTGAAATCGACGCAGAATTGTCGATATTCTGGTCTGATCATAGTTTAAAAAAAAAATGTTCTATTTTTTTTTTCAATGGCCGCCATATTGTGAAAACAAATCACAAACTATTTTCGAGGGTCACACCAGTATGACATCTATACTGACTATAAACCCGTTTAAACTTTTTATTTCCCACAACCTAGAGACGTGGAGAGCCCTATACCTCTTTTTGGACCCCCCACTTTGAAGGCCGAAAAATTTTTGAAGCATTCATTTTATACACTTGAAAAGTGCCAACAAATTTTGCCCAAAAGTTTGCAACGCATAGAAGGCATCATCTTCGACCACATAAAGTATATGGGTGATTCCATGAAAAATCGCCAACTGGGATTTTTTTTGGATCGAAATAATTTTTTTCGTATTCCTTGTGGTAAAATAGTATATACGTATTTTCAGCATTTTGACGAAATACACTTAATTCGCTGACAAAGTCGATTTGAAAATTTACATATTTAAAAAATTTAATTATTTTCAATTGCTTGCTATCCAAAGCCATTGGTAATAAAAATATTTAAAAAATCTGAAAATTAACATCTGAATCCAAACTTTCAAATAACGCACACTTAAAAATTTTTAAAATTTTCTTTGGTCTTTAAATCGCGAAAATAAGTAAACAAAAATTAGTTGCCGCTAACGGGATTTTTTTTTGTCTTAATTTTTTTTCAAAATTTGGTCTTGTATCCAGTAATTTACTGTATTAAGCTGTAAATGGGCAATCAAATAGTTCCAGAGTTATGGCCATTTTTCATTTATTTAAATTAATTTTCTGTAACAATATCAGATTTAGTATGTTTAATTTTAAGAGGGTAATATTTTTTGTGGTCGAATATAGTGAAGTCTATCATCATAAAAATTATTTTAACAGATCGGCGGAGTGGCTTTTCCATGCAACGGTAAAGGGCCTTGCGATGGAGCTGGATAAACACTAAAAAGAATGGCTAGAAGGGCAAGCCTTCAAATGATTACCGACAAACAGATTACCCCAGCCCTGGAACTTTATGAATGGGTCAACGAATTTTTACCAAACATCACAGTAAGATACAGAAACATAAATCTCTAAACTAGGGCCACAGAATTATTAAAATTACGATTTTCGAAATGCAAAACTATACATGGGACACTCTATTCAACCACAAAATAACTATCTTCTTAAAACCAAAACATTTTCACATTCCGAAACATCTGATATTGTTAGTTCCTAAATAAAGTGAATTTTAAAAAATGAAAAATGGCCATAACTCTGGAACTATGTGATTGCCCATTTACAGCTTAATACAGTAAATTACTGGATACAAGACCAAATTTTGAGAAAAAAATGAAGACAAAAAAAAATCCCTTTCGCGGCCATTAATTTTTGTTTACTTATTTTCGCGATTTAAAGACCAAAGAAAATTTTAAAAATTTTTAAGTGTGCGTTATTTGAAAGTTTGGATTCAGATGTTAATTTTCAGATTTTTTAAATATTTTTATTACCAATGGCTTTGGATAGCAAGCAATTGAAAATAATTAAATTTTTTAAATATGTAAATTTTCAAATCGACTTTGTCCGCGAATTAAGTGTATTTCGCCAAAATGCTGAAAATACGTATATACTATTTTACCACACGGAATACGAAAAAAATTATTTCGATCCAAAAAAAAACCCAGTGGGCGATTATAGTCGATATATATATAGTCGATAAAGCTTTGTCCTTCCGTCTGTCTGTCTACGCGAGCTAGTTCCTCAGTTTTAAAGCTAGCGAGCTATAACATTGCACAAGGTCTTCTTTTGTCTGCACGCTGCTAATATGGTGAAACCGCCCAGATCGGATGACTACTTTTTGTAGCTGCAATACAAAGGATCGGTCGGAAAATGGGTTTTAGTCAAAAAAACCGTTTTTCCTCAATATTACCGTTCTCAATCACGGTCATGGGTAATATTAAATGTTTTTAAGCTGATCTGCGAAGTTTGGTCGAAGTCGCTAGCCGTTGAGAGAAGCGTTTTCAAGTTTATCAAAACTTCTCGTTTTTGCTTACTTTAATCTGTTTGTAACATAATAAAAAATAAACAGATTTGGAAAACCCTTTTTTTGTTTTCAAATTAGATTTAAAAAAAAAAACAGTCCCGACATGAAGAATACCCTCGTGTTCATACAAAAAGACATTCGAACGGACAGACGGTCATAAATATAGAAAAATTATATATATGACTACGGATGACTATATGTTATTCAATACCTTCAAACATACATGCAAAACTTGGTCCAATTCGAATGACTATCAGGCCTGTTCCCGTTTTCGATTCCGATCAGATCATGCGGAATCGGAATTGTTAATTGTTTTCGCTTCCAAAAACCGACTGTGTAATTCGACTTTGAACTTGAAAATCCCAATTACATTCATGCAATCTTCTGGATGGCACAAAGATTCGACCAAATTCTTTAATCTTTTCATAGAAATCACAACTCTTACCAATTCCGATTAATCGGATTCGGAAATGGGAACAGGCCTGTATGTAAATCTTAGGGCTTACATGTGACCGATCTCTCGGAAAACAGACCTTAGTGAGATAAACTTTTATGATTTACATTTGATTGTTCTTAAGCCTGCTGATTGTTAATTATACCCGTTATTTGTCGTGTACAAATGTATATTAAAGATGACAAATGTATGTAACTTTTCCGACCATATAAAGTCTATATTCTCGATTTGCATCAATAGTCGGGTCGGGAGATTTTTGAAAACTATACTCCGTCCAGAAATTAAAATCAAAACTAATAACGGTTAGGGTTACGTTTACTGTTTTGTAAGATCGCTATTTTTCCGGTTACGGCTATATTTATTACAGTTGTGGAATATGGGTTACAGTACGGGTAACGGTTAATAGCCTTAGTAAAAGTTCAGTAAGAGTACAAAATTAAACTTTCTTATACCGAAATATCTTAGCCTATTTAAAATTTTTGCTTTATAAGTTTTAACAAAAAGATAAGAAACCACTTCATTCACAAAACTATTATGTTAAGTTCAATAAATTAGTATTGTTAATGTCGCTATGTATCTTATTTATATTATAATAGCATTATGAGCTTAAAAGTCGCTTGGACGACTACTATGAGGATTCATTCAATACAAACGCTCAACACTTACTGATAATTCAAAAACCATCACCATTCCTATTTAAACCTGTTTAATGTAGATTTCAGATTATTAGAACTGTTTCATGATCTGATTTTTTCCACGTGACATCATATAAGCATCTACATAACTGCACATTTTTTAACAAAATTGGTTTTGGATTGTTGTTCCTTGGTAACTCAATCAAATTAATGTTGTCCATTATTCGAGTGTGCCGATGTGATAACAATATAGTACAGTTATTTTTCATTTTTCAGATAAAGAGACACTATAACTTGAATCAAGAAATATTTAACCTAGGTAAGCCTCATTCAAGGTAATCTAAATTATGGCTCGTGGTCATGTTTAAGTTGTTGTTCCTTCTGATAAATCTGTACAAAATTCGCTGCTCTTGTCCCACATTTTGGGTTTCAGAAAATAAATCAGTATCTTTTCCTGAGGGTCTCAGAATTGGACACAAGACAATGTTAAATATTCATTTGCTATCGCTTAGCCGATTGTTCAATAGCTAAAAGCGCACTCCGTAAACAGTTTCCAGCAGCGGATTGTGAATGTCCATCATCACAGCCAAATTCATTGCTCGATGAATAGAGTGAGTCACATAAAAGCGCCCACGACACACAATGCTGACGATGACGAGATGATGAGCAGCGCAGCGCACAAAACGATGATGCACAAATCCTTTAAGAGCGGATTTGGTATATTTGCAAAGCGTTGGCGTGGAGGGGAACAAAACGGACAAGGCTTAGCAGCTGCGGTGGGTGGCAATCTCACAATCTCCCCAAGAATTTTCTGCGGCCAGGAAAAAGGCAAAAATAAACCGACTTCAGGCTTAAGACAGGGCGGGCTTTAAAATATTGTAAAATAGATGCGAAAACAGATCCATGCAAGTCGCACGCTGTGGCCCGACGGGGGGTAATTCAACCCGGGCTTGGGCTGATATGACGAGTCCATACCGATTGTCATGGCCGTAAAGAGTACAGGGCAAAGGAAGTGCTGTATTTGTAGTTCACAAAACTATTTGTTTTTTGCCCGCTGTGCGATGCTGTGCGCAAATTTCCGCAATTCCGTAATCCGTAATGGTTATTGGAAACGCAGCCAGAAAACGGCCGGCAAATATTGACATTGTCTAGCTGCGAGCAAGTTAAGCCAAGAAACAACATCTTGCCAAATCCTTTAATAACGATAAACGTCCCCCACATAAGACCCCACACATTTCCCATTTCCTGTATCCACTTTCTGTCCTCCCCCGGCTTTTTATATTGTGAACATAAACTTTTATTATGCCCGAAGGTAAATTATTTTATTTATTTTTTAGGCCTGTCGCCAGCCACACACGCAACAGCAGCCGCAGTCTTGGCAAACACAAACCCGACAATGGTCCTGGACAACGCATAATTCTGCGTTATTTTGTTGCCACGCGCCTCGCCTCGAGCGCCACCCACAGTGCCGTAGCATCCCTTTGGACAGTAGCAAAAAAAATCGCAACAATTTGTAATGCCAAATATTTTATTCATTCTACGATTGCTGAGCCTCCCTCTGGGCCCCATATACACATACTCACAGACATACTTCTACATATATAAATAAATATTTGTGCATTTATTTTTTTTTGGCAGTGCCAGCCCGATTAGCTCAACAGGTTTCAAACAGCAGGAGGTCTCGGCCCCAGGACCGCTTGTGGGGACATTAGGGGAGCTGCTGCCCATGCATACAAATGCAGTCATTGCCGCAGTCATTTGTATTGTGCATAATAGTGCCAATTTGTCATTAAATCACAGTTAATTTATCAAATAACGTATTTAGTTACTATTTATACATTTTGATGAATGAACCTATTTGTGTTGAAACACCACTCAAAAAAACAAACCACTTTATTTGTTGAAATGACAAAGCTGACTAAGTTAGCATCTTCCAGATCTCCAGAGGTATTTTTATATATTTGAAAAGTGTTGGTTCCCAAAAATTTGTAACGCGTAGAAGAAATCATCTCCAACTACATAAAGCTCTATTTACACTCTCTCAGCTGAGTTCTCGTCTGATTTGCTATCAGACCGTGTAAAAAGGAGTCTAAGTAGACATCAAGCCACTCAGATGAGCGATCAGACGAAATAAAACCGGTTCTATTTGGCCTAAGCACTCATCTGAGTGGCTTTTTTCGAATTGCAGTGTGACCTAATTACAGGGTGCTGGCGTTGCCGTTTTAACAATATACAAATAAAAACATCGCTTCCATATTACTTTCATCTTGGATTTCACTTATTAGGACGGCAATAGAATTTTTAATGCTTCTTTATTCATTTCGATTTTTATTTTGCTTGTCTTCTTCTTTAATGTAAACAAATCGTCATAATGGTCATATGAACCAGATGATTCCGATGTACCATGGCTGTACAGATGTCTCAACTGAGCTTCTCAAGCATGTGTAAAAGCGAAACTGAGTTGATCAGATGAGTTTAGGTCTGACGAAAACTCATCTGAGTGATCAGGTCGTGTAAATTGAGCTTAAGCTAAGTCGATTGAGCTGTGTCCGTCCGTCTGTCTGTCCAGGGTATTCTTTTGTCTGCATTCTTCTTATTTGTTAAAATCACCCGGATTGGATGAATACTTCTTGTAGCTGTCATACAAACGATCGGTCGGAAAATGGGTCTTAGTGAGGAAAACTTTTTGTATTCAATACTCCACACCAAATAGTGCATTTTTCGGGATGCATTGGCCGTTCTTGCAATGCTTCTGGCTGCTGTTCACACTTAAAGCCCCATACACTCATAAAAATCTAGAACGAATAATTTGAGTACGAACGCTCTTGAAAAAAAAATCTAGTCGCACTTGAATTTTCAAGAATTTCGCTCTTGGAATCGAGAATAATTCATTCTCAATGTGGTTCTATAGGCAAGGGGAGGAAACGCAAACTTTGAGAGAATACGTTGGCCGCGCCTTTCAAAGAGAGACAGCGCAGCGCAGTTTGTCATTGTCATTTGACCGTGTCGCGCAGATAATTATGTTCAAGTTGAACATTAAGATTGGGCAAAGTAAGTGATTAAACGTCGTATAATATAATAAAAAGTTTAAAACACCACATTAAAAAAAAAAGAAATAAAAAAAAAAAAAAGGAAAAAAAAAAAAAATTGCGACGGGGACTTGTCCACGGTCGAGCTGTTGCGGCTGGCCAAAACCAACCGCGTGTCTTATAAAATCTTTGCCGCTGCTTGTAGTTTATCGAGAATAGTCGAGTCGGTTAGCTGTCGTCCAACTGTGTATGTTTCAGTCTTCGAGGTACCGAGTTCAAGTCCCAGTAAAGTAGTAAAAAAAAAATTTTTACTGTTTGTGACTAACTCAAAATCAATCACATCTTAGGAAAAGTGGGTGGGGTGGCTGATGGTGAGTGGCAAGCAGCCGGGACAAACAAACCACGTCGGCGGGCGGCTTGTCTACACCCAAACCCCTACCCCTTCAATTATTATTTTTAGTCTTTTATTTTGAGAATTATTCGTACTTGGATCAAGTACTGAAACTCTTCAGTCAAGAATGTCGGGATCAAAAATTCACTCTTGGATCAAGAATATTGCTCCTGGATCAAGAATTTTCACTCTTACCCTACTTTTGAGAACGAATGCTCTTGAGTCAAGGGTGAAATTCTCTATTTTTTCTCTGAGTGTACGGACATCAGAAGTAGCGAGAAGTTTCATACTTCCGCCCTCAAGGCGGAAGAAGCAGAAGTTACAACTTCGCCTCTTGAACTTTGTGCATGTATGGAGATGCGAAGTTGAAAGTTACACTTAACAGGCAATGTTGCACTTAGCAGCACATTTGTGGATACTATGTAAGATGGCTGTGGGCCTTATTGTGCTTTGACCAGCGGAAGCAGCATTGAGAATGCACCATGTTAAGCCACTCTGCTTCTACCTGCATCGATCAGCTGGACTGGTTTTAGGTTAAGTGATTTAAAAAGAAAATAAAAATAAAGAACGTGGGAGAAAAACAAAAGCGAAAGAATCGTTTGAAAGTGTTTATGCATGACAAAAAATGTTTTTAATTTTGGCGGTGAAAGAGCGAGTTGTCATTTTTTATCATTTCCACCCAAAGCATTCAGACTTTAATTTTGTGAACAAGGCTTGGGGAGAAGTGGCCGAGCTTCTACAAAAAATCAACTTGGCATCAAAACAAAATACAAATGATCGAGCAGTGTGACCCACCGCCAAATGAATTTAAAATGTCAAAAACATATTTTTTGGCGTAATTTTGTTTTAAGTCTGGTTACACTGCTCTTACGTTCCACGGCGACGTAACATGAGGTGAAGTTAGCTAAATTACGAACTTCGGATGTCCGTATGGGCCTTAATACTGCAATTCTGTTTATTGACGTATTCATTCAACCAGAAATTAGCTTCAGCGCTGAACACAATTTCCCGATAAAAAGTAGATCTTTGCCAGCATCCATTCTTGTCTCTTGTGGCTTCAATTCTTACACCAGCTGAATTTGAAAAGGATTTATATCTATATATATTATATATTCGCAAAACACCCAGAGGCCTCATTGCTTAGAACAGCAACGAATCCGTAATTCACGGTAATTAACAAAACTTGCGGATACAGCTGCGATATCTGCCTCTGTCCGTACTCTTTCAAATTGCCTTTTAAGAAATGCAGCTACACTGGCAAAATACAATTTATGACGCCTTCAAACATTTAACACTTTTTAAAATTTATTTTCTATTAAATCTAACCCAATCTCTTTCCAATTTCTTTTTAAAATACCAAAATGTTAACATGTGTTGGATTTCAAAATCCGTTCGTCCCGAATTGATGATTAGATTTACTCCTATCCCGTCCTGGTCGCGACTTTATAATATTACTTGTTCCGCATGATTTTAATTCAGCCCTTACATTTAAGTCTACGAAAATGTATGAGCTTTAAGAAATGTGTGAAAAGATCTAAATATTAATACCATCACATATGTACATTAGACCGTACCATATGTATATGTAGACCGTCACATACGTACATTAGACCGTACCTGCCTTATATGAAAACTAATAAATTTTATTGTTCTTAGCACAACATGGCTCAAAAAATTCTGTATTTTTTGTAAAGAATTTATGAATTTTCGATCAATTTTCTATAAAATATACTGAATGTTGTGCTAAGATCTTCACATGTTGTAAATCGTATGGAAAAAAGTCCGGTCTAATTGAACTTCAAGGATTACCTCTAAGCGCCAAAAGGAAAAAAGGAGATTTTAGAATTTCTAAGTTAATATTCCCAAAGACATTTTGTTACAATTTAATAACCAAGCCGAAATAATTGAAATGGTTTTATTTTACTTTGATGCCAATATTAAGATATGAGCATCGTCATATCGAAAATATCATATTTGAATGTGAAAATTCTTATTTTGAAATGCTTTAAAAATAATGAATTGGTAGCGGAAGAGCAAAAAAAAAAGCAAGCATTTTTGTATATACAGCGGATAAGCCACTTCACGCTCCATGCACTCAGTGTGATTGATTTCAAAAGCGGAAAGGCTGTGCTTCGCTTTGCTTTTTGTGTGTGGGGGCCCAAACTTGTGACACGAAAACAAGTGATCTGCCAAAAACAGTGCTGCCAAAACGAAAGTTTTTGGCTTTAGCCTTATTTTACAAATTGTCCTGGAATGATTAGAAAGAAACTTTCTGAAAAATAACAAAAAAACATGAACTACCCAACAGAAATTAGCATCTAAGCAGCATGTGTATGCCGTAGTATAGTGCGATAAGAGTCGTTTCAATTCGGGTTCAGTGCAAATTACGGACAATCAAAATTTATATATTGCATTGTGTTTCAGAATACTTGAATTAACTTAAACTTGAGCGTGGTTCGTTAAAGTTTTATACACTCAAAAAACAATTCACCCTAAAAAGTGCCATTTTCGCCCTAATTTTTAGAAAATCGCCTTTAAAAAACTTCCAGAGGCGACTCACCTTATTTTTAAGAAAACGCTTTTCTAAAAAATAAAAAATTATGTTCTAGATTTCAGGGCAATTTTTCTTAAAAAAAAAACTTAGACAATTTTAGCTGTTAGGTCAATTTAAAATTCCCAACCGGTTATGGCAGCGCTGGCATGAGAAGGCAGCAGCTGACAGTAAAAGACTAAAAAAAAATTTTTAGGTGGAGGCAGGGTAGTACAGACTACAAGTCCACCCCGTGTGTGGATGTTGTTTGGATCCACCCCGCCGCGAACCCTTGGGTTGGGCCACTTTTTTCTAAGCTATAAATAATTTGTAAATGCATTAACCATTTTTATACCCTGTACCCATTGAAAATGGGTAAAAGGGGATCATGAAGTTGTGCAAATGTATGTAACAGGGAGAAGGAAACATTTCCGACCCTATCTATATATATAAAACTGTTCAACCTGACTAATTGACTGACTGGTGACCGTCGCACAGCCTAAACCATAAAAGATAGGAAGATGAGATTTTCATAGTAGTTATATCTTATGCTGAAAGTGAGTACTAAGAATGGATTTTGGAAAATTCTGTCTGCAAATGTGGAAAATTCGCGGAAAACTGTTGTATGCAACTTTTTTGTTTTTCATCCGATCAAGTTCAAACTCATTTTCAAAGATCTATATGAAAATTCAATAACAACTGCATACCAATCTTCCGGAAAATTCACACCCGTGGGTGGAAAGTGGGTGGTCAAGGTTGTATGGGCGAAACTTTTGTTGCCAGCGATTAGCGGCAAATTCATTTTCAAAATTACACATAACAAAACATAAGTTGTAAGCATAGTACGCGAAATAATTTGACACGTGTTTTCCCGATTTTGGAAAATCCGCACACGAGGAAAATGGCCGTAAAATTCTGAATCCAAAAAAGTATTTATCATACGATTGGCTTGAAACTCGGTTTGTAAGTATAGAATACGAAAGAGTTTAAAATGTTATATTCCGAAGTTGGAAATTTTGACCTGACGGTCGACAAATTCCCGGAAAATTCTGCATGAAAAAACTATTTTTCATCCGATTGCCTTGAAACTCGGTTTGTAAGGACAAAATACGAAATAATTTGAAATGTGATTTTTCAATGTCGGAAAAGCCGCCCACGAGGAAAATGTCCGGAAAATTCTGCATGCAAAAACTATTTTTCATACGATTGGCTTGAAACTCTGATTGTTAGGTCAAAATGAGAATTTATTTTGTTTTTAATTTTCCGATGTTGGAAATACCGCCGGGATGCTCACTGTGAAGTGAATGGGATGTGGGTGGGATTTGGGTGGAAAGTTGTTTTGGAAGTGGGTGGTAAGTGGATGTAAAGTGGGTGAAATGTGGCAGGAAGTGGGTGGGATGTGGGCGGGAAGTTGGATGTGGGCAAGTGGTGGGATGTAGGTGGGAAGTAAGTGGGATGTAAATGGGAAGTGGGTGGGATGTGGATGGAATGTGGCGGTAAGTGGGAGGGATGTCGGACGGATGTGGGTGGGATGTGGGTGGCAAGTGGGTGGAATGTTGGTGTGATGTAGGTGGGATGTATGTGGGAAGTGGGTGGGATGGAAATGGGAAGTGGATGGGATGTGGGTGGAGTGTGGCGGTAAGTGGGAGGGATGTGGGTGGGATGTAAATGGGAAGTGGGTGGGATTTGGGCGGAAGAGGGCGGGAAGTGTGCGATATGTTGGTGGCAAGTGGGTGGAATGTGGGTGGGATGGAGGTGCGAAGTGAGCGGAAAGTGGGTGGGATGTGGGTGGGACGTGGGCGGGAAATGTGCGGGAAGTAGGTGGGATGTGGGCCTGAAGTGGGTGGTAAGTGGGTGTGCGTTCGTTATATACTGTTGAAGGCGCAGCGAAGCGTGACGGGCTATTTGCTAGTAAAGTATATATATTCTTGATCAGCATCAACAGCCGAGTCGATTTAGCCATGTCCGTCTGTCCGTCTGTCCGTCTGTCCGTCCGTCCGTCTGTCCGTCTGTCCGTCCGTCCGTCTGTCCGTCTGTCTGTATGAACGCGTAGATCTCAGAGACTATAAGAGATAGAGATACAAATTTTTGCATGTACATAGGTATAGGCCGTACGCAGATCAAGTTTGTTTCAGATTTGCAAAATTCCCCCCCCCCCCCCCTTAAACCGCAAAAAACTGTCAGAGCCACAATTTTAAAGTTACAACATCGTCGCTTAATATATATTATCTTAGGCCTATAATCTATCTATTCTGAAAAGCACATTGAAATCTGAGCAAAAACACAGAAGTTATTAACGAAACAATTTTTGCACCCCCCCTCCCCCCACGCTCTGCTAATTACGCATTACGTTTGCTGCTTGCGCCCGCGTGTGTGAGGGCGCGTTTGTGTGTATGTGTGCGTGTGTGTTTGTTTGTGTATGTGTGTGTTTGTCAATTGTACAGGGTATTTTGAAGTCGAGCTAACTCGACTGCAATGGTTGTTATACCCTGTACCCATTGAAAATGGGTAAAAGGGGATCATGAAGTTGTGCAAATGTATGTAACAGGGAGAAGGAAGCATTTCCGACCCTATAAAGTATATATATTCTTGATCAGCATCAACAGCCGAGTCGATTTAGCCATGTCCGTCTGTCCGTCCGTCCGTCCGTCCGTCTGTCTGTATGAACGCGTCGATCTCGGAGACTATAAGAGATAGAGATACAAATTTTTGCATGTACATAGGTATAGGCCGTACGCAGATCAAGTTTGTTTCAAATTTGCAAAATTCCCCCCTCCCCCTTAAACCGCAAAAAACTGTCAGAGCCACAATTTTAAAGTTACAACATCGTCGCTTAATATATATTATCTTAGGCCCGTAATCTATCTATTCTGAAACGCACAATGAGATCTGAGCAAAAACACAGAAGTTATTAACGAAACAATTTTTGCAAACCCCCCCCACGCTTTGCTTATTACGCATTGCTTGCTGCTTGCGCCCGAGTGTGTGAGGGCGCGTTTGTGTGTATGTGTGCGTGTGAGTTTGTTTGTGTATGTGTGTGTTTGTCAATTGTACAGGGTATTTTGAAGTCGAGCTAACTCGACTGCAATGGTCTTACTTGTTTTTACTTACTTTACTGGGACTTGAACTCGGGGCATCTCTCTCAAATACTGAACACTCGGACGACGCCTTAGCCCACTTGACTAATAACCTTATGCAAGACGTAGCGACATAACTATAGTTAATAATGTACACAGATGGTCTAGTTAACATTACTTTCGGTTAGCAAAAGTGGAGGCCTGGGCTCAAGTCCCAGTAGGAGCATACTTTTTCTTCTCATTTAATATATATTTTTTTTAATGTTTGTTACTAATGTTTTTTTTTATTTAGCAGAACCTTGCGTGTAAGTCATACCTAAGAATTTGTGTGGCGTATTTGGAGCTTAAGTACTCACATTGACCACTCAATAAGAAGCAAAAGTCGTGGTCGAGTGGATAAGACATTAGCTTAGAAAATGTCATGGACTGGGATCCAATCCCCGTAGGAGCATAGTTTTTTTTATAAAATGGTTATTTTTTTTAATGTTTTTTTATACCCTGTACCCATTGAAAATGGGTAAAAGGGGATCATGAAGTTGTGCAAATGTATGTAACAGGGAGAAGGAAGCATTTCCGACCCTATAAAGTATATATATTCTTGATCAGCATCAACAGCCGAGTCGATTTAGCCATGTCCGTCTGTCCGTCTGTCCGTCTGTCCGTCCGTCCGTCTGTCTGTATGAACGCGTCGATCTCGGAGACTATAAGAGATAGAGATACAAATTTTTGCATGTACATAGGTATAGGCCGTACGCAGATCAAGTTTGTTTCAGATTTGCAAAATTTCCCCCCTCCCCCTTAAACCGCAAAAAACTGTCAGAGCCACAATTTTAAAGTTACAACATCGTCGCTTAATATATATTATCTTAGGCCCTTAATCTATCTATTCTGAAACGCACAATGAGATCTGAGCAAAAACACAGAAGTTATTCAAGAAACAATTTTTGCACCCGCCCCCCCACTCCACACGCTTTGCTAATTACGCATTGCTTGCAGCTTGCGCCCGCGTGTGTGTGTGTGTGTGTGTGTGTGTGTGTGAGGGCGTGATTTTAAATGCGTTTATGTGTATGTGTACGTGTGTGTTTGTTTGTGTATGTGTTTGTTTGTCAATTGTACAGGGTATTTTGAAGTCGAGCTCCTCGACTACAACGGGCTTACTTGTTTTACTTGAGGGGTTTTTAGATTGCTTTTATTTTATACAATCCTTTAATCGATTACTACAAGACGAAACAAAAACTTGTTCAATACATCTGCATTCTTCAGGCATTGCGATAGACATTAGTGTGCGTAAACAAATGCCATCATATAGACGGCTTCGTCGTTAAAACCGAACGGCAGCATATCGCAATGCAATTTTGAAAACATTTTTAGAAAGGTCGAAGGATTTACAAAAACTTTCTTAAAATTGCGGTTTATTTTCTTAATTTTAGGGCAAAGTACGCTAAATATTTAACAAATATTTTCTAAAATCAAAGGTGAAATTACCCTAAAAATTAGAAAAGGCAATAAAGAAAATTCACCCTAAAATTTAGAAAAAAAATATATTTTTTTGAATTTTAGAAAGTTTTTTCTAAAAAATTTATTCTTAGGGCCACTTTTCTAAAATACAGAAAATTTTTTCATAAATATAGAAAATTTTTCTAAGTTTTCGGGCGATTTCGATTCTAGGGTGATTTTCTTAAATATAGAAAAATAATTTTCTGAGTGTAGGGATGTCTTCTTATCCGATGGAATATCTACAATGTTAAAGATATACATTATACTAAAAACATAAAACACGTTCTAGATACAACGGATAAAATATAGCAAAAACATACAAATCTCAACTTATGCCGTGTATTTTAGGTCCAAAGTGGCCTTAGCGGGAGATCGACTTGTCGCTCCCAGCAATCGCAACCTAATCTAACCCAGTGCTTTGATACTGTTATAGATGTCGGGCTGGATCAACTTTTGCTTTCATTATATTAAAGACAATTCTAACTGAAATGAATAAGAAACGAGAGCGTAAGTTATAGCCTATTTTCACTGAACAAATGAAGCTTCATTTTATGAAATGACAAGAAATGAAGAAAATGATATCATTTCTTCCATACGAATTGTCACTTCATTTTGCCTTTCATTTCTGAAAAATGATGAAAAATGATGACATTCCCCACGAAGGAATCTGGTATTTTTTTTTTAAATACTAGCTACTCTCTGGCATTACTCGCTACTCTCTGGAAACGGAAAGTGTCATCACCAATAATTTGTTAATTTGAATTTAAATAGTAGGCGGAATTTTGATTAAAATATAAACTAGCTTTCTGTTGATAATTCAGGACGATAACAATGCGTTTGCCCCTGAAAATTGCTGTCATGACGGGTACCCAGCGGCGCAAATGCCCATTACAAGTTCGATGTTCTCTTAAACACTTTGAAGGCTGGCAGCCTTCAAGTACATATCGGTTACTACTCTGTATACATTTACGTAAGCTTGGCCGTTTTCGTTGGCATACTGTATACAAAGCAGAATACTATGAAATCAGAAAAGTGGGCGTATAACAGAAATCACTTTGGCTTTAGATTACAACTCAATATACCATTTGAGAAAATGTTGGCGACGAAGTATGCGTTCAGTTCACAAAACGATACACCAGTTTGAAACTTGTAAATCCCCCTCCCCCCACCCCCTCCCACCCTATTACAACTAACACCGCATAATCTTAAGGAGAGAAAGAGAGAGAGAGTGTGAGATGAGCGCAGCACCAGCATTGCATTCAATTTCTACTCCAGGTACAGAGTATGTTATAGTCGGGCTTGACCGACTTTCTCACTTGTTTTTTATAACATTGCAAATTCCTTATTGCTTATTGATTCTAGATATAAGAATATATCGTTTTATTTAGGAAAACTAAATAAAACTTCAACGAATTTAATTGAGATGAACTCTCATATTCAGCGTAATACAAAATCTCGTATCTGAACGCCGTAATCGCTGTCATCGCAAGACGATGCATTGCGCGCTTGCAACTGCATTCTCCCATAAATCAAAACACCACAACGCCCGACCGACATCATCGGGCCACACGCACTTTGTTTGGCTGCAACTGCAACTTCATAAACGTATCAACACGCTTGCATAATGAACTCAAAATGGAGGCGGCGGCAATTTGTCTATTATGGCGCATTGATTAGCGCCTGCGGCCCCCTATTCACACTTGCGGGAGGCGCGTCCGGAACTTGGCGGGTCGCTGTCGCTGCACAAATGCATGCAATGCCACATATGTCGTGCTTAATTAACCCCGAACAATTTCAGTTTCCGGACTCGCGCACACACGCGTACACACACAAACACTTTGACTGCATTCATTCATACAAAAAGGCACGCGCATAATTCCTATAGTTGGAGTAGAGTACCCTGCACCCTACACACATACCCGTACCAGCACTCTCACGTTGTGGTGCCGACGACAGCACAGTGACCCAAATTAATCTTACTCATTAGCAGTGGCAACATCAACCGGCAAGTGCAAGTGTATAGCGGTAGCCAACTTGAAGTCGCCTGACAGACATGACGACGACAACAGCCACAAGGGTGAGTGAGAGTGCTAGGGTGAGGGCAAGTGCCAGGGAGTACTCCCTAACAGCGCCTTGACTTTGTCTAGGCTACGAGCAGACAAAGTGGCAAAACTTTTGTGACGGCTGCTGGAGCGGGAGAAAGTTATGTCGACAGCCTTTGTTTTTGGCATCCACAAAATTCGAGGCGTGAAAAATGAAAGTGCACGAGCACTCGTACAATACAACTAAGTTTACTTACAAAATTGAAATTGAATTAAGCAATCAAATATCTGCTATAAAACTGTAAATATCCTTAACACTTCTCATCTAACTCGAGTTAACTGTCGAAATTCTATTTTTTTGAGATAGACATTAAACTCAAGTGTAAAGGCAGCTTATGATAATAACCAACTTATCCAGGCTTGCCTTATTGATAGTCGGACTAATCATTATAAATATCTAGGTTGCAAGCCAGTCCATAAGCGAACCGCTCAAATATTTCGGTATCGGGAGAATCTTTATTTAAAATTATTAGATTAAACATTTCCGTACATCATCATATCATAATGAGACTTCTTTAATTCATTGTTTCATTTAACGTTTTTGAATTTTTAAGGATGTGGCATACTTTTTAAGGCAATTCGATCGAAAATGCAACAGTCGAAATTAAGAGGCGCTTTCTTTTCAAATTTAACAAGTCCTTACCATTCATTATTACTTTCACTGCCAAATTCCTAACACATTCTAGACGACATAAAAATTTATTTCGGCACATTAGTTCATTCAAATAAGACTGCTGTACAGTTCAGTGTTTCTATTCATGTAAACGTTAACATACAAACAAACACGGTGGTCAAAATTTTCCAAATTTAAAATGACCACTTTCCAGTTTTGACAATACGATGGAGTTTTTGCAGTTGGAGTGTCCTTAAACCATAAAATTTATAAAAAAAAAAACTTAGATTTTTTAAGAGTGGTGCAACAAGGTCAAATTAATAAAAAAAACATAAAAATATACATATATTGGTATTTAATGTTGTTTTAATCTTCATCACTATCTTCGTTGGTAATGGTACGTTCACCAGTTGTTTTCAAAATATTTGTCAGCATGTCGGCAGGCTTAATGATCCTTGACTTGAACCTTGCATAAAAAGCTAGTTTTGTTAAAAACGACTTAAATAATCTGACGGCATTCTGGGGCTTCAGTACCGTTTCAAAATCAGAAATTGCCGAATTGCTCAAAAGTGGATACAGGTATGTACGTTAGGATTCGTCAAATAATTATGTACATGCAAAAATATATAATTATTGTAACTTCAAAAACTTAAAAAATATAGTTCTTAACTGGGAGCAATTAATCCAACTGATGGCATCTTTACCTTCAATGAGAAATTCGACTGGTCGTACAAAGGAAGAGGATTAAATAATATTTTTATCCCAAATGGGACTTGGCAAGCAGCAACAAAATAATTGCTAAACTATTTTTAACAACCCCGCCGCAAGTGGTTTCTAGCAACGGCTTTTCAAAATAATAAATAACCAATCTTTGGATTGAATGCAGTTCTTACGGCAACTACCACAGAAAGGACCAAAGCGTTATGAAAAGTAGGTGACGATATATTGGTGATAATTTTCGATCCGCCATCAAAAAATCCCCAATAACATCATCTACCAAAAGAAATTATAATCAGGTCATCAGAACATTCCTTGTGCAATCCATTCACAATTGGCACCATCAATGGTTATATTATTGACATGGCAGGACCATATACTGCCAATGTAGGCGACGGAACAATTATATAGCAATTACTACATGATCAGAACGGACTTAAAAAATTGCTCTACCTAGGAGATATAATTGTTGTTGATTGAGGGTTCAGAGATGCTGTTGAGGTTCTCGAAGGGAAATGGCTCTGAAGGGAAAAAGAAATCAGCTGCCGACCTTGGAAGCAAAACAATCCCGGATCGTCATCAGAATTAGGTGGGCATTTGACGCTGTGCACGGAATTTTAAAACAAATGTATCAGCTTCTTGGTCGAAAAGTTGACAATAAAATACTGAAAAATAGAAATCCTGCGCAAGATAGCGTGCAATCTAAACATTGGTTTGAAAAGCTGCTTATATATTTTATATTTGTATACCCTTGGAGAGAGAAGGAATCAGCTCCGACCACATAAAGTATATATATTCTTGATCAGCTTGACGAGCTGAGTCGATTATGCTTTGTCCGTCCTTCTGTCCGTCTGTCTGTTTCTACGCGAACTAGTCCCTCAGTTTTGAAGCTAGCGAGCTGAAATTTTGCACAGAGTCTTCTTTTGCCTGTACGCTGCTAATATGTCGGAACCGACCGGATCGCATGACTACTTCTTATAGCTGTCATACAAATGATCGGTCAAGAAATGGGTTTTAATGAGAAAAACTGGTTTTTCTTCAATATTACCGCTCTCAATCACGGTCATGGGTAATATTAAATGTTTTTAAGCTGATCTGCGAAGTTTGGTCGAAGTCGCTAACCGTTGAGACAAGCGATTTCAAGTGTATAAAAACTTCGGCACGGACGAAGTTAGCCTTGCCTTTCTCGTTTTTATTTTGAAATACGGTCAACATATTGTTAAAGTTATCGATGTGTTTTGTATGTGCCATAATATTCATTTCAATTGGATGAGGCCATTCTCAATTTGATATTTTGTTTGTTTTTGTGAAAAGAACATACACATATACACGCTCTCACTCTCTCTCGCGCGCTTTCAGTAGAACAGCCTAGTCCACAACAGTCCAAAACACCTTTTGTGGCGTTTTCTCCTAATTAGCGGTGAAATTTTCCAATTTTTTTTTTAGCGCTCCGTGCAAGCTGGCACCAGTTTTTCACGCCAAGCTTGGAAATGTCTTTCCACCTTGCCTTGTCCCAGTTCTTTCGCATTCCTCTTGTTGACCATTTTTGCTGGAGTTTGATCATCCATACGGGTAACATGTCCCAGCCAGCGCAGCCGCTGTTGCTTTATGCGCTTGACCAGACTAGTATCCCCATAGAGCTCATACAGTTCGTCATTCCTTCGGATGCGAAAATCCTCGCCAACTTTCAAAGGTCCATAAATCCTGCGAAGAATCTTTCGCTCGAAAACGCCAATCGCCGCCTCATCCGCTGATGATATTGCCCATGCTTCTGCGCCGTATTGCAGGACTGGGATGATAAGCGACTTATATAGCGCTATTTTTGTTCTTCGCTTGAGGTTTCTGCTCTTGAGCTCCCTACTTAGCCCGTAATAGCATCGGTTTGCGAAAGTGATTCTTCTTCGAATTTCCAGGCTGATGTTGTTGTCGCCGGTTATCATCGTTCCGAGGTAGACAAAGTCCTCTACAACTTTAAAGTTGTACTCTCCCATTGCAACAGATTGCCCAAGTCGTGTGTACTTCTGTTTCGAGGACACTAGGTACTTCGTCTTGTCCTCGTTTACCGCTAAATCCATTAGCTCAGACTGCTTCTCAATCTCTGAAAACGCATTGTTTACTGCCTGTTCGGTTTTGCCAAAAATGTCAATATCATCGGCATATGCGAGTAGCATTACATCTTTATTAAAGATGGTGCCCGATCTGTTGGCATTTGGGCACTGGCGCAGTATATACTCCATCAGCAGATTAAAGAAGTCACGGAGCTTTGAGTGCTTCTCAACGACCATATAAAGTATATATATTCTTGACCAGCATCAACAGCCGAGTCGATATAGACATGTCCATCTGTCCGTCCGTCTGTATGAACACCTAGATCTCAGAGATGGTAAGAGATAGAAGTTTGACATGTATGAGATAAATGCTTCTTATACTTGCAGGCAGATCAAGTATATTTCAAATTTTGGCCACTCCCCCTCCCGCCCCTACAATTCGGAAAAAACATTATCAGGGGTGTCACAGAAATCTCTAGAGACTTTCGTGTAAGCGATTGCACTTCGAACAAATCAGGGACTACTTTATTTGCGAAGTGCCAAGAATCAGACCGCCTACTAGATTACGTGGATGGAAAACCGTAAGCATCAAATCTACTTGGCTTTTAGCAGGCGGTTTCAAATCGCTTAACTTTTGTCATCTAATCTAGTAGCCGGACATATTTTAGCCCTATAACATATAAATTCAAACAGCTTTGATATAAAATGCTGACTTTTATACGAAAACCTCTAGAGATTTCTGTGACACACCTCCTACAGTTTTAAAGATAGACGATTTGTTCCCTCTAGAGATAGTTAGTAATTAGCAAAACGAATTCTCAAGTTATGAGCAAAAATATGAAAAATAGCCGAGTTAAAAAAGTGTTGCATACTTTTCAGATGTTCACCCTAAGGAACGCAGGAACACTGTTAAACATGTTTTTTCATGAGTAACGGGTATATCTAAGTCGGTTAGAGCCGACTTTAACTTGCGCCCTCGTTTAACTTAGGTATGTATAAGTATAGATAAAGTCTTCTGTAAAGCACTAAGCCGAACCAGTCCTTGTATCCCTTTTATTTAGATATATATAAAAATAATATTTATACTAACATTTAAAACTTATTAAAATCCTACATTTTAAAACTTTTCTGGGCTTCTTTTTCAAATTTAGCTCTATTGATCTGCAATTGGATAACAAAAAATTTTGTCTTTCGGTAATTAAACATCAAACATTTAACATACAACACCGCCCATTAAAGGGTAAAATTGTCCGCACATAATTATTATCATGATTATCACGAAGCTAACATACAGTGAAATGAGGTGGAGGAGGAGGAGGAGGAGGGTGAAGCCAACTAGAGTAAAAACCCGCTAAGTGGCCCGGGCACACTAATTGAAAGTAACACGTTCGCGTTTACAAAACTTTCTGAGTATTTATGCTGCAAAACACCAAACAGCCTGGCCAAGCATCCAGTCAACCGGCCAGACAAGGCCTCCTTTTGGATCCCAGACACACAGCCAGCCAACCATGCTTAGACATTAAAGTTTGGCGCGCCGGTTTAATAGACCAAAAATTCATTTGGCCAAAGTTTAAAGTGTTATCAGTCATTAACACGAAGCTGGGGCAAGTAGTGGCTGCTGCTGCAATTAAAGCTGCCACTTTGGGAGTTTAAACTTAAATTTGCTTTCTTACATTTCTTATAACATTGAAAATCAATAAATTTCAACAACAAAAAAATAAATAAGAAAAGAAAAACAACATTCCAGCCATAGATTTGCCCGGCTAGAGGAAAAAATCTTTTTGGGGATGCTGTGCGTGCTGAGGCTGAGGCCAGGCCAAGCGACAAAGCAAGCAAGAAATCGCCCAGCCAAACATCCTTTTGTCAATACCAAAATACGTACAACAACAACACAAGTCAGCGCCAACAAAGACAAAAGTCAAAAGTGCAAAAACAAAAGCAAAAAACGTACAAGCGCCCCCAAAAGTGAGGCGCATGCGCCCACCAAACGGCAGGGGAAAGCATGGCCCGTGCTCACAACTGGGTTAGCCGGGGATGGAGCATACAGGAAATGCTTTTACATATACAACGAAACGATACGCTAAAATGGCTATTCATTTCTCCTCCATTTTGGAGAAAATTTCCTGCCTCAGCGGCAGCAGCAGCCGCATTTGTCCAAGCCGGAGCAAATGATTTTTAACAAATTTCATTAACATCAGAGGTCCGTAATCATTCAAGCATCGCGTTTCGTAACAGGTTCAGGCCAGAGCTTCGACAAAGCCAGGTCCACTTCAATTATATCGACAGTCGCACATTGCAATTCAATTCCTTGAAGCGGCGCCGGCTGCGACTCTCGCGAATAAAATTGGCCAAATCATTGGTTTTGTGTGAGTTTTGAAACCCTTATCGTGGGAATCGAACAAATTATGTAATTCCAAGTACGTGTCAAATTATTCACTTTGAATACTATACGAAATGATCGATGAACAGCACCCAATGCAGATTGGTATGTGTAAGTATTTAGGATTTTTGACAGAAAACTCAACAACATCCCGTCGGCATTTCGATGCACTTTTTTTAATGGTGTTTGCCGACGGCTTTTGGCTGGGCTGTGTGTTTTTCAATCCATTTGACTTGTGATGTTTACTATTAACGATTAATTTGGCCAAAAAAATCCCAAAGAAGGAAGCGCAGCTTGTGTGCACTCTCAAATTTAATTTTGGCACAGTCTGAGATTCTATTTCATGGCTGATGAAAGTGTCGGATTAGTAAACTTTATTATTAGGTTGCGTTCAGATACACTGGCAGGTTGCCTGATTTCTTATGTCAGTTATATGGCAAACTAATTAAAGTACATGGGAATTATGACAGATGTCTCTGAATAAATATGACAACAGTCAAAAATAGCACTGACTCTTTCAGGTGTTCACACATGTAATGCAGCAACTGGCATCTAAAAATATGACACCCTTACAGTGTGTGTGAACGCACCCCTATTAGATTACCGAAACTTGGTTTAAACCCACGTTTTTCGCGAAGTAGACAACTACGACACAGTCGCCACACTATTTTTAAAAAAGTACGGTAGAAATGGGGAAGAGTCTGCTTGAGTGTGCATTCCGAACAACGTTTAGTTACATAAGCAACAGTGTGTTCATTTTATTAGGCATATTCGACCTAATTAAAAATTCTATCCGTTATGTTCTTCCTATTAGAAAAAAGGAATTAAGCAATTGGATTCGCTGTTGCCGACTCTCAAAGCATTGAATAGTAAAACTGTCTTCTTGCTCGTCAAACCGAATTATGTTGAGCTTCCCATAGAAGAACCCTTGGACTGTGGCAAATATATAGCACTGAACATTCATAAAAGATTCTTAGTGATTCTGCGGAAATTTATTAAAATGTGTTCATCACGAATAAAATAATCGGCATTAAAGCTAAAGCCAAATACTAAGACAAACTAAACCATCCTCTAGCGAAATTAACTGCTATTTCCGATGAGAGTTAACGGACGATTCAGTGTTACTGTTCAACGCCACTCTTCAACTGCAAAATATAACCAATTGAAAAACGGTCATACTGGACTTTCACCTCTGATTAGCTTCCATTTGAACTTGTTCAACGTTTTTTTTATGTAAAACATTTGTGTGAATAAAAAATATATAGCTTACTTTTAGGCATTTCCCCAAATCCAAAACCTTTTTATACCCTTGGAGAGGGTATATTAAAATTGTTTAGATGTTTGTAACGCACAGAAGGAAGCATCTCCGACCACATAAAGTATATATATTCTTGATCAGCATGACGAGCTGAGTTGATATAGCCATGTCCGTCCGTCTGTCCGTCCGTCCGTCTGTCCGTCCGTCTGTTTCTATGCTATCTCCTCCGTCAGTTTTAGTACAAATACGCTGCACATTTGTCGGAACCGGCTGGATCGGATGACTATAGCATATAGCTGCCATAGGAACGATCGGTCGAAAAACTAGTTTTAGTGAGAAAAACTTTTTTGTTTTCAATACTATCGCGCTCAACGAAAAACTATTTTGTTTTCAATGTTATCGCTGCACAGTGGTTTTTTTTGCCTTTTTTTCGCATAAACTCTAGTTTTTACGTTATTGACCCCAAATTTGGACTATAATCATATTTTGGGCCCCAAGGACGACTTGGAAAATTTTACTCAGCTTAGATCAATATTTGATATAGCTGCCATATAACAGATCTGGCCGATTTGCTTAAACTTTGTTGTTTTTCACGCTATTGAACTGAAATTCGGTTTGTACACGTATTTTAAGCTCCTAATACGTTGTACCAAATCTTGTTAGGCTTGGACCGCTATTTGATATAGCAGCCATATAACCGATCTGGCCGATATGGTCCAACTATGTTGTTTTTTACGCTATTGAGCTGAAATTCGGTTTGTACACGTATTTTAAGCTTTTTATACGTTTTACCAAATCTTGTTTGGTTTGGACAACTATTTGATATAGCTGCCATATAACCGATTTGGCCGATATGCACCAACTTCGTTGGTTTTAAAGATATTGATCTGAAATTCGCTTTGAGCACGTATTTTAAGCTTCTTAAGCGACTTATGAAATATGGTTTGATTCGGAATGCTATTTCATATAGCTGCCATATAACTGATACATCCGATTTGCTCCAACTTTGTTGTATTTTACACTATTGAACTGAAATTCGGTTCGTATTTTTATTGATGGCACGAAATACGACTTAAAAAACTTTTTTTGTGTTTGACGCAACCAAACGAAAAAAAATTTTTCTGTCTCTCTTGAGAAATATCTTCAACTTAAGCATGAATTCTGCTGCAATAAGGCCAATTTTCTCGAAAAGTCGCACGTTGTAGCAAGAAGTGTTAGTTACTTTTTAATCTACACTCTTTCGTTAACAACTTTGCATTTAAGACTTTGTGCCATGCTGTGCCATGCACAACTAATCATCCAAAAAACATTGCTACACTTGTTAGGGCCAACATAAAATTACACACAAGCAACACACGGCAAAATTGGACAAAAGCACACAACAGTGGCAAACCAGTTATCAAATCTTAACAAAACATACCTTAACTAACAGTTTGCGTTTTTACATTTTTTATTTTGCTTCTAACTTTTTAAACAGACACACTCAAAGTTGGCAAATATTTGCTGCCAGTTTCACAAAAAACACGTGGCACACAAACAGCTGACTTCAAGCGCCCGTCAAAAAAGCAGTGATGCCACTAAGGTTGAATGGGTTTGTTTTTTAAACTAATATGAGTATGGAAATAAAAAAATAACCAGTTAATATTTGAAATCTGAAAAAAAAAATTTTGGGGTTTATGCCAGAAAAAGGCCAAAAAAAACCACTGTGCGCTGGGAGCGATACTATATAGTGGTCCGATTTCGAAAAATCTTGTTGAAATTATGTAAAATCATTGAAAACTTATGAATACGGGCGTTGGGAGCGATAACATTAAAAACAAAAAAGTTTTTCTCACTATGACTTTTTTTTTAGACCAAACTTTTGTATGGCAGCTATACTATATAGTAATCCGATTTCGAAAAATTTTGGTGAAATTATTTGAAATCATTAAAAACTTATAAATACGAACGTTGGGAGCTATAACATTGAAAACAAAAAAGTTTTTCTCACTAAGACTTTTTTCAAACCTAACTTTTGTATGGCAGCTATACTATATAGTTGTCCGATTTTGACAAGGCTTGGTGAAATTATGTGAAATCATTAAAAACCTATAAATACGAGCGATGGGAGCGATAGCACTAAAAACAAAAAAGTTTTTCTTACTAAAACTAGTTTTTCAACCGATCGTTCCTATGGCAGCTATATGCTATAGTCATCCGATCCGGCCGGTTCCGACAAATGTGCAGCGTATTTATACCAAAAGACTTCGTGCAAAGTTTGGTTAAGATAGCTTTCAAACTGACGGAGGAGATAGCATAGAAACAGACGAACAGACGGACGGACAGACGGACGGACGGACAGACGGACGGACAGACGGACATGGCTGTATCAACTCAGCTTGTCATGCTGATAAAGAATATATATACTTTTTGTGGTCGGAGATGCTTCCTTCTGTGCGTTACAAACATCCGGACAATTTTAATATACCCTCTCCAAGGGTATAAAAATGTGTTTTGGTTATGTTTCGTCAAACAAAATAAGGGATCTATATGGTGTTGTGAGCCACATTGCCACAAAGTCGGTTGTGACTTCTGAAAGAAATCCAATAAAACGCAAAACGGCAGAAAAAAAAAGATCCAAATAGGTTAAAAAAAGGCGAACAAAAGATCAGCCAAAAGCTGGGAATCAAACCGAAACGAGTTTCGGTTCCGGTACGTACCGAAACTAACGTTTCGGTAAACGGTTCTGTTTTGGTTCTGCTACTGTTTCGGTATTCGGTTCCGGTTCCGGTACCCTATTATTTCGGTATCGTACCGGTACGTACCGGTATGGACCGGTAAAATTAACAGAAATTTTAAAATTTAAGTTTAATCAAATTGGGTAAGTAACAGTACACATGTATGAGTACATAAATTATCAATTTACTTTAAACTACTTTAAAATTAGTTACAAAGAAGGTTAATTAATGATTATTTCTTAGAAGCATGATAGCGGTCAATGTATTTCCGTCCATCTGAATTCTAGCGGAGTTATAATAAACTTCACGCCGGAAAATAAATGTTCTACGCAGCAAAAATAACTTTTGATAGTTCATACAATTCCGGAAACCTTTTCAAACTTTCTGACCACCATTTAAGTACATTATCTTTGTTTTGTAAACGTTTAAGCTCAATTAAACAGAAGTGGATAAAATTCTTGAAATTATACATATCAGTCGAAGCAGTTACACATGTACTTTTCTGTTCAGAGGTTAGCCAGACATTATAACGAGGGTCTAAGAAAATACCACATAGGAATGCGTTATTTTCAAAGGGACTGGTCTCTTGATTTTGTATTTCACTGAACAAAAGTTTTGATATGCCAGAATCTTTTTTTATGTGAAAATAACAGTTCAGCCAAATTGCGTAAAAATCCGCCAAATCTAACTGCTCGTTTCGTAGTCTAGTGGTTGCACTCAGAACCGAAACCTTACCGGTACAACGTTTAGGTTCTTTTCGGTCTTTTCGGTTCTAAAAATTTCGGTTCTCGGATACCGGTATACAAAAAATTAAGAATATCGGTTCCGGTTCCGGTACCGGTTCTGAGTTTCAATCGGTTCTTTTCGGTATACGGTTCCGGTTCCGGTTTCGGTTTGATGCCCTGGCCAAAAGCAAAACGTGCTCGTAAATAGAAGAAAACAAGCCGGCTGCCGTCAATCCATTTTCACTTTAACTTGAGAATAAGAGAAAAATTACACAGGCTTACAAAGTAAAGGCCAACTTTTGCCACACAGAAGATTGAAATATTTCCATATAAAAAATTTTGGTCTCTGAATTCAAATCAATTGTCCGTTTACCCCAGCACGTTAGCTTAACCAGATATTAGTATAAAAGTGTGTTTAACGAGGTTGGTTTACATTTATAGGTCTTGTGACCGCACATAATAACATTTTCCAATCAAATTTGATTTAATGTGAGCTGACTTACAGAACAAATAAATCACAAAGTTTTGACTTTGCTCATAAGTTTGGCATTTTTGGAAAATGCGGCTATTTTTTCGATATAATCGATTTTTTTCTTCCGATATTAAAAATCCCGAAAAAAAAATAGTTTGTAGTTCATTGTCTCTTATTATTAAACACATTTTCATATATTTTCAATTTTATAGCACTTTAAAAGTTATGGACCAAAAACACTATAAATTTTTAAAGGGAGAAAATAGTCTTTCAGGGTACATTACGGACTAATTTTCTTAAAAAGTTGTACTTTTCTGGCTTATCTTGTATGATTGCGCGTTTGTTCCGCGGTCCACCAATTTAATGAAGGGTCGATGACTTTCGTTTCAAGCCCTTTATCCATGCACACTGGTTCCAAACAACTGCCAGCAACTGAGACACTTGAACTACTTAAGTCCAAATGAGCGACAGGCAAGCCGTAAAAATCGCAACATATTTTTCAGTGCCGAACAACTTTTGACTTCTGTCAAAGATTAGGCCAAAGCAAAACATTTTAAGTTGCAATTGCGGGCACAACAAAACGTCTCCAGCTCCATAATTTCTTTGTGTGCCCAAATCCGATTAAATAAAACGCCGACTGACAAACGGCATCAGCGGCAGCACACAGCATCCTGGCAAGGGTTTCCGCTCGCTGGCTCTGCCGGCGACTGCCAACATATGCCGCCAGCCGCCGTAACCAACATAATGAATCCCGTGTCACTGCCGCGCTAAGCCAGCGCATATTTTGTATATGGATAGGGCCGCATGGGGTGGGGTGTGGTGTCAAATCCCAAGGGGTGGAAATCCTTGTTGTTTATTCATTTAAATGCCCCGGTTAGCGCGCACGCACTACTCGTAAATTCTTTTATAATTTAGTTATAAGCATTGCAAAAGGCATCATCGCAGGGTGGTTCCTTTTCCCAGCCACTCCGCCCCCTTGATTTTCAATGCACATTAGAATCTAATTATAGCAGAAAGAGGGCACTGGCTGTGGCTATCAATGCCGGATTTTGGCACTTGTTATCGCAAATCCGCTGATCTTAGGCGCCGACATGCCCGGCAAATATGTTGGAATAAATTCTGATGTCGACAGACAGCACAAAGCCCAAAAGTGTAACAGGTGTGGCCACTGGCCCGCTTAAGTTGACAGCTATGCTGAGTGGCTCGTATTGTTCCAAGTGTTTGCAGTTAAACGGAGCAACGAAGGAAATCCAATGAAAGCAGAGAAGGACTGCACGATATTCCAGTTGCTATTGACAGCTGACAGAGAGACGACATTCAGCTTTGTTAAAGTCATCGGTCAAACAAATCTTAGTTGGCAGGATTGACTATGTTGTTCTGACTTCATAAATCAAGTGTACCAACTAGGTCGTAGCATTTATTGAAATTTAAGCCTCACATATAGTAAATAAATGCAGTACATATTTTACCAAATTTATTTAAGACTGATTTTAAACTTGATATTGCATAAGAATGATGCAGCCGTCAAAATATGCTGCTTCAATAAATATTTTAAATATTTCATGTCAATGTCCCCCTCTGTCCAATGATCCTCAATGAGATTGTCTTGTCCTTCGAAGAAGCGTTTTCTGCCCCCACTGAAGAACTTTTACCACTTCTACTATACTAACATTATCAGATGCCTATTGAAGACTAGGTATATAGGAATACCAAAATTAAAGTACAACTAAAAACATATATTCTGTTTCATAAGGTATATTAGTACTGGGCCTTTTGCCCTTATTCAATGCTCTAGATCAGGGCCGGTCAAACATAGTAACCGGTGGCTGTAGTCACTCGTGTTTTCCACACGAGCCGAACTTCTGAGTAAGTGAATCGGTGTGCACAGAAAAGCCATTAAATCGGCTGAAGTCTCTCTTGCTTACCAACGCAAGCACAGAGTTCTGTCCTCTCCATTTGGTCCGCCATGCTCTAGATGCACCAATGGAAATCAACGGGCAGCAATGGGCACTCACACAGCACCTTATTCTTATTAGATGTACACGATAAAAGATTGACACATTGTAAATGTTAAATTGGCTATACTGACCCAAAGGCCCAAGCTTAGCTTCTCTCAATCTCTGGGCGTGAGGGCTTATAATTTTTCGCACTAGAGAGAGCCGAACCAAAACGGCAAAGTTTTTGAGAAGCTTTGAGAAGCTTTTTTATGGCAAGTTACTTCACAGCTGGCTACAATAGCTGGTGAAGGTGACCGGATGTGTAAAAGCTATTTTCTAAAGAAAGAAAAAAACTTGTTTTTATTAAATGATCCTGGATTAAACCCACGCCTCCCGCAGAGCAGGCCAGCACAATAACCGCTGGGCCACACCCGGTACTAATTTAAATGTTGTTTAAATTAATTAAGAAACACGTTGAAGTATATATGTATTGATTTATAGAAAGACTTTCGGGAACGTCGGATATTATATTATATTAAATAATTTTCTTGATAATTACGAATAATTACAAAGCCTTTCGAAATTAATTTTTTATTAAGTTCGATTTTGACTGAGAGCAAACCCGGCTCCCATCTGGATGTCAGCTTGATCATTCACATATTTCAATACAACTAAAATTAGTGCAACAATCAGTTCCTGTCTTCAATGTTCAATTTGGCATATATTGAGTAGCAGAGCCGCTGTGCTAGTATTGTCTTGATTTTTGCATTTAATTAAGTGCATATCCATAGCCGAATCATCACTAATATGGCGACCTACTGTTTGTAAATACAAATTCGACATTAACTTTTAGAAAGTTGGTAGATAACCCACTGCTCGATTTGTTATAACTATAGCTAAAAACTCTTAGACTCTACATTGTAATGTCCGATCAATCCTCTTATTTTCCTAAATAAATTTAATGATTTAAATTCGTATCAATTTTTATTGTATGTAGGGGTGCGAGCTCAAAGCAAATTTGTTAATGTAAATTATGTCGACATAACTGAAAAATTGCATACATATTTGTGGCATTAAAACGAATGCGGATGATAATATTTTTGTGAAAATTTAATGAAATTATGCACACGCTTAAATCACTTAAATGCAAAATGACAAACTCACATACGCACATACACAAAGAAAGTCGGAGTAAATATTACAATGCACTATGGAAACAAATTTGATTTTTATACCCGTTACTACTATAATCGTGCAAATGTAAAAGGCAGACGGAAATATTACCGACCATCCGTGTCGATGTAGCCTTGCCCTTCTGTTTGTATGAAGACCTACACTCAGAGAAAAAATAGAGAATTTCACTCTTGAATCAAGAGCATTCGTTCTCAAAAGTAGGGTAAGAGGAAAATTCTTGACAGGAGCAATATTCTTGATCCAAGAGTGAATTTTTGATCCCGACTTTTTGACTCAAGAGTTTCAGTACTTGATCCAAGTACGAATAACTCTCAAAATAAAAGACTAAAAAATAAGGGGTGGGGGTTTGGGTGTGACGACGACCGAGACCGGGACAACCCGTCCGTGGTGTTGTTGTTCCGCGCTGTTTGCCTACTCTACCCTAGCACCACATTTTCAAGTGTTGTTGACACATAACAGATAAAATTTTTATTTTATTATTAGAGACGAGGAGAAACATACAATGACGAGCACAACGCGCATTGTCAAAAAGCTAAAACACGGAACAGAGCGGTATGAGAGCGTGGATCAAGTCCCCGAGCGCTTTATTTTTTTATTTTTTTTTTTTTTTTTTTTTGTGATGTTTTAAACATTTTTATTATATTATACAGACGTTTATCATTACTTTTGCCCAATCTTAAGTTCAACTTTAACAAATATCGGCGCGGCACGGTCAATGACGCAAGCTGCGCATGCGCGTCTCTTGAAGAGCGCGGCAACGTTATTCTCAATGTTTGCGTTTCTATCCTGCCATAAACCAAGAGAAGAATTGCCGATTCAAGAGCGAAATTCTTGAAAATTCAATTCGATAAATTTTTTTCAAGAGCGTTGTACTCAAAATTCGTTCTAGATTTTTATGAGTGTATATCTTAAAGAGTCCACTCTAATTGTCCCAATTTCAATTGTTAAAATATCGGTCTAAAATTAATAACCTAATTTTATATTCACAATATCTATAATCCCAGAAATTTACATGAAGATCGGATTTTTAGAATCCAGTTTTATAATCAGTTAAAACAAGTAAGAAAGTCGGTCAAGCCCGACTATAACATACTCTGTACCTGGAGTAGAAGCCGAATGCAATGCTGGTGCTGCGCTCATCTTTAATTCTCTCTCCCTTTCTCTCTCTCTCTCTCTCTCTAAGATTATTCGGTGTTAGTTGTAAAAGGGTGGAAGGCGGTGGGGGGAGGGTGATTTACTTTTTGTCTCACAACTTGAGAACCGCTCATCCGATCTTTTATCATTTCTTCGGCAAATCGATACATTTTGTTATTTTTATTGTTATTGTTATTTTATTGTTTTATTGTTAATTACTACGGGAAGGGGCGTGGCAAAAATTGAAAATAAACTTGATCTGCCTGTAACTATAAGAAACATTTGTCCCGTACATGTCAAACCTCTATCTCTTACCTTGTCTGAGATCTGTTTTGTTCATACGGACGGATGTTGATGCTGATCAAGAATATATATACTTTATATGGTCAGAAATGATTCCTTCTCCATGTTACAAACTTTAACATGTTACAAACTTAATATACTCTATGTACCTTCGGTACAGAGTATAAAAATTATGCATAGTTTCAGGCACATATTTTTCTCTGATATACGATATGGCTAGTTATGCCTCAGCAACCTTATTGACTTCACTTGCACTCTACGATTTCTTAATTTTTTCACAACGACATAGATATATGACAGCACGACGTTTTTTACGTTGGAGCAGGCCCCCATGCAGTAAGGCTATTACAAATATAATAAATATAAAATGAAAACTCAAACATGCGTGCCCACGGAATTGAAAGGTCACATTCTTTAACGGAACTTATCACATTTGTTTTTAAATTTCTTTATTTACCAACATCCACTTTCAAACCTAATTAAGATTTATCAAAATGGAGCAAAAATATCTTGAATGCAAGACCCTCCTAAGTTAGCCTTGGTTGAACAAAAATTAGTTCCTCTCTAAACTAAACAAATGAAGTTGATCTCTTTAATAGTGCATTTATTTTCAGTGACCTTGCATATTGAGTCTTGTTTAGTTACGGTTTCATTTAAAATCAGGGAGCAAACCGGTTCTAAACCAAACCGAACCAAACCTATAGTTTAACAAAGAACTAAACCAGTGTTCTTCAAAACTGCAATCTATACCCAAAACCGCAAAACCAAAGGGGGTTTAGATTCGTTTCTTTTCATCAACGAGTGTGATGAGCCTTATGCGGGATATTTATATGGGAAATCGATACACATCAGACAGGTATAACATAAGTTAATGTCGTACATTTTAGTACACAATTATGCATGACTTCGGAAAGCATTCGGTGTGCATCGAAGACATACTAAAATTTTGTTTTGTTTTTAATAACCACATTTATAATTAAATTCGAAGGTATTTTAATCAGACCGGTTTTAAAACGAGTCCTAACCAAGGTATTGGTTTGATTCTTGGTATTTAACTTATAACTAAATAAATGTTTGGCTATAAACCCCAAAGGAAGGCTTACTTGCATACCCTACAGCAGAAGCCGAACGTTATGTAGTGAGGGTAGATTTCTGACCTACAGTATAATCAGCTTGGTCTTTGTAAATTTCCTCTAGATCCTGATGTAATACAGTGACCTATTTTTAAGGACAAATTGGGAAAGCTTTACAGGTTTATTGGCTTAAGCCAAAAACATTTGGTATTAATTTTTTGAAGTACTATTTTGTTTCAAAATTGTTTTGGGGTTGACTTTAGAATTTATTAGACTTCGAAGAAGAAGTACATTTTGATACTTATTTTGAGAGTAAGTCGTGGCTGTACCTAAGATTATAACAAATTCGTACTACAGACACCGATTGTACTTGACTCAAGTACAAAATTCGGTTTTTTTCTGAGTGTGGTGAAGGTGGCCGATTATGTATAAGTTTTAAAAGAAAAGTCTTATTTATTAGATAGTCCCCAACCTTTCACAGGGCGCTACACTCCAACAGGACAACCTACAAGTTATAGGATCTTAAAAACCTTTTCAAAGTAAACTTCGGTAAATATCAGACATGTTGATCCAGTTTCTAAGCTTGTCGATATTACTGATGGATAGTGCCAGCTGCTTACATTCTTAATTATGATTTTGTCGCCAGTTCTCCCATATGACTAATAGTCAAGTGAGCTAACGTGCCGTCGTCCACGTGTTTCTGTGTTATGGGTCCCGAGTTCAATTTCTTCCTCTTCTCATACAACATTTTTTTTAGGTTTTATAATTTTGATCCCTATTACAATCCGATACACCTAGTCTGTGGACACGAGCACAGCTAGTCCACAAACAAGTTTTAAAATGGTGTATCGTCTTGTGAACTAAACGCATACTTCCTCGCCAAAGTTTTCTCAAATGGTATATTGAGTTGTAATCTAAAATCGAAGTGTTTTCTGTTATACGCCCACTTTTCTGATTACATAGTATTCTGCTTTGTATACAGTATGCCAACGAAAACGGCCAAGCTTATGTAAATGTATACAGAGTAGTAACCGATACTTGAAGGCTGCCAGCCTTCAAAGTGTTTATAAGGACATCGAACTTGTAATTGCGTTGGTTCAGCTAGCCGACCGAACGAATGTTGGGTTTATATTCTTGTTCCCACATTAAGTTCGTTGACGAAGAACTAAACAACTGAGTAACTTAGCAATTTAAAAGGTTTGATTTATCCAACACTGATACTGAACAGAACACATTGGAACCCATTCAGTTCGGTTTTTTTGTTTGGTAAAGAGTTCGCCTCAAACAATCACTTAAGTGAAATTTTTAAGAAAGGGGAAACAAATCTCAAATATGTATGTATTAAGAAGGTGAGGCTTACTTTCAACATCGAGGTCCAGTCAGTTTTTCAAAGCCTTGGTAGAAGATGCAGGAATGATAACAGTAATAAATGTGATTCAATCTGGACGTTTACTCTTCAAAAAGACATGTCCCAGCTTTGATTGACTTAAAACATTAACAATCTGCAACTTCTGCTCCAAGATACAAAATGTAAAACAAAACTTTATCATATATTTAAAAAACTTTATAACGTATGAGATTTTTGTACCTCACTATATTTTGCCAAAAAGATGCGTTCGTAGCATACTTTTAAGGAATTAGATTCTATAATAAACCAAGAAAAAACCATTTGGAACCATAGTACAGTGGTAGAAAAGGCGCGTACGTACAAAAACAACACTTGCCTGCTGGGACACAAATTACTGAAAAATTTCAACAATTTGCCATAAATTGAGACAACAAGCAACAAAAAGCCAACCAAACCAACAGAACAAATACCGCAAATGTACAGTAATTTTTTGCCACCAACTCGTACACTTGCCTGGGTTACGCATACGCAACGTTGGCTTTATTTTATTGTATTTTTTGAGCGTGGAATTTCGAGTACAACCCGGCACACACAAACACACACGCACACGTTCACGGAGGGAGAGACAAGAGGACAGACAGGCAGACACGCACATATTTCGTCGCTGCAAAAGTCATTTCAATAATTGCAAAACCACAAATTTACTACAGCTCGAAATGGTCACAGTTCCATGCCAGTCTCTGTCCACGCAGAAATGCAGATGGACCAAACCGCAAATGCAAATCCCGTTTGGGGCATAGTTTTTGCCGCAGTTGTAAATTTGGGAGAAAATAAAAATAACTGAAATGTTTCTCATTTGCATGTTTCCTGGGGGCTTCGGTTTGGGTCGCACGACACGACCACAAAACCAAAATAGTTCCAATGGACATGAAATGTCAACAGCAGCATCACCAACAGCAGCATCAGCCACAGAGTGGAGGTGGAGCTGGCAGCCTCAATCAACTGCTGTTGAACGGAAATGAGCGCATGTTAACAACGCCGACACCAGCAACAGTCACAGCACCAGCAGCAGCAGGGGCAGTGGCTACAGTAACAGATATAACTGCCTTTCAATCCGCTGGCGAGAAACTAGGGGGAGCAGTCCACCACAATGACAAAATGGCGTCACTCAGCCGAAATGTCAACGGAAGTTGCAACAACAACCTCAACAACAGCAACAAGGGCCACGCACAGCAGCAGCAGCAACAAACAATGGCCATGACAGTGGCAGTGGCAGGACAGGGACCGGGGCCGCCCCAGCTCTGTCATCGCCTGGCCCTGGGCGAATGTAGCCTCAATGGGTCCTTCACGGCCCCGGCCCCGCCAACTGCACCAAACACACCGCAAGCGCCTCAAATGCCGCAACAGCACACGGGAATGGGAGTGGGGCTCAACCACTGCTCTTACTGCTGTCAGCCAATTTGTGATCGCTACATCATGCGCGTGGTGGACAACTCGTTCCACGAGGGCTGCCTTAAATGTACAGCCTGTTCGCTGCACCTGGTCCACTCCTGCTATGCCAAGGATGGCAAACTCTATTGCCGCCTAGACTATGAAAGGTGAGTGTGTCCCGCACCCCCAAGCTGTGCACTAAAACTCTTTCCTTATAATTCACAGACTCTTCATACGCAATCGTTGCCTTGGCTGCGGCCATCGAATCGGCTCCGATGAGCTGGTGATGCGCTGCCACGAGAATGTCTTTCATTTAAAGTGCTTCGCCTGCGTTGTATGCGGCGCCCTGCTTAAGAAGGGCGAACAATATGTGGTCAAGCAGGGACAACTGTTTTGCCGCTTTGACTATGAGAAGGAGGTGGAAATGCTGCAGGGTTATGGTAGGTCGAGGAATCAGAAAGAATGCTTTGAAAATGTGCTTTAAACACAAATTTACACACAGATTACTATGGCGATGACATGTTCCCGCCCAAACTGGATGGACGCCGAGGTCCAAAGAGGCCACGCACCATTCTCAACACCCAGCAGAGGCGCGCCTTTAAAGCATCCTTCGAAGTGTCACCCAAGCCCTGTCGCAAAGTAAGAGAGAACTTGGCCAAAGAGACTGGTTTAAGCCTAAGGATTGTGCAGGTAATCCTGATGTTTCATTTTTCTAGGAGGTAGGAGCTGAGGTAAAAAGCCCGTTTTGAAAATGAGTTGCACTCAACTCAAAACATGAATGCAAAATTCTTTAATTTTATGAAGAGAAATCTTGTTGAAAGTGAGAAAGTTCAACAAAAGTTAAAAAAGTTAGGAAATAAGGCAACAGCGAAATCGCCTAGTCCTGTTTTTAAAAAAAGAAAGCCGCGCAGGTTTTTGTTTAAATGGTTAAAATAAGAATGTGTTTGCTTATTTAGAATAAAGATAATATTCAAAGCAGGTAGATAGAGATAGAAAACAAGCCCGCGGCTAATGAACAGAGTCAGTCCGAGTCGGAGCTGGCTGAGGTGGTCGGTAGCTAGCACAGCTCTCCTAGAAGGTTGAGTTACAATTTCTTAGAAATTTTTCAATTTCATTTGTCATTTTTGCTACCGCAAATAAATAAATAAATAAAAAATTTTGCGCCAATTGAAAGCAAATCAAAAAATGAAATCAGGTCGTTCCACCAACTGCAAAAGAAATCAAAATCAAATCAACTTTCAGGAATACCACTAATGTTCTTGAATTTTTCACTCCCTGTATTTTTGCCACGCCCATGTGGTCGGGTGTGGCGCAGCGGTTAGTGTGTCGGACTGCTGTGCGGGAGGCGTGGGTTCAATCCCACCACGGACCATCTAATAATACGTTTTTTTTCTTAGAAAATAGCTTTTTCACATCCGGTCACCTTCACCAGCCATTGGCGCCAGCAGTGAAGTAAAGTAGCTCCTTTTATCTTGTACGAAAGCCAACTTTGCATTTACATTTGATAACAATAAGACGAAAGAGTTCGCTGGTGCAGCTCTGCCAGCTTACGCCAACCTAGCTATATATCTAGCGACGCTCATTCTCCGGAATATAAGTCCGGATCGTCTCGGATTCGCTTTCCGCATTTGAACTGGATAATTCTTGATCGAAGCCGGTCTTAAGCCAGTGGCACAATAGCACAAACAAATATAAATTATAATTTATGTTACGGGTCTGAGCCAACTTTGGAATTTTGGAATTGATTCAATCTTGTTCGGTTTCGATTACCAATCCAAACACAAAAATTTATACTTGTTTGGTTTCTGTGTGTGGTCCGGAAAAGTATAGAACTTCATATAAGCTTAGAGAATATCTCAACTATGTCTCTGAATCACTTTTGAAACGGTGCAATCGGTTAGAACCAGTAATCTGTCTAACTCTATTTTAGCAACGAATTTTTAAGATTTAGTTCAGAAACACTTCTGAGCCGGTTCCAACTGGTTAAGAACCAAAAAATATTTAACTTCGGGTTACTAAACACCATATGATGGTAGAAATGATAAAAAATGGATTAAAGTCCGTGTTTTCGTACTAAGGGCGTAAAAAACCTAACGGGAGAGTAAAGAACACCAATACTTGTAGGCGGATCAAGAATGAATTAGGCCACAGAAAGGGGAATGATTAACAAATCATCGCTAGTAAAGGGTGATATCAAGGATTTATAGATATTATAGATGACGCATGTCACGTATACGGATGATACCAAAGACTTATAGATATTATTAATGACTAGGGATCGGATGACTATAGCAAATAGCTGCCATAGGAACGATCGGTCGAAAAAGAAGTCTTAGTGAGAGAAACTTTTTGGTCTAAATGATTTTAAAAAGATAGTTCTGAGTAAATCTTAGTACAACTATTATTTTAGTTTTAAAGCTGATCAATATTAATGCTACCAGATTCTGCCAATTAATTCAAAGTGACTTAGCTATAGCAAATAAGAACATCCATCTAGTAGTTTTAATGGACTCTTGATTTAAATAGTACATGACTACCACATTATCAATTTGCCTGGTGGCAAGTGTAATTCAAACCGTAAACGTTGTTATGTCAAATATAGGCTACAAACAAAACACATAGTGTGGCGTGAAATAGAGAACGTATTCTCGTCTGCTAAGCGTGTAGTTGGCTGCGACGCTGGAGAAGAATTCGTATCTTTATGACTATTTAAATGGTAGCGTTTCAACACAATTTTAGAGAGTTTGACCATAATCGGATGAATATAAACTGTGAATAACGTCGTATATTCCATAAGGTATGATGATCTTATACTGACGTATGAAGATCTTATACTTTCGACTTTTATTTCTTGGTTTTGTAAAAATACAATTATCCTATTTTTCGAGGATGGATAATCATTAATAATTGCTTAACGGTTGCGCTTGAATCTATTCGCTCCTTAAACTCTCCATAATTTAGAAATTCCCGCAAACAGAACCTGATTTCATATATAGTTTTGAACTAGTGTGATTACCTAATACTCTTGAAATATTCTTAACAATGAAAATTTCATTAATTATTTTCCTTTCCATAGGTCTGGTTTCAAAACCAACGCGCCAAAGTTAAGAAGATACAGAAGAAAGCTAAACAGGAGCCGCCTATCAAAGGGGCCAGTGACTCACAAGATTCACAGGAGTCCCAGGATAGCAGTGTGACTGCTAAAATAAAAGATGAAGCGCAAAGCGACAGCGAATCCCAGTTGGAGTCACCGTACTCGACGACCTCCGAAGGGTTGGCCAGACTGCGCTGTACCATCAAGGATGAGCAAGAGCAAGTGCCCTTTAACTGTATGGAAACAAACAAAGGTGAGTCTCAGTGAGTTCCATATGACAAATTACTAAATCCACATCTAATTGATTCGCAGAGAACTGTAACAAGAACAGTGAACCCATACTGAACACTATTTTGGGACTGAGTTATGCCACATTTCAACAGCTGATGGGACCATTCACACAAACGCCCATGATAAACCCCATCGATCGGCTGTACAGCATGCAAAGCTCCTACTTCAGACCCGAGGAACTGGGCGCCTACGGAGAATGCGGTGGCAAGGAGTCCATGGACTAAGCCTGCCCCACTCAATTTTAAGCCAAAATCAAAATTAGACCTTGTAAAAATAAAAGAAATGTTAATGTGCTAGTCATTGAAATCCCTGGCGCTCCTCACTCTATGACCGGGATTGCAACACGTGCGCCAGCGGAAGCGAGACTTTTGGTTGTTCTGCAGGTGCAGCCTTGAAATTTGTTCCACTCAGTTGACAGGAACAAAGCATTTGATACAGCAGTCGCAGCCACCCCGAAATGGGCGTAAAATGCCGATTCGTCGGGCATTGTTCGATGAGCCCCGCCCACCCCACACGAGCGACCCTGATGACAGCGGCAGGCTGTCAGTGCCCCAAGTGCGGCCAGGTCCACCGACCAGAACTCAAACAGGGCTGGAATTGTGGTGGTGCTGCCATTTAGTTTTGTGGCATGCGCTTGCTCCAACAGACACAAACGAGGAAGCCAGACGACGATGGCATTGGCATGCGTGGAGTGTGCCAGACTTAAGTCAAAATAACAGACGGTGTAGAAAACTTTCGATTCGATTTTGTCTTCATTTCCAAATATCTAAGCCCTTTTGTTCTATTAAGCAGTCAAAACGTAATATTCAAACGTAAGCACACCAACCAAAATCCTTTATGTTTGCATTTTCGGTTATGGGAAAATGGGAAAATGTATATTTATAGCCGCAAGAAAAATGCAATTGAAAACCGTTTTTTGAACCAAACCCCGTTGAACTTTATTTTGCTACGGTTTAGGTTCAGGCTCGGGAAAAAAATTTGTCTGCTCCGGTCGAAGGGGGTAGTACGAGTTGCACACAAAAATTAATAATTTTTTTTTTTGCATATTTTCATAGCTCAGATATTCGAATTAGTTTGGGAGATATAGCCCTTTTAGTGACCCAAGGTTTTCGTAAAATTGAGTAATTATATACAAAGCCTTATCGCCAGAGCAATTATTTTAAAAATATCTCGGCTAGGAAACGCAGTACAGCAACGAGTCCTTCAACTTCTTGTTATGGACTTAGCTCCCAAGGATATGCATTCAGCTTTTCGTATTGTGGAAATTGCAAATTTGCTAGCAACTGCGATTTTCAATGAAGGATTCTGGCCATTTTGAAAAATACTGAGTGTTATTGATGTTAATAAAGACCCCCAAGCTTACTCATATACTAAACTGCGCAATGGTGGGCGAATTAGTCGCTGCGATATGAGAGCGTCATCTTCAAAAGAAGCAAAAACCGTCCGCAAAGCCGAAATCGCCGAAAAAAATGAAGACGATGTTTTTTAATGACGCAAGCCTTGCTGATTAGAAAAAAAACGAAAGTATTGCATACTCACTTTCTTTCTTGCTCATTTTCTTAAAATATTGACTTAAAACTTCAAAGGCGTCTCAAAACCAGGTTTTTTAAAATGGTTGCCACGATTGAACCAGCTACGGGACCGATTTTGTTTAGCAAGGTGTCAAACGACGCAGAATTGTCGTCATTCTAGTCTGAACCTCCAACTTTTAAATAATCAAATTTTTCGTTTTTTTTACACTGGACTACAAAAAAACAAGAACTCTTTTTTGTTTTCGTCTTCAGTATTTTTCAACCAGATTCTTCAAGAAAATATTTACAATTTTTTAACTATATATTTATTAACTTTCAAATATTAAAACCCGATTTGAAAAATATGTTTTCGTTTTCTTTCTGTAAGTTAAAAAAAAATAAAACATCAAAAAAACCCACGCGCAACTTCGGATTTCCCAAAAATCCCGGAGGTTTGCATCCCTGATTAAAAGTTAATAGTAGTGGTCCATTTGTCTGTCACTAGCTAATTGAAAATTTGATAAAGAAAATGTATCGTCCTTAACAAAACTAAATCTTATTAGGTTCGAATCAAAAATTTGCATAAGTTAAGGCAACTTCAGAAAAAACTTTTTTATTATTAGGGCCTAACTTTTTTATTCGGTGAAAGCTAACACCCAATTGCACCAAATCAATGTTTGTCTATCAAAAATGATTTTCATAATTTCGAAAACAGTTGTCGAATCTTTTAATCCGATTATCTCAAAACCACTATTTCATCAGCATCTGTTGACCGACTTTCAAATTCACACCAGAATTACTTCGGTTCTTAACAAAACCCCGTGTTAAGTTTTACCTTTAAATAATCCGTTCCCAAAAACTTTTTGCAATTTTTGGCCAATTTGAACCAAAATACAACAACAACCGCAAGAAACACAACTACAAAAATATATAACGAACCTGCACTTGGCGGTTCACTGCGGGTTCGAACGTAAAGACTGAACCTTCTGCAAAGTTTTAGAGGCTTGTAGCGCTGTACTTCTGCCATAAATTATTGTAATAGCGAAAATAAGGTAAGAATTCTTAAAACAGGAACGCGTCATATTTTTTTTTTTAATTTCATAAGGGAATTTTGCAAAGTAGTACAAATTTTAAATAGAATAACTACCATAAATGTATCCTTTTTAATTAGGCGCTAAGCTAAGCCTCAGTATCGAAGTGGTAGTAGATTGATAAGTTGGCCTCTAATTGAATTTAAAGGCACTGCAACACGTGTTTACACATCCCGTCTCCGTTGTTCAACCCCGGCCGACGCAACTTCATGCAATTTGTCACAATATGTGTCACATTAGCCACAGCAATTGTGCTTAAAGGTCGCTGGCGTCTCTGCCCTGCCCTCCCTGCTGCTATCGTCATCATCGTCACTGCTAACCAGATTATACCCCAATTGCAACACCGATACGCCTTGGTCATAGCTCTGGCTCCGGCTCTCTGACATGGGGTGGTTAAACAAAGGGCCTGGCCACACCACCACCATCATCATCAGCACCACCACAAACAGAAACATAGACCCAGTGCAGCACTACCCTGCACTTGGCTGTTCCGACGAGAATGGGAAGCATGTAAGTCATTCCTGATATACGCTAGAAAAAAACAGTTGAGATCTAAGCATGCGCGTCATTAATCAAACGCTGACAAAGGACAAACAAGTGCACGAAATGCTGAAAAAATGGTAAAACGGATGACGTATGAAAAAAATGCCTTACAAAGAGCACCGCAAGTCCTTGATTGTCCAATGTCCGGACGTCCTTGAGCTTAACGTTTTGTGACGATTTACCATGTAGCACGATCTAGTGCCGCACGTTAATGTGTAAATTTCGTAATCAATTACCGCTATATCTGTGGGTGGTGGTGGTGGTCAAATTTAAATGCACATCCCAACAAGCGAAAAAGGGAAAAAATACATCAGCAAGTCAACATGGTCAAAAAAGGAAATGTAAAATGTCAACAGAATTTGCCACATATTTGCTTAACCTTCTCCACTTTATGCAAATACAACTTCCATTTTAAAGCTTTTCCAAATGGCTTTTTGATTTTTATTACCCGCCAATAAAAGGCTTTTAAAATTGAATCAGTTTGGAAAATCGTTGACAAAAATTGTTTTTGAATATACATTTCCAGCTCGTAATGCCCTTTCGGATACAATAAATATCAAAAACCCATTGAAGGCTTTCAATAAAAGCATAATCATAAAAACAATCCACATAAAATTGGCATTTTCCAGAATCGACAAAGTGAAGGCAATTTGTTGTGTAAACAAAGCAAAATTGACAAAATAAATGCAATCATTGTTTTTATTTTCTTAAGGGCGCACGGTACAAAAGAGCAGAAAGCCAAAATGGTTAAGTGGGTGACATGAAATTTAAAAGCGATTTTTGGTGAGAAAAGTAAGAAAAAAATCATCAATTTCTATGAGAACCGAGTTCGTGAGAAACGAAAAGATTTGTAGCCCTTTAGTTAATTTATGTTGGTGTGGGAACATAAGCGTTCTGTGGCATAGGACCTAGTTTCTTCCCAAAGACCTTACAGAAGACGGTTTTGTCAAACCGATATATATTCTTGATCAGCGTCAACAGCTGAGTTGATATAGTCCTGTCCGTAAGAACGAAAAGATCTCAGAGTTTGTTTTAGCATATGTTATGTCTATTTTTTGACTATTTTTCCTTAATTTTATACCATTAAAAATTTCTATATGCGGGTGTCCTGGAAATCTCTACAGATTTTGGCCTTGGTTGGTAATCCGTCGGGGTCACAAAACCTTAAGAGATTTAATTTTCTTATTCGAAAAACAAGTAGGAAGGATTGTGTCCAATTTAATGGTCCATCTCTAACTCATCTTTAAGGGTACTGTATACCTTCAGGTGTCATTTTTTAAAGGTTTTCAAAAAATAAGATTACTCAAAAACTATAAGTGGTATTAAGAAGCGTTTTTTTTCATTGGATAGGTAATCGGTTAAACTAAATTTAGTAATTTTTGTTGTTGTTGTTGTACCTACGGTTGTTGTTGTATTTCTGTTCAAAGTTAACCAAAAATTTAAAACATAGGCCCATGGTTGCAAAAATTTTTTAAGAACGGATGATCTGAATTTAAAACTGAAGACAGGGTTTTGTTAAGAATTAATGTAATTCTGGTGTGAACTAGGATATTTTGGATCGGTCAATAAATGACGTAGTTATGGGGTTTCAAAGTCAAAATTTCGAAAATCGACTATTTTTTCCCACTGTATTGGTCCTAGCTCCGTTATTTGTTGACCGATCAAAAACATCCTAGTTCACACCAGAATGGTGGGTATTAGGTACTCTTTAAATCTTTGCAACCATTTTGGAAAAAGTGGTTCCGAGATAATCGCATTTAAAGATTCGACATCTGTTTTCGATGAAATAAAAATCGTTTTTAATAAATGTATAAATCGGATTTGGTGCATTTGGGTGCTAACTTTCACCGAAAAAAGAGATTTTCAAAATCGGTTAAGCAGTTCTCCAGAAATTTCAGTCAAAGTGCGTCAAGACATGGTAAAAAATAAAATCTCAAAAAATTTCAAGGTAAAATTTTTTTTTCAAAAATTTTTTTCCATAATATCGAACATTTTATAAATATTTATAAAGTTTTTGACCAAAATAGGGAAAAAAATACGAATTTCTAAAAATACGAGGATCGATGAAAACAATTTTCATATAAAAGGGTCGGAAAAAATAATTGTTTTTGTTTATATCTTTGAAACTGAGTTTCGGATCAGCTTGAAAGTTTTGCAGGATGTTTATAAGATCCTAATAGAACGTTTAAGCAAATAAAAAAAAAATCCAAAAAAAATTTTTCTGAAGGTATACAGTACCCTTAAAACAGGGTTGCCTCTCTGGCAAAAAAAATATCATTTTCTAGATATGAGTTAATATAATGATTCAATAAAATATTTTAATTATTTTATGTGTTTTATGATGCATTTTTAAATAATATTTCAAAATTAAGTCATGCAATCGGAGAAAAAATAGAAAGTTTCATTTATGATCTAAGATCGTTTGTTCTCAAAATTACGGTATGAGTGAAAACTCTTAATCGAGCGAAATTCTTGATCCAAAAATAAAATTTCGATCCCGACATTCTTGATTTAAGAGTTTCAATACTAGATCCAAGTACGAATAATTCTTAAAATAAAAGATTTTAAAAGTGTTTGAAGGGGGTGGGGGTTGGGTGAGAGACACGTCCGAGACCCCAAACCGACCCGACTTGAACTCGGTTCCTCGAAGACTGAAACACACACAGTGGATGTAAGTTTTGGTCAAAAACGATAACTATCTTATAAAGGGTGATTTCTAAGCTATTATATTTTTGGCAACACTGGTTTAAGCACAGAAAAAAGTCATTGCGACTTGGGCAATCTGTTACAATGGAGGGGTACAGCTTTAATGTTGTAGAGGATTTCGTCTACCTCGGAACGATGATAACCAGCAAGAACAACATCAGTCTGGAAATCCGACGAAGAATCACTCTTGCGAACCGATGCTACTATGGGCTAAGTAGGGAGTTCTAGAGCAAAGACCTCAAGCGAAGAACAAAAATAGCCCTGTACAAGTCGCTTATCATCCCAGTCCTGCAAGATGGCGCAGAAGCATGGACAATGACAGCAGCGGATGAAGCGGCGATTGGCGTGTTTGAACGAAAAATTCTTCGAAAAATTTATGGACCTTTAAAAGTCGGCGATGATTTCCCGCATTCGAAAAAACGACGAATTGTATGAGCTCTATGGGGACACCTGTCTGGTCAAGAATTTGGAATGGACGAAGAAGCTCCAGTAAAAAAAGCGTATAAATCGAAGGCGGCTGACTATGGAGGCGGCAAGGTGGGAAGAACACCACTAAGATGGGAAGACCAGGTGCGGGAAGACATTGCCGAGCTTGGTGTGACCAACTGGTGGCAGCTCGCACAGAACAGAAGCGAATGGAGAGCGTTAATCGCAGAGGCCCAGACCGTCGAACGGTTGTGCCATTACATTAAAGAAGAGAAGAAGGTTTAAGCAGCTCACGCACGTTTCGTGTTTTGTTTCACTGTCAAACATCTTCAGTTTGGTCGCGCGCTTCGTCCATTTTATGGTCAGTTTAATCGTCCCACTAAAGCGGCTATTTGGTCTATTGTGACTAAATTTTGCAGCAAATTTACATTGTTGGACATTAAACTACCAACACGCTTACGTAAAGTGCGAACTGAAGAAAATATCGCATCTGTATCGGCCAGTGTTAATGATGACCATCATCCGTCGCCGTTCGCAGCAATTGGGCCTCTGTTACTCAACAACCGGTCAATTGGCCGCCTAGATCGTGCGATTTAATGCCTTTATACTGTTTTTTGTGGGGCTATGTTAAAGCTCATGTCTATACAGACAAGCCCGCTTCAATTGAAGCATTGGAAGACAACATTGAAGCATTTATTAGTGAGATACCGGCCGATAAGCGAATGAACCATTTAAGGCGCAGTCACGGTCAAAATTTGCATAAAATAATCTTCAAACATTAAATTATATGGACCGTACTATCGATTCAAATAAAGATTTCATGCATATTTCTGAATTTTATGTGTTTTTATACCTGTTACTCGTAGAGTAAAAAGGGTATACTAAAGTCGTGCAAATGTATGAAACAGGCAGAAGGAATCATTTCATCAACAGCCGAGTCGATTTAGACATGTCCGTCTGTCCGTCTGTCCGTCTGTCCGTCTGTCCGTCCGTCTAGATCTCAGAGATGGTAAGAGATAGAGGTTTGACATGTATGAGGCAAATGTTTCTTATACTTGCAGGCAGATCAAGTTTATTTCAAATTTTGGCCACGCCCCCTCCCGCCCCCCGCAATTCGAAAATAACGTTATATCTCCTACAGTTTTTAAGATAGACGATTCGTACCTTTTAAAGATAGTTAGTAATTAGCAAAACGAATAAATTTGCCTAAGAAATGATACGGATCGGATGAGCGGTTCTCTAGTTAAGAGCAAAAAAGTGATATATAGCCGAGTTAAAAAGTGTTGCATACTTTTCAGATGTTCACCCTAAGGAACGCAGGAACACTTTTAAACTTGTTTTTTCATGAGTAACGGGTATATTGAAGTCGGTTTGAGCCGACTTTAACTTGCGCTCTCGTTATTTTTAAACAAGGTGTCTTTATTTTAAAAATCCTTTAAACGATTAATTTTGCACACTCGAAATGTTCAACATAAAATTAATTAACTGCACATGCGATCTCTCTCTCTCTCCCTGCGAGAGCGCTTCTAACGCAGATGTGGCCTCCTTCAGCTCATATGAGCCGAAGTGTTTTTAAGCAAACGCGAGCCGAAGTTATAGTTGTGTGAATTGGTGAGCACTGCATTGCAAGTAAAACGCGTGTTGTCTGGAAAGAGCTCTCTTGTTCACCAACACAAGCACACATTTTTCTCCTCTCCGTTTGGCCGCCTCCGTTCTAATGCTGTTTTCTCAAAGTAATCCTCCCCTCACTCCACTGGCCTATGAGAACCAAATTGAGAACGAATTTAGCTCGATTCCAAGACCGATATTATTTAAAATTCAAGAACGAATAAATTTTTTTTCATGAGCGCTCGTATTTAAATTATTTTGTCTAGATTTCTCTCATTTAATTCTCCTATAATAGAATAAATAACACTGTGCAACAGTCAAAAAAACTACCAAGCACCACTATGCGGAATCGATAGTGCTACCCGAACTGAGTAAAACCATTTCAGCGTTTGGCTAGATTGGTAGCACTTTTTTTTTATGGACCCTCAAAGTTTTTGAAATTGGGTGTGATATCAAAAAAAAGGTGTCATAAGATTTGGGCATACAGCTCATTCAGTTTTAGTGATAGCTGCAAACTGTCTTCGGCAAAGTTGTAGCTGACAGTCCGCTGAATAAATTTTTCTTACAAAGATTTTCAAAAAAATTTTGATTTCGGGATTTTTTTAAAAAACTTTTTTTGAAAAATCGTATTTTTTTACTTTTTCAGTATAACTTTTAAAAAAATCCAAATTTTTGGCACACATTCTTTGGAAAAAATTAAGCTTTTGAGATACCAAACATCCCTTCTGAACAAGGTTTTACAATCTGAACACTTCCACATCCTCTAAATCGGCCCCAAAAGTGTGTATATCCAGTAAAAATCACTATTTTGTTATCATTCTTCATTATGTTCTCAAGTTTTTTTTACCAAAATAGCAGCTAATTAATTTTTTAAGCTTTTAAAGCAAACCACTACGTGTTTTACTTGTTGTAGTCCATGAATACAATAAATATCAAAAACCCATTGAAGGCTTTCAATAAAAGCATAATCATAAAAACAATCCACATAAAATTGGCATTTTCCAGAATCGACAAAGTGAAGGCAATTTGTTGTGTAAACAAAGCAAAATTGACAAAATAAATGCAATCATTGTTTTTATTTTCTTAAGGGCGCACGGTACAAAAGAGCAGAAAGCCAAAATGGTTAAGTGGGTGACATGAAATTTAAAAGCGATTTTTGGTGAGAAAAGTAAGAAAAAAATCATAAATTTCTATGAGAACCGAATTCGTGAGAAACGAAAAGATTTCTAGCCCTTTAGTTAATTTATGTTGGTGTGGGAACATAAGCTTTCTGTGGCATAGGACCTAGTTTCTTCCCAAAGACCTTACAGAAGACGGTTTTGTCAAACCGATATATATTCTTGATCAGCGTCAACAGCTGAGTTGATATAGTCCTGTCCGTAAGAACGAAAAGATCTCAGAGTTGGTAAGAGTATATTATAGTCGGGCTTGGCCGACTTTCTTTGTTTTAGCATAAGTTATGTCTATTTGTTGACTATTTTTCCTTAATTTTATACCATTAAAAATTTCTATATGCGGGTGTCCTGGAAATCTCTACAGATTTTGGCCTTGGTTGTTAATCCGTCGGGGTCACAAAACCTTAAGAGATTTAATTTTCTTATTCGAAAAACAAGTAGGAAGGATTGTGTCCAATTTAATGGTCCATCTCTAACTCATCTTTAAAACAGGGTTGCCTCTCTGGCAAAAAAAAATCCCATTTTCTAGATATGAGTTAATTTAATGATTCAATAAAATATTTTCATTATGTTATGTGTTTTATGATGCATTTTTAAATAATATTTCAAAATTAAGTCATACAATCGGAGAAAAAATAGAAAGTTTCATTTATGATCTAAGATCGTTTGTTCTCAAAATTACGGTATGAGTGAAAATTTCGATCCCGACATTCTTGATTTAAGAGTTTCAATACTAGATCCAAGTACGAATAATTCTTAAAATAAAAGATTTTAAAAGTGTTTGAAGGGGGTGGGAGTTGGGTGAGAGACACGACCGAGACCCCGAACCGACCCGACTTGAACTCGGTTCCTCGAAGACTGAAACACACACAGTGGATGTAAGTTTCGGTCAAAAACGAATGACTATATCTTATAAAGGGTGATTTCTAAGCTATTATATTTTTGGCAACACTGGTTTAAGCACAGAAAAAAGTCATTGCGACTTGGGCAATCTGTTACAATGGAGGGGTACAGCTTTAATGTTGTAGAGGATTTCGTCTACCTCGGAACGATGATAACCAGCAAGAACAACATCAGTCTGGAAATCCGACGAAGAATCACTCTTGCGAACCGATGCTACTATGGGCTAAGTAGGGAGTTCTAGAGCAAAGACCTCAAGCGAAGAACAAAAATAGCCCTGTACAAGTCGCTTATCATCCCAGTCCTGCAAGATGGCGCAGAAGCATGGACAATGACAGCAGCGGATGAAGCGGCGATTGGCGTGTTTGAACGAAAAATTCTTCGAAAAATTTATGGACCTTTAAAAGTCGGCGATGATTTCCGCATTCAAAGAAACGACGAATTGTATGAGCTCTATGGGGACACCAGCCTGGTCAAGCGCATAAAGCAGCAGCGGCTGCGCTGGCTAGGACATGTCGCCAGGATGAAAGAAGAAGCCCCAGCAAAAAAAGCGTATAAATCGAAGGCGGCTGACTATGGAGGCGGCAAGGTGGGAAGACCACCACTAAGATGGGAAGACCAGGTGCGGGAAGACATTGCCGAGCTTGGTGTGACCAACTGGTGGCAGCTCGCACAGAACAGAAGCAAATGGAGAGCGTTAATCGCAGAGGCCCAGACCGTCGAACGGTTGTAATGGCCATTAAAGAAGAGAAGAAGGTTTAAGCAGCTCACGCACGTTTCGTGTTTTGTTTCACTGTCAAACATATTCAGTTTGGTCGCGCGCTTCGTCCATTTTATGGTCAGTTTAATCGTCCCACTAAAGCGGCTATTTGGTCTATTGTGACTAAATTTTGCAGCAAATTTACATTGTTGGACATTAAACTACCAACACGCTTACGTAAAGTGCGAACTGAAGAAAATATCGCATCTGTGTTAATGATGACCATCATCCGTCGCCGTTCGCAGCAATTGGGCCTCTGTTACTCAACAACCGGTCAATTGGCCGCCTAGATCGTGCGATTTAATGCCTTTATACTGTTTTTTGTGGGGCTATGTTAAAGCTCATGTCTATACAGACAAGCCCGCTTCAATTGAAGCATTGGAAGACAACATTGAAGCATTTATTAGTGAGATACCGGCCGAAATGTTGGAAAGAGTATGCCAAAATTGGACTAAGCGAATGAACCATTTGAGGCGCAGTCACGGTCAAAATTTGCAAAAAATAATCTTCAAACATTAAATTAAATGGACCGTACTATTGATACAAATAAAGATTTCATGCATTTTTCTGAATTTTATGTGTTTTTTTTTTTTTAAAACTTTCTTATAGCTTCTTAAAAAATCACCCTCAAGATGCCATAGGAAACACCTTTTTTGTTTTTAAATTAACGTCTCCCCACTCAGCGATTATTAATTATACCCGTTACTCGTAGAGTAAAAAGGGTACACTAAAGTCGTGCAAATGTATGTAACAGGCAGAAGGAATCATTTCCGACCATTTAAAGTATATATATTCTTGATCAGCACCAACAGCCGAGTCGATATAGACATGTCCGTCTGTCCGTCTGTCCGTCCGTCTGTATGAACACCTAGATCTCAGAGATGGTAAGAAATAGAGATTTGACATGTATGGGACAAATGCTTCTTTTATCTGCACGCAGATCAAGTTTATTTCAAATTTTGGCCACGCCCACTCCCGCCCCCCGCAATTTGGAAAAAACGTCATATCTCCTACAGTTTTGAAGAAAGACGGTTCGTAAGCATAGCAAAATGAATCAATTTGCCGAAGAAATGACAAAGATTGGATGAACGGTTCTCAAGTTATGAGCAAAAAAATTAAACCAAGCACCCAACCCCTAAAAAATGTTGCATACTTTTTGGATGGTCACCCTAGGGAACGCAGGAATACTGTTAAGCATGTTTTCTCATGAGTAACGGGTATATCGAAGTCGGTTAGAGCCGACTTTAACTTACGCTCTCGTTAAACAAGGTGTCTTTATTTTAAAAATCCTTTAATCGATTAATTTTGCACACTCGAAATGTTCAATATAAAATTAATTAACTGCACATGCGATCTCTCTCTCTCTCCCTGCGAGAGCGCTTCTAACGCAGATGCGGCCTCCTTCGGCTCATATGAGCCGAAGTGTTTTTAAGCAAACGCGAGCCGACGTTATAGTTGTGTGAATCGGTGAGCACTGCATTGCAAGTAAAACGCGTGTTGTCTGGAAAGAGCTCTCTTGTTCACCAACACAAGCACACATTTTTCTCCTCTCCGTTTGACCGCCTCCGTTCTAATGCTGTTTTCTCAAAGTAATCCTCCCCTCACTCCACTGGCCTATGAGAACCAAATTGAGAACGAATTTAGCTCGATTCCAAGACCGAAATTATTTAAAATTCAAGAACGAATAAAATTTTTTTCATGAGCGCTCGTATATAAATTATTTTGTCTAGATTTCTCTCATTTAATTCTCCTTTAATAGAATGAAAAATTTAAAAATATGTTCGCGCCATTCATAAAATATAACAAAGCAACACCTGCTGTTACACACCATATATAGGGCCGCCAACTAAAATTGAGTGGCAACATTTTGTTGGTTTTGAGAACAATAACACAGCCCAAAAGTGTTTTTGGTGCAGGCCCTTTTCGATCTGATTATGTAATTATCTATTGCACTGAACAAACTGCATCAAGAACAGATTTGTGGACTTTTTAGCACTCTAGGAATTATGGAGCCCCTACTAGGCATAAATATCTGGATTTATGAACTGTTTTTGACAGAGCACATAGAAGTGCATCTATAATTATCGAAACGCAAATTGTAATATTAAGCGAAACGAAATATTTAATTCATTTGATGCAGCCTATTCAGAAAAATTTTTTTTTTTTATAAAAAAATATTTTTTTTTTTAATTTTTTTGTTTTAAATTTTAAATTTTCTAAAAAAAAGCTTAACAAAAACCAAAAAGATTTGGACCGAGAATTCATTTGTTGTTGAAATTTGGTTAGAAGGGATTTCCGTGACACCTCCAATAAAGGGGATCATGAAGTTGTGCAAATGTATGTAACAGGCAGAATGAAACATTTCTATGTAAAGTAAATATTGTCTTGATTAGCACTTAAAGACAAGGCGATATAGCTTCCGTCTGTCCGTCCATCTGGAGAGCAAGAGGAGTTCCGAGACTACAAAATGTTAAGTCACGACATGAATTTGCTGCTCCCATCTCTTGTCGGGTTCCCATTTTTATGTAATAAATCGTTTCCGGAGCTGGTTCTTCCAAAAAATATTTACTAAGTCAGTTTTAAGACAGTCATAAATAATTTATTAATATATTTCTGAGCTATCTAAAGTTATTTTATAGTACTGGATCGGTCAGAGCATTTTTGCCGTTCCGTTTTGTAAATCGTACCTTAACTCTGGATAAATGATCACAAAGACTAGCAACAAGTAACTTAAACCTAAACCTAACAACAAAGCGTTCTTTAAATATATATCCTTAACTCAAATATCGGCCATATTATGGTGTCCGATATTGATTAATCGGAAACGATTAGAGAAGTCGGTGTTGCTAAAACTTTTAACAATTTGCCATTAAAACAGTCCTACGACAATAATTGAAAGTATGAAGTGAAATTTTTTACGGAAATCGTCAGGAATCACTTAATCATTATAAATGCTATAAGGATTTAAAGCCCCTTACATAATCCAATCCGTAAGCAATATGCATACTCAAATGAATCTCTGTTTGCTTCTTTTTGAAAAAGGTAAGGCATTAAGTGGATTTTTCCAATTAGATCCCGTCACAGACTTTACTTGCAGCAGGCCTATTGCAAACTCATTAGTTGCCCGTTTGGGCCGAGTTTGAACTAATAATGTGTTGGCCATGTGTCTGTTGCCAGCTCAATTGAAAGAAATTTTCCAATTTAATAGCAAAGTGCGCGCCAGAAGAAACTGTGTGCCATGTGGCTGGCTGACTGGCCGGTGGCCAATTACAGCGCAGTCCCGGCACAAAACCAATCTCAATCTATGACATCAAGTAGACAAATATAGACTACACATAGCCTACGCCTATACACGGAGTGCGTAGACTTGTGTGCGTCTCCTCCATTTGGTATTCAAAAACTGTGCGTCTGTGCGATTTGACGCATATTTGCCAGCCACACATACGGATTCACTTAGATACGAGTATTTGAGGCGCAGCCTGTGCTCCAAAGTGAGCAAATGCACAATTGCTTCATTTCGTAAAAGGCTTTTATTAAACCAGAATCAGAACCGAACCTAACCAGTAGAGCTTAAACCGAAGGAGTTTGGGGTTGGAGGCTGCTGCGGCTTGAGGCAATCGAAGTCAATGTGTGTGCGTCTGTTTGCGTAGTTATGGTAAATATTCATATTTGTAGCGTGTGCGCAATGTGTTGAAATTAGCATTTATGAATTTTGTGCCAAATGTCGAACTCACAAACAGACGACGACGACAACGGCTACGGCACGTATGGCGCTATGTACAACTACAACTACATCAAATGACTTGGCCCACTCATTTACCACCCCTCATTCCACTCAGCTCAAAGCCCGGGCTGTATTATGCGAGAGATTCTTGGTTATGGCTTTGTGGCTTTTTGGGCCAACGGCTCACTTTTAGTCGTCATTGGCCGCCCATTTGCATTTAGATTGCGGCACAAAACCCCAAGCCAACTGTGCCACAACCAAGTCTGTTGGCCAAGTCCTTTGAACTACATGCATATCGTACTTACTTGGCCAGAAACAAAGGCAATGGGTGACATCTGTGTCTGATGTTTGCTGCCTGACAATTTGTGTACCTCCTTGCGGTGAGAGAAATGGTCAGAGAGCAGTTCATGTTCATGGACTTCGATTTACATAATTACAAGAGAAAAATTTTCTTTCCTGGGAGGAGAGCTCAAAAGTTTGTGAAAAAAAACTTGTATAATTGTAAAGTGAAAATTTTTAATAAGTTTTTATCAGAAAATAAGTGAAAGTATTGAAAATTAGACTTTTGCAAAAGGTTCGGTTTCTTGAAGAACCCAAGTGTTTAGCTCGAACCTTGGTGTATAAATATACAGTTTGCAGTCTTGGTTATTGTTCCTGACGTAAACGAGAGCGTAAGTTAAAGTCGGCTCTAACCGACTTCGATATACCCGTTACTCACAAAAAAACATGTTTAACAGTGTTCCTGCGTTCCTTGACCATCCAAAAAGTATGGAACATTTTTTTTTGTGGGAGTGAGGGTGGCGGGGGGCTTGGTTCAGTTTTTTGCTCATAACTAGAGAACCGTTAATTCAATCTTTATCATTTCTTCGGCAAATCGATTCATTTTGCTAATTACTAACTAACTCTCAAATACGAATCATCTATATACAAAACTGTAGGAGATATGACGTTTTTTCCAAATTGCGGGGGCGGGAGGGGGCGTGGCCAAAATTTGAAATAAACTTGATCTGCGTGCAGATAAAAGAAGCATTTGTACCAGATATGTCAAACCTCTATCTCTTACCATTTCTGAGATCTAGGTGTTCATACAGACATGAAGAAACACAACGACTTTTGAACATAAATATTTCAACACTTAAAGCTTTAGTTGATCTCTGTAGGGATTTTGAAATTATTTTTAAGGAAATGCAGACTTGCAGCTCTCCCTCTTTGTGCTTCGTATTACCATCGATCCATAAAATCAATGACTTGTGCTTGCCAAACCATTTCGACATTCCATCCATATCAGCGTTAAAGCAAAATATAAGCTTCAATATAACTGAGACTTGGGAAAATAACTTGACTATATTGCATAAGACAGCATTTTTTTATATCCACCTGCTGCTACTTTACCACCATGCGATTTCGACGAAATTAAAGCATTTTGCATTAACCAAATTGAAAATCTGAAAATTTTAGCTTCCTCTTTTGAACAAACTAATTCATTAATTAGTGACTCGTTGTCCCCTGCATCTGCTCCAGCAAGCCCATATGCTCCATCCTCTTCCACATCTTCGAACCTTCCATCGCCCATTCAAAAAAACAAATTCTTTTTCTCAAACTTGATCAGGAATCCAGGAGACATGTATGAAGAATCTCCTGGAGAGGAAGTCGAAAGGTACTGCAGGGAAAAAGTCGTCATGACTGAAGATTTTAAAGTGGTGGAAAAGTAATGAAAAATGCTATCCCTACCCTTCGAAGCTTGCTTTGCAGATTCTCTCAGTACCTGCAAGTAGTGCAGCAGCTGAGCGAGCATTCTCATTGGCAGGTAATATTATGACCGATAATAAATACTTTTTCACATAAACATAATCGTTTCAAATATATATTTTATTTTAATTTTATCTAATCCGTACATTAAGCACAATACTTTTAATAGTTAAGTTACTAATAATAGTTAAGCTGGAGACTGAATTAATGACATTTGTTATCTTGTTAACATAAATATATAGGTACATATATATATATGAGTGCTCTCATGCGCCATTTGTTTTTTAATGTGAAGTTCCTTTTATTTTTGTAATAGGTTTTAAGCTCATTATTTTTGTTTAATTTCTAAGTTGAAAGCTCAATAAATCTAATTTGTATTTCCGATAAATACATACACATTAGACTGGCCCTTATATTAACTTTTTTTTTTTGATTTCAAAATACCGGGCGGAAAAGGGTTCGTTTTGGTCCCAATAGATATGAAAACAAGTTTGGCAGCGATCGGACTTCATTTAGTGGACGCGCGTTCGCCCTCAAAATCGAAAATATGAAATGTATGGGAAATGAGGGGGATGAGATTCGAATTTAATTTCTAAAAATTCCAAAATTCTTTTTACATCCTTTTAGGGGAATATCATGGCAACATTTTAAATATAAATGTGTCTTATTTTGTGAGTCAGCCTGGCCAGAATCATATCAAAAGGGTAAATTTTTCAAATTTTTTTTTGGTATTTTTTCAAAGAATTTTTAATACATATGAGATTTTGATTTTTGCTTTTGCCCGGGCGGCAAAACTATCGTTTTGGTCCCAAAAGACATAATAAAAAGTTTGGCTGCGATCGGACAATATTTAGTGGACGCGCTCTTGCCCTAAAAACCAAAAATTTGAAATATGCTACCAATATATGGGATGAGATACGGATTAAATCTGCAAAATTTGAAAAAAAAAATTTTTTTGTAATTTTGCTCTTTAAATCCTTTAAGGGGAATACCATAGCAACATTTTACATATTTTTGTTGGATATTTCGAGCGTAAACTTGGTCAGGATCATATCAAATCGGCCAATTTTTCAAAAAAAAAATTTTTTTTCTGAGATTAATTTCGGATTTTATCTCTAAAATTTTCAAATTTTTTTAAAGTGTTAATTCTCTTTAAATACTTTTTGCGGAGTACCATAGCAACATTTTAAATATTAATGTAAGATATTTTGAGAATAAATTTGGTAAGAATCATATTTAAAAGCACATTTTTCACATTTTTTTATAATTTTTTTTATGTTTTTTTTTTAAGATAAAATAATATATACGAGATATGCTCTAAATATCGGACATTTACATTTAAAATGTTGCTATGATATTCTTCTAAAAGAATATAAAGAGAAATAACACTTAAACATTTTTTATTAAAAATTTTAGATATTAAGCCCAAAACTCACCCCAATTATTGCGCATTTATTTCAAATATTCGATTTTGAGGGCGAGTGCGATTCCACCAACTGAAGTCCGATCGCTGCCAAACTTTTTATTATATCTATTGGGACTAAAACGAAATTTCTTCCGCCCAGGCAAGAGCAAAAATCATAGTCTCGCATAAATTAATTTATCATTAAAAAAAAAACCCCAAAAAATGAGAAAAATAGGAGTTAAGATATGATTTTGACCAAGTTTTCGCTCGAAAAATCCAACAAAAATATTTAAAATGTTGCTATGATATTCCGCAATGTGTATTTAAAGAGAATTAACACTTTAAAAAAAAATTTTAAAATTTTAGAGATTAAATCCAAAATTAATCTCAGAAAAAATTTTTTTTTGAAAAATTGGCCGATTTGATATGATTCTGACCAAGTTTACGCTCGAAATATCCAACAAAAATATGTAAAATGTTGCTATGGTATTCCCCTTAAAGGATTTAAAGAGCAAAATCACAAAAAATTTTTTTTTCAAATTTTGCAGATTTAATCCGTATCTCATCCCATATATTGGTAGCATATTTAAAATTTTTGGGTTTTAGGGCAAGAGCGCGTCCACTAAATATTGTCCGATCGCAGCCAAACTTTTTATTATATCTTTCGGGACCAAAAAGATAGTTTTGCCGCCCGGGCAAAAGCAAAAATCAAAATCTCATATGTATTAAAAATTCTTTGAAAAAAATACCAAAAAAAAATTTTAAAAATTGACCCTTTTGATATGATTCTGGCCAGGCTGACTCACAAAATAAGACACATTTATATTTAAAATGTTGCTATGATATTCCCCTAAAAGGATGTAAAAAGAATTAATACATAAAAGATTTTTTGGAATTTTTAGAAATTAAATTCGAATCTCATCCACCTCATTTCCCATACATTTCATATTTTCGATTTTGAGGGCGAACGCGCGTCCACTAAATGAAGTCCGATCGCTGCCAAACTTTTTTTCATATCTATTGGGACCAAAACGAACCCTTTTCCGCCCGGTATTTTGAAATCTATTTTTAAGGGCCAGTCTAATACACATGTATACATACACACTTGCTTACTTCCCCAGTCGGACTTTGCAGCATGTGCTTCCCAAAATAAGTACATTTGGTGGCATGAAATTTCACAAAAATAGTCACTACATAATTTTTTGGCATGACATTAGCGCATTTATCATCATGAAAAACTCACACGTTCTTTTCTCAGGTATTCGTAAGGCAAAACTATCGTGAAAGTCGGTTCAGTCTCTCTTAGTCGTGGGATGAGCGCGAAGTAGAAAAACGAAGCCAGCTCCAAACGCTTCGCGAACGTTGACCAAACGAGAGAGAGAAAAGCGAAAAAAAATTCTTAAGTCAGTGAGAATTCGGCTTAAGCAGAAATAAGACGTGTTCCCAGAAAATATATTTAAAATAATTTTTTAATTATAAATGCGCAATATATTGTTGGTGAGTATCCAATTTAGTTACATCTACTGACTCAATAGCACTAAAGTATTATAATTATCATTAATTTGTCATTATTAATCAACTTTATTACTTAAAACAGGTCATTCCTGCAGAAACGATAAGCAACGACACTTTTAAAGGCCAATTCACTAACAATCATCCCTACCATTAGCAACCAAAGGCATCAAGGCGAACATCAATAATAATAATAGAAATAAACAAAAATATTTGTTGGTTTGTATATTAAATTAATTGTTAATAAAAATTGCAAATAGACTCAAATGTAGTAAAGTTCTTTATGGGGGTGACATTTTACTCAAAGGCATGCAAAAAACATGAATTCGTAACCTTACGGTCAGGTCTTCCTCCCTACGATATACAAAGTCAGTGCATCTGAAGTACTGAGTTCGTAAGGAGAAACGCGGAACCAGAAGGCCCCTGAGTTTCACGGCGTTTCTTAAGACAAACGAAACGAAACCTTCAGGTTTTCTCATGCCTTCTGACGTGATAAGTTGACATGAAATACGGACATCTGTCATGCATCCAAGTCCGACTGGGTCATTCTTTGCTTCTTATGCAAATGTATTTCTCTGCTCAACAACCAAAAGTCGAAGACACATCGGAGAGCGGGCCTACTAACACAACAAAGCAACCAGTAAAAACAAATGAGACTATAAACAAGACAAGCCCCACCAGTGGCGGATCTAGGAATTGGCTAAGGGGGGGCCTAAGGGCACTCAAAATCACTCAAGATTGTTCGGATCTTATTGTGCTTCTCAGAATAGATACATCATCTCATACAAAAAGTCGATATGCTCTGAAGGTAATAAGTTTCCCAAGGTAAAAATAAAGAACTGGTTTTTTTGTCATTTTTTTGAACAATTTTTGTCTTACCTCTAGAGTGCAACTGCATTATATGTATTTGCCTTGAGAGAAACCGAAATATGTTTCGGTCTTAATCTCTAGTTTAAAGGTAAAGCTAGATAAATAAATAGCGCCGCAGGCGATTTTTTTTTTTTGAAGTCGCGAGTGAAGAAGGATTTTTAAGTAAGTATCCACAAACTGCTCGAACAATAAACATTAAAAAACTTCGCAGGATGTGTAGAGCATATTTTAAAATTTTACCTTCAAGTAACCTATTTTAAATCAAAAAACGTCGTACAAATCACTAAGACTATATTTGTACATACATTATTTTGGTTAGTTTTATAAATTTGAAAATGCTATTGCATTTAAGCTACATGGTTAAGTTTTACCGTTTTCTGATTTTTTTTATAATTGCCGAATAAAATTCACATATTCTTAGTACAAACCTGCAAATTTAAAAACTTCATTAAAAAGGAACCCGTGAATGACCTCCTTGACTTTGTTGTATAATAATTCTTTTTAGTTAGCGGCCGATCGATGACATTTTTTACAAAATTGTTGTTTAGAACGGTGGTATACTAAATATTTACTAATTTCTTTTTAGATGCTTCATTCTTAGAATAGTATTTTGCATAAAAAAATATTTAAAATGGGGGGTAAAAAAGCGTCGTATACTCGTGCGTAAGCTGTTGGGTTTTTGACGACCATATAATCGAGGAATTTTCAACTCAAGTGACATTTCGTCTGCAATTTTGTTTATTTTTTTTAAAAGTTACATCAAAAGATGATTAATTATTTCTTGTTTCAAGAAACAATTCAATCACATGGGCGACGTGAGCACAGGAGTCCTACTGAGTGTCAAAATTGCAGCATTGACGGCAGTAAAAACATGCAAACTGATACGAAAGTCCGTTTTTCCAATCGCACTCATGAGATTTGCCGCTTCTGATGATGTCTCGCTGTCTCAATCATTCTTAAGCTTTTCTAATTCTCCAATAATGTATAAAAGCAACTCGGCGAATGTGTACACGCATTCATGTTTTTCGTGCATACAATAACCATTCTCATCAAGCGACAACTGTTCGTTCAGTGACGCAAGGTGAAGAGAAGATAGGAATCGATTCGAATAAATCTTCCTCTAAACGGTTGCCACGTAAAGAACAGTGGTTATTCAAATTATTAAAAATTCCACAAAATTTTCAACGATCGGTCGTAATATTTCAACCCATATTCCAACGGTGTGTGTTTGTAGATACTTTTCTCTGCTGATTAAGGTTGTCGAAATATCGATTCCCTTGGATATTAGTAATATTAAAAATACTAGTAATATCCAAGAGAATTTAAAATTGGCTATACTGCTTCAAAGGGACCAACCCAAGCTTCTCTCAATTTTTTTGGCGTGTGTCCGAACGGCAAAGTTTGAGAATTTGCTATTTCATGGCTAGTTACATCACAGCTGGCGCCAATAGGTGGTGAAGGTGACCGGATGTGTAAAAGATTTTTTTCTAAAGAAAGTAAAAACTTTTATTATTAGATCTTCCTGCGAACACACCTAACTATTCAAGAGAATGCCTTCAAAAAACTCCCTTTTTGTGGCCGAACTAACAAAAATACACACCAAAAATATATTCTACAAGTATTATATATCGATAATTCGAAATCTCTACTTCTCATGCTTTTTTAAAACAATCTAAGTATTTGCATCTTTTTCTGAAATTCTTAATTTCTTATTTTGCTCTTTGCATATTTTGGGTGAATTAAGATATTTGGGCTCTAAGGGGGGGGCTTCAGCCCCTATAGCCCCCCCCCTGGATCCGCTACTGAGCCCCACTATAACATACTCTGTACCCGGAGTAGAAGTTGAATGCCATGCTGGTGCTGCGCTCATCTCTAAGTCTCTCTCTTTTTTTTCTCTCTCTCACTCTCTCTCTCTCTCTCTAAGATTGTGTGGTGTTAGTTGTGCATGGGTGGGAGGGGGTGGGGCGAGGGAGATGTACTTTTTTGCTCATAACTTGAAAACCGCTGATCGGATCTTTATCATTTCTTCGGCAAAACGTTATATCTCCTACAGTTTTAAAGATAGACGATTCGTACCTTCTAGAGATAGTTAGTAATTAGCAAAATGAATAAATTTGCCAAAGAAATGATAAAAATCAGATGAGCGGTTCTCAAGTTATGAGCAAAAATGTGAAAAATAGCCTAGTTTAAAAACTACTTTTCAGATGTTCACCCTAAGGAACGCAGAAACATTTATTAACATGTTTTTTCATGAGTAACGGGTATATAGAAGTCGGTTAGAGCCGACTTTAACTTGCGCTCTCGTTTGTTTAAAATAACATGCAACACATAGTTAGAAACTTACACAGTTAAGTCCATTTTTATCATACAGCGAAATCAAAATATTAAGAATCTTAGATTGCGCACAACTGCCTTTTACTTCCAGAAATAAACATTTTAAAGCTTGGTTTATAACCGACAGCTTTTCTTCTGTTGTTTTAACAACGTTTACAAGTATTATTAATTGTCTATTTTAATTATTATATTTGTATTAAAAATCTTTATTTATAATATTTTTCCTATATATTATAGCCCCCTCAGTAGATCTAGCCAGATTCTTCCATCCCATTTCTCCATTTAAAGCCATGATGACCTCTTCTCTTGTAAGTGTGCCTTTCAGAAACCAGCGCAGACGAAATTCTCTTAGAATCGGACATCTCCCCACAAAATGCTGCATGTCTTCCAACTCCTTGCTGTTGCATAGTGAGCATATGCCTCCGTTAACAGTCCTTCTTGGAAGGCCGTTCAACCATAGTTGATCCCCTCTCGCCTTCATTATCCAGGCTATGTCTGTTTGTGGGAACAGCTCGTTGCAGTATGAAGGTCCTACCTCATGGCTTAAATCTTTATATATCCTCACGGCGCTTACTGTGGCCTTAAGTAAATGTTGACTTTGGCTCTCTTCTTTAAGTGCAGTGAGAAGCTGTATATTGCCTTCGATCCACTCTGCGTGCGATGCGTTGCTCTCCAGAGTTATCCCATTTCGCTCACACATGTCGTGAAGCATTAAAAATCAACCCAAGTTATTGCGCATCATTTTCTTAGCCAGGATAAGCGGAAGTCGATCTGCTTCATACTCAAAAAGTCCGCGTGCCAAGTAATTAAGATGAAGAGTTAAGCTGTAAATGTGCCCAACATCAAGTCCTGCTTCTATTGCCAAAATATAATTCGGCGTACAGTCTGGCAGCTTAAGTATCCTCTTAATAAAATAACGTTACAATTGATCTGCCTCGTCGCTTATTTCTCCTCCCCATATTTGGGCTCCATACAGTGGCGTAGGTAGGTTATTGCAATGGGGGGTGATCAAATCAAAATTTTAGAAAAATAATTTTTTGAGTCTTTAATTACACAGTGCTACAGTGCGAAATAACCTGGGTATTGGCATAGCCTACGCTGTAGAGCAGGTCGCGTATAGCACTTCCTCATACTTGGTTTTCCTCGGGGACCCCCAAAATCTGAAGTTATGGCCCAAAAACCGCTTTTTGCTATTTTACCTCACTTAAATAGATATAACTCGCGAATGGACCGTCTGATTGCTCATAACCTTATCAATTTCGATAGCGACGAGAGGAATCTAATACATTTTAGTCAATGGTTTGACTAATTTAACGCGATGGCTGAATAATGCGGCTTACAGATCTGGCATTTTCCATTTTTTTTGAGAAATTTGTACTTTGACCATCACTGGTTTAACTATTTTATTCTATGCGATTTTTCCTTAAAGTTTGTAGTAAAAGCCCATTTAAATATCCGTCGAACGGTTGCTGTCCCAATGAATTTGGATACCGTTTGACGAAGTTATTAACGCATTTCTAAGTACACCTCGACAATCTAGTATTTTTTTTTAGTGTGCTAACATATTTATGTTTGCTTTCACATAATTGCCCCTAAAAGTAAACTCAGTTTTGATTTGGCGCCAGATTCAAATAATATTTTTAAATACTTAAAATGCCAATATATACAAACTTCCATGTATCAAAATTTTTTCGCAAATATTAACGGTCTCTGAATAGTGTTATCAAGCTTAAAAATAAATTGAGCTATACTGAGTAGATGTGGGCTGCAAGTGGTTGTTATTATTTTTTAATGAGCTGAAATTGGCATATTAAACAAAAGAGCCGTGCACAGCAAGAATCGTATACTGGTAGGCACGGTTAAGGCTTGTGAAAAGCAGATTGCTCTCGTGGCGCAAGCCTTGGCCACGCCTGGACATATCCGGTCTAATGCAGAGAATTTAGCTGCGGGTTCTATTTAATGATAAACCCCATTGGTACCTAAGAAATTACTTTTCAAGTCTACAAACAAGGCCCAATGATAACTGTCTAACCACGATTGTAGAGAACCGCGATAAAATACCATGGATGACCGATGATGAAGAATATAAAAATCACTATAACAGTTTGGACGAACCATTAAATACCCAATGAAAACCAAAGTGGACCGCGCCAAGTAAAAATGAGAAGAAAGTGACATCAGCTTGCACTTAAGCAGCAATGGGTAATGCATAGCTCGCTTCGGCCGCGACGCCCGGCCCGATATCCTGTCTAAAAACTCAGCGCATAATAAATTGTGTAATTGGCTCGATTTGAAGTGAGTTAAAACAAATAAATCCAAGAGTGTCAGCCCGCATAAGCACACAGTGCAGCAAGTGCAGTATGGGCGACTTTAACTCGCTTATAAGTATATAGTATTTATTTTCAATGGTTGACAAAGTAAAGATGTTAATAATATTTCACCAGTCTTCAGCAATTTAGCAGGAATTTTAGCAGCACCAGCTTTTTTGGCCCGAAATTTAAACCACATATGCCTGACGATCTCGGCCACTGTTATTACTACCCGACAGTCGCTTCTGTTCCGTGCGAGCTGGCGACAATGGTTCGTCCATCCTGTTATAGTGGTTTTTATATTCTTCATCATCGGTCATCCATGGTATTTTATCGCGGTTCTCTACAATCGTGGTTAGACATTTATCATTGGGCCTTGTTTGTAGACTTGAAAAGTAATTTCTTAGGTACCAATGGGGTTTATCATTAAATAGAACCCGCAGCTAAATTCTCTGCATTAGACCGGATATGTCCAGGCGTGGCCAAGGCTTGCGCCACGAGAGCAATCTGCTTTTCACAAGCCTTAACCGTGCCTACCAGTATACGATTCTTGCTGTGCACGGCTCTTTTGTTTAATATGCCAATTTCAGCTCATTAAAAAATAATAACAACCACTTGCAGCCCACATCTACTCAGTATAGCTCAATTTATTTTTAAGCTTGATAACACTATTCAGAGACCGTTAATATTTGCGAAAAAATTTTGATACATGGAAGTTTATATATATTGGCATTTTAAGTATTTAAAAATATTATTTGAATCTGGCGCCAAATCAAAACTGAGTTTACTTTTAGGGGCAATTATGTGAAAGCAAACATAAATATGTTAGCACACTGTTCGGTCAAATAATTTGCCCTTAAGGTTTTTTCTAATTACATACTTATCAAATCACCCTGTATACTCATATGAATTGAAATCTGTATTACTCTGTCTTTATGGTGTTCTGAGCGCCTCACGCTCTCTGCAACTCTCAACCAATGTTATCTCTTTATGAAGTAATGAAATGTAATGCTAGCCCTCTGCTCTACATCTTATGTTAATAAAAAGCAGTCTTGAAGTTATGTCAAAGAAGATCTGACGTGCGTTTCTCTTGTGGGCAATTTCAGAGTTATTTAATTGATTATTTAAACACCGCCCAAACCTGAAGTTTTGTGCAGTCACAAAAAACGCTTTGTGATTCAACATTTTGGCGCCCAACGTGGGGCAGTGTTTAAACAATTTAATAAACTATATTTTATTATTAAAATTCCGACCTCAATCAAAACTCTTAAGTGCGGAAAACAACAAAGTCTTGCCACTGTAAAGGCAAAAGCAACAACGTGTTTTGGATCAGCCAAAGACATTCACGCATACATCACAAACCAACGGGAAGTTTGCACTGTTGCTTTACTCGTCGCCTTCGCTGGTGTGGGTCTTTGCCGTTCTTTGCCGCCGTCTGCTACCAGAGAAGTTTTGCTGTTGCCTTCGACACATGGATTCATCGTCATCGCTGCCATAATCTGTTCTTCACTGGCAGAACTCAGACTCATTGCTTTCGTCCCTCTCACACACGCCTGTGAGCTGCCGTCTCTGCCCAAGTCAGAGTACCAGCGTTTCAAGTCTTTGCTATCATCACATTCGTCGAAGGAACGGTCAGTCGCTGCACTTCTAATCGCTGCCGTCTTCCTTTCACATACTCGCCTTTTCGCTGTCGTTCGTAGACCGGCCAGTCGCTGCGTTCATAATCGCTGGACCCACTGCCGTTTTCACTATCACACTTTCGCTCTCGTCGCCTTCGTTCGTGAACAAACAGTAGCAACGCTTGATCGTCGCTGCAGTCATTGCTTTACCCTTTTGCTTCAACAACACACATACATAGGTGTCACTGATTTCACGGTTAGCTGCTGCTTTTCATCGCAGCTGCAATCGCTGCCCTCGCCACTTCGTTTTGCTATTTGTCGCTGCCGCCAGCCTCCAGGTTTGCTATCGAAAATTCTCGAACAATTCCACATTCAGTTGTAGCTTGCCATCATGACGGACACACTGGAAGAGTTTAAGCGCCATCGGGCCAATATCAAAAGAGATATCTCCCGCATTAAAACTATGGTTGACGGACAACTGGATAAAAATGTACAAACAAAAAAAACATCCGCTGAACTTCAATGTCGCTTGGGCATACTGGAGTCTTACTTCAAGCAGGCATTAACAGTGCAATCAGAGATCGAATCGATAGAGCCAGCAGACACTGGACGCTCTGAGCTAGAAGACAGCTATGTGAACATCAAACTGGCCATCAAAAATCTGCTCGGTGAAGACTTAAACAGCACAGTTCTTGATCACCCTGTTATACTTAGCCAACCCTCGAGACTACCAAGATTAGCGTTGCCCACATTCGATGGCAACCACACAACTTACAAGAATTTTATCACTTCGTTTACTCAATTGATCAGTAAGGAAGATATATCAAACATTGACAAATTTAATCATCTTCTCAATTGCCTGCGGGGCCCTGCTTTGGAAGCAATACAGGCCTTCCCTGTCTCAAGTGAAAATTATCCCAAGGCTTTAGAAAAACTGCAATCTCGTTATGACAAACCAGCACTTATTTTTCTGAAACCATTGCCATGATTTTTAGACTGCAGCCAACCACCTCCTCAAACGCACAACAATTACGCAGCTTGATCGACAATGCCTCTTCACTGTTTAGCTCATTATCCACATTAGGTTCTCACCAACAAATTTCGGAAGCCATGCTAATCTACATAGTAATGGATAAATGTGACCAACAAACTCGTACCAAATGGAATGAATCGTTGGACTATGCGAACTTGCCTTCCTGGGACAAATGTGTTGATGTACTGGAGCGGCATTGCCAGTTTCTAATGTCAAACGGCCCAACTCAAAACCAGAACTTTAGGCCAGATAATTCTAGACGCAATCGTTCTCCAACTAATGGTCACAACTCATCCTTTGCCCTGATTAACGTGTCGTGTGCACTTTGCTTGCATACAGATCACAAACTGATAGCGTGTGATCAATTTAGAGCCATGGACCCGTGCCATCGGTTTGATGTGGTAAAACGATACAAGCTCTGTATTAACTGTCTCGCCAAGGGCCATCAAATGGTAAATTGTCAATCGAAAAATCGCTGCCGCACTTGTAACCTTGCTCACCATACTCTCTTGCATAACAACTACACTCTGCCAATCACAGAACCACGATCTACGGGCGACCCACCCCAAACTGTTGAAGCCATCACTCATGCTCATGCGCAAGCCGACGCCCTCAAAGGGACTCAGGTCATTTTGGCAACTGCCATGGTCCTGGTCAAGGACTCATCAGGTTCCTACAGGCTTGGCAGAGCACTTCTCGATTCATGTTCCCAGGTGAACTTTGTCACAGATTCGTTTGCTCAGAAATTACGATTGCGACAAAGCAAGCACAATATCCAAATTCGCAGCATTGGTCAATCGCACACAGACATTGAGTCTTGCGCCACAACGTCGATCAGATCAAGAATTTCTACTTTCGAAATCGCGCTGGAACTCTGTGTCACATCCCACATCGGTTATCAACCTGACGCAGAAATAGACATTTCAAACTGGAATCTGCCTGCTAACATTCCATTAGCTGATGAAAAATTCTACAAATCAGCCAAATCGATATGCTTCTGGGTACCGAAGCATTCTTTGACCTCCTTGTGGTGGGACAAATTAAACTGGGGCCTAATTTGCCAATGCTGCAAAAGACGCTGTTCGGATGGATAGTCTCAGGGAAACACAACCCACCAAGTAAAACAGAATCCACTCTATGTTTCGCGCAAAGCATAGCATCGATCGACAACAATCTTAAGCGGCTCTGGGAACTTGAAGCAATCAACACACCCAGCAAACAACCGAAGCCCGAACATCAAATTTGTGAAGCGCACTACGTCAAATCGACACGGATGGATCCTAGCGGACGCATCGTTGTCACTCTGCCCTTTAGAGACAATCCTGGCCGTCTCGGAAACTCGTATGACATCGCTCGACGCAGGTTTTTAAGTGTAGAACGTCGACTGTCACGCTCGCCTGAGACCCGTAAACAATAGGTACATTTCTTTCATGAAGGAATATGAAGACTTGGGTCACATGTCGCTGGTAACAAACCCCAACCTGTCAGAGCCTCACTACTATATACCTCACCATCACGTACTAAAGCCCAATAGTGAGACCACACAGCTGAGAGTGGTTTTCGATGCCTCCTGCCGTACTTCGAGTCAAACCTCGCTAAACGACTTACTGCTTGTTGGTCCGACGATTCAAGATGACTTGTATGTGCTGCTGCTGCGCTTTAGGCTAGTTCGCTATGCTATAACCGCCGATGTAACAAAAATGTACAGGCAAGTATACATTGACATAAACGATCGCAAATTTCAGTACATTCTTTGGCGAGCATTTCCAGAAGACCCTTTGGCCACTTACGAACTCAACACGGTGACCTATGGAACTGCCTCAGCTCCACATCTGGCAGTACGCAGCCTCCACCATTTAGCTGATCTTCATCGTGCTGAGTATCCAATTGGCGCAGCAGTCATTAAATCTTCCTTCTATGTCGACGACTTGGTGTCTGGAGCAGACGACCCAAAGGCACTCCGCATAATTAAGGATGAAGTTACGGAAATTCTTCGTCGAGGTCACTTCCCGCTATCCAAATGGCATTCCAATCATGCTGATTTCGTCGAGAGCAGCGCCAACAAACACTTTTGCACACATGAAGATGGTGTAACTAGCGCCCTGGGAGTCGCGTGGAATCAGCACACTGACATGCTACTTTTCGAATTCACGCCAAAGAACGTATCTTCAATCATCACCAAAAGAACCATCTTGTCAGTCGCATCATCTTTGTTTGACCCCCTGGGTCTACTATCCCCGCTGGTTATTGTTGCTAAAATTCTTCTTCAAGAATTGTGGCTGGCAGGGCTTCATTGGGACGAATCTGTACCACAGGGAATACATCTAGCCTGGAGCAAGTGCTTGGAGTCATTCAACACCATCTCATCACTATCGGTACCTCGCTATTGCCTTCAAATCGAGTTACAATCACTTCAACTTCACTGCTTCTGCGACGCGTCGATCAGAGCGTATGGCTGCTGTATCTATGTGCGCACCGAGACGGCCAGTGGAAATATTTCTGTTCAACTGTTTACGGCCAAGTCTAGAGTGGCTCCCGTGAGGAAAAAATCGTTACCCAAACTAGAATTATGTGGAGCACATTTGCTGGCCCAACTCTACTCAAGGTTAAATCAATGTTCAAGGACAAGCCGCATTCTGCGTACCTTTGGACTGATTCCCAAATAGTGCTACACTGGCTGTCGCAACATTCGATAACACTATCAGCTTTCGTTGGGAATCGAGTATCAGAAATACAGGAACTGACATCCATTGACGACTGGAGATTTGTGCCAACTGATTCGAATCCCGCAGACATTGTTTCACGAGGTTCTACAACATCTGAACTAGAGTCTTCATCTTGGTTTCATGGCCCCCATTTTTGCAGCAATCTCCCACAAATTGGCCCACATCATCCCCCACGGCTCTAGACATGGAGGTGGTCAATGCAGAGCAACGAAAAAGCGTATTTAACACTACTGTAAAAATCAACTACATCCTCGAAAAACTAGCAAACATCAGCTCCTACAATCGCTGCCTACGCACAATAGCTTGGATGTTTCGCTTCTCCAAAATAACAACAAACAAACGAAAATTCGAAGTCGCAGTGTTATCACCTGAAGAACTGCGTCATGCGTCCAACTGCATAATCTGGAACATTCAGCAACAGTCATTCGGTGAAGAATTCAGTTCGCTTCAAAAATCGTCACCAGTCAAAAGTCACCTAAAATACTTAAACCCATTCCTCGACGAGTCATCAGGATATCAGCTCATCAGAGTCGGGGGTAGATTGCAGAATGCTGACATCTCAGACTCCGAGAAGCACCCACTGCTTCTGCCCAGCAAATCCCATTTCGTATGGATCTATGTTCAACATTTGCACCTTCGTAATTTTCATGCTGGTCCAAAGGCTCTCGTGGCGCTCATCCGGCTGGAACATTGGATTGTAAATGCCAGGGACCTAGCACGTCGTATTGTCCGATCTTGCGTATCCTGCGTCCGCTACCGACCCAAGCTAGAGCAGCAACTCATGGGTTCATTACCACCCGAACGACTTATGCCCAGTCAACCGTTCCAGCGGTGTGGAATCGATTTTTGCGGCCCTATAAACACGTATCTTCGCATAAGAGGGGAAAGGTCCGATAAAATCCTATCTCGCTGTTTTCATTTGCTTGGCCTCGAAAGCTGTGCACATTGAAGTGGTGTCAGAACTTTCCACCAAGGCATTTTTGGCTGCACTCAAACGGATGGTTGCTAGACGCGCGTTGCCCACAGATATTTACTGTGACAACGCCACCAACTTTGCCGGAGCGGCTAACCATCTCGCTGACCTCAAAAAGTTCCTCTTTGATCAAAACACGCAAGACGCAATCTGTTCATATTGCTCATCTGACTTCATTTCCTTTCATTTCATTCCTCCCAGGGCACCACACTTCGGCGGCCTTTGGGAAGCTGCAGTGAAAAGCGCAAAAGGTCTCCTGCATCGCACTCTTACGCATTCAAGACTTACGTTCGAGGAACTTTCCACAGTTGCGGCTGAGGTGGAAGCAATACTCAACTCGCGACCTTTGTCTCCAATGTCGCCTGACCCTAGCGACCTTGGGGCCCTCACCGCCGGACACCTGCTGGTTGGGAAATCGCTGCGAGCGCTACCAGAGCGAACGATCCCTACTCTCAACCTAACCAACTTGGAACGATTCGACGTGGTAACAGCTGTAAAACAGCAATTTTGACAACGCTGGTCTTCAGACTACATCAACGAACTTCGTGCCCGCACCAAATGGACTTCGCCGACACCAAATGTCACTGTCGGGGCCATGGTCATCGTCCATGATGACAATCTCCCTCCGCAACAGTGGAGACTAGGACGCATTGAATCTGTGGTGTCTGGAAAGGATGGTCACGTTCGGGTGGCCCATGTTCGAACCACTAGTGGAGTCTGCGGCAGACCTGTTCACAAGCTGGCGTTGCTTCCTACAGCTGCTACCTCTCCAGATGCTGCGTTTTGTTGAAAGCAGATTCTTTCAAGGCGGCCGGGATGTTCGGTCAAATAATTTGCCCTTAAGGTTTTTCTAATTACATACTTATCAAATCACCCTGTATACTCATATGAATTGAAATCTGTATTACTCTGTCTTTATGGTGTTCTGAGCGCCTCACGCTCTCTGCAACTCTCAACCAATGTTATCTCTTTATGAAGTAATGAAATGTAATGCTAGCCCTCTGCTCTACATCTTATGTTAATAAAAAGCAGTCTTGAAGTTATGTCAAAGAAGATCTGACGTGCGTTTCTCTTGTGGGCAATTTCAGAGTTATTTAATTGATTATTTAAACACCGCCCAAACCTGAAGTTTTGTGCAGTCACAAAAAACGCTTTGTGATTCAACACACACTAAAAAAAAATACTAGATTGTCGAGGTGTACTTAGAAATGCGTTAATAACTTCGTCAAACGGTATCCAAATTCATTGGGACAGCAACCGTTCGACGGATATTTAAATGGGCTTTTACTACAAACTTTAAGAAAAAATCGCATAGAATAAAATAGTTAAACCAGTGATGGTCAAAGTACAAATTTCTCAAAAAAAATGGAAAATTCCAGATCTGTAAGCTGCATTACTCAGCCATCGCGTTAAATTAGTCAAACGATTGACTAAAATGTATTAGATTCCTCTCGTCGCTATCGGAATTGATAAGGTTATGAGCAATCAGACGGTCCATTCGCGAGTTATATCTATTTAAGTGAGGTAAAATAGCAAAAAGCGGTTTTTGGGCCATAACTTCAGATTTTGGGGGTCCCCGAGGAAAACCAAGTATGAGGAAGTGCTATACGCGACCTGCTCTACAGCGTAGGCTATGCCAATACCCAGGTTATTACAATTTTTGGAAATTTGTAGCACTGTGTTATTATTTATGGTTTATTTATTCACACTTATTTAATTATTTTTGTTTTTACAAAATAAAGTCAAGTTTTCTAGATTTTTTGCTCAGTTCATGTATGATTTCGTCCTTTGTATTTCCAATTTCATGATGAATAGCCAATGCAGCCAATCCATTTAAGCGGTTCTAGAATAAAAGAAAAAAGAACTATTTGGTTGGGAACAGCCCTTTCGCATTAAATATTTTTTTCCACATTTGTAGTTCGATTAGAACAGCGGATGGTTCATTATTTTAAAATTCCTGATAGAATTTAGTGGTGTTGACAAATTTTTTGCCCTCTTCGTCAATATTAGCTGAGTTGTTCTTGAAAAGCGCCGAGAATCCTTCCAAAATATTACCATGATTGGTAAATCGCTCTTCAATATCCGCAATGAAGACGTCCAGCAATGGATAAAATATCGTCACCCGAACGTAAACTTCAGTGCTTTCAACTTCGGGATTCGCACGATTTCTCGATTTCCTACAATCCTTTTATGTTTTATCTCAATTTCAACAGCTTATGCAATTTGTTTGGAAGTTTCGTAGATTTTGGAAATCCTTGGCAAGATCCACGGCTTGAAGTAAATCTAAATTAACTTTTTGGAATTCGCGACTCAACGGAAGCGATAGGCGATAAACAGGATTAATTACTAGTAAGCTTATTATAAATTCGAGTCCATGGCGTTGGTTAAATTTTTATAGTCTTTTTCCGTGGCTCTCATGTCAATCAAGGCTTCGTAGACAAAAGGAAATAATTCCTGAAATTCTTCTACCGCTTGATATTTTGAAACCCATCTTGTGAGATTCAATCTTTTTAAATATTTTGTTCTAGGGGTTTTATTGGATTCTTCGATAGTACTTTCCAAAATTGACTTCCTTTTAGGGGTGTTAGAAAAATTGTAGACCACTTCTATAGTGCTTAGGCAATCTCGGATTGCTGGCACGCTGTTGGTGGCAGATATAGCCAGATTCAAAGAATGTGCGGCACAGTGGATGTATAATGCATGCGGCGCATAATTAGAGCGTATGATTGGTTGAGCACCATTATATTTTCCAGACATGTTCCTTGCCCCATCGTACCCTTGACCAATCAAATATAAAATATCAAGACCAAAACGTTGAAGAATTTCTACCACCAGCTTGGCAATAACATCACCTGTTCATAAGTACATCATTTACAGTTACTGAGATGATTAAATAATTATTTAATTTTGACCTGTTGTAGAGACTGTTGAGACAAACCCCAAAAAATCTTCGCGCAAAGTATACTTGCAGTCAAACCTGCTCAATTGTAGCCTCATTTTGAGTTTCATCTATCGAAACTGAGAAAAAGTTTGCAGCTTTGATATTAGCCACAACTTTTTGAGTATTTTGTAGCATGCATCGACTATTTCATTTTGTACGGAAGGACTCGTATACTTATCCCGTTGTCCTGGTCCCTTTAAATCACTTAGAAGTAGCGGGTCTCCCCTGGCTCTTTTATGTAGCTCTAAAATTTCCTTCATTTGGTCCCGGGAAATCCTTTTGCAAAACAATTTTCCCACTATCACGATGACCACGCAAAGCCAACTCATGCCGCCCAAGAACAATTATAGCTTCAATAACAGGAATAATATTTGGTCGGTTTTTCAATTGTTCCTGCGTCCTTGACTCGTCAACTAAGTTTTCCACAGACTTACAGCTGTCGTTTCTAATGCGCAAAAAATTTTCACAATCAGCTATGGTATTTATGTGGTAACATTTTTTTCTGATGCTCTTGAAAACTCTGAAAATATAAATTTGGTACATTACACTAGTTTACAAAATAATAAAAATTTCAAAAAAAATATTGTTAAAATTTTTTTTTATCCGGGGTAAAAAATCAAAACCAAAAATTTGGGGGGGTTTTTGAGAAATGGGGAAAAGGTAGTTTTTCGATATGTGAATAAAGTACCTTAAATCCAGACTTCAGAAGCGGTTTCCATAAACACAGACTGTCATAACATTTTAACTGGTTCACTGGTCTTTTTTTCTAATTACTTGAGAACCGCTCAGCTGATCTCTATCATGTCTACGGTAAATCGATACATAATGCTAATTTGAATCGGATTCGTATTTGATTTGTACAGTGCCGCTTAACTGAATAGGTTTGACTTTCATTTTAGGCTTGAAACGTTGTATCTTTGTAACGAGCACTCCGATTTGAGCGAAATAAATTTTGTTTCATAAAGAAATCAGTCATTTGTATAAATAGCAAAGGTTCTGTTCTGTTAGATTTGTTTTTATATCATTTTTAATATTTTTTCAAAAACATAACAAAAAAATCCATTTTTTTTTGGCTCAACTGAATAGGTTTAAAACTTTTGACTTCACTTTTTGATTGACTGCGTATTTGAAAAGAGTTGAATTCTTTTGTATTCCAAAACTTAAAGCAACTGCTATCAGTTTTTGGAGGAAAAAAATATGCAACAACAGCATTGGAGGAGCGACTTATCCTACGTACACCCTCAAACTCCCACCTTTCTGTTGGTAAAATTAAGGTAGAATGCGGCGCATGCTAGTGTGGTCACGGTAAAACGAATTTTTCGAAGCGCCAAACACTTGAAGAGATTGGAAATGAAATAAAAACCACCTCTCAATGATGCACGTAATGAAGCACGACTTCGATTTGCCCGAGAACAAGGAGTGGAAAACTGTGGTCTTCTCCATCGAAAAGTAGGTCAACCTCGATGGACCGATTGGCTATACTTACTCTTTTCACGAAAGTAAGAATGTTTTTTAGGTCGTCATTTCTCTCGTGCAGGTGTAGCCCCTATAGCCCCCCCCTGGATCCGCTACTGATTCTAGGTGTTAATACAGATAGACTATATCGACTCAGCTGTTGATGCTGATCAAGTATATGTGTACACTAGAGCGGTCCCCATGTATATGAAATTTTTAAGGTCATGCTCTCACCTAGGGGTGATACTATTTCATGTATAATTAGCGTACATAAAAACAAAAGGTAAAAAAGTCGAGCTTTAACTGGTGCGACTGGCGTCTAAAGTTTTTGTATATAACTCATACGCAGTGTTGCCTATTATCACACATTTTTTTCCTTTATGAGTAGTCGGCAATGATTTTATTTATAAAATTTATAAAATTTGAAAAATATTTTATTTCTACAAATATAAATCCCTTTTTAAATTTCAAACAATGACAGCAATTGAAATGAACCTATAACTTCGTTGTAAAAATTTGTATTTGGTGAACGCGTCGTATGATTAATATTTTTCAAAACTTTGAGGCCCTGTCGCGCCCATTTAAAATTAAAATAAAATTGTTTTTTTTTACAATTATTAATTATACAACAAATATTAGCTTTCGGAGTGCTGAGACCTCCTTTTTCAATTTTGCCGGTTTGAGGACCGGCCTAGTGTACACTTAAATAAGGTTGAAATGATTTCTTCTGCCTGTTACATACATTTATTCATTATAACCTTTTTAGATGTTTTAGATGTTTTGTCTTCCAAAAAAATGCTATGCCGTTATAATTTGGAGCTTATGTTGGTGATTTGGATTAACCAGTTCAAGTCCAATTCGAATACAGTTTGGACCACTTTAGAAAAATCTACAGGTCAAACTTGGTAAAAAAAAAAGAGGTTCAATATGGATAATATACGCTCTGTAAAAAATATTTTATAATTTTGTAAAAGGAACTTAATAATCTTTAGAATACAGGTATTTTTGTGAAGGAAATTTAAAAAAACTCAGGGACCAGGACAGAATATACTTAAACGTTTAAATGTGCCTAGAAGGATCATAAGACGCTCTTTGAAAAACCCGTTTTTAAAACGGCTCTGGACAAACTCTATATATCCTTCATCAATTTATGTAAATACTGCGGACCTTCTTTGTGTTTATCAAATTGATAAGCCCCCGTTCTGATAAGCCCAGTGTTCTGAACTCGAAACTCAAAGGGTATCCACATAAGTGAATATCTCATCTTGTCAACTTGACTGCTTACCATTTTTTCTTTTCAACCTTCTATTAACTATTCAAGATGAGAAGATACTGCCGAGTATCTGGTTACGTTTTATTCAATTTTCGCTCGATTTTCTATTTAATTTTTTTCCCGGGAATTTTTGACGATTTTCTTTTTTCTATTGTACTTGGAATATTCGCGTGCGCCGTTGGGCACAACACCAACAACTTGAGCAGCGACTTGAGTAGCTCGCAGAAAAGTTTCCTAGACAACTCCTTCAGTGCCGTTGCTGGCTCTGCTGTGGCCCACAAAAAAAAGAGAAGAAGTCGAAGGACTGCTGGCTAAATATCCTTTAGCCTTTAGGAAATCAGTAAAGCGCAAAGGACCACTTGTGAATACGCTTTGATGCGCGCGGCTTTGTGCGTGAGTGTGACTGCCTTGGCTGGGTCTGGGGATTGGCCGTTGCTGCGCCTGGAATTATACTTGGTTCCTTCTTTTTTGTGCCTGTGCTGCTTGAAATTTATTTATTTTGACTTGGTTTTCGTTGCCGTCGTTGCTGCTGCTGCTGTTGCCGCTTTTGTTGGCTTGAAGTATTTCGTGAGTAGCGCAAAATACGCGCGCGAAATGTAATAAAAACATTTTTTCCAGCGGCAGCAGGAGCCGGGCAGCCAACATCTTATTCCTTTCTACTGCAGCCGATTTCTAGTACTTCGGAGCAACTTCTTGCTTTGAGCCACTGAAGTTGCTGCTGTTGCTAAAGTATCTAAAAGATATTTTTAATACATGCACGCGACTTTGAGTACACAAACGCACTCACAACGACTTATACCGACAGCAGTCATCCATTTGATGTTGGTTTTTTGTTGCTTTTATTGGGCAGCATAATAAAAACATTCCAGTCATATGCAAAAATATGCAATGCATTTTCCGTTTCATTTTTTCTGTTCATGATTTTGTGTTTTGTGCTCAAATTATGACTATGAAAATGTTGCTGTAGCATTTCCCTATGAATATTTTCCACTAAATTTACATATTAAGCATTCTCTTTGAGTTTTCTTGCTCATTTGCATTTGAGTCGATGGCAACACCTTGACTGTTAGCAACTAGTTCAAAAGTCAATCTTCATCCGGATCTAGACATACATTCATTGTCTTGAACTACGCCCCTTTGATGTCCGCTTTATGTCAACTGTCACAAGCCCATCCCACGCCATGATTAAAATGTAGATGCGGATGAGGCGGAGGCCACACATAGTTGGCTTTACGAATTGGTTGCCAGTTGCGAAGTTTTGCAATTCAAATTTTTTGCAACTGACATATTTTAAGCTACAACTAAAATTTAGAAAGGAAGTCTCCAATGCAATCGAAATCAACAAAACAGTTGGAGACTTTTGGGAATATAAAACAGTTTGATTTATTAAAGAACGGAATATCTGGATTGACCCATAAGGTATTCTTGTAAAACGACCTAAGCTGGACGTAGCGGACAGGGCCTTAATCGTATCCTAACCAACCGTACAGGGCGCTGCTAATGCTATTTAAGTTGCCAACAGCTGACTGAACTGTTTTGTTCCCAAAATAGGGGATCAGAGTTTGATATACACAAGGTTTGGGAACTTGGCCGGGTTCATCGCTAGCCGGTACCCCTGTACACTATGCAAAAATGCAAAGGGGAGAAAGGCAACCACTTTAGAACAGTTTGTAGAAGAAGAAAATGAGGCGAAGGATGGCAACCTTGCCTTAATAGTGAACCCTTCCTGTTGAGGTTTATTAATTTATTTAGACAGTAGGAGCTTAATAACACAAGTTTACAAAAAAAAGGCCAACTTTTGCCACAGAGAACTTAGCAACCGTTCCTTATGTATTTTTGGCTGCTGAACTCAGATAAATTGTTCGTTTTCTCCCAGCACATCAGGCTTACCAGATATTTGCAGAAACGTGTGTTTAGCGAGGTATCATTACATTTGTTGGTCGTGTGGCCACATTAAGTGTCCTAATCGAACCAACTTTGTTTTAATGTAAGCTGAATTGAATGACGTTACAGAAAAACCAAACACGAAGTTTTGATTATGCTGATAAGGTACAAAGGGTCTAGCCCGTAAGGGGGGTGCGTAAAGCGACTGAAATTTCGTTTATATTGGATAGATAACTTCAAAACAACGTGGTGGGGTCATTTGGGCCAGTCCGAGATACGTCAAAATCCTATTTTTAGTATTTTTAAATAGAATACGGGAACCAGGAGAGAGAAAAGCAGGGAGAATGAAGTGAAAATGGAAAAAGGAAAACAAAAAAATTTTTGATATAAAGAAAACGAGGGTTGGAAAAACAATTGAATCACCAAGACGTTCAAAAAGTTGAAAAATTGAGAACGAGAAAAATAAAAATTTGTTATTTTTAGGTATTTTTTTAGACAAACGGGAAAAGAGTGGAGGGAGTAAGAGAAGAAAAGACAAGAAAAAATGTGGGAAAATAAGTTGTGCAATGTATTTTGTTTGGAAAAAACGACGTAGACAAGAGGACTTGTTACGAGGAACCGAATTTTATATTGGGGACTCATAAACGAGAAGCTTCGTGTCAGATTTGTATGAGACTAGTTGTAAGACCAGAAGCCGCGGAGTCGAAATCCAAAAGGATATGTATTCAAGATCATAGAAAAGAAAATGAGAAGATTTAACGTTACCAAAGTGATAAGGTTGGATCAATTTGGTATTTGTTGTCAGATTGTGAGTAGTTATTTTGAGCAATGCAGAACATATTTTGGTGATTTTCGAGGCTATTTCTTCTTCGGTACAGTTGAGCTATTTTCCCTTTAAATGCTGCATCAGAACTCTAAGGCCTTTTTATTTCACCAAGACACGACGAAACCCCATAAACGAATATGTCATTAGGTCCAAAGCCTCAAATTAGTGTTGCTTTCACAAAATTTTTGACAAATAACAACTTATAAAAATTTGTCATTTTATGTCTCAAATAGCAAATATTTAAAAGATGTAAATTCCGCCCTTATTTATTAAATTAATTGAAAAAATATTTTGTTTAGTTACACAAAGAAGTCAAGACGCTTTGAATGAAACGAACTAATATAATAAAATATTAAAACGATTTGAAAGATATCCACAGAAGAAACATTGTTGTGATGAGTTTTAAAGAGAAAAAGTTTTTATTTTATTAGGAAGCGAGTCTTGTTTTTTCAAACTTTTGACAATTGGCTTTAAGGTTGGGGGAAATTCCAGGAAAAGTTTAAAGGTGGCGGTCAAGCGATCCCAAAACCATCACATTCAAGTTTTCTTTTAATTATATAAAAATGGTTTTTAGTGTATGTCACCTATTTTCCAATTTCGAAAACTTTGATCAATTCATCACGGAATTTATTTCATGTCAGACTGGTCCGAGATATTTCTATTTAAAAGCTTATAAAAATAGGATTTTAGACGATATCTCAAGGACATGGCACCAAAATGACACAACATTGGGCCAGATCAGTTTGTTTTGAAATTATCTATCCAATTATAAACGAAATTTCAAAATTCAGACTTTTAGGGCGCCCTTTTAGATTTGAACAATAAAAATGTGTTTATTTTTTGAAAAAAATCTATTTTTTTGCAAGTTTAAAAAATTCTGTAATTTTTTCCGCTAAAAGCTAGGTATCGAGACACTCGAAATTTTTGCGGAGCCCATCTAATTACATAGCTCAGGAAATCCGCTCGCGAAAATTGTCAGAGCGCATTTCCTGAGCGAGTACCGAGACACTCGAAATTCGCTTCGATAATTAACATGGACCTGCCAACTTGTTTTCCTGAAAACAGCTGATAAATTGTCAAAGGGGGTCATGAAATTATGAAACTTGTTTGACGTGGACAAACGTGTGGAGCTGATCAAAGTGTCGCTACAATTTTTATGAAATCTGGCCAACAAAAAGCGTTTTGATACGGGCAGCTCCGGCCGCTGCATCACTTGTGGCTGAGAATCTTTTTCGGTATGCTCTCCCGTTGATGTGGTTGGTTTGCCATTCGCCCAATGTGTGCACACCAATCGAGTCCAAACCTCCGTAGTCTCCACAGCCCACGGCCAAGCAGCACTGAACCTTAGCAGTCTCCATAGCCCATTGTAGCAGTGTTTTCTACGGCTTACTGTGATAGTTTCCGTTGCTCCAGCCGCTCCTGTGGCTACCTTTAGGTATTCAACTAATATGCATGGAGCTGGCTGTGGCTTAATGTGCTAACTCTAATCGTTCGATGCGTTTTGGGTTGTTACTATAGCAGTATGTCTTAGGGGATCAGTTCTGCTCACGCAGGCCAATACAATAACAAAGTTCACTGTTTATACCTTCAGCCACACAAAACATGCATCCATGAAATTGACCGTGCCATTGTCTATGACCTTTGTATTTCTCCCAGTGACTTCCTTTATCAATAATCTTAACTCTTTAATTTTATTTGAATTAGCCCGCCAATTTCTTAAATAAGCAACAGCTGAATTTTTTGCTGTTGCCTGGTCACACTACATTGTCTGGGCGGCTCGTGAAATTATCAAACAATTTCCGCTGCGCAAAAATTTTGAGTGTCTCGATACCTAGCTTAATATTCAAAGTCTTAGAATAAAATAGTTGGTAGTCTTTTGTTTCATCTTATTTTACATATTTTCCGTTTTCCAATATCATTGCGTTTTTAAAAGTTATAGCCCAAAAACTATACAAAATTGTGTAATTTTTTTACATTTTTTTAACAACAATAAGCCTTAAAATGTCAAAAAATTTACAAATATCGATCTTAAATAACTTTTTAATATCCATTCTTTGGTTTAAAAATAACTGCCATGTTATTTTCAAGCTACCAGAAATTTTGGCGGTAAATGTTGTCCACAAAATGTCGAAAATTTGTATAGTTTTTGGGCTATAACTTTTAAAAGCGCAATGATATTGGAAAACGGAAAATATGTAAAATAAGATGAAACAAAAGACTACCAACTATTTTTTTCTAAGATTTTTAATACTAGCGGAAAAATTTACAGAATTTTTAAAACTTGCAAAAAAATCGATTGTTTCAAAAAAATAAACACAATGTTCAAATCCAAAAAATTTGTACTTATCAGCATAATCAAAACTTCGTGTTTGGTTTTTCTGTAACCTCATTCAATGCAGCTTACATTAAAACAAAGTTGGTTCGATTAGGACACTTAATCTGGTCACACGACCAACAAATGTAATGTTACCTTGCTAAACACACACAATACGGCCTTTTTTTTGTAAACTTGTGTAATTTATAATTTCAAATTCAGTTACAATCAGGGACAGTAAATAATGATTTTTTTTTAATAAAAAAAAACACCCACTTATAATGGACCTAGAAAAAAATGATTTACACCAAAATCCTTATTTTTGTAAAATCTCTGCATATCCGCCATGATATTTAAATTTCTTATTTTTTACGGTTTCCTTGCTTATGATTTTTATTTATTTTTGCTCAAAATAAAACTCATTTCAGAATGATTAAATAGCATAGTCTTGCTCGCTGTTGAACGAGTTCTTGCAAACAATTGAGGTAGCTTCAAACTCTGTAAAATTGTGTTGAAACCAGGGCTCAATTCTGGAACCGTTAACCGAAATAAACCTTTTAAAATCGCCTACCGAAACCGGAACCTGAACCGAAATTAATTGGAAACCGAAATAGAACCATTTTTTTTTAGAATACCGAATACCGTTTACCGTTATTATTGGAACTGATAGAACCGGAACAATACCACAACTTTTGTGCCGGTACGTTTTCTTGTACGCTGACCTAATTATATTAAGAGTGTGCAAAAGTAGAGGAATAATTTCCTCTTCCTTAAAGTTCTTGATCGGCATCAACAGCCGTGTCAATATACCCAGTGCATACATATATACAGCAATAGCTAGTGCACTGCAAATATTAACACATTCGTCCTCTCTTGCAAAATCGCACTTAAACGCATTTGAAAACATTAAAACGTTCTTAACTGGTGGTCAGATTCCTCCAATGGGAGTTGTAGATCAAATGGTCAAACTAATCGTCAAAATTCCAAAATATTTATAGGACCAAAAATTACTAAGTATGTAGAAAAAAAACCAAAGATTAAACAGTCCAAAATATTGCGAATTTTGGAAATGGCAATATACACAGGTAAACAGGAGGCGTAGATCTAACAATTAAACACAAAAAAAAAACAATTAAACAACCAAAATATATTCGATATTTGCTAAATTTTCTTTTCTTTCCAAAATTATTATGAAGATTTGATAGACTGCAATAGGAGGGTAAAAATATGTGGTGTAGACCGAACGTCCCAAAAATCGGATATTTTCAAAATTGCATAATGAGTTCAGATTATCATAAAGATAGGTAGGTGTCGGTCAATCGGTTCAAAAATATTAAAAATTTGCAAAAATTCTTATATGAGTTAATAAGACGTGTTGATCAAACGGACCAAAAAATATCAAAATTTGCTACATTTAATAACGATTGCGATTCTCACTTTGGGCCCATTGCGATGCCATATTTATTCGCTATTAACCCTTTTTAATACTGAGGGGGGTCCTCATTACAAAACCATTGTTCGGGAATAAAATGATTTAGATTTATCAGAATTTTCTTTTTTTTCAGTATTACAAATAAGTAGTACTTATGTCGGTGAGTACCGGTACGTACCGGTATACCGAAATAAAAATCCGTGTACCGGAACCGAAACCGAAATTAATTGGAAACCGAAATAGAACCTTTAACCAAAACATTTATTTCGGGACGTACCGAAACCGAAATTCGTTTCGGGATTAAGCCCTGGTTGAAACAGATAATATTCATAACTGAAAAGTATAAACACGCTACCATTGAAAACAAAAAGTTTTTTTTGTATTAGAACTACTTTTTCGACCGATAGTTCCTGTGGCAAGTATATGCCATAGTAAAGTGTTTGTGCAAAATTTTGTCACGACAGCTTTAAAACTAAGGGAGAAGATAACATAGAAACAGACGGACGGACATGGGTATATCATCAGCTCGTCGTGCTGATCGAGAATATATATACTGCCTGTGGTCGGAGATGCTTCCTTCTATGCGTTACAAACATCTGGACATTCGGACATTTGATCGCACATAAATAAGCCATGCTGGAAGTCCTGCTAGTCCTGTCAGTCACTCAATCTTTATGGATGCAATTAAAAATCCAATCAAGCCAAAGGGAAAGGTATCCGTTGGCGCACAACAAAAAATTCTGAGTAGCCCTTCAGCAGACCTGTCGCCATTTAATAAAAAATTTCCTGCAGCTCCTGCATCTTGTCGTAGTACCACTGAAGCTCTGTTCCCAACTCGACGCCCTTTTTGAATCGCGGGTTTGGCTTTAGCTCTGCGTTGGTGTTTTTTTCTGCATGCAGATTATGTTTTCATTAAATTATGGTAGCTATGGTTACTTTTATACAATCCAAAGCTACTTCAAACACGAGAGCGTTGCGTGCGATATCCAATGCGACCCCCACGCGGCACCCCAAGACAAGGCAAACCAAAAAAATAAAAGAAAAAAACGACGCAAAGAAAAGAATGCGCATAATAGAAAGTAATGTGTAGCTGCTGTAGCTCTCATTGAAAAGATACGGGGGAAATGGTAGTTTATTTTTATTGCATTACGAGCACCGTATTCCTCACATTCGCATTCGTGAATTTACATGCAACGCGTTCGTGACATGTGCGAAGGAACCAACGAGACGAAGCGGAAACGGAAGTGCCATCTTTTTGACTCAAAATTCACGTCAAAGTGTATGTGCGTGTGTGTGTGAGTGTGTTGTATTTTAGTGCGGCACGTACATTTATTACTTTTTTGCTTTCCTCCCCCACTCATTCATTCGCTGACACCAACGAGTCGCAGTCGCCTGCACATGCATGCAAAGCGGTTTTCATTTTTTATTGCGAGAATGTAACGTGCCGCATGCGAATTGCTTGCTTTTGCCTCAGTCACTCCGGTCTCAGCCTCGGCAGCCTTTTTGGCACCGCCATGGCTTTTAATGTTAACTTTTTTTTTTTGCTTTTGCCCCACTTGCATAGCGAAATATGAAAAATATTCGTAATAGAGTTGTTTGAAATGTACAATAAGCATTCAAGTGGCTTCGGTGGATGTTGGAACGTACGAAGAAGGGTGGCGAGTAAAAAAACTGCCGCTAATGTGGAGCCTCTTTATTGTTAACGAGCTGAGTTATACGAAATGGGCGACATTAATGATTTCTGCGATCAAAAATAATTAACCGACAAAGAAGGAAAGTTATCCACATTTGCATTTAGGCGTACTCCTTTTCCAATTTATCAATTTATCCAATAAAATAAATCCAATACCTTTTTTGACAGCAAATCCATCGGTGTTTTATTTACTAGGAAGGCTTCACCAGACAATCAGTACTGTGCGGGGTCTAAATATGGCGACCTAGAAAAAACAACTGCTGAACTGCGCAGACTTTAAAAAGTCGAGCTTATAGTGGAATTATGCATCACTAGTAGCTTGCTTAAGGCGATGCTTCGGCAGTAATCTTAAATATTATCCAAAGGGATATCTGCGTGTTATTCTATGTCGACCAAAATAAGTACCTATTAATTTCGATCTTCACCATCCGCTTATTTACCTGTTTTCTTAATGATTTAAGCTTATTATAAAATTTTCCAAATTTCACCCATCAATTTACCTCTTTTTTGACTTTTTCACGTCTACTATTGCAATCATTCGATTGCAAATTTCGCGAATTTGAGCCGCTCAGTCTACAATCAGGTAAACGAATGCCACCTATTAAATCTTTCTGGTCATCTGAACTCATTATACAGTTTTTTTAATTTCGCGATAATTTGGGCAGTTCGGTCAACCTATATGAGTTTAAGGCCAGTGTACCCCTCATCTTTATTAATTTTGTTAAGTTCAATGAGAATTTTTGAAATTTCGTAATTTTTTGGACCGCAATTTGCAAAATTTCGCAATTTATTTTGGACTTTTCAATCTAAACCTTTTATTACCAACGTCTGCTCTTTAAGTACTCAAAATTTCGTCAGTACCATTTTTACATTCGGGTGTAAGTGTGACCCTTGGGCTTCTTTGATAAAGAAATTATCGATAAATTGTTTTCAGTGCTGTGCTTTAGCGTTCTGGTGTTTCGGGCCCAGAAATTTTCGGGATTTTGCACTAATCCCTTTCCGTCCCGATCCCAACCACGTCTATCCCGTCCCGCCCCATTCTGCACTTTTTTTGACTCCCGCAGGATTGCCTGAATTAATCTCGATCTTGGTACGGTATACACATACATAAATGCACAAATTTGTGGTTCTACCTCTTATAGTCTCTGAGATAAACGCGTTTATACAAAGAAAAAGACAGTTTTTCGCTGTTAAAAGATCGAGGATGGGAAATTTTCCAAATCTGAAACAAACTCGATGTGGGTACAGTATACACCAACATACAAAATTGTGGCTTTATCTATTATAGTATCTGAGATCGACGCGTTCATACAGACAGGCAGACGGACGGAGGGACAGACGGACAGACGGCCAGACGGACATGGCTAAATCTACTCGGCTGTTGATGCTGATCAAGACAATATATACTTTATGGGGTCGGAGGTGTTTCCTTATGGCTGTTACATTCATTTGCACAACTTCATAATCTCCTTATACTCATTTTTAATGAGTACAGGGTATAAAAATTGTTAGAGAAAAATTAACAGTTAGGGTCTGCGACTTGAATTTAAAGTTTATCACTCATATTTACTGCTGCTCTTGCCATCATTTTTAATTTTTAATTAGTTGACGTAGACTTGGTTTGAAGTCATAGCATTTGACAAAACGGTACCATGACTATTGATAAATTGATTTTAATATCAGCACAGAAAAAACATTTCCCTTTTAGTAGGGGCCCTTACTGGACACTGCCTAATAGGAAGACACGCCGCTAGACTCGGCATCAGACACAATGACTTCTGTAGAAGCTGCAATTCAGCGGATGAGGAGGAGAGTGTACAACACCTCTTCTGTCATTGTCCAGCTCTCAGCAGAAGACGACTCACAACTTTGGGTCGTCCTTTCCTAAACGACCTGTCAGAAATTTCTGAAATAATAATTAATTCTAAATGGATTAACGGGGAAGACCCTTCCTCTGCGATCACAGCGTAGAAAGGGTTATATGGTAACACAATGGGCCTTTATTGGCCTAAGTGAAGAAATGGGATCCTCCCATTTCAACCATTGCAACCTAACCTAACCTAAGACCCCACACGAAGTGCTGCGCATCACGGTTGCGGTCGTTCCTGTGCATAGTATATTTTACGGTGCTGCTTATAAATAGACTATCGTCCATTAAATAATCCCCAATTTTTAAGGATCTAAAAATAATGTGGATTACGATACTGCTTTGGGCAAAAAATACAGATAATATGTTTATAAATCAGAAAATCTTATTCTTTGACAACTGAAATGATTCGGATAGTTTCTTGACGAAATTTCGATAAGGTAAAAAGAGCTGCCCCTTGACTATGCCCTTGGGCATGATCTACATTTCGTATTATAATTTTTTTTATTGTTTATTTTAAATCGTCATCTATTTTTTTAAACAGTGCTAGGTTATCTGAAAAATACCAAAGTCATTTTTAGTTTTTTTTTTGTAGTTCAGCACACTATTTTGTTTTTTTTTTTTAGGATCCACTTTTTCGTGCGCTCAAACAGTTTGGTCTTCTCCGTACCGTGCTTCACATGTTAAATTCCAAACTGTACCTTGGCAAGGGACCTAAAATAAATTTTCATTCAAGATTCATCATAAGAAATAAATTCCGCGTCGACACGTGGTCAAGTTTCGTCAAAGTTGAGATATTTATTATCCCTTTGGCTTTAAATACCGTTTGGCCTCAACTCCAAACACTTCTCAAATTATTTCGCATCGGAACGAAATACATTATTTCCAAACAGAGCCTTCTGGACAACGTTTTCTAAGAGGTTCTTCCAAAATCGGGAATACAAGTCCAATTATTTGTCCTACGATACAAAATAATAGTTCACTTCGCTTCGGTATTTGTCTATAGTCTTCGACCAGTGTCCGGCAAAACACACATGCTTATTTTGCCTTTGAATGTGTGCGTTTAGACACGCGAGAGCGCTCTCAGTTAGCACATGTTTGTTAGTGCAAAAGAGAGCAGTGTATGCTCGTATAGTGTCTGTGTATCGTCGCTACTTCTATACACAGAACATTGAACGGTGCCGGACACTGTCTTAGACTGATGTGTATTTTAAATTTCATTTGAAGAGCATTGGGTGTTTTTGAAATATTTTATGTTTATCATTTCCTAAGATCAAAATGTCAAACCAAATAATTTAATGTTATAATCTCTCTTATGACTGAATGGTCTCCACTGTAAGCACTCGATCCGTTTTCCCCCTGCGTTACCTATCCCACTGCCATCCATCAACTCGCACTGCTGTTGCAACAAAGCCACCTCGCAGTTACCAGCCACTTTGAAAAATTTCTCCTTTGCGAGTCCCTCTGATGATATACGAATATGGGAAAGGAGAAGCAAAATTTTAATATTTCCTGGATCTTCAACACTTTGAATAAAAATTGTTGCTTTGATGGCGGCGGCAGCAGCAACAGCAGAAACGTAACTAATAATAAAACTTTTTTAGCGTGAAGCGCCAGAGGAGACGACAAAAAATATGGACACATATGAAGTCATAAAGTCATATTAACACGTACGAATGCGCACAGGATATTAATGTGCAGTGCTCGAACACAAAGGGGCAGGGCATAGTTTTTATGCGCCAAGTTGGCTGACTCCAATGTGCATATAATTTCATATATTGTGGTTAATTTTTGTTACGTGCAACTGCAACGTCTGCCAAAAAGGAAATTAGTTCCAAATTTCGGGTTTTTTATTCCGTTGCATATTTTCATTTCGAAACCGCCGCAAACTAATTTCATCCCATGTACAGACCAAAAAAAAAAAAAAAGGATGCAATGCGCTAAAAACTTTATGAATTTCGCCAGCTACAGCAGTGCCATTCTCTGACCACAGCGCAAAAATTGCAATAAACAAAACGCATGCGAAATTGTTACTTTCTTTTTGTTTTAACAATTGCAGCCTGCATAAGAGTTTTGGGTTCCGCATGCGGGCAAACACTCAGAGCAGAGACAGAGGTCCATACCAACAGAGGCTCTGGGCCAATATGAGGCGATTCAGGTCGCGGACAGGATAGGTTTATGGGGTATAATTTTCAATCGTTGGCAGTTGTGCAACTTTACGCGAAAATGATTTTGGTCAATTGGTTGAGACATTGTCCATCTGCAGCGCTGACAAAAAAAACCTTGGGCACACGCACACTTCGAGGGCAAATCTAATGGTTGTCAATGATTACACTACGTTACTAAAACAATAAATTAAACTTCTCTCTTTTTATACCCTTGGAGAGGGTATATTAAAATTGTCCGGATGTTTGTAACGCATAGAAGGAAGCATCTCCGACCACATAAAGAATATATATTCTTGATCAGCATGCCGAGCTGAGTTGATATAGCCATGTCCGTCCGTCTGTCCGTCTGTCCTTCTGTCCGTCCGTCTGTTTCTATGCTATCTTTTTTTTTTTTTTTTTTTTTTTGTTTGCTCGTTGACTTGAACGAACATAATGATTGAGACACCCCCTTTGCTATGGGATATCAGCAAAGGAAATGTGACATTTTATTCAAATTATACTTTGTTGTATTTACATTGAATGTGGTTGCGCCTACTAAGATTGTTTTTTTAAAAAAGGGCTAATACTAAAGAAACACTAATAAATGACAAGCTGCAAAAACAAAATAAAAATCAGCTATTTTGTCTGGGCCTTAGACAATTGAAGGACATAATGTGTAATAGATGCGAATAATTCGCCATCTTATCCGATTTTTGACTGGTTACTGTATTTATGGATGTCTTATGTGTCTTGATTTGAGCCAATGTGAAAGCCGTTGTATTCTTATAAGCTGTAGTCTCCAAGTACACCACTTTTGGTCCAGATACCATAGGTTTAAATTTGAATAGTTGGAAATCATCTGTTTTAATGAGAGCCTCCAGAGTGTTGGGTGACATAATCTTGATTTTTGAATGAAGATATTTCTTTGACATCGAGTGTTAGATAGCCATCTAAAGTTTGGTGTAAAGTGTCGCCATTCCAATCCTTTAGACTTCATACTATATTTTCTTCTTTGTTGCAATTGTCTTTCCATAAGTGATATGTACTGGGTGGGATTTGAAATTTTAAACTTTGTTTTAGCTCGTTTTTTCATATTTTTAGAGGGCACTGAGTTACATAGTTCTTGTATTATTGTGAATATCATTGCAAGTGTGCAAGCCGAATTTATGATTTGTGTTGTTGCTTTAATTTTGCATGCTGCTGGGTTTCTTGTCTGTAGATGTTCAATAATATTGTCATCTGCATGTGGAACATTTAAGGAACTTTGCTGATTTATTATTGTTGTTGATGAATGTTGTCGACCATAAAAACCTTCATAATGTGGTTGTGTCGAAACGCGTCGCTGCAAGATTATTCGCCTTTTCGGAACATATTTTACTGAAATAATTTCAACCTCATCAGAAGAGATATTTTGGTCATCTGGGTTTATTAGTAAAGAAGACTGTGGCTGAGGCTGTGTACCATAATGCCGCCTTTGTTGGATGCTCATTCGCGCGCTTTCAATTTTTGCTTGTTCACGTGCTCTTATTCTTTCCCATTGATCAAATAAAATTTGGTCTCTGAAATTAAGTAGTCTTTGCACCAAATCCGAGATGGATACCAACTGCCTCTGTTGACTTTGTTGGTGCTGAACCGGAGGAGATAGCATAGAAACAGACAGACGGACAGACGGACATGGCTATATCAACTCAGCTCGTCATGCTGATCAGAATATATATACTTTTTGTGGTCGGAGATGCTTCCTTCTATGCGTTACAAACATCCGGACAATTCTAATATACCCTCTCTAAGGGTATTAAAAAAGTGTTAGTCTGCTGGTAAACGAACTTTGTTAGCCATACATATGGCTATATATATCGATAACTTTGTTGCCTAAAAATTCTATCATGCTCATACACCAGCAGACTAACACTTTTTTTGATTGATGAATTTTTGTTAGGTGATTGGTGTATGCTGGTGAACACGCCCAATGTGTAGAAAGGATAACCCGGCTCGGTTCGACCTGAGAACTTCATTTACTTTTCTTTGTACCATCTTTCAACGATTAACTAAATCAGTTTGATTTTCCATCGTTGCTCGTTGCTGCTATCTCGACCGATATTGTCGGGCACATATTCCGACAAACAAAATTTCGAATAAAACTTTTACCTTTTTGTTAAGAAGCTTTGTCGAAAAGTCATAGGTTAAAAAATAAAGATAGCCATGTATGTCTGTAAGTTCCTATAAAAGTACAGGTCTTTGATATGGTAAGAGATAGAGGTTTTAATTGTATGGGACAAATACAACTTGTAGTTGCAGGCAGATAAATTTTTATGTCACAGGTTGCCACGCCCCCTTCCGCCCCCGCAATTTAGAAATACCTCATATCTTCCACAGTTTTTTAGATAGAAGATTTGTACTTTCTACGGATATTTTGTAATCATGATTATTTATCGGTTTGCCAAAGGAATGATGAAGATCGGATAAAAGATAGTGGAGTTAAAAAGAAAACTATAAAAAAATTGATGGGTAGCACCGGTTCAACGATGATGGGCAGCACTGGACTCACTTTATGACCTATTTATCACTTTGTGTGGCTTCTATATAAAGTTTATCAGATAAATGCAAGCTCTGGGGGATACAGAGTATGTTATAGTCGGGCTTCACCGACTTTCTAACTTGTTTATTGGGAAAATGTAATATAAATATTTTAATTCGATTTGCGCGTTGGTTTCTTGGTGAAATTTTCTTAGAATTGACCGTAGATTTCGTTTTTGCTATACACTTTGGGCGAAAAAATATCGACCCCCCTAATGTACAGGCAGACAGATCGACGGACAGACAGACAGAGAGACAGACTGACGGACAAAGCTCAATCGACACAGCTTGTCGCCCTGATCAAGAATATATATACGTAGTTTATAGTATCGGACGTGAATATTTCTGTGCGTTGCAGACTTCTGGTCAAAATTAAAATACCCTTTGCAAGGGTATAAAAAGCGGTTGGTTGTTTTTTGGGCAATTTTTGCAAAGAGCAACAACGTTGTCTAAGATATAAAAACAAAATTCAAACAAATTCATGGAATATGGCATGGTAAATCCTACTCAGAAGCTGAAAAGTTCAAAGTGCAATAAAAAGAAAACGTCAGCAAATCCGACCAATTATGCATTCATCAGATCCAAAAGGCAAAATGACTTCCATTTCGCATTCAACAAACCAATTGTGCAGGGACTAGACTTACCTGACTTCGATCAACCCTCGGTGCTGGCATACTTGCATAAACACAAAAGCCCCCAAACTGTAAAGGGTTGGGGAGTTGGAGCCTAGACCGCGAGGCCACTTATACACAAGTGTGCGATGCGGTGGCAGTGGTGCCAACTGCAGCATGACCAACCAATCGCCATGGCAATAAATTGTTGGCTGTCCAGCATTTCGCTTGGGGGTAGGAGTGGCCAACTTAAGTTGAAATTGGTCAAAAGTTTAACATATTTGCGTGTATGTGCGAGGGGGCGGACAGCTTTTGTCCTTTTGGGTGCATTTTTCGGTAAATAAACGAGTTGCAGCATTTTCGAGTGCTGCTCGCGGCCACATCATGGTCGTTGGGCGCTCAATGGTCATTGAAAGTAAAATGGAGAATTGCATTGGCAACCGCAATACCTTGAAGCAGTAATAAAAGTATAAAAAATAAAACAAATTGTTCTTTCAGTTTGGAAATAATAAAAATAATAATAATTTCACTATTAGACACAATTTAACAGTCTTAAGTAAATAAATAACGACTAAAATAAAATAAATATGCGAATAACAATCAACAATTGCCGCAAAGCTGTTATATACATTTATATTTAGTTCACATTCTTCAGATAATTCGACTTCATTTAAATATTTGCACTAAATTATTAGCTAACAGATTCCATTTGACTAAACACTAGACTTTGTGCTCTTAAGACTAGAGGTACACATTAATGTTTCATCTCGAGTATGTATTCAATTTCATAAGGAACGTTGTACAACTAAGGCCTCAAGGCAAAAGGCAGAGCCTAATATTAAAAATAGTATTAACTACAGTAGCATGGCATCCCGGTTAGACATGAGTATTCTTTCATTATTTCTTTCTTTTTTGGTTTTCGACTGCACTAAACTAAAGTAATACAAAGGCAACACACAACCGTAGAAAAGCAAGGCTTTATGACTAGAACTTGGGGGCAAGGGTTTGTAAATTAATGAATGACTTTTGATTGTATGGCACTTCAAAGAGATTTTTTCAAATACACAAAGGAGTGTGAAAACACTTTAAAACGCAGCATCTACCTAAAGCGTTTTAAAACGCTTGGTACGTTTAATAGACATTAAAGAACGAGAGGCTTAACTTTCAGAAACAATTATATAAAAACTATTCCAGCACTTTATATATATACTTTATTTTTAAATGATTCATTTTGAGGTACGACCATTTCGAAAATAAAGTAGTACAGTCTTTTTATAAAAACTGTAAGCCAGAACTGAAAATAAGGTTCAGTATGGATTTTTTGGGTACCTAGGAGCGAACCATGAACCAAACCTTCTAAAAGTATGAACTCCCGAACCTAAATTCCAACAGGACCCCATAAATCTAAAGAAAGAGCGCTTAAAAGTCTTAAGAGAGTATAACAATTTCTGATGTAAAAACTGTTTGAAAGGTTGCAAAGTCTGCTTGTGCGATTCGGCACCTCAAAAAGCGAGGCAGTTTCTTATGTTGAGTGCCTTTCGGATCAATGGGAGCAACCGAACACTTTCTTGTTATTTCACAAATAAATTCATTCCAGTTTAGTTCGAAATGCAATCGATTTTACGAAAATCTCTAGAGATTTTCAGGACACAACGGAATGATACAGAAAATTCGAAAAATTTAAAATAAATTGTGAATAAGTTTACAAAACGTATCGTAAATTACACAGGACGGAAAAATTACCAACTTTGTGAGAGCAGCCCTATTGATTTGAAATTATGATAAGTTTTTGTTCACTGATTCCAAAACTTTTTTCGGTTTAGCTCCATCAGCTCTCATTTTCCGTCAATATGTTTGAGCATACAGCCACATGCTCATTTATGGCATTTGTAACAGTCTATTTGACAAAATTACAGCCTGTTTAAAACGAAAATATACTTTACTTTATGCGAGGAAAACTAGATTTCCACTCAAAAGTTGTAAGGGAACAGTAAAAAGAATATTTTACTTAACATAGAATTTATCATCTTCAAGTAAACATATAAAAATGTATGCTGTATCAAGTAGCCTCTTTACAGTTCCAATGCAGACTTAGAGTGACAATCTAGTTTTCCTCCCTAAAACATTAAACAGGCTATAGCTCTGGCAAAATGCTGATGTAAATGCAGAAAAATACTCATAATTAGAGCTTTTTTTGGTATGTCAAGGTAGTTCCAGTAAAAGTTTGACAACCACACTAGCTGTCTGCTATAATTATATAACGCTTTTGATTTTTTAAAGATACATTGAGATGTGCTCTGTCGCCAATAGTTCCTAAATTACAATATCAATGCCAAGTGTGGCATTTCTAAGTGTATATCTTAGAAAAACAAATTGATAGAACAAAACTAATAATGCATTTTGGTTTAGTGTCATCCATATTAACATAATTAGATCCAAATAGGCACAAAAAACACTGTTGAATTGTGTTAAGTGTTTTGAGTTCAATGTAGCTCAAACTGATTTAAAAAAATTTATTTTTCAGCCTAAAATTACGATTTCATACGCGAATAGTTTAATCAAATATGGCTCAAATGTTCCCAATTTAGCCAAATTTTCATTAAAATTTACGCAAATTACTTGAATAACACGTATGTATGTCCGGTTACCGTTTGAAAGAGCGTTAAAAATGAGAAAATATAGTTTTTTTGTTCCATATTCACTTTAGTTTTCTAAAAATTTCGCACAACTTTATCGGAGCGACCAATATTTCTGTTAATTTCACGAAATGAGCATTTAACATTTTTGAGCGCCAGAATTTGGTATTTCTCGACATCTGACAGCACTGGCCCACTTGGCATATTTTCAAATAGTTACTCAACCGAGTGTGCGCAAATAAAATTGTCTCCAGCAAACACAGAATCAGAAATACATTTGTGCGGACAAAATTATGCATCTCGCACAAAGCGAAAATAAAACATACGGCCATGTTCTCAATTCCACTTCCACAAAAGTTTTGTGATTTGGAGTGCAAATTCAGTACTAAAACCGGTTTTAAATCACAGAATTTTTGTGGAAGTGGAATTGAGAACATGGCCGAAAATGATTAATTTTAGCTTTGAGTGTTGATTTTTGTCATCTATTTTCATTCATTTTTATCGCTCTTTCAAAGTGTAATCGCAAAGTTTACCTAGCTAATTTTGCGCCAAAGACTTTCACCAGATTCTGCCCAGAAAGTTACTACCATTATGCGATGCTCATTTTGAAAAAAATATTTCATGAATCGAATTTGATAGAGAGTTGACTTTGAATTTATCTTCAATTTATGAAATGCTAAGGCGCAGTCAGATTAACGTTTTGTTGGTGCTGCCAGATCTGCCAAATAACTTGTCGTTGTGTGAATTTACATAATCTGCATAAACAGGAACAATTTGATTTTATAAATTGAAGAAATCATGACTAGTGAATCATGGAAACAAATTCACAAAGCAAAAAAAGTCTTGTTTGGTTGATTAAAGATTGCGTTGAAAAAATATAGAGGTGAATTGTCAATTCGGCTGTCTTTTTTATAGTGTACGAGCGTAAATGTTTTATTTCTGATTGACTTTATCTGGTCAAAAGGCTTAATACGGCCCTTTATATGGTAAAATTGAGTTCCCAATTGGCGTAACAACTTTGTTTTTATATACTGTGGTAAAGTTTTGTTCGATTTTAAAAGTTTAGCTTCAAAAAACTATACGTTTCTTTGGTTTTTAGCCGTGAGCCTCTGGAACTTCAGCAAAATCCAACCGTTTTTAGAATGGTTTGTACGAAATCACACATTACAAAATTGGTCCAAAAATAAATCCTAAACACTTTTTACTTAAAGCTAATACTTTTCGAGTTATTTAACTTAGACTTCGAAAAACGTGATTTGTTTTTGCAATATACTATGTACAATTTATAGATTCAATTAGGCATGAATTTAAAAAATTCTAGTTCAAAATTTTACCACAAAAATTATATTTATTAACTGGGAGTCAGAGTCCGTCCAGTCGCTATCACACACTGTTGACACACCGATGGTGTAAGCATGTCCCTATGCTGCTTTGCTACCGATGCTACCGAGCAAAATGAATTTCGTCTCAGTGGCTACGCACACGCAGTCAAAATGTGAATGTGTTTTTTTCCGACCGCTGATTGGAAGCGTAAATTTAATAAAAAAAATTAGATTTCTTGCAAAGTTCACGAAGCCTGGATTTGGAAAGGTTTTGTGTTCTCACTATATTTTTTTTTAAACGCACCAGCCAGTGCAATTTGGTTTAAATTATAAGGTGAGGTAGCAAAAATCGGTTCCCCGTTTGCCTGTGTCAGAAAACGATTGCTTTCGAGCGATCACATTAAAAAGATGTACCGAAACAAACCTTAACAACGCTCTGTACCTCTATTTCCTCATCAAAGGTCTTTCACGAACCTTTTCGGAAAATGTAGGCATTCAAAAGGTCTTCTTTGTATGTATGCATCGGTCTTTGACAAACTATATGCGCTCTCCTGTTCTCTCTCACAACGACTAGCTCTCTGTTTACTCGAAGCACTGCCGCTCTCTGGATTCTGCAACCTTTTCAACTAACTTTTTTACAGAAATTTGCATCTTATGACCGATTGACTGAATTGGGCCCCTGGTATGGGGTAATTTGCAGATATCAAGTGACAAAGAAAGACTGATGACAGATAGATATTATTTTCGATAAGTGGTTTTTGAATTCTCTGTTAATCGGATCTTGACTAAAAATGGATGAAAATAACAAGACTTCTGAAATTTTAGTCACGAAAACTTAAAGTTCTTCCTCAAAAAGAATAAAAAAATTTTCTTCAAAATCTCTTAAAGTGCCAAAGTGAAACTATAGCCCTTTTTGAACATTTACAAACCCCGCTGAAAGATTTGGTTAAATTTACTAACTATTTAGGTAGATAGTTGAATGAAGCGCTTGAGAGCTGCCCTTTGGCTTAAAAGAGCCAATTGCTTGTACTAACATTTACTGTATGGCACACACGGCTGATGCTCCTGTATATTGATTATTCAAGCGACGACGCATGCCCTCCAAATAAATGTCACGACTGAACAGGCCAGCAGCCAGTGGTATCCTAAAAATTAGCAAGAGAAACCAGTAAGTAAGGCTGCTCCAAGGATTTAAATAAAATTAATACTCACGCATCGCTTCCCGCTCGTATGAGCGTACGAAATAAGGCCCACACAGGCTTGTGATCTGATGTGGTAATCGATGGCACCGAGTCATACAGCAGGCATTGCACATAGGGCTGAGTGGGTGTCGAAACACCTGGCACTGTGCTCTGCCGGCGTATAACGAGTCCCTGCATCTGACGATACTTGTAGAGTATACGATCCGTGTAAGCCGGTGCACGCTGTTTTGAGGAGGTATCAAAATTCTGACTACCTGGATCATACTTATAGGTGGGTGGAAACGTTATATTTGCCTCCATAAAGCCACGAAAGGCAGCCCCATCCGCCAGCACTGAGGATAACTGATCGGTGTGCATATAACCATGTGGCAGGTGCGAAGGTAGCGGAAACTTGGTGTTCTGTATCCATTCTAGTAACTTTTCACGTGGCTCGGCCAGGCGAAAGTTAAGATCACCACACCAGAAGACATTATCGAAATTTTGGGTCACATCCTTGTTTTTGTGACGCAGATTGGGAAGATTTCTGGGCAGATCTAAAGCATTAATAATGCGTTTCACATCGGACACCCGTTCCTTCACCTTCTGCTGATGGGCAGTCAAATGGGAGGTTACGAACAGCATGGATGTGCCAAAGAGACAAAAGGATATGGCCACCGCACCTTTGGTGCGAAAAGCAGAGCCTGTACGCACAGACATGGAGGCGTCCTCTGGAGCTGAGCAATACCAAATGAGATCGCGACGCATATAGACAGCCAAGTGGAGGGTACCCAAAGTAGTGGAGTGGAATAGCACATGGGAGGGACCTAAAGTTTCCTGAAGTGTTACCTCCCACTCAAAACGATCTGGACTAGATTCCTGAGTGCCTACCACCACTATGTCCGGCACATGCTCCACATTGGCAGGCAAAACAAAGTCGTTCATTTGCCTAAAAAGATTCGGACTTATAAAATGGATCGGGTTAGTTTATAATTATTTACTCACTTGGGTGGACTGTGACCGTTCATATTCCAAGTGCCCACAAAAATGGTAACTTCCTTTTGAGGCAAAACACGGCTCAGTTCGCTGGGTCCCAGCAATGAGGAGGAGCCCAAGCGTCCATCCAAATAGCTACGCTCACGCACCTTATCAGCTGGTATAAGATTCAAGGCATGCGCCGCCACCAATGCCTGACGTGCCAGATTAGAGCCGGATCCCTGCCTTTGAAGTGTCATATTCTCATGCGACATAAACCGTTTACCAGGTTGCTCCAGCTCGCTTGCATCCCCTTCATGACCGTCATACGGCTGTGTGGCTATATTTGGCGAAGACATATGCTGTGGTGTGGTGGCTCGTTTGATGTCCATGGCCTCGTCATCTGCAGACTGCAAGGGCGGCAACTCCTTCCCGGGTGGATACAGTTTTAGGCGCAGGCGAGACCGGCAGGCAGACACCGCAATGGGACGTATGGGAGCCCGATGCAGGCTGTCGCTCTGGCTCGATTTATTGGAGTGTGAGGCAGAGGCCACAGCCGCGCTGCTGCACTGGGCAAAGAAAGCTTTGCTGGCCACAGGTGATTCCGGTGCGCTGGCACACTCGCTTGAGGGTCGCGGACGCTGAAACGGAGCGTTGCCTTCGCTGGAGTTTAACGAAACCGAGTTGTTGTCCACCATGCTCCAACTGAGCGAGAGATTATCCCGCCTTAGTATATTCGAATTGGGATCAGGTATGGAATTATAACGTACGCTGACCGGCGGCGTTAGGGGCTTCTTTTCAGCCTTACAGCACAGGCTGAACTGATGGCTGAATCGATTGTGGTTGGGCGAACGATGTTTGGGTGACTTACGTCGCATTACCACATCGGCTCCCCCATCGCTCTGTGAACCCCCGTCGCTGCTGTACCGATGGGTGTGTCCTTTGCTCTTCGATGTCGGCTTGGTGCGCCGGTGGAAGCTGATTAGGCCACTGTGCGATTTCTCCAGCGGCAGAGTTTGGCTTTTGTGGTTGCTGTTGACATGATTTGATCCCGATCCCGCCTGACACTTTGGCAAAACTCACATCGTACTGACCACAGGCGGAATTTGGGCGGCGTTGTCCACTGGGTGAATCGGGTGTGTCGGGTTGAGGTTCCACTTTGCTCGGTCGTTTGGAAAGCAGTCCGAAGAGCGACCGTGGACTATTGCTAGTGGAGCTGATGATACGCTCATCGCTACTGACGCCTGTGCCGCTACTCTGATGATGCATCGCGTCCTTAAGACGTTTCCTGCAACTGTACAAACGAATGATGATTATATTAATATTTCTAGGAAGAAAGGAAATCTTATCATAGAAAGGAGAAGGCTAAGCAAACTTTTTCCCCTTGAAAATGCTGATTATGAAATATCTCTGTCAGATTTCGACCAAAGTTCGAAAAGGTAAAAAGTACCTAGGTTAGATGTCTGTGTAAAACAGCCCATCCACACATGAACATGTTCGCACGTACACTCGCAAGATACTAGCGACGAACATTTCGTCGAACTGAACAAATTCGTTGAACCAATTCAACAACAGAAAATGAGTAATAAAAATAACGTTTGATTTAAAAACGGCTAAAAGATTTGCCATCAAACTGTTTTGAAATACATATTTCCATATAAGGTACCGGGCGTGCGTTGCTACACACCCTTAAGAATTTTAAACACAAGACGAAGATTATAAATTTTTATTCCGAAAATACGCGTTTTTTTTGGTCTGTATGATCTATTTAGCCGTCGGCTTACACGTCTTCTGTCAAGTCGTTTAGGAATTCCCAAACGATTATGGCAGCGCTGGCATGGAGTGGGAGATGTTGGGACCAGTACAAGCAAGCGAAGGTCGCTGATGATATGGTAGAGGTACCATTGAAACAGCTGTACGACCAACTAGCTTCACTTGTGGTGTGTTGTGTTCCTCCTTTTTGGAGTTACGCGCAAGCATAACGAGACCTTGACCCAGCTTAATATTGATGGTTTGATTATCATAAAGGTCGTTAAAGCACACACATGTGAAAAATCTAAGCTCAAATATTAATTTTTAACAGTACGTCTAACACTTCCTATATTTACTCGTCTATTAAGTCTTCAAAATTATCTTTGGTCAAATCAAATTTTGCGATTCCTTGAGCAGTTTCTTCTACACCTCCTATTTACACGTCTACATTGCCATCCATTGAATCTTCATAAAAATCTTAGGTCAAATCTTAGGGTAAATTTTGGACTACTCAATCTACGCCTCACTCAAATGCAAAATTTGACAAATTTCGCGGCTTTTGGACAAATCCTCTTGTATACGGTCTTTTATTGCTATCTATCCAATTTTCATGATTATCTTAAATCCTTTGATTTTTTTTGACCATTTGATCTACTCCCCCTTTTAACTTGCCGGTTAACGCTTCTTTATGATAATTTAATCTGTTATTTCGCGATCTTTTTATACCCTTGCAAAAGGTATTATAATTTTGCCCAGAAGTTTGCAATGCATAGAAATATTTATATCCGACCCTATAAACTTATATATATTTTTGATCAGCGTGACGAGCTGAGTCGATTGAGCTTTGTCCGTCTCTCTGTCTGTCTGTCCGTCTGTCTGTCTGCTTCTACGCAAACTAGTCTCTCAGTTTTAAAGCTATCGAGCTGAAACTTTGCACAGAGTCTTCTTTTTACTGCACACTGCTAATATGTCGGAACCGGATCGCATGACTATATCTTATAGCTGCCATAGGAACTATCGGTCGAAAAGTGGGTCTTTGTGAGAAAAACTTTTTTGTTTTTAATGAAAACGTCTCCCACATCAGCGATTACACAGCCCAACAGTGATTTTGGTGCAGGTCTATTTTTAACAGATTATGTTAATATAGACTTCACTGAACAAAACTGTATCATTGGTTTTGTTCAATCAGCTCTTGTTTCCAAGATATCGCGGAAAAACCAAAAAGTCGACTTTTTGGCACTCTAGGATTTATGGAGGCCACACTAGGCATAATTTTTTGAATTTATGAACTAATTGCGATAAAGTACATATCCATGCATTTTTAAAAAATCATAGCCGCTATATTAGTAAAGCGGAAAGTGTCAAAATTGGCCTCTAAGGACAGACATTTTTCGATTTATAGCATTTTTAGGATTTTTTATAGCCCGTTAAAGCTAGCGCAGTTATTGAATTAATATTTTCGCCATCTGAGCCTATAGACAAACATATGATCTAATTTTGTGATTTTTATGGCGATTAAATCAATTTATTTGGCAAAGTTATAGCCTCTTAAACACGAAATTACATGTTTAAATTTATGGGAGGAAAACTAGATTTGTAACTCAAATTTTTATAGGAACTGTGAAAAGGCTACTTGTTTCCAAACATAATTTATCATCTACATGTAACAATTTATGCCGAACCCAGTAGCCCCTTTACAGTTCCTATACAGATTTAGAGTAACAATCTAGTTTTCCTTCCATAAATTTAAATATGTATTTTCGTCTTAAACACGCCATATCTTTGCCAAAAAAACTTATTTAAGTGCCATAAAAATCACAAAATTAGATCATATGTTTGGCTATAAGCTCAGATGGCAAAAATAATTATTCAATAACTGCGCTAGCTTAAACGGGATGGTTTATATTGCTAAAAATGCTATAAATCGAAAAATGTCTGCCTTTAGAGGCCAATTTAGACCCTTTCCGATGTACTTATATAGTGCCTATGATTTTTTAAATTTGCATTGATGTGTCCTGTGCCGTAATTAGCTCATAAACTCAGACATTTATTCCTAGTGTGGCCTCCATAAATCCTAGAGTGCCAAAAACGCAAGATTTTCGTTTTTCCGCTATATCTTGGTAACAAGAGCTGATTGAACATAACCGAAACCAGTTTTGGAATCAGTGAACATAAACTTATCATATTTTTAAGGCCACAGGGCTGCACCTCACAAAGATGGTCATTTTGTTGGCCTGTGTTATTAATGTTATATGCTTTTACACAGATTTGGAAGTTTTGGTCAAAATCAGAAGACTATATCTTATAGTCCATCGGTCGAGGTTTTATTTAGAAAAATTGATTGTTTTAATGTTGGCTTTCTTAAAATGTGATGTATTAAAACATTTGCAAGGGTATAAAAACTTCGGCAAAGACGAAGTTAGCTTGGCATTCTTGTTTATTTGTTCCTTTACTGTATTTACTCGTGTACTCTTGCCGTCTATTAAATCTTTATAAAATTCTTAGGTTTTATGAAAAATGTAAAAATTTTCCAATATTTTAGAACGTTTACTGTACACCTTGCATTTGCCAACGCCTGCGCTTTTTTAAATACTGAAATGAAATTTTGGCAAATTTTTCGGTATTGGACCGTTATAAGCTTGTATGAAAAATGTTCATCTCTCGCGATTTTTTGATCGTTCGGTCTTCAACTTCTATTTAACCGTTTATATTGGTCATCTATCTATTTTTATACACTTGAAAAGTGTATTATAATTTTGCCCAGATTTTTGCACATAAAGTATATATATTCTTGATCAGCGTGACTTGCTGAGTCGATTAAGCTTTGTCCGTCCGTCGGTCCGTCTGTCCGTCCGTCTGTCTGTTTCGACGCTAGTCCCTCAGTTTTGAAGCTATCGATCTGAAATTTAGCATAGAGTCTCCTTTTGTCTGCACGCTGCTAATATGTCGGAACCGACCGGATCGGATAGCTACTTCTTGTAGCTGCCATACAAATGATCGGTCGAAAAATGGATTTTAATGAGAAAAACTGGTTTTTCCTCAATATTACCGCTCTCAATCACGGTCATGGGTAATATTAAATGTTTTTAAGCTGATCTGCGAAGTTTGGTCGAAGTCGCTAAGCGTTGAGACAGACGAAGTTAGCTTTGCCTTTCTTGTTTATAGTAATTTTAATTTTGTATACACTTTACACATTTTGCATATTTTGATCATAGTTTTATTTATAATTTGCAAGGTAAAGCGGGTTATTTAATTAGTCCAAATCCAAATTTTCACCTCAACCAGCCTTCATTTAAAAAGTTGAATAAAATCCGCTGTCTAGTCATTAATACGGTGCCACCTTACATATTTTCATCTGCTGCTACTGTGAATCTGCTAACAGCATTTAGAATTGCCGTTGCTTTCGCCAAGGAATTTGAATTTGAATTGTAAAACGCCCCAACAGATTTTTGGAGAATCGTGCACAATATTAATAAATGGCTTTTTTTACAAAATTGCAGGCATGCAAATTCCGATTGAAATGAGGACTGATTTGGTTCATTGGTTTACCCAGTTTTTTTACCGATGGTTCGGATAACTATATGGTTTTTAAAGTTAACTAAACGCCGGTTTAGGTGCCATTCAATGGTTTACTCTTTATATTTATATTATTATATTATATTTTTATGAAATTTTTTTTTAAACTTTAAGGTTCGGTCGCACCCATTTAAAATTAAAACAAATTTTGTTTATTTTCACAGTCATTAATAATACTACAAATATTAGTTTTGAGAATGCTGAGACCTACTTTTTTCCATTTTGCAGTTTTGAGGCCCTACCTATTGTACATTCACAAAATAAGAAGAATCTGTATTGAACAAAATTTTAAGATCGTGGGATAAATTTTAGCAGACAGTCAAAGTCAACTGATTAAGTGCAGTCGAACATCGGTGGCAAATATTCGGCTTTGTTCCGAATTCCGAGTCGGTTTTCGTGATAACATTTGCAAGTGAAATTCCAATTCAACAATGTTACATGGAAGTTGACAATCATTTCTATGGTAAGAATTAGGGAATACGACATATATTCGTTCAGGTATGAGAAATATATGTTTTACATTCCAATTTCCTGATATTGTGAACTTTTTCCGCTTGTTGTTCTCAAAAAATTAATTTTGGCCCCTTTTCATGATAATTTAAAGTTAAACCCATACGGAGTACGACGAAAAATTCGTTTTTTTACGTTTTTTTATTGCATTAGTGCAATAGCATTCAGATTTCAAAACAGTTCTAAAGTGTTGCTATTCATGTGAACTTCAACATAAAAATTGATTTTTATGTCATCTGGAATCAGGCCTTTAGCAGGAAAAAAGTTAAATAAAACTAAAATGTATGTATGGCATCTTTTGAGTTCTATAAATAAATAGAAAAACTTGAAGTGCAAGACCTTTGTTTCAAAAAGCTGTATTGAACCGATTTAATTCATATTACATAGATGGAAAAAAATCTTTTATACTCAAAATAAAAACTATTTGAAGATTTCTGTTCACTCAGATAGTTGCTATGTATCAGATAGTCATTGATTTTACACTGTTATTTGTTGGTTTATGTGACAAGTAGCGCTATGTAGAAGATGTGAAATCGGTCCTAAGCTTGAAAAAATAAGTTGAAATAAGAACTAAAAATGGGCTAGTAAGGAAAATAGGGGTGCGGATGGTACATTCGGTCTTTAAAATTTTCCAACATTTTTATTAGTCTGTTGACCGCCGAATTTGAACCCGACATCTTAATATATTAACACATTTTGGGCACGCATACCGGAGCTCCGGAAAAATTTGTTCTGACTGAACCGAACCAATTTTCTTTGTGCTTTTCGAAGGTAGGCCTGTTCGATTTATCAAACGGAATTAGTGGTTCGGTTGCGGTTTGGGTCTGTTTAGTAAAAGGTTCGCGAGGTTTCTCATGAATTTGGTTGTCGACAAGTTTTACTGCCAAATACATTATGATTCGAAACTTATGAAAAAGGCCCAAAATCATGAAAAAGTTCTAGAAAAAGTTTCGGCAAAGTCCAAATATGGAAAAGTAGCAAGAGAAGTCGTCGTCGATCTAAAGTTACAACTTCTCTTAAATCGACAATTGTCTTAAACAATTAATGAACCCAAGTTGAATTTTAACGAAAGCTGCTACCAACTGTTCGTGACGAATGAATTATTAAGTGATTTACAGAACCAACAAATCTTAAAAGGAGTCTTTCATTGAAATAATCGTCCACCTCTTTTTAGCAATTCTAGGTTGCACTCAAATCCAGAGCACTTTCATCTTTCGGCTAAAGCAAATAATTTATGTTAGTTTTGGGCAAATCCGTGTTGGGTTCTGTTTCACGTTTTAAAAGGTACCGAAATAAATTCGAAAAATGAATAACAATTATCCGCTTTTTATGCATCACTTACATCACAAGATTATCTCAATCGCAGTCTTTTCCAGTAGCCTGGGACTCTTTGTAAAGTAAATGTGCGCTTTATGAACTATTATCACTGGGGTCGCTCGAATGTGGCGCATATTGTTTGTGCTCGCGGCTCGTGGCTCGTTTTTCGCGTCTACAGCATTGTTGACTCGGTGATTTATATTAATAGTTGTGCCGGACTACGTCCCAGACGACGTCATCGAGACCAAATGCCAATGCTAACTAAAGTGACGTATCCAAATCTGGCGCTAATTGAGCTGCTGTGACTACTGCGACCTCAGCCCATGGGGACTGCAAAGAATCAACAATCGATGAGTTAATCATGTCGTGCCTTTGTGTGGCTAATCACAACTCACCTGGGATTAGGTTTAGAGATTCCCTTGGCAGACAGAACCATGTGGCACTGCAAATAGGATTTTGAAAGGAAGAAAAAAATCAATACCGTGTGGTCACATATCGTGTACGTTGCTCCGGCAATGCCAATACAATTCAAGTGTGGGGGTGGGTGGGAGCAAAAAGGGTGGAGGACTACGTAACAACATCGGCATGCTGAGGCGCCCACGCAGCAGACTCACTCATACTGCCCATTGTGGCGGCGGCGACGACATTATTTCATTGGCTCTTATGCTCTGGGCACGAGAGATTTATAATTAGCATTGGTGCTTTTGTTGCCGCCAAATGTTTGCCTTGGGCCATGACAACAAAAACAAAAACAACAACAGCAAGTTCAGGTTCATGATCAGGTGCGGCTGCCACTCGCTAAGTTGCCATAAGATATTTACGGTAACTTTTGTTTACCTGCTACTACCGTTTATGCTGCTCTCATTTATGTAATATGTCACCAACTGATTCGTCCACATTTAAATTGTTTATTTCCATTAAAATCGGCAAATAGAATGCGAATATTTGGACAAGTGTTGGTTAAGCGTTCAAATAAAAACGTTGCGGTAATTTCGTCTTTCCGTGCAAGCGGTCACACGCCTCAGTGTTGGTAAGCCGAGCCAGTGCAGTCATTAGAGGTGTGAGTGTGTCACAATATAAGAGTTTAAAAATTTTTTTATCTAAACCTTACATACCCATGCAGTTCGTTTTATTTATATATACAATGAGGCTACCCCCACGCTGTAATCTAAAAGGCCTAAATTTCATAACGATTCTTCTATGAATTTGACAAGCTATTCACACTTAAGGGCCGATTTCACATCTTCTACTTGGGTAACAAAGTAAATTGATCTGAGTAAAAAAATCTGACACATAAAAGCTATCTAAGAGAACCGGAATCGGCACTACATTCTAAGTGGCAGGACTTCTAGACTGTTGTATTATGTCTCAAACCGTGTGAGTGCAGTGTAGTGTTTTGTCAAGATTTTCATAAAACAATTTCAATTTTGCTGTGAACAATGCTTGTTAAGTGTTTTGGAAAAACCTACAAAATGGGGAAATCCCCATTTCCCTATGGACTAATTCTTCTCTGTACTAATTTTGTCTCTATTCAATTAAATTTGGAAGTGCGCTTCTTTTGCATGCTTGAGTCGTGCCTCAGAAATACCCCCTACTTCAAATTAAGCGCAAAAAGCGATACAAAAGCAATCGAATGCTATCGATTGTCAGTGTTGCCAAAGTCGATAGAGTTTCTTCTTCATTAAAGCAATTTTCCGGGCAGCGCGAATTAAGTTAATCAAACGGCCGCTAAGAACTAGGAATTAAATATTTAAATAATGGCAGCTCAAACCATACTCTTTGATTTTACGTTGGACAAGGATAAAACCGTCGATGCCCAGCAGCGACAGGAGGTGGCCAAAATTTTACGAAACGAGCTGGAGCATGTGTTCCCGCAGCTGGAACTGGCCTTTACAATGGAGTCGCCGGAGAATGGATATTTTTCGGTGCTGCATGAGAACAAGGACACAATTATCACGTGTCGCATATTCCAGAACGGTCTGTTGACCATCAATGTGGAATACTATTTGCCCGATGGCAAGGAGCCCGTCATATCCTTTGATGTATGTAGTGCAAGCATTAAGCTCTTAGATAACCAACACCCGACACCCACCGACATTGACTAGCCACCATCTCCTTTATTTCAAACATTTTTGCTTCTGTTTGTCTGGCGAAATGAAAGATGGTGGAGGAGGAGGAGGAGAGGGAAGCTTTTGATACAGTAAAATTGATTTTCCGCACATGTTTGCCAAAGTGTATGTGTGTCTGTGTGTTTGTTTGGTGTGAGGTAGGAGGTGTGTCGGCTGCACTTGACCGTTTTTCCGCTGCTGTTGCCTCGGAACTTGGTCAGGGTCAGTGTCGTTAAGTGTCATTGTTGTTGTTGTGGTCAAGGCTACGGTGTTATCTAACGGCAAGCCGAAGTTTATAGAAACAGTTAATCCATTATGTATACATATGTATGTATGTGTGTGAGCTTTATATTCTTCACTTTCTCTGGCTAGAAGCACGTGGAACGCGAGTTCATTGATCGGAATTAGCTTCTGCTTGGCAATTACACAATTTAGATTTCTTCATCGGATTCTATGTATTTCGCAATGTGTACTAAAACTGAATGTTAATACATACATATGTATGCAGTTTCCCCCTTTTTTATTTCGCTCACTTTCCTTTTTCATAAGCATCAAGAATTTAAACTAAAAATAGTCATTTTTTCTGGGCTGGCCCAAGCGAAGGCCGCATTAAAAGTTTTACCAATGAAGAGAAATGAAGGTCGTTATTTTTTTCTAAGTCCTTACCCAAGGCCATATTATTTTTGCACTATGACCCAACCTACTAATATATAATCTGCAAGCTGCTTGGCGTGCTTCTCCTAATTCTGTAGTGGCATTGGATCAGGGGCAGCCCAGTAATTCTCCTACTTATACTTAAGCATAAAGTGGTTCAGATCGAACTCTGTAGTCAAAATGTGGATGTCTCGTCAAGGAATTTTTCCGTACAGTTCCAATCCAATCCAATTACTATAGGTAAATTCAAATTTGTAGGTTTGCAGAATGCTGAAGTTTATTGCTTTGTTCCTAAGTCTTGTGTAAAAGATTCGCTCTGACATTGGTTTATAAGTCATCATGCTTTGTTGGACAGAGTGGAAAACTATTATCCCAATCGTAAGTGATCTCTGCCTGTTCGGCGGGTTCAGCTCACTCCAGGAATATCCTGACTTTATTTGCTTAAGGTGTACATATATTCAATCCTTTTTTCTAAAAAGACATTAAAATTTATTAATTTAAATCCATTATAATTATGTGTATACCTTCGAAATTAATCGCCCATCTGACTTAAAATTTTTTGTTTGTGCATTTAAAGGGGGATTCTCCAGGCCAAGGCTGTTTTTGGACCATTCTTATTCGAAAACGCAGAGGTTTTTTTTTGTCAAAATGGGGGCCATTAAAAACTGAAAAACGATTTTTGGACCTTTCTTTGTAAATTAGTGTAACAAAAATAGTAAAAAATTAAAAAAAAAATAGTTGTCCGATTTTCATAAATCTTGGTGGAGTTATGTGAAACCATAGCAAACTTATAAATCCGCGGTTTGGGAGGGATAGCTCAGCAAACAAAAAAGTTTTTCTCCGCCTACTATTCTTCCACTTTCCGACGCCTTTCCGACTTTTCTAGGTGGGATTTCCCTGAAAAGTGGAACCCAGTTATTGTTTCATTTTCATATAGATCTTTGAAAATGAGTTTGAATCTGATCGGATAATAAACAAAAAAGTTTCATACAACAGTTTTCCGTGAATTTTCCGACTTTGGGGATAGATTTTCCAAAATTTGAAAGTCACTTTTTATAAGTTTTATTATGTGTAGCTTTGAAGACGAGTTTGGAGCTAATCGCTGGCAACAAAATATTCGCCCGTACAACCTTGACTATCCATTTTCCACCCAGGGGGGGTGAATTTTCCGGAAGATTGGTATGCAGTTGTTGTTGAATTTTCATATAGATCTCCCGACAGAATTTTCCAAAATCCGTTGTTAGTACTCACTTTCAGCATAAGATAAAACTACAGTAAAAATCTCATCTTCCTATCTTTAATGGTTGAGGCTGTGCGACGGTCACCAGTCAGTCAGTCAGGTTGAACTCTTTTTATATATAAGGTTGTCAAAAAAGTCTTGCGGTATTTTTTATTGAATTTTCACCAAAGATGTGTGTGGCCTGGCGTTGTCCTGATGGAAGACAAATCGGCCTCTGTTGATCAAAGATGGCATCTTCTGCATGAGTGCTGCATTCAAGCGGTCCAGTTGTTGGCAGTACAGGTCCGAATTGAGCGTTTGGCCATAGGGGAGCAGCTCATAGTAAATGATTCCCTGCCAATCCCACCAAGCACACAGAAGAACCTTCCTGGCCGTCAATCCAGGCTTGGCCACCGTCTGGGCAGCTTCACCGCTTTTCGACCACGACCGTTTGCGCTTCACATTGTCGTAAGTGATCCACTTTTCATCGCCAGTCACCATCCGCTTCAAAAACGGGTCGATTTTGTTGCGATTCAGAAGCGATTCGCATGCATCCATACGGGCAAAAATGTTTTTTTGCGTCAAGTCGTGTGGCACCCATACATCGAGCTTCTTTTTGAATCCAAGCATCTTCAAATGGTTTATAACGGTTTGATGACTCATGCCCAGCTCTTGGCCGATGCTACGGCTGCTACTAAGCCGGTCTCTTTCGATCAATTCAGCGATTTTATCGCAATTTTCGACGACAGGCCTTCCGGACCGTGGCGCTTCTTCAATCACCTCTGCACCAGAACGAAAACGTTGAAACCATCGTTGTGCGGTGGAAATGGAAACTGTATCGGGTCCATAAACTGCACAAATTTTATTGGCAGCATGAGATGCATTTTTGCCTTTATCGTAGTAGTACTGTAGAATATGCCGTATTTTCTCTTTATTTTGCTCCATGTTTGCGACGTTATAACTCACGAACGAGTAAAAACAAACAACAATAAATCAAACACGTGTTAGCGCGTGAAAAGAGCTTTCCAAAAAGCTCTAGCGTGAACCGATGCGATGAATACAACTAGAACTACGCGCTTGCGGAAATGCAATTTCAATATACCCTCTCCTAGGGTATAAAAATCTGATGGGGGTCCAGATCAAAATGGTAAATGGTTCTGCGTCGATATCACTTTGATTCATCAAAATCGGTTAAGCGAAAAAGTGGTTTCGAGAAAATTTTAAAATCACTTGTTTTAGCGAAGACTTTGTTCGACAAATAAAACTATATCTTCTAAAGTTTTTTGAATTTCAAAAAATTCTTTAAGGGCGATTTTCTCAAATATACATGCTATAAAAAAATGCGAAAAAAACGAAAAAAAGTGTTAAGTGTGAGCATTAGGCCGTACCCCAAATCGGAAAAATGGAAAAAACCAGGTCTCAGCATTCCCAAAGCTAATATTTGGTTTATAATTATTAATTGTGAAAATCGAAAAATTCTATTTTAATTTTAACAGAGCCTTAAAGTAAAGAAATTATTTGTTCATTTTCATTGCTGTCTTTTGGTACAAATACGCTGCACATTAGTCGGAACCGGCCGGATCGGATGACTATTGCATATAGCTGCTATAGGAACGATCGTTCGAAAAACTAGTTTTAGTGAGAAAAACTTTTTTCTTTTCAGTGCTATCGCTCCCAACGCTCGTATTGATAAGTGTTTGATTATTTCACATAATTTCACCACGACTTGTCGAAATCGGACAACTTTATAGTATAGCTTCCATACAAAAGATAGATCAGAAAAAAAATCTTTGTGAGAAAAACTTTTTTGTTTTTAATGCTATCGCTGCCAAACATGTTACTGATCAATGTTACATGCTACTCCACAATTCTGTCAAGGTTGATCCAAATCAGATGACTATTGCATATAGCTGTCATAGGAGTGAAAGGCCGAAAAGTAGTTCTAATGAGAAAAACTTTTTTTTAACACTTTTCAGTTATGAATATATTGATGAATATATTGTATAGCTGCCATATAACCATCGGGCAGGCATATATCATGCTCCAAGGGTATATAAACTTCGGTCGAGCCGAAGTTAGCTGCCCTCTATTTTTTTTGGCTTTATCGAGAGGCGAGCTTAAGTAAGTGGATATAAATACACCTACAAATTACTCGATCACACTTTGAATTGAATTATGATTGATGCGTTAAGAACTAAGTGTTTTTTTATACATTTTTTTTCGATAGTCTGACTAGAAATTCTTTTGAAAATTAAAATAGAAATTTTTTGCTACATTTTTCCGTATTTTTTGGATCTAGTAGTTGCACAAATCAGATCAAGTTTTATATAAATTTGGAAATTTTTCAAAAATGCCTAAAAAATTGTATTCGCCTGAATTTTGGTTTTGGTTTGGCCATAAACTAACTAATAAGATTCCGTTCATGGTTGGTGGGACCCTAAAACCCCTAAACAAACCTTTTCTGCGAGGTTAGCTTCTGCGCAGGCTTGCAACATTAATTTGTACCTCTTAAAAGTTATTTTCAAACAGTTTTAACCGGTTCATAAGAAGTAGCAAGCTACATCTATAAAGTGATATATAAGTTAAAGTTTTAAACTTGAGTTTGTTTATTGAAACTAAGAACTGTTCCGAAACCTGTTTAAACCAGTTCGAAAATGGAAATCGATTTCAAACTGGACGCAGCTGTTACAAAATTCAGCATATTAAGAATTTTGTGAAATTAAAACATTTCAATAATTTTTTGGACTCAACTGGCGTGGGGATATTCTGCATTTTGTCTTTCCTTACTTTAAATATTATTTTTAAAATATTATCTCAATGCATTTCAAAATTATTTTTCAGCTTTTGATTTCAATTCGATTTCCACCGTTCGGTTATCTTTATAATTGATCAGCAAATACAATTACAATTGCAGACCATCCGCACATTGGAATTAATTTTACGACAAAAATTAGATTCCGACCGATCCAAGTATTTGCCCCCAATAAAACGTGGTGGATATATCGATATATACATGACTAGCTCAGGTTGGTCGTAAACATCATTTCTAGAACGCAACCATAGTTTTTTTTTGTTGCTAGTTTCCGTTACCTTTACCTTATATACTCGTACTTTTCCCCATGCCGAATTTTCTCTCAACCAAAGCCACTGCAGAAACTTATATCCTGCTGCAGTCTCACTTGTATCTAATTTCAAGTTAATGCCAATTCATGACCCATCATCCAATTGGCCAATTGCACGCAACCAAAAGCCGGGCGCTGTATATTCACCACAAAAACCAAGCCACGACCACGAAATATATATAAATTTTATACCGACCTACCTAGCCGTTACTCTTTTCTAGCAAAAAGCCATTTAATCTAGGCAGTTCTTTTGCATGCTAGTATTTCCACTCTGATTTTGGATTATATATTTTTAATTTATTTGATTTACTTTATTTATTTTCATATTTCCCAATCCATCGAATCATTACGATCATCATCATGGACAAAAACAACAAACCAAATTTATGCGAATTCTTTATACAACACATCAAATAATGTCAATGTGTAAACCGATTGAAAACTGTACTTACGTCCTGTTGCACACCCCGCTCTCTCTCATGGTACCACATAAACATGAAAACCAAACCAGATTGGCAAGACTCTGGAAAATGCCCTAGCTGTGAAATTGAAAGCCATCAGGGGCCAGAAGCTGCCTGTCCTGAAGCGCGGCGATGTCGCTAGGTATTTTCCATCATCAGGTAATGTACAACTTCTATATAAATGTATATGGAAAACTTATCATATCATAGTTGAGTCGCCAGCATGATCGATCTTATTTCAGTCACTCTTCTTCATGGTGATTTAAATTTTTCAAGTGCTTCGTGTCTGTGACAAAAATAGACAAAACGATTTGGTTTTCGCTCAGTTACTCAATGCAATTATTTTTTTTTTTTGTTAACTGTTTTATCTGTTTGAATGCTACCTAATTGTAAATGCTTAAGTATAACTAAGTGTTACATGAACTCTTTTCCCTTGTAATTAATTCTTGTCTTAAAACTTTTCCACAGATGAGCGCATCATTGAATACGATATTGATACTCTAGTCTATGAGGCACGCTCGCCTTTCCAGAAGATACAAATCATGCACTCGAAGACATTGGGCAATATGCTAATATTGGATGAATTGCAGAGTAAGTGCAGCAAGCAAACATGCATACATTAGAATCTATTTTGGAAATGATAAAAAATTGTTTATTTAAATCTTTCTTACTTCTTTGCAACAAAGTATTTGTCGCATAAGTCAAACAAGCCTGTTCTCAATTCCACTTCGGTTTTCGTATAAACATTGGTACTTTGAACTCTATGTTAATAAGATTGTATGAAAAGTGACACTTATATCTACGGTTACCTATATCCGATTTCAGTAAAGGTGGAATTGCTCAAGCAGTTGAAACGGACAGCTTAATGACAAGTGGATTCAATTCGTAAAAAAATGAAGCGTCGATATACAGGGTGGTCCAACTAGTGTTTGGAATTTAAACTATTCATATACCCTGTTTATACACACAAAAAATATCATGATAAATGCCCTTTAAAGTATGCAAACTTTATATCCCTTACAATTCATATTTTTCAACGATAAAATTGAAAGTATTTATTTGCAGCTTAATACATAATCCACTCTGTACATTCACTCGGATTGCCAAAGCAACTATGGGTACACAAAAAATCAAGTATTGTGTAAAAAACAAAATAAAGAATTTCCCGAATTAATAATATTTATTAATGTAGCATACTTTTAAGGGCATTTATCATGATATATTACACAGGCCAACAAAATGACCACTTTTGTGAGGTCCAGCAAAATTTGTATTAAATTCTGATCCTGTTTTGTGCACTGATTCCAAAACTGGTCTCAGTTTTTCTCCATCAGCTCTTGTTTTCAAGATATCGCGGAAAACCCATTTTGCAGTATTTTTGGCTTTTAAAAAATTATGGAGGTTACACCGAGCAACAATATGTGTATTTATGAGCTCTATGCGACAGTATACATATTAAGGTCGCCTAAAAAAATCAATGGAGCATCATCAGCAAACCCAAAAGCGCCTAAATTGGCCTTTGAAGAGAAATGTTCATCAAATTATGGCAAATTTTTCAAACTTAATCGCCGTATACCATCCATTTGTGGTGCTTGTATTTTAATGAAAACCACTTTGACATGCAGCCCAATGGTTCTTCTAATTTCACAAATTTTGTTACTTTTAAATCTTCTTGATGGACAAAGTTACAAGCGGTTAATCCCGAAAAAATGAATTAAAATTTATGGCAGGATAACTAGATTGATACATAAAATCTGTATAGGAAATGTTAAAAGACTACTTGATCTAACATAGTCCTTACATAAATTGTCAGGCAAATGTACAATAACATTTAATCGGTACTCGATTCAAACAATTTTCCGCAAATCCATATTTGCTTAACCTGCGAGAATGACATTAAAATTAATAAATTGAGCCAAATGTGTTCCATCTCATTTTCCAATAACTTGCTTTTTATTTATTGCCAAGAAACATCTGTATAAGAACTGCATATTGTGTTTTTTGTATTTGGTGCACAATTCATTAAAAAAATACAAAATTAAAAATGTGTGACTGCTTGGGGTGTTGAAAAAGATCTTTTGAAAAATGGTGTATTGATGGTTCGCAGCTTTCCGGGAGTCACCGTTATGTCAAGGGCAAACGTAAAAAGAAAAATGGGTTAGTTCAAATGCCTTAATGTCCCGAAGCAGAATCATGGAAAAAATTCAATTTGTAAAAAAGCGACCATTTTTAAATGACAAATTTTTGTAAATTTTTTTTTTTTTCGCAGTCCACTGTAGAAAAAAAATAGTAAAAAATAGGGCGACGATACCATTGAAAAAAAAATACCTTAATTTGTGGAAATTTTTTTACATAATTTAATTAAGAGGTCTTCCTATGAAAAATTCGTCAAGTGACGTGACAGATTCACAAAGTTATTCGCTTGCGAAATGGAACGAGTTTTTGCACTACCTTGCATGAATGAGCATTCCTCCCAATAATAAGAATGGTCAACTTCCTCGACATATACATTCGTTTCACAGATAGAGTCTTTACTACAATCTCTTTCCGCCAGGCATTTGTTGAAACTTGTAAAATCATAATAGTCACAGAGGGCTTAATCCGTAGACTATAGTGAGTGCGGAACACATTTGGCTCAATTGTAGCCCAATTCATATAATTTTAATGTCATTCTCGCAGGTTAAGCAAATATGGATTTGCGGAAAATTGTTTGAATCGAGTACCGATTAAATGTTATTGTAGGGGAGAGTGGGCGGTTGTGACCATAGTTTTGTTTTTTCGAACATAACTTAGCCAAAAATCAATATATTTTCATTCTGTAAATTTTGTATTTTAGGTAAAAGATGCACGAAACTTTCCTCATCACTAGTTTAAAAAAATTAATTTTTGGGGTTTTTTTATTTGATATTGAAAAAAAAGTGACTTTTTGAAATTTCAAAAATTTGTGGGGGGTTGTGAGCTACCCATCTAAAAGTTCAAAATTCGTGTTTTTAAGCCAATATTCTTTATTAAATGAAAAAAATAAAATTTTTTCTCATATTCTGAATTAAGAAATATCAATGAAGAGTGAAAATTGATTGACGGCATCAGGCTTGTTTTCTTTTATATAGGAGCACTTTTTGCTGGTGGCTGTTCTTTTGTTTGCCTTTTTTAATGGGTTTTTAACTTCTTTGGGGATTTTTACCTCTGTTTTATTGCGTATGTATCATTGCAATATCCTCTTTGAAAGTCAAAACCAACATTTTTCCAAAGTGGCTCACAACCCCCCATATCTCACTTTTTTTTTGGTGACGTCACATAACAAAAAAAAAATTTTTAAAAAAAAAAACATAATTCTATTAAAAAGGCAAATGACCAAAGATATTTCCCTCATACTTACTTTTGGCATTACGAAAGAAATTTTGTATAATATTCACAAGTCAAAAATGAAAAAAAAACCTTTTTTTTTTGGAAAAAAAAGTCGAGTTCTGGTTCTCAAACTTAAAGAACGTGTTGACTGATCGGTTGCTAGCCAAAAGTTAGATAATAAGAAGGGAAACACTTGACATAAACAAAAAGTTTAAATTTATTTTTTTTTGTGGCCAATATTCGAGTGGCTCACAACCCCCAGCGGCTCAGAACCCCCCATTCTCCCCTACATTTGCCTGACCATTTATGTAAGGACTATGTTAGATCAAGTAGTCTTTTAACATTTCCTATACAGATTTTGTATCAATCTAGTTATCCTGCCATAAATTTTAATTCATTTTTTCGGGATTAACCGCTTGTAACTTTGTCCATCAAGAAGATTTAAAAGTAACAAAATTTGTGAAATTAGAAGAACCATTGGGCTGCATGTCAAAGTGGTTTTCATTAAAATACAAGCACCACAAATGGATGGTATACGGCGATTAAGTTTGAAAAATTTGCCATAATTTGCTGATGATGCTCCATTGATTTTTTTAGGCGACCTTAATATGTATACTGTGTAACGTCCATAATTTTTTAAAAGCCAAAAATACTGCAAAATGTTTTTTCCGCGATATCTTGAAAACAAGAGCTGATGGAGAAAAACCGAGACCAGTTTTGAAATCAGTGCACAAAACGGGATCAGAATTTGTCATCAATAAGGCTGGACCAAAATGGCTGTTGGCCAGTGTTATTTGTGTTTAAACAAGGTAATAATTTGATTTTAAAAACGTCCAGCTATGATATTTACGAAATAAGGGTACTGTTTACCTTCCTTCAGGTGTCATTTTTTAAATGTTTACAAAAAATTAAATTACAGCGGTTTTTTTCATTCGATAAGTAATCGGTTAAAAAAATAAAGTAAATTTTGGTGTTGTAATTTTTTGCGATTTTTGTATTCCTGGTCAGAGTTAATCACAAATTTAAAACATAGGCCCAAGGCTGCAAAAAATAATGAGAACGGATTATCTGAATGTAAAACTGAAAACGAGGGTTTGTTAAGAATTAATGTATTTCGTGTGTGAACTAGGATATTTTGGATCTGTCAATAAAAAGCGATGTTATGGGGTTTCAAAGTCGAATTTTCAAAAATCGACTTATTTTTCTCACTCTTTTGGTTCCAGCTCCGTTACTATTTTTCGTTTATGGTGGGTATTACGAGTATTTGCGATGCAAACTTCTGGGCAAAATTATAATACCCTTTGCCAGGGTATAAAAAGGGGTTCCGAGATAATCGCATTTAATATTTCTAAAACTGTTTTCTATGCAATGAAAATTATTTTTGATAGATTTAAAATATGGATTTGATGCATTTGGGTGTTAGCTTTCACCGAAAAAAATTTATCAAAATCTAAACGATAGTTCTCATGAAATTTGGGTCAAAGTGGTAAAAAATAAAATCTGCAAAAATTTCCAAGTAAAATTCTTTTTCTAAAACACATTTAATAAATGTTTATGAAGTTTTCGACTTAGAATTTCTAAAAATACGAGAGTCGATGAAAAAAAATTTCATATAAAAGGGTCGGGAAAAATATTTTAATTAAACAGAGTGGACATTTCGCGTTCTTCTTTGATGCGAAATTAGCATAAAGACCTTGCCATGAAGCCATACAAAGTTCATTTGGTGCAGCAGCTAAATCCTATTGACCATCCAAATCGTCTACATTTCTCAAATTGGGCGGAAGATCGTTTTGCCGAAGATGGTAAATTTTAACGAAATATCATCTTTTCGCTTCAGCATTTGTTGTGGTTATGTTAATAAACAAAATTGTCGCATCTGGGGAACAGAAAATCACATATCGTCGTGCGGATTTTGTTCTCGAGGCATCGTTGGTCCATTGTTCTTTAAAAATGAAGAAGGCGACATCGTAAACGTGAATAGTGATGTTAAGTGATTGGTTCTTCGAGGAAATTGAAGCGGAAGACTTGGACGATAGATAATTGGTATCAACAAGACGGCGCTACGTGCCACGCAGCGCACGCCGCAATGATCTTCTGCGCCCTATTTTCGAAAATCGAATTATCATCAAAAATGGAGATGTGAATTGGCCGCCAATAAGCTGTGATCTGACACCGTTAGACTATTATCTTTGGGGATCTTTCCTAAAACTAATGATGAGTTGATAAACGAGATTCGAGTTGCTCGGAAGGTATGGAGCCAAAATTAGTTTTGGGATTACCACAGGCACATAAAAAGGAAAAATGCTACCATTCAAAATCTTATGGTTCATGTCTATTATATGTCCTTTCTCTCCAAAAATTCGGGAATTATTTTTATTCGATATTTTCAATATTTTTGCGATCATCCTCAAGATTTAAGATCATTTTAAAAATGCATTCCAAAATTATATAGTAAATCTTTTCAGTCATTTTGATCTCAAATTTAATTTTTGTTTTTATTTTTTTCAGACATTGCCGAATCCGATTTGATCTACACAGAGACGTTGATGGGACGCGGCGTGGAAAACTACGAGGGCAAAGAGATTTGCATATTGGGCGGCGGTGATGGTGCCTTGCTTTACGAACTACTCAAGGAGAATCCAAAGCATGTGGTCATGCTAGAGATCGATGAGCTGGTCATGCAGGCTTGTAACAAGCATCTGAATAGTATTTGCGGTGATGTGCTGGAGAAACGCAAGACCGATCAGTACGAGATTGTGGTGGGCGATTGCGTGGAGTACTTGAAGAAGTTTATTGCCGAAGGCCGCAAATTTGATTATGTATTCGGCGATCTAACCGACATACCCATTTCGGGGGCACCTGTGGGAGAGTGCTGGGACTTTATACGTACCATTTTCGAGCACTCGTTCAAGGTGTTGAAGCCAGATGGGAAATACTTAACGCACGGCAACGGCACCAGTTGCATTGAATCTTTGGAGCTGTTCGAAGAGCAGCTGCGCCTGCTCAAGCCTAAAGTTAAATACACAACAACAAAGGCGTTTGTGCCGTCGTTCATGGAAGAATGGCTCTTCTATCAAGTGACCTTCGCTTGACCAGCTCAAGATGAAGCCACAAGCAAAGCGCGACGACTATGGGACAACGGTGGAGGAGTACCCCAAACATCTGCTAATTATACCACAACGTGTCTCCCAAATACTACATCCAGCACGCAAACTAAACACACACCTGCAGCACACAACGTAGAACCTGAGCTCGAAGTGAAGGAGCCGCTCAAATTGCACTGTTATACCATCACTTGGCATGGAGAAGCAGCGCCCAAGCCGCATCGTCGTCGTCAGAGACGCGTGCACTATCACCATAAGTTGGTTTCCTAGTGGAGGCTTTAGAAAACGAACAAACAAAACGACGCCAAAATAAATCAACCCGCACCTACATTAGCATCACCAACAAACCAAAACAACAACAACAAGCACTTCCAATGGCTGTTACTTAAAAAAAAAGAAAAGAAAACAAACAAAACTGAGGAAAACCAAACCAAATACTTAAACCCAATTTGATTAACTTAAGTTAGAACTTAATTCTCTTTATCTCTTGCTCCCTTTTGATTTATAAAAATAAAAATAAAGTTAAGTCGGAAAAGTAAAACCTTTTGATGAAGATAGATAGGGCAGGCCGCCACAAAAACAAATGTTATGTATTCTTTTCTGTTTAATTAAATTACTTCTAAGCATAAAATGTTTGCAATGTGTAGTATTATGAGATAATATTTATATCTATGTTTAGTTTTCCATTTGCGATAACCTTGTTTTGTAGCAGGATCAGCTAGCCCACGTATGTTTGTGTGTTTGATGAGTGTGTGGGTGGAGTGTAGCATTCGGCACCATCCAAAATGCAAAGCAATGAAAAACAACACTTGATACGTTTTAAAACAAAGTGGTTAAAAAGTAATAAATAGTCGTACGCAAAACTCCAAAGTGTGTTTTAATTGTCTATATTTTATCATGCTGGGAAATTTAAAATAGTTACTTTTTCACCCCTAGTGCTGTGAAGCGTTCGATTCACAATTTTCCTTTCGTCGAAGTTTTTATGGTCTACAAAATAAAGGATAACTTGCTAATTAATAAGAAAAACTAGTGAAATTTTGTTAAGAAACGAACCAAATCAGTTGAATGAAGAGCACGATCAGTTTTTGAAGATAGGAACATTGAATTGAAATCGAAAGTTGATAGTTTTTGGGTTTTGTACTAATATCAATGATCATGTTAGTTCTACCTAAAATTCTTCATGTGTATCAGAGAAACGAATTTCTAAAAAATCTATATGCAACTCCTGACAAATTTATCTAGCAGGAAGACATTCGGGTTCAAATTTGAGCTTTATACCAAAAATCTGCATTGCTTATATCGAATTTACACTGCAGTCGAACGATTTTTCTGGGGCTACGAGCTTTTTGGTGTTTACATTGAGCGAAAATTCGCAAATAGTCGCAAACGTCAATCAGCTGTTTTTTGTTTATATTAAATTGAATTTTCGGGGTTAAACTTTGAATAATTGTCTACAAATAAAAATTACATTCTTCACGGGATTACGGAGGTGCAGATGGTTGTGAAAATTAGTTGAAAAGTTCATTAAACGCCATTTAAAGGGAATTCCATAGCAGGAGGAGGGCATCAATCCATTGTCCCAGTATATCCATCATTGCAGCATCATTGCATCACAGCAACCCACGGGCAATCGGCATTTTACACGATGATGCAAGCCTTTGGCTGGACGAACACCCTATGATGACCCTATGATACCCATCACCTTAAATATGTGATCGACTTCTCTTCGGACTAGATCAGAGATGGGCATGCACATACCGCACACTCACACGCATAAAGCACATGCAATATAAGTAGCTGTCAATGTTATAGCGTACGTGTGTTTTTGCAGTCGGCCGCGGCAAAAACCTAATGCACGCGCTGCTTTGTGTGTGCATTGGAACGTCGCGACGCGCCCATCTCTGGACTAGATGAATAAATTCTAACGGGGTGGCAAAATGGTGGACAGTAAAATTGTTACAGGAGCTGGCCATCGTATTGATGCATTCCCATTAATTTTTTATATTTCAATATTAATCAGAGCCTACATTACGAGCTTTGTGGATGCATGTAAAATCAATAATTCCCATTCGAATGAATCATAAAGTAATCTACTGCATTCTTCATTTGAAGAAAAGTTTTGGGTTTTTTTAAGGCGAAGTTGGGTATCCTTACCTTAGAAAGTCGGGAATAATTTTTTTCGGTCAGATTTTTGAAATACCGAGAGACTCTTTGGCTAGATTGAGATTTGGGGGTGCATAGGAAGCTTCAACCAGATTTCACAAATTTCAGTCAGCTTATCTTTACTTTTCAATAGAGCCAAATAACCAAGTTAAGGACCTTTCAAACAGGTATCTTGAGCTGGGGTTGTCGATCGTTTCGATAATATTCAATGTCCAAATTCATGAAATGCATATTTGATACATCGAGTCCAATAAATATTGAAACACAGCAGCTGAACTATTCGATCTTTCAAGAGGATATACTAAAAGTAGACTTTTTTCTTATGCAACTTAGAGCAAAGTAGTATAGCTAAGAACCGGAACCTGAACCGATTAAAGCTCAAAACCAGAATCGAAACCGATATTTTAAACGTAAGTTTAAACTTTTAAACTTCTTGGAACCGATAAGACAGAAAGAATCTTAGCGTTGTACACAGAAAAAAAAATCCCCGTAAAATGGATATACGAAATATCCATTTCACATTTTTCAGTTCCTTTGGATGAAGATCATAGATCAAGAACTATCCATTTTCTGATAAAACCTTTTTAAACGAAAATAAATCGACTTTGAAAATATCCCTTGAATTCCAAAAAAAGATAGTTAACTATCCAGTCCAAATGGATACCGAAAATTCCTGAGGATGATCAAAAACTATCCTTTTTTTTTTTCTTAGTGTACTGGTACAGGTTTGGTTCTGAGTAGGGTTGAAATATCGATATTTTTTCCCAAAATTCATAAATAAGTTTGCATTTATGTTAAAAATGAAAAAAAAGTATATCTTTGGTTAATTTAATAAATATTATATATACTAAATCTATATTTTTTAAGAGCAGTCATATTCGGGTGTGTCACAGAAATCTCTAGAGGTTTTCGTATGAACGTCAGCATTTAATATCAAAGCTGTTTAAATTTATATGTTATGGGGCTAAAATATGCCCGGCTACTAGATTAGATGTCAAAAGTTGAGAGATTTGAAACTGCCTGCTCAAAGTCAAGTAGATTTGAAGCGTACGGTTTTCCATTCACGTAATCTAGTAGGCGGTCTAATTCTTGGCACTTCGCAAATAAAGTAGTCCCTGATTTGTTCGAAGTGCAATCGTTTACACGAAAATCTCTAGAGATTTCTGAACTGATGTTAAATAATAAAACGCATATATGGTGCGAGTGAACAGCTCCTTGTATAGAAGCTGACTGTTTTTTAATATGTTGGTACTTTTTTATACATTTTTGTACAAAATTATTATAACAGATGTGTCCTCGCTTGGGGGTTGTTTTAATTTTTAGGTTCTAGTTTCTATTTTTGTGCGCCTCGGCTTGAGGTGGCCGCAGGTAGCGGTCTTTTAAATGCACTGTTCAAATATCTTTGAACAATTGTAGTTCTTTTCGCACGTCAAATTACGCCTCAATTACCTTAAAAGACCTATTTTTTGTTAAGATCCGGATTTTTGGTGAAAACATAGGTAATACCGATGTTTATACCAACAAAATATTTATATCGAAATGATACTTTTTCAATATCGGCAAAAATATAGATATAGTTATTTTTGAAATATACGACAGCCCTGGTTCTAAGCAACAATTAGAATGCAAAACTGGCACTTAGTTTTGGGGGACTTATAGGTAATTTAAGCTAAGCAGTTTTTTTGTATTGAAATTTAGAAAAACGCGAAGCCAGTCTATAATGTCATGATAACCTTAGAACAAATAAGGACTTGTTTGAAAAATTTCTGTTTAAGAGAAACTTAATAAGGAAAGCCGCTCTTACCAATGCTGCAATCCTCTCCAATTCTAATAAAGGTTCAAAGCTGATTAAATATATTCTTCGAACAGAACCCGTTTCAAGCAGAAGAGGTTCGGTTCGGGTTCAGGTTCGGGAGGTTAAAAATGTACAAGGTTCGGTTAGATTGAGCCAAAAGCCCAAACCGAACTGATTTTACAGGTTGAAAGCAAAAGATTAAGTGGATTCATTCATGTATTTGAATGAAAACAAACATGACAATTCAAAAAGATCAGTATTATTCGCAAACAGTTTTATTACATCCAACATCATAATTTTTCCAGAGAATCGTTCCCGAAATAAAGATGAAAACTCGACAAAGTTTCTACGCTTGGCATTGAGAAGGGCAAGTAAGCGTTAAACGCTTGTTTTTCGGAGTGTTCGTTTTCTTTTTGTGAATTTTTAAAAACATCTAAAATTTGCACGCGCAACTTGTACTACCCCTTTCAGTTTTCCGCCGTTGTTTTAAGATACGATTAAGATTGATTCTTATTTCATATCAAATGCATCTTAGGCCGGGCTTACATTGGGGCACAGTACATTTCAATGTGAACACCAGTACTCATTTGGCATCACAGTGTTTGTGTGACGGAGGGTGGCACGTTTGTGACAACAATTAATTGAACAGCTGATTCCAATGAGTTCGCTCAAAACTAGCTCATTTTAACTATTTTTCCTGTGACATGCATATCGATCAAGTTCGTTTTTTAGTCACACTGTGGCCATCTTGGTTTGGTTTTATGCGACTTAAATATTTTGATAAAGGTGAATATGTGTCAATTATTGTGTTTTCGTGTATTTTTTCATTATAACTATGGTAAATTTAATTTTTTAGCTGCAAGAACTGAATGCGCGAAAGAGCTAGTGGCCTGTGCTGTTGTGGAAGATGATGATGAACCCAAGCTGTATAGAAGCGTACACTTTTAATGATCACGGTTGTAAGTTTGAATTTGTACTGACTCACTCCGGCGAATGAGTTCTCTTTTTATTAAGATATTTTCCTTAACTATATTCTAAACTAACAATGTGTTTGTAAAGCACATCTGTGTATTTGAATGATCCGCGTGGCTCACAAGGGATGATTCCCACACGATACGCGTCAAGTGGTTTCACGACTGTTCGACCCTTTCAAGTGGTGTCTCGGCTATCCTGTTGCGAGCGATCCTCGTCAGTGTTGCTAATAATATTAATGCCGTTACAAAAATTGACTTATTTATGACATAGGCTGAGTTAACTAGATATGAGATTTAAACTACATGTGGGCCGAGTTGAATACCATGTTAAAGATTTACCATTTCCGGGGGCCAAGAATGCGACATCCACTCATCCAGGTTGTCTTCTAAGTCAACAAAAGGATCGTGGTTGAGTCCCATGTTCAAGTTTTGAACACATGCCAAAGAAAGCGCTCTTGCTGGATCGACAAAATTAATTTGACTCGACGGGAAGGAGGCACAGTGTGCCCCAATGTAAGCCCGGCCTTAATCTAGTTAGTTAATGTGGAAAAATATAATTAAAGAAATATTTAAGAAACGTTATGAACTGCCCCACTTTTTCGAAAAGCTGGCTGCGCCCTCGATTTATTATACTGTTTCCGTGTAAAACCAATTCAAAATTGCACTTACCCTCTCTTTGGCAGCGTATACAAATTCAGTGCTGTAAAATGCTGCTAACTGAAAACGTACTAAAAATTACCAGCAGCGGTTTATGTACATATGTATGTATGTATGTTGAGTGTTTCAGTTGTCACGCTACTTCCAAGGCAACCGGAACGAACTTTTTACAAAATGGATCGAAAACTGCACAGTGGAATCCATCATCCTACGCTGAGATTACTACAGGAATCCGGCTGTGAGATATTGCCACACAATCTGATGTATCCCGTGTTCATAATCAGTCAAGATGATGAGGAACAGCCCATTGCCAGCATGCCAGGAATCTCGCGTTTTGGTGTGAACAAATTACGTGAGCATCTCGAGCCGCTGGTGCAGAAGGGACTGGCCTCGGTGCTGCTCTTTGGCGTGGTGGAGGGCAGCCTGAAGGACGAGTTTGCCAGCAATGCTGATTCGGCCAAGAATCCGGTGGTTAGAGCCCTGCCCAAGCTGCGCAAATGGTTTCCCCATCTGCTCATAGCCTGCGATGTGTGCATTTGTCCATATGCCTCGCATGGTCATTGCGGCCTGCTGGGCGAAGCGGGACTGGAGAATGGACCGAGCATAAAACGGATAGCCGATATCGCAGTGGCCTATGGCAAGGCGGGTGCGCACATAGTGGCCCCTTCCGATATGATGGACAATCGGGTGAAAGCCATCAAGGAGGCGCTGATTGAGGCCAATCTGAACAGTGTCTCTCTGCTGGCTTACTCGGCCAAGTTTGCCTCCAATTTTTATGGCCCATTTCGTGAGGCAGCGCAGTCGGCGCCGAAATTTGGTGATAGACGCTGCTATCAGCTGCCCAGCGGGTCGCGCAATCTGGCCATGCGCGCTGTTCAACGAGATGTTAGCGAGGGAGCCGACATGTTAATGGTGAAGCCGGGCATGCCTTATCTGGACATTCTCCGACAGACCAAGGACACGTATCCATATCACACACTCTATGTGTATCAGGTGTCTGGCGAGTATGCGATGCTGTATCATGCTGCCAAGGCGGGAGCCTTTGACTTGCGTGAGTCGGTGCTGGAATCGATGAAGGGTTTCCGACGAGCAGGAGCCGATTGCATCATCACCTACTATACACCCTACCTCCTGGATATTATAGCGGGCACCAAGTCGGTGTGAGCCGAAAGTATCCAACAGTTTACTTTTAAGTAGAAAATTTGTATTGCGTGTTCAAGGTTTTGTGTACAAGAATTTTATGTCGAATCATCATTATTTGGTTTGTTTTTTATTTCTGCTTTCGATGCGATTGCAATATGCTTATCAGACAGCACATCGATCCGATTTGGAAGGCAAATTTGCCCCCATGGTGGCACCAAATTGTCAATTACAAATTCTAACCGGTTAAACAGGCATCGCAAACGAATCGTGAATTGAATGTACAAATTTTTTTGTGGTTTTGCAATATTTTTACTACTCTTTAGGGTGTCAATTAACTTGGCCTATAGCATGAAATGACTTATTTTAGTTGCTTATAAATTAAAATGAATCGATTTTGCAAGTTTTACAATAAAATATAATATAAGAATAACAAAAATCACAAAACGAAAAATGCGTTTTTAAGTACATAAATTAATATTTTTTTTGGAACTAACAAAAGTCTTTTTTTAAGGAATACTAAAATTTTAAGGAATTTGCACTCGAAGGAAATAACTTGCAATGACGTGGATACCTCCAGAAACATGGGAAAATCCAAGAAATTGTATCGTGGTAGGATCTCCTAGAGATGACGATCGAGGGAAGGAACGGGAGCAATACATGATTTACCTAGGCCTATCTTCCTTGGGAACAGGAGGAAGAAGATAGGAGTCATAACGGGGCACTGCCCCTTAGGTAATATCGCCATCAAAATGCGCGTATCCCAAACATGATTTCTGTCGAAATTGTAGATATGAAAAGGAGATCTGGGAGAGCCCTGTCCAAGCCATTCTTTGGAAACCTGGGTAGCTTTTTTTTTTTCAGCTCCTCAACTTCGTTTAAATCGGAACACATGCCCCCTCTTTTCATCTTATTTCGTTTGTTACCTCAATATTAGGTGATATCAGCTTATTTTACCTCACCTAGCTCTATAAAGGGTGATTTTTTTGCCACCTGTTTTTTGGCAACACTGCCGCGACGAAGATTATTTCTGGTTAAAATGATGCGTGAACAAACAAAATTCCCGAATTTGGTTGCAAGAACTGCATCCAATGCATCCCGAAAAATGCACTGTTTTGTGTTGTTTATGGGTCGGAGGCATCATTTTACCAAAGCTTTTTAAACATTGCTAAGGCCGTTACTGTGAATAGAAAGCGCTACTGTGCGATGATTACATACTTCTTTTACCCAAAATGGAAGGGCTGGACTTGGCTGACATGTGGTTTCAACAAGACGGTGCCACAGGCGAGATCGGTGAACAGTCTATTTGGTGCAGGTCAATTGGTCGCCTAGATCGTGCTATATAACTTCTTTAGACTATTGTTTGTGGGGCTATGTTAAAGCGTGTGTCGCTCTGGAAGCCAATGTGAAAGAAGTTATTCGTAGCCAGGGAATGAAACCTAATCGAATTTCGTTTCCGGTTCCGGTACCTACCCAATCGCAGAGGCCCAGACCGTCGAACGGTTGTAATGGCCATTAAAGAAGAAGAAGAAGAGTAGAATAAAGCGAGCACGATTATACTCAGAGTGTCAACAATTAAGTTGAATTAAACTCAAGGGCGAACATGTTGCGCATGCAAGTTTGATGCATTGATCGCAAAGCAAGTTTATTCGTGTGATGGTTAATGTGTGAGCGATTTGCAATCGAATGAAGCCGTTCTCGGGTACGTACCGAAAGGTTCGTTTCGGTCAAAGGTTTTGTTTTGGTTTTATTTTATTTTGGTATTTGGTTCGGTACCGATACCCAGATTTTAATTTCGGAAAACCCATTAAACGTTTCTACAAACAAAATGGGTAAGCAACCAACACACATGAGTGAGTACATAAGTTATCAAGTTCTGCAACTAGGTTTATTAGGTTTAACAGTAATTGTCAATGTCCATTTAGTGAGCAACTGTGAGAAGTTTCTAAGCTATATCCTCCCTCAGTTTTAAAGCAAGCTTAATCAGAAATTGCACGAAGTGTTTTGGTACAAACACGAAGCATATTTATCGGAAACGGCCGGATTGTAGTTTTGATGAGAAAAACTTTTTTGTACAAAAGATAGGTCTAAAAAGTCTTAGAAAGAAAAACTTTTTTGTTTTGGATGCTATCGCTCCCAATCTATTACTATTATATATCTATCGATTTTGTTCCAAACCGGAAGACTATGGCATATAGCTCGGTAGCGTGTTAATATCTTCCACTTATGAAGGAGAGTTGAAATGGAGAGTTTAATCAAAATCGGATGAATATATAGGGTAGTCCATCTTGTATACGAAAACCTCTAGAGATTTCTGGGACACACCCGAATTGGACTTAAAAAACTTTAATGTCATTCAGAAAGCGACTAATATTTAGTAAGAACTTTGACATTTATGAAATGGGTTGCTATTCGCTTGAAGAAAGTTGAGGAAATACTACAAACATATTTTTAAAGTGGGTAGTCAGTGAAAAATTAAAAAAAAAAAAGAAACGAGAAGGCTAAGCTAACTTCGTCTGGCCGATGTTTTTATACCCTTGCAAATGTTTTGAAATATCAGAGTTTAATAACTCCAGCAATAAAATCAACAATTTTTCGAACTAAAACTGTTTTCCTTATGAAAGCATATAATATTAATAATCGCTGAGTTGGGAGAGTTAACATTACGAACAAAAAAGTTTTTTCACTAAAACCTCTTTTTTCTCGTAGATTGTCTGCTTAAACCAACCATGATAGGTTGGCCAAACTTTACGGTTTCCACTTAATGTCGGCATTTGGGTCGCTGGTGCAGCCGTCTTCCAACGCCGTCAAAATTGTGCTTCAATATTTCGTCAGTGTAAAAATCCATGAAGCATTTACTAGCTTCTTCAATAGCTAGACTTAGTTTGCCTGCAAGTGAGTTCAATTCGTCTATTGGCTTTGCAGAGCTGTCCGCTTCGGTAGCATGTGTGGGCGTCGTGTACCGCTGCACATCATTTGATTCTGATGGCCCGGCATCCTGCATGGGGTGGTCACTCATATTGTCCTTTAATATTGCCTCCTCATAAGGCTTCGTATGCGCCATGGTTATATCGAATATTCCCATATTCGCACCCAATAACGGATTTCGATAAACCAAAAATTGTGTAGCGCTTACAAAAATTTTCCGCGAAAATCTGAGATCCGGCTTTAAGGACCAAGGGTCTGAAATGAATGTTTCTATGCGTTGCAAACTTTTGGGCAAAATTGTAATACCCTTTGCAAGGTTGTAATGAGCTTAGCATAAGGGTGGGGAGGATATCAGTCTGGAATTGATCTGCGGTGAGCAACATTGCCAAAAACTGCGTCGCGCTGAATTTATGCTTAGACGAGAGTTCAAGGTAAGCCTAAGGGCATTCCCCCCAGCGAAGCAATACGGAAAGGCGTTTCCCAACGGGAAAAGGGTTAGGTGGCGGTAGATTAATGCGGATAGAGTTGCACAATTCGAGCGCAGTCCAGCGATCGAGTTGGCTTTCAATGCTTCTACATATCATCTTAAAAAAAGCATACTTTTATGAAATAAGTCTTGAAAGATTTCCCGAAGACTGAAATGTAAACGATTTATGTAAAAGTGTTTAACAAAACCCAATGCTGATTTCAGATCAGTGGAAGAGAATAAGAGATATATTACTATATTCTAGCTAAGCCTACCTTAGTTGAGGTTGGAAAGCAACTCATTGCACTGAATCTAGTGGTTCTAGAGGAATGTCTGTAACTCTATCCAAAAATTCAAGGAAAATGACAGAAGCTTTACACGAGGACAAAAAATGTCTAAATGCGTTTTAGCTGTGTATCTTGGCAATATATTGTCGTGGAAGAGATTGTCTGCTATAAACTTTTACACATTCAGTGAGAAATGACTTCGGCTATTCAACGTGTAAATTGCCGAATGCGTTCGGCCCCCAGGGGCCAGGTGGTACTCTGCTATACAATACCCTTTAAACAAAGCAAACGTGATTCAGTTCCTGCTCCCCCTTTTGATATTCCTAGTCTTTCATTTTATCCCCTTTGGTTATTTCCTTCGAGTGTACAAAAAAAACTATAAATAAAATTAATTAAGAAAATACTGTGTGTGTGTTTCTTGCGTTTGAGCCTTATTAGATGCTCTCGCTATTGTGAATTTGGCTATGTTCTAGTATATCTGTATTGGGAATGGGCTCTAAATCCGTCTCTGATATGATCTCGGCCAGCCATTGCTCGATTTGCACTGGATGAAACGAGTCCTCGTCTCCGCTATTGGCCTCCAGTATAATCTTCAAGTTCTCAAAGTTTTTCAATATCAGACGCTTGCCCGGCTTTAAGTGGGGTGTGGCCTTACTCACATCACTTGTACTTGTGTTGGTGCTGCTGCCCTGTGGCGGGTCTGTCGTGGATGAGTCAGCGGCAGCAGTGTACACTCTTCGCGGTTTCTCCTTCATGCTCTTCTTAATCTCGTCCAGCAGACGATTATAAAAATCGCAGGTAACATCATGGGTATCATGCTCCACCACCACTTCGTCGTAGCCAAACGAGTTTGAAGAGGTGTTGGTGGCTTCTTGGGTGGGCTTAGGCTTTTGCTTTTTGGATTGCGAACGAGAGCTGGCATTGCTTGAGGAATTTGAACTAGAGGCTGAGGTGGAAGTGCTGGTCTGATCCGAGGAATCAGCAGCCGCAGAGGCCACCGACTGGGATTGTGAGGGCTGAGCCAAAGGTATTTCAGCGCTGACCGCCTCCTCCTGGGCACAGTTGATGGTCAGGCTGGCAATGTTGCGCAGATTGATGGTGCCATTGCAATTGTTGATAGTGATTTTTGGTTTGAAGCGCGGCTTGCGCGGTTTGGTGGGTTTATTGGGCAACGACTTGCCATCACGTCCCAAACTGGACACAGCATCGGCTATGGATGATTCTAGCTCATCGTCCAGCTCCTCCAGATTCAAAGGAGGTATATAGATCTCTTCCCGTTTGATTTTGGCTTTACGTATCAAATCTTTGGCTTCCTGCAGGGTTATATTGATGATGGAACGTTTGGCATTAGCATTCTCCTCGATTAGAGGAGACTTACACTTTTTGTTATTGTTGTTCAATGGAGCCTGCTGCACTGGCTCATCTCCATCCTCCAATTCATAGGCTATATTACCATCCTGCAGACATTTGTACATGGTCTCATGATCATCCACGGGCTCTATGTAGTCCTCGTTACGCAGCCCCGTATTTCTGTACTCCTGCAGGGCCAACTGCATGTTGTTGTTGTCCAAATGAAAGTGACCAAAACTGCGTATAGCTGCCAGCAGCTGCTCCTCCTCCTCCTTTCCACTGATAAAGCTCATCATTTCTCCATCATTTTGCACAGTCTGTCTTTGTGCCTTCATTTGTTGTTGTGTATTGGCAATCACCTCCAGCTGGCGTAACAGCAATTTCTCACGCATGTGTAGGGCTCCGCGTATTTCATTGAATTTCTTTTGCACATTCCCTTTGACCTGAGTTGTCGATAGAGGAGGGGGGTGGAGTAAGAAAAAGGTGTGTTTTGTTATTGTGAAAAGTACTTGAACGTTTGATCTAGAAGCTGCTCTTCGACCTACCTCATTTAACATCTGCTCCATCTTGACTATGCTGTTCACTTTATTCTCTATTTAATTAAATGACATTGTGATAAATCCTTGGATGGTGCAGAAGGAGTTAATAATTCGTTTCTAAGAAAATCTAGAGTGACCTTATTTGGTTTTTCCCAAACAAAAATTTGTTTAGTTTGGTCAGCCTAATTCAACCAGGGATGGGAAATTATTTGGTACTAGAGATGGTTGCGTGGTGGCGAGTTTCAGCGGCACGACACGTACACGATCAGAATTTATTACTAAGTTTAAACGTAGAACGAAGTCAATATAAAGCTTCGTTTCGAGTTCATATTTAAGTTTATGCTTCAAAAACAGTCGCTGCAGATGGTCAAATCAGCTAAATACATTCAAATCGCGTTCCTAAGAGCAGGAAGTAAATGGTTAAGATAACCAAAAATGCTTCTATAGGCCGTAAAACTGTTTGATAAGGCTAAAATTCGCCCAACATAAGCTTTAGGCTTTGGTAGGCATTGAGGTTTGTGGAAAAGTCCGAAATTAAAGACGTCTTGAAATGGTTTTATATGTAAAGTCACTGGATAGAACTGCGAATGCAGCTTAAATAATGTAGCTCATTACCAATAAATCTTTCCAAAGAAGGTGATTTTTCAAAATTGTATTTACCCGTCTTTATGTGAGTCTAAATTCATATAAAATTTTTAATTTTTCAATATTTTTAAACCGATTGATTTAAACATTTACTCCTTCTTCTTACTTTTCTTGAATAGCCAATAACTCGCGAATGGACCGTCTGATTGCTCATTACCTTATCAATTCCGATAGCCACGAGCGGGATCTAAAACATTATAATCAATGGTTTGACTAATTTAACGCGATGGCTGAGAAATGCGGCTTACAGATCTGGCATTTTCAACTTTTTTTGAGAAATTTGTACTTTGACCATCACTGGTTTAACTATTTTATTCTATGCGATTTTTCCTTAAAGTTTGTAATAAAAGCCCATTTAATTCTCCGTCGAACGGTTGTTGTCCCAATGAATTTGGATACCGTTTTACGAAGTTATGCGCGATTTTCTGAGTACACATCGACAATCTAGTATTTTTTTTTAGTGTGCTAACATATTTATGTTTGCTTTCACATAATTGCCCCTAAAAGTAAACTCAGTTTTGATTTGGCGCCAGATTCAAATAATACTTTTAAATACTTAAAATGCAAATATATATAAACTTCCATGTATCAAAATTTTTTCGCAAATATTAACGGTCTCTGAATACTGTTACCTTGCTTAAAAATAAATTGAGTTGTACTGAGCAGATGTGGGCTGCAAGTGGTTGTTATTATTTTTTAATGAGCTGAAATTGGCATATTAAACAAAAGAGTCGTGCACAGCAAGAATCGTATACAGGTAGGCACGGTTAAGGCTTGTGAAAAGCAGATTGCTCTCGTGGCGCAAGCCTTGGCCACGCCTGGACATATCTGGTCTAATGCAGAGAACTTAGCTGCGGGTTCTATTTAATGATAAACCCCCATTGGTACCTAAGAAACTACTTTTCAAGTCCACAAACAAGGCCCAATGATAACTGTCTAACCACGATTGTAGAGAACCGCGATAAAATACCATGGATGACCAATGATGAAGAATATAAAAATCACTATAACAGGATGGACGAACCATTAAATACCAAATAAAAACCAAAGTGGACCGCGCCAAGTAAAAGTGAGAAGAAAGTGACATCAGCTTGCACTTAAGCAGCAATGTGTAATGCATAGCCCGCTTCGGCCGCGACGCCCGGCCCGTTATCCTGTCTAAAAACTCAGCGCAACTCCTAATAGTGTAATTGGCTCGATTTGAAGTGAGTTAAAACAAATAAATCCAAGAGTGTCGACGTCAGCCCGCATAAGCACACAGCGCAGCAAGTGCAGTATGGGCGACTTTAACTCGCTTATAAGTATATAGTATTTACTTTCAATGGTTGACAAAATGTATTCAACAGTTTTCTTTTTTAAAAGTAAAGATGTTAATAATATTTAGCTAGTCTTCAGCAATTGCAATAGCAGCACCAGCTTTTTTGGCCCGAAATTTATATCACATATGCCTGACGATCTCGGCCACTGCTATTACTGCCCGACAGTCACTTCTGTTCCGTGCGAGCTGGCGGTAGTTGTTCACAACATGGTTGGCAGTGCCAGCCGCCTTCTTCTTGTACGCCCTATTTGCTGGAGCTCCTTTATCCATCCGGGACATTGTCCTATCCAGCGCAGTCTCTTTTGACTTATGCGCTTGACTAGACTAGGATCCCCATTGAGCGCTTACTGTTCGAGATTCATTCGGGTGCGGAATCCATCAACTTGCATCTCCAACTTTTAAAAAGAATAAATAATAGTAATATTTTAAAATATTATTTGAATCTGGCGCCAAATCAAAACTGAGTTTACTTTTAGGGGCAATTATGTGAAAGCAAACATAAATATGTTAGCACACTAAAAAAAAATACTAGATTGTCGATGTGTACTCAGAAAATCGCGTATAACTTCGTAAAACGGTATCCAAATTCTTTGGGACAACAACCGTTCGACGGAGAATTAAATGGGCTTTTATTACAAACTTTAAGGAAAAATCGCATAGAATAAAATAGTTAAACCAGTGATGGTCAAAGTACAAATTTCTCAAAAAAAGTTGAAAATGCCAGATCTGTAAGCCGCATTTCTCAGCCATCGCGTTAAATTAGTCAAACCATTGATTATAATGTTTTAGATCCCGCTCGTGGCTATCGGAATTGATAAGGTAATGAGCAATCAGACGGTCCATTCGCGAGTTATATCTATTTAAGTGAGGTAAAAAAGCAAAAAGCGGTTTTTGGGCCATAACTTCAGATTTTGGGGGTGTTAGGAAAAAACCAAGTATGAGGAAATGCTATACTCGACCTGCCCAACAATATGTACTGGGTCTCGTGAAAAGTATGTGCAGATTTTTTTTTTTTGTAACACTGTGTTATTAAATCTATATAATAATCTGAACTAATAATAAAATTTGGCACTTTTCCTGAGATTTTTGACCGCTTACCCGTCTACATTATAGTCTAGCTCATGCAATTTTTTTTTTAATTTCGCGACTTTTGAACCGTTTGCTTTAACCACTTACGGCCTACAATTGCCATATATCAAATCTTTATGATTTCCGAAACTCAAGAAGATTGACCTGAGAAGATTGGACCTACAATCAGGTATTCCATAGCTATCTATAAAATCTATATGTACCGTTTGATGTTCCCCTCCTGTTTAGCCGCCTATAAAGCAACTCATCAAATTTCATAAAAAACTTAGGTCAAGGAAAAATTTGAAAATTTTGCCTTATACTGAACTGATTAATATGGGACTTTGATTTATTAAGGCCAGCGCTCTTGAAAAAATATTTAATAGAAAATTTGGCTGACTTTATGGTTTTCGTTCTTCCCCTCTTACATACACGCCTTCAATTGCCATCTACCCAATCTTCACAAACTATCTAAAGTCCTTTGAAAATTTTGCAAATTTCGCGATCTGCTTAATTTTTTGTTCTACTCCTCTTAGTTACCCTGTTTAATTTAAACTCAAATGAGACTTTTTAATAAATATATCGATTTTTGGAGCGATTGTCCCACATCTCTTTTATTTATCCGTGTACTTATCCCGTCTATCAAATCAAAAATAATAATATATTTCACACCGATTAATATTTATCTTACCTAATGAATAAATGAGTGCGCTTTTAAAAATACTCAATTGAAAAATTGACTAATTGAGTGGCTGGCGAGTACCATATCTTAGGGTTATGCAATAGCCCATAATACCATCATAAAAGCGATTTTAATTACAGATATTCAAGAATGAGTGTTGAACACCTTCTGAAGGTACCTTAACCGATTGCACGATTGAAGTGTATTTTTATATGGCGTTCCCCATGACTCATGTCCACATTTGCTGAATTTTGGAGAATTTTATATTTAACCATTAAAAACTAAGTTAAAATTGTTGTCGTTGTGTGTTGTAAGTAGAAAAGTACCCATTAAAGGCGAACCGAGGCTGGATTTGAAAAATTGGGTATGAAGTAATGCTTACAGTGGTCCCTTTAATCATAAATTAAGGTTCTTATGCGAGGTTTTCGAAAAAAGGTGGATTTCGTCAAAGTTTTTTTTTAGATAATGTGGAAAAACACAAGAGAAATAAATGCCCAGAATGCTCTGAAAATTCACAAAGGGAAGAATAAACACATGACCAAGTTTTTAGATTTCAATTAATTTTTTTTTAAACTTATTTAATTTTAAAATCGGTTTTAACGCTTGTCGTTATAGCAGAGAAAATCGAAATTGTTTAATTCGTCTTAATTATGAAATATCCTTTTGAACAATTTCTTTTGTAAAGTTTCTTAGGCTAATGTCAAAGTGCGCGAGAGAAGCGATGCTTTAATATTGGCCGAGAATGCGCGATAAACCACTGTAATCTTTTTTTTAATGCAATTGCTCAAAAGGTGTGGGCGACCTAAATTCGACCAACGTTTCTGCAATCTACTGCCAATTTTTTTAGTATATAATCAAATCATTACATAAATTACACTAGGTAACAAGCAGAGTGGGGATTTTTTTAACTTGATTGAAAGTTGAAAACTAATAGTTGATCAACTTAACTTTTTAGAATGATTGAAAGGGCATCGCAGAATAAGCATACAAAAACTGCCCCCTCTCCGATCAGCACCAAATTTAAATATGTTGTTACCATCAATGACAAACTTACTCTCCTAAATTTCTAGTCTTCTAATCGCTATTGGAGTAGAGTTATAAGAGCGGAAAGGTAAAACAAAAAACTCGTTTATCTTAAGAACCGCTTAACCGATTTGAATGCGTTAAAAATATGCTATAAGTGTCCACCATAGAATTCAGAAAATAATTTTTGCACATTTTTATTACCAATTCTTAGGCACAAAAAATATTATTAAAATTTTCAAATATTTTTTTCGATGTGTTAATCGATTTCAACTCTAATAGTTTTTTGCTGGTTTTTTCAATAAGAAATCCTTAACAATGTACAATTTTTGCAGGGACATCGGAAATCATCTTCATAGTGAATACCAATAAAACATGTGAATAGTTTTACAAATATATTTTATAATATTGAGCACACTGTAACTACTCACACAGAATTGACAGAAAATTTCCCCTTTTTTCCCCTTTTAAGTTGATTTACAGTGTGCCTAATATGTATAAAATATTAATGAAAAATGCTAATTAAACGTTTAATTGTATTTCACCATGAGGTACACTTGGGATGTGTTTGCAAAAATTATATTTTGTTCGGGACCTCTTGATGAAAAACCAGCAAAAAAAACTGTTGGTGTCGCAAAAGGCTAACACCGTAAAAGAATTATTTGAAAATTTCAATAACTTTTTTTAGGCCAAAGAATTGGCAATAAAAATGTGCAAAAATGATTTTTTGAATTGTGCTTCGGACACTTACAACATATATTAAACCCATCTAAATCGGTTAAGCGGTTCTTAAGTTAAACGCCTTTTTTGATTTATCTTTCCGCCCTCATAACTCTACTCCAATAGCGATTAGAAGACTAGAAATTTAGGAGAGTGAGTTTCTCATTGATGGTAACAACATATTTAAATTTGGTGCTGATCGGAGAGGGGGCAGTTTTTGTATGCTTATTCTGCTATGCCCTTTCTTCATGACTAAAAATCAACTTAAATAAAATCAACTTGATTGAATATTCAACTAGACTAAATTCAACTATTGCAAAGTTGATTTTACTAGTATATGATTTTTAGTTAAGTACACTCCGTAACACGATATAAATTACAGACTTTGTTGTAGGTGAGTTTTGTAAACCTATTTACCGTGACTGACGACTATATAAATCGCGAAAAGAATGGCAAAAAGGCTAAAAAATATAGTAAGAATGAAAAACGTTAAAGCCAATTGGGCTGAAAATAATGCCAGGATCAATGAATAAGCACAATTCATGGATAATGTCTCGCCATGGTAACAAAACCGTTAAATGCTTAAGAAACTGCTTTTTAAGCCCCGAAATGACTACACGCAACTACATATATAACCATGATTATGGCAATATTAATCAGCGGTTAATACCATTGATGACCAATGGTACAAAATATAGTCAAGATCATAAAGAATGTTTCAAACCACTTTCCGTTACTGACAAATCATTAAGTCGCAGAAAAATACCAAAGAGGATCAGAAAACGTTATATTGCCAAACAAACTCTACCTTCAACCAAGCGGAAAATCATGCCAGGATTTATGCATAAGCGCGATTCACAGCTAACGGATCTCCACGGTAACAAAACCGCTAAATGCTTAAGAAACTGCTTTTCAATACCACAAATGGCCACACACAACTACATTGCCATAATTTTTACCATGCTTAACCCCGAACCTCGGATGAGTAAGTATGAAGAACATTGTACAGCATAAAGAATGAATCATGACTAAGAACCAACTTGAATAAATTCAACTTGATTAAGTATTCAACTTAACTAATTTTAATTATTGTAAAGTTGATTTTAGTGGAATATAAAAATAAAAACTGTTATCTAACTAAAGTTATTTTTGATTTATTTTTGCCATATTGGCCTTCATCATATTGGTCAAAATATTGGTCCTCAATTGCGCGAAGTGGAGTCATTGTGTTTATAACAAATTTCGCCAAATCATTGTTAAAAGAGTCTTGTGACAATATCTCTTTCGGCTCTGTTGATTTGCATGTGTTCCTTATATTCTGCGTATACATCATCTCCATGCTTTCTTTTCAAATGGCATATAAAATTTGACGAACTGGTATGATGTCCACTGATCCGCATTTGGCATCGGGTACATAATGCAACCGAGACTGCGTCCGTCGATAAGGACTCATCTCATTGGAAAAATTTGCCATCAAAAATCGCCCAGAGTTTTTTTGAATTATTGGTTTCCATAACTACTTCATAAATCCAAGTGTACATTGATTTGTAAATAAAACAATAGTTGAAAATGTAACTTTGATTGAAATTTTCAACTTAGTTGAATTCAATCAACTAAATTTAACTTTCGTTAATTTTAATCAAGTTGATTTTAGTCACGTTGATTTAGAGTTAAATTTAATCAAGTTGATTTTAGTCAAGTTGAGTTAAAGTTAAATTTAATCAAGTTGAATTTAATCAACTAAAATTTTAGTTGACTAATCAACTAACTAAAAATTTCAATCGATTGAGGCCCACTCTGGTAACAAGATTCAGATGGAAGGGTTAGTGTTGATTCTAGATGACTTTCCTGTGCTCAACACAAATCCATTTTCAGAAATGATCCATTACATCAAAATTTTTACAAATGTGAGCTTATGGTTGCAAAATGTGAGTTTTTTACCCTATTTAGATGCGATTTGTTGGGAAACTATTGTTTTGTTTTGGCTCTCCTTAATATTTTCGTAAATTCCTATTTCTACCATATTTTTACGAACTTGTTCGCCGAACAAAAATTAATTTGCCCACTAACCAGGCGAACATTTTTCACAAACATAATTTGCTTCAAAATCTCAACGAGTAAACATCAAAACATGTGTGCGGAAACTAATAGAATCATGGCCCAGATGGCGATACAGATTAGCTTAGAGCATTATTTGATCAATTTGAGGACATTCAATAAATTCTAGCAACAATTCATTTCTCATTTGGGCACCTGTTCACTCTACAAGTATTTTTGACAAATGATGTTCGTCAAAATGTTCCCATCCATTGACGAACATGTTCGCACGAACACTCGCAAGATAGAAACATTTATATTCTCTGCGAACAAAATGTTGAAAATTCTACTAAAACAGGCCCTTGTAAATATACATTTTGCATTATTTAACTATTTTAAACGTGTAACAATATTCAGCTATTAAGACTGATAAAAATTCGCTATTGAAAACTATACCATCAGCAAATATCCAAATTTGATCTGTAAAAAAAAGAATTCCAAGAAATTTGTTTAAAACATTTTGGTAACAAAATGTGTGAAGATAAACACAGTAGGTCTTTTGAAATGGAGTATTCATTAATTCCAAACCCGCATAAACTTGAAAAGGGCTTATGAAATGTTGTTGGAAATTCGTATAGCATTATACTAGAGTTAAAAGACCATAGCCATTTTATGGATGTCTTTTCCATTTTTAGCTTAATTTAACAGTCGATTTAGCTACTTTTGGGACTTAAAACAGCTGGCAACACTGGTTGTCACAGCTTTTTGTAATTTATATGAATTTGACTGACTTTGTGCACACACGAATTTGTTAGACAAATAAAGTTCAAGTTTAATTAAGTCTAGAAGTTAGTCCAATATACAAGAAAGAAATATGTAAAACTTAAACTCACCCATCCAGCTCTACATCATCCTGTGGACCAGAAGCCACGTTATTTTATGCTATGATAACATGTCCATTTGCACCGTTACTTCCGCTAATTTCAAATTGTTTCACCCTTACTAGCCGCACTCTTCTAACGCACATTATTTTCGAACTCGAACTTACTTCGAAATTTCAAAAGAGCGCGCCTTTGAACAGCTGATGAAGCGACTGAGCAAACGTTCAGTCTATATTTTTGGTCAGATTGCTCTTTGTTGTTGCCGTCGCGAGTCGTAGGTTGCGGACGTTCAGTTTATCCGTGATTTTGCGCTAAATTCGAAAACATCAGGCTAGAAAAGAACAATAAGTTTGTAATGGACAACAATTTGACACAGTGAAAAATAAGAAAGTATTCATTCAAGTAAGCAATAACAAAAAAAAAATCAAATAAAAAAGTGAACATGTGTAATCACACACAAACATACTTACAAATTGCCGCCGTCACTCAGCTGCTGCTGCCGTCGCCGCTGCCGCGTCAAGTGTTTGATTTTGTAATATGTTTCTTTGCGGTGGAATTTTGTAATTATGTGTTTGGTTTTTGTTAAGAAAACAAATATAAAAACAACAACACCAGTTGTCGCGTGGCCATATGCAAATGTTAAAAAAGTCTAAACAAGCTGCATGTTATTGTTCTAACAACAACACAACTAATTTAAACTGCCTACGTGTATGTGTGCGTGTGAAAGTGTATTTGTGATTGCTTTTTCCAGTGTGCGGTTGATTTGTAATGTCAATAATATTACTATTTATTTAATGAAAAAAAATTGCAATTCAGTTAAAAGCTATTTGCATGTGCATTTCGCGACAATAACAAATCAAAGCAAATACAAAGAAAACACACGCCAAACGCAAAGTAAAAAAGAAAAAAAAAGAGAGCGAGAGAGTGCGAACTGTGTCAATGCGGTAGCGGCGGCGGCAGCAGAGTTTGGCGATGACGCCAAAATTTTAAAAATATCCCATTCGAATGGTCAATAAGTTCAACTAATCGACATTGTTAGGCCATGCATTTTGGTTTAAAATTAAATTTTTTCAACTATTTTTAATTGGATTGGCCCCACCACGTTTGACATTTTTTTCCCTTGTGTCTCATTTTATTGTTCTTCTGCTGTCTGTTAACCAGCGTGTGTGTGTGTGAGTGTGTTTGCTTTTTTTTTTGTGTTTGCGGCGGCGTGTCATTGCACGCTCTTGCGACGCGTCGTGACTGGATTCCATTGAACATTTCTATATTTCTACATATTGCAGCATGTCTGTCTGTTTGTTTGTTTACTTGTATGTAGGTAACTAATTTGTTTGAGCAACATCAGTTAGCTTTTCGCTTTCTGGACCTCAGCTTGAGAGTTTTTTAGGTTTTCCGGTTTTTGTCATCATCTCTCTGTCTTTCTCTCTCTCTCGCTCTGTGCTTTTGTTATCAAACGAAATACAAAATCTAAAACAAAAAAGCAAAACCAGTTTGCCTTAACTAAAGTGTTGTTGTCTTACTACTGCTTAGGTTGGGTAGGTTTTTTGTATGTTTTTGTTTTAATAACAAAAAATTACCTCATTTTACACCTTAACCTTTGCGTTTTGTGAACATTTAATTTAATTACTTTATTTTAAGCACCTCAAAATTAGTTGGAATTGTGATGGCCAAAAGATAGTCACAGTTTGTTAAATTTTTTTTATCAAAAAGCAAGGACATTTTTTATTAAAAAACTTCGCAAAAATGATAGGCTTTATTGTATGTAATCGGACTAAAAGCCTTAATTGACACAATTTAATTTATTTTTTAAATGCAGCTACATATGTCTACTATTTTTTGTTAATATCCAATTAATAACCAATATCACGTTCCGCATTTATTGTCGAAAATTAACTTTAAATCGTTTCTATACTACTAAGCTGGGACTTATCAAGAGCAAGTCCAGCAATATGCTTTTCTTCAAACGTTTATCCAAAATGCAAGTACGATAGCTTTAATTGAAAAAATGCCACATTTTTATGCTTGATATCGACGGAGCTGAAATTGTTGCTAATGATAAAGTCAACAGCTTTTGTTCAAGAAAAAAAAAAAGATTTATACATAGCTAAGCGATAAATATTGCACAATAAGTATTTAATGGGTATTTCCGTGAAAAATCCTACCCTTAATCAATTTTAAGAGTAACGCAAATATCGCACTTGAACAAAAGGGAATTATACAGGCGTGTTCTAAATTCCACTTTCACGGCCATGAATCATGTTCTGGCAACACTAAAACGAACAAATTTTCCTTAATCACAGAATTAATTAAAAAAATGTTGGTGAAGTTTAATTTGCATTCTAGTTTTTAATTGAGTTTTAAAGAATTTTTTTATAATGTGTCTAGATTTTGGCTGTGCCAGCGAAACCTCTCTTGGGATTTTGGTTTCTTCCTTGAGGATCTAGGCCGTTCTCGCTTGGTACAGTGGTTTGCAAAAAGTAAAAAGAGAGCAATTTCATACGGAACTCACGACACAGAAACGTAACTTAGCCGGAATTGCGTTCGATTTACTTTTCAAAAAGTTGTGGAATTGAGAACACGCCGAGATAATGAACATGAGCAAAGAATTTATTTTGCGGTCATTTATGGGTTGAATCACAAAAGCTTTTGACATCAATATTATTATAATTGTCGGTGACAACTATGTTCTGTGACAGTTTTCAGAAGTTATTCTAATCGAATTCCAATTGGAAATGTAAACATTGGCCTTGTTCACCAGCATACACCAATCATCAATAAAAAAAAAGTGTTAGGCTTTGTTCACACAGTCAAATTAATTTACACAAACTGTCATGGCGGAGTTTGACTGATTCGAGTTCGAATTTGTCTGGGTGTTCACACCAGAGAACTGCAAAAATCACTTTTTTTTTGATTGCGTCATGCACAAAAATTCTTACTCACATTTAATCATGTCACGAAACTCTAGACTCAACTCAACTCAATTCAAACCGCAATGGCATCGAACGGTTGTGTCAGAGTTTTTTGATGCAACATTTTTAATCACATTTATTCACGCAACAAATATTTTCAATCAAAGAGATTCAACTCATACCGCATTCGCATCAAAAGGTTGAACTAGAACTTTTTGATGCGACACTTGTTTGTGTGTTCGAAATTCAGCCAACTCAGGCCAACGCATTGCGAGAGACATAGGAGAGAGAGGGAGATAGAGAGAGAGAGAAGAGAGACACATATGAAGTTGTTGTTGCAGGTCAGAGCGCAACAACAACAAAACACAGCTGGCGCAATGGTCATGGGCGCCAGTGTTTCAGCATGTGCATGAGTTTATTCATACGAGATGATTTTCGTTCGCTCAGAATAATCGTCGACGAGCAAGCGATCAAAACACCCGAACTGAATGGTATGAAGCGAACCTGATTATTAATCAGAGTGCTAACAATTGAATTGAATGAAACTCAGGGGCGAGCATGTTGCGCATGCAAGTTCGGAGTATTGATCGCAACGCCAGTTTATTCGGGTGTTGATTAATGTGTGAGCGATTTGCAATCGAATGAAGCCGTTCTCTGGTTCACACACACGTCAAATAAATTTTAATCGAAATTTGTCGAAATTTCGGAAGTTTCGATAGAATTTGGCTTAGTGTTCACACTTGGAAATTTGGTGTGCGTCAAATTTGTGTTTCAAAAAAACTATTGTGGAATGTCGATAGCCGCAGTCAAATTATCGGCTTCAAAAACAAAGGCATTCCACCAGAGATATCAATTTCAAGGTGTCCTCTTCGTTTAAGGGTCTGGACACTCGTGGGCGACTGCGTGCTTGCTTTGCCGGAGGCTCGTCGTAAAGTACTATTAAAAATGATTCGGCCATCTGATCAAAGACATGTATTAAATTAAAGTCAAATTCTTGTTTATTATTTATGTACTTACAATTAAAACGCAATCGTCACCTCAAAGACAATTTCTGCGGGACTGTTTTATTAGAGATGACAAGTCCAACATATATGGACAACATTGCGATCATTTTTTTGCAATTTTTGAGATAATTTAATAAAAAATATATTATTCCACTTTATCTAGTTCCATTATGCTAATTCTTATCCAAATTAGTTATCTAAACTGATTTACAAAAGTCGAAGCAATTAAAATACTCGGACTATCATCACAAGTTTGCCAAAGTTTGTTCTTACATTTGACTTGCAAGATCAAACTCGGCAAATGCGATAACAGTTTGACAAACAGTGTTCACATTGCGATCAGACAGTGCACAAACTTATCGAAAGCATGCTTGGTGAAACTCGTCAAATCGGTCGTCAAATGAGTTTGACTGCAAATAAATATGGCGTTCACACACAATTTAAACTTATTTTGTCAAATTTTCGCCGTATTTGACAAATTAATTTGACTGTGTGAACAAACTTGATAGAATTTTTAGGCAACAAAGTAATCGATATATTATGTTTGGCGGAAGGTTTAAATTTTATGCAACAAACAGCTTAAGGGTACTGTATACCTTCTGAAAATTTTTTTTTGGATTTTTTTTTATTTGCTTAAACGTTCTATTAGGATCATAAAAACGTCCTGCAAAACTTTCAAGCTGATCCGAAACTCAGTTTTAAAGATATAAACAAAAACAATTATTTTTTCGGACCCTTTTATATGAAAATTGTTTTTATCAACCCTCGTATTTTTAGAAATTCGTATTTTTTCCCCTTTTTTAATCAAAAACTTTATAAATATTTATAAAATGTTCGATATTACGGAAAAAAAATTTTTGAAAAAAAAATTTTACTTGGAAATTTTTGGAGATTTTATTTTTTACCATGTCTTGACGCACTTTGACTCAAATTTCTGGAGAACTGCTTAACCGATTTGGATAATCTTTTTTTTCGGTGAAAGTTAACACCCAAATACACCAAATTTATACATTTATTAAATATTATTTTTAATCCATCGAAAACAGATGTCGAATCTTTAAAAGCGATTATTTCGGAACCACTTTTTTCCAAAATGGTTGCAAAGATTGAAGAGTACCTGTTGACCGATTTTCAAATTCTTTCCCTTAAATTGCTCCTAATACCCACCATTCTGGTGTAAACTAGGATATTTTTGATCGCTCAACAAATAACGGAGTTAGGACCAATACAGTGGGAAACGAGAAAGGCAAGGCTAACTTCGTCCGTGCCGATGTTTTTATACACTTGAAAACGCTTGTCTCAATGGTTAGCGCCTTCGACCAAACTTCGCAGGTCAGCTTAAAAACTTTAAATATTACCCATGACCGTCATTTAGAGCGGTAATATTAACGAAAAACCAGTTTTTCTCATTAAAACCCATTTTTCGGCCGATCATTTGTATGGCAGTTACAAGAAGTAGTCATCCGATCCGGTCTGTTCCGACATATTAGCAAAAGAAGACTCTGTGCAAAATTTCAGCTCGCTAGCTTCAAAACTGAGGGACTAGTTCGCGTAGAAACAGACAGACAGACAGACGGACGGACAAAGCTTAATCGACTCAGCTCGTCATGCTGATCAAGAATATATATACTTTATGTGGTCGGAGATGATTCCTTCTATGCGTTGCAAACTTCTGGGCAAAATATAAAAATAGTCGATTTTCGAAATTTTGACTTTGAAACCCCATAACTACGTCATTTATTGACCGATCCAAAATATCCTTGTTCACACCAGAATTACCTTATTTCTTAACAAAACCCTGTCTTCAGTTTTAAATAAAAACACCATCAAAAAAAAAAATATTTAAAAAAAAAAGGTTTAAATTTAAAATTTTGGTTAATAAAAAAAAAAAAAAAAACAAAAAGTATAAGAACAACAACAACAACAAAATAACTAAATATTAGTTTAACCGATTAACTTTTCAAAAAAAAAAACCGTTTCTTAATACCACTTATAGTTTTTAAGTAATCTATTTTTTTTACCCCCTAAAAAAAAACACCTGAAGGTATACACAACCCAAAATATAATAAGACTATTAAATATTTATGTCCGTCGTCACTAGCACCAACTGCTTCTAGAATTCCCCTTGAACTTTCCTTAATTTTAAGACTTTGTTAGCCATTTAATGTTTTTTGTAAGCCCGGACCCGGCGAGAATGTGCACATCAAACTCGAATATCCGGTGACCAGATATTTTTCCATTGTCGAAACATACATTAACCATTAAGAAGGACTCCTGTCCACACAAAGAAGGGTCTGAAAATGTTAATTTTAACAAAGTGGCAATGGGCTAAGAGTAGAGATGGGCGAATAAGGACAATTCATTCCCGTCACGCCACGATTTCGACCACGGCTGTCCCGTCCCGATCCGATATGCTAGCTATGAGTTCTAAACGATACACGGGACGTCATGAAATCATTCGTAAATTTGTCCATTCTATATTTTTCTACTGTCCCAACCAGTACTGTAACTAAAAGTTTTGAGTTTTCTTCCACTTAGAGCTGGGCAAGAAATCGTTGTGAGCGACCCCCAAGCGGGCTGCATGCCTGCCAATAAGGCAGCGACCCGTTAGGGCCCAGACCAGAAGTAAAATGTTTTCCGTTTCAGGTTAAACGAGGACCACGTGACCCTAGCTACAGCGAAAGCCGGAAGGTTATTCCATCGATCCGTAACCAGATGCCGGTTTTCATCCCTTGTGATTATCTTGTAAGAAGATGTGGGCGTCCCTATTAGGCTCTTATCTGCGAGGAGCTGAATGGTGGTGCCTTGACAAACTGTGTTGAGGTGTCCATGTACCCAGATGAGGTTGTTACAACGCGTACGCTGTGCATCTTCTTTTTGGAGTGTCGGCTTTTCATAATATAAGTGTCAAAAAATCTTGCGGTTTTTTATTCATTTTCAATTTTCATAAAATTGTTATAATAACGATTTAAGTCAATTGTTTGTTCGATGACGAGTTCCCAACGAGTGCCAACTCATATCCCTCCCCCTGTGGCCATTCGTCAAGCGTCGAAAACTGGTGCGGTCGGCTTCGGTGGTGCGCTCCTGTGGCGCGTGATGGTTGGCCTGGCGTTGTCCTGTGGAGCTCGCCTCGTTGATCAAAGTGGCCTCCGCTGAGTGCTGCTCCGGTCGTGTGGCGTCGTCCATGAGCGTGGCTGGGGAGCAGCTCGTGGGTCCTGCCTCCCCAAACAAGAGACTCGCCGTCATCAGCTCCGTCGCGCTCGTCGACACGCGTCGCCCGTGTCGTGTGCCACTTCATCCCAGTCCCTCCGCTTCAAAACGGGTCGTCGCAGAAGCGTCCCCCTCGGCGTCGCGTCGTGGGCCCCTACATCGAGCTTCTTTTGAATCAAGCTTCCAAAGCAAACGGTATCCGCTCGCCGCTACGCCCCGGTCGTCCCGTCGCTCGACGCAGGCATCCGGCGCGCAAAAACGTGATAGACAAAATTATGGCATAAAACAGATTCCGTATTTTCTTATTTGCTCCAAGTGCGACGCTAACACGAAAAAAAACAAACAAAAAAATCTAAAACTGTTCCAAAGGCTCAAAAACCTTCAATATTCTGAAAATAGTACAATTTTGTTGCCAACACACAATTAAGTTTTTTGGTAACGAAAACAGATCTCTCCAATTTCTTCGCTTTTTAGGAACTGCGTCGGCTGTAATCCTTATCTAAAAAAGAATGCTCATTGCTTCGCAAGTGAGGTAGTTTTTACATAATACATATTTAATTAACTTGGTTTTATTTTGTACAGCAAAACTTCTATCTCCGTCGTTTTATCCAAGTCTTATTCGTTATTTGTTTATGAGCACTGTTGTGGCACAAAATTAAAAAATTAGAAAAATTAACTGCAAATTAATTTTTTATTCTATGTTTTACATTTACCGAAACAAACCTTTTCGTATTCGTTGGTTTGATATCTCGATGTTGCTAGGTTTGAACGTTGGTTAAGGCTTGCTCTATTTTTTAGCTCTATTCAGAAAGCTTGAACATATTCATGGTAAAGTGCAGAGTTGGAAGCGGTGCTCATTTTTTAAGACCTGGGCAACAATCCAAATATTGATTCCGCTTATAAAACCACAAATGATTTTGTTTTAGGAATTTTCATTTCTTACTAAATACAAATTTCCAGATTGAACGAACATAAATTTTTATGTCCAACTTCACATAAATTGAAACACTTTTGAACTACTCCAAAATTTTGTTCTTAGTCTTATTTTATTTAAGTATTGTGCCGAAATAAATCTTTATGTCATTTGGAATCCAGACATAACTTACCAAAGTCGCTAAAGCACTTTTGTTAATATGTCTAAATTTTAGCCAAATATTATTCTATTTAACCCCTGACAATTTTCCCCCTCCGGCTATGCCCGTTTAAAAGGAGTAAAGATAGTTTTTGCATTTATGGTTCTTGTTTATTTGCCACTCCCCGCAATGCAAACAACAATGCTTACTTATTTTCTTTTTACATGCAATTTCAGTTTTACCAAATCAACCAGAGAAGAAGATAAACAACAAAGCAACCAAAGTGCAATGCAATTGCACTCATAAACCACAACAGCAAAAACAAAAAATAAAACAATCGCACGTCTAAGTAAATGTTTCAATATAATTTCTACATAAACGAGATCTTCAACCTCCTCCGCCACCCGCCGTCATTGAAGTTACGCGTGTAAACGTCGCGACTTTGATCGAAAAATGTTTCGGGGTCAATGCTGTTGCTGCTGCCTCCGATGGTAAAAACTCATCGCTTAACTGTTTCTTGATTGTGCGGTAAGTGGACGCTTTTTCTCTTTTTATTGTTATTGTTATGTAAAAAAGTTGCCTACCCGCGGCGAAGTCTGCGTCTTTCGCAATGCCCTCCCACTTGTGTGTGTGGTGATGATGTGCTACAACTCAGCAGCTTCACTGAGTTGTTCAATAGTCTACCATATTTATGGTGTGTTTTTTTTCGCTCTGGCCTAGTTTGATCGGAGTGTTAATTTACTTACTCTTGATAATGCTAATTTTGACATGACTCTTCTACACACACACACATTTGTATGATTGTAATGATGGTGGTGCTGTTGAAGTTCTACAAAATTTGTAATACAATAATACTAAACTAAAGAATGCCAATGGGGGCATTCAAGACACTGACAAAATAAGTAATCAATTTTTACCTACAGATCTCTCGCACTGAAATGCGTGACTATTAGACATCAAACACTTTGAATACAAACATTTATTAAAATAATTTGAGCTCCTCAGTAGAAGTAGAAGAAGAAATTTTTTATAAAAACACTTTCCATAAACAATGATATAATAATCTCTTTTTGAGGCAATTTACATTATTCAAATCCTTTGAAATGTAAATAAATGTATGAACGTTTTCCGAACAAAATTAGTTTGAAATATATTAATTCAGCAAGACATTTCATTAAGTTTGGCTAAAGATATAAGTCTCAGAACGAGAGAGGGAGAAAAGGGAATTCGTTTTTATACCCTGTACCCATTAAAAATGGGTAAAAGGGGATCATGAAGTTGTGCAAATGTATGTAACAGGGAAAAGGAAACATTTCCGACCCTATAAAGTTTATATATTCTTGATCAGCATCAACAGCCGAGTCGATTTAACCATGTCCGTCTGTCCGTCCGTCCGTCTGTCCGTATAAACGCGTCGATCTCAGAGACTATAAAGATAGAGATACAAATTTTTGCATGTACATAGGTATAGGCCGTACGCAGATCAGGTTTGTTTTAGATTTGCAAAATTTCCCCCCTCCCCCCTTAAACCGCAAAAAACTGTCAGAGCCACAATTTTAAAGTTACAACATCGTCGCTTAATATATATTATCTTAGGCCCTAAATCTATCTATTCTGAAACGCACAATGAGATCTGAGCAAAAACACAGAAGTTATTCACGAAACAAATTTTGCACCCCCCCTCCCCCACGCTTTGCTTATTACGCATAACGTTTGCTGCTTGCGCCCGCGTGTGTGAGGGCGCGTTTATGTGTATGTGTGCGTGTGTGTTTGTTTGTGTATGTGTGTGTTTGTCCATTGTACAGGGTATTTCGAAGTCGAGCTCCTCGACTGCAACGGTCTTACTTGTTTTTATTAGATAATCTAGTTAGAACACAAATTGTTCCAGTTAAAGTTCCAGCTCTTAAAACAGGGCTGCATTAGGGTGTCCAAACAAATTTTTTTTTTTTATTTTCACGGGTGCACCGGCATTTTTTAAAAGCTAATACAGTATAGCATTTTTGAGTTTTTTTCCAGATTTTTAAAAGATGTTTAGAGCTCGCACAAATCGAATTTTCCCCCAAAAATCGGGTTTTCCGTATTGTTCTCGAACTTTCCACGATTTTCTTAGTTTTCAAATCAACATTTTAAGGAAAATTGTCCAAATTTTATTTTTATGAGACACAAATAACACTTTTTCGTAAATTTTTCATTAATTTTGAAAAGAACGGATTATAACTTTTAAAATTTCTTTGAAAATTTAAAAAACTAGTCATCAGTTTAAAAGATAGTTTAATTTAAAAAAAAACTGAAACTCAAAAGTTGAAATTTGCTCTTACCGTTCCAGAGTTATACAGCCATGCTCCCATTTTCGCTTTCGCCAATATTTTCTGATTTCAAGTCCAAATTTGGTCCAAAAACCGGTTTGAAATATAACTAATAATGCATAAACTAATAATAATATTAATAAGCTGTTTGCCAGTTTTACGAAAATCTCTAGAGATTTCTAGAACACCCCTGTATGTCTTTGATGGCAGAACTGAAAACGCAGAGCAGTCTTTCTTTAAATGTGGTCTATATGAATTGATTTATTGGTGAGCTTAAGAATGGTACTCCATATCCCGGTTTTTTGGCCGTCGAGTACCATCACTTAGAGGCATGCAAACGCCCATTAAACCTTCATATAAAGCGATTTTAATGAAAATTTACCGTGCGCTTTGAAAGATATTAAAGAAGAAAGGCCTTCTTCTGGAGGTACCTTAACCAATTGCACGATTGAAGTGAGTTTTGAATATTGCGTTCCCAATCACCCTGTCCATATTTGCCAAATCTTAAGATTTTATAATTTAAGTTAAAATTGTTGTCGTTGTTTGTTGCAAGTACTAAAGTACCCATAAAACGCAAACTAAGGCTTCATTTGTACATCTGGGTATGGGGAAATGCTTACAGAGTTCCCTTTTGTCATAATTTAAGGGTCTTATTCTTATGCCGGGGTTTTTTGAGAGTTAAATGAATTCTGCGCAAGCGAAAAAAATAGCAGGAATATTGAACTAACCAACTAAGCGGGAAAAATAAACAGTAAACCCGAAAAATATCATAATTCAAAGTTGAAAGCAAATGCGATGCAAACCTGACAAACAGGTTACAATATTATTAGTTTTATGCAATGGGTACAAAGCGGTAAAAGAGTATAACTCTGGAACGGTAAGAGCAAATATCAACTTTTAAGTTTCAGTTTTTTTAAAAATTAATTTATCCTTTAAACTGCAAATTTCAAAGAAATTTTAAAAGTTATAATGCGCTCTTTTCAAAATGATTGAAAAATTTACGAAAAAATGTAATATGTAGTGCCAAAACAAACAAACAAAGTAAAAAATTATGGTTTAAGCTCATGAAAGTGAAAGGACAATTTTCTTTAAAATGTTGATTTGAAAACTAAGAAAATCGTGGATGTTGACCAAGTTGTAGCTAAAATTCGAAAACAATTCGGAAAACCCGATTTTTGGGGGAAAATTCGATTTGTGCGACCTCTAAACATCTTTTAAAAAATCTGAAAAAAATCTCAAAGTTACTTTACGCTACAAGCTTCCAGAAAATGACAAAAAAAATATTTTTGGGACACCCTAGGCTGCATGTCTCGTAAAAAATGTTCACATTCTCTAGTTATGGGTTAATTTGAAGGTTAAGCTTAGTTCTTAGGAAACAGTGAATCGCTTTCGCTGGGTATCAACAAAAAAAAATTCATGTTGGAAAGCTTCCGTAAAATTCTGATAGGACTCTACGCTCGTTCGAATTTAGAAAAACTTAAATTTGCGTTCATACTTATCGGAAAGCTCGTAGCTTAGCTAACTTGACAGGTAGAAGCGCTGAGTTGAAGGCACAAACAGCTGATTTTGACCCGTCAGGATGTCAGCAACCAAAGTTCCACAAAAATCATAGATTGTCATATTTGGAAACCAACGGTAAGATTTTAAACTGCCCATGTCTTCTACATTCTATATATCCTCCAAAAGTCTCTAAATATTTAGAAAAACAATTACCGTTTCACATTTGATGGTATTTTGATGAAGGCTGGTATTTTGGCTTTTAACATTAACACTTCACCGTACGCCGTCCCACCCTTCGAAATAAGTTGTCAATTCCGCTAGCGGACGATTTAGTTTGTTCGAGTACTAAGCTTTAATTGAAAAGTCTTTATTGTGATGTATGTTTTATGATGCGATTTTATATTATAGTTCAAATTAAAGTCATGTTCACCATAAACAAAATGCAAAATTTTAAAATTTGTTGGCTCCAATATTGATGAAATAGTGCTAACTCCTCTTCCGGTATAGTCTTTAATTCTTTTCTTGTTTCTTTTTCTATCTCGAATATAGTGGTTGCGAAACGATACGGACCGAGCTTTTGGCGAAATGATTACGAATTACTGTTTTGTTTTTCCATCAAATTATGCGTTTTGGCACCAAAGGACATTTAACTTTTCTAAGGCCCATATAGTCACTCAAAATGGTCGCTCAAGTCACGAACGATTCAGGAAATAAAAATCTAGTTACTCACGATTCACGCACATTGTCACTCACGATTCATGCACGATTTAAGCAGACGTCACGAATGATAGCGCACTATAAGTATGGATCTCCTTAAAAATTGATCAGTTAAATAAGGTGCTCTTTAACTTAAAACTTAAAAATTAAATGTTGAAATTATATTTTCTTTTTTTTTATATTATTTATTTAAAAATTTTTGGAACTAAGCTCGGGCGATAACTAAATTTCAGTTATCATAACAATACCATGGGAAAACGGAAGAAGGTTGCTCGCCCGTTCTCTATACAGTTAAAAGAACCTTTAGGTTTTAGGCTTTCCAAAAGTTAAAAATATCCAGATACATTTTCTATAGAACTCTACTAAACATTTCGTGAATAGTGCATTCTCGATGTTTGACTTTAGATCACTCACGAAACATGCACGGATCACAGATGCTCTCTAAAAAATTCCTGGAATCCCTTTTTTCCAGAGCTCGCAAATAACTGTTGACCGATTTTCGTTGTCCAAAAATAACTGTTATATACGGACCCTTTGATGCGCAGTGTGTAGTTTGGAATAAAAGTACATCACAGATGTGTCATTTTTTCTTGACTGAAAATAAATTAGCAATTCTGTCATAAGGTAGACGCCGAATACAATAAAACTTGAGACATGCTGTTTTGCCTATTATTAACTTAAGTTTGCAATCAAGACTTATTTAGTTATGTTTTACTCTAATATCTTTATAACCACTCACCCGAGTGGAGTGAAATTTTGTAGAATTTTATAGAAAAGAAACCGAGGAAGCCATTGGTATTAATGTCTGAATTTTGACATAGCTCGAGTTATGTTGTTATTCCTCTTTGCCACAGATATTAAAACGTTGCGAATTTTCCTTAAATTTCCCTGTCATTCATTTGAATGGCCGTAATTCATCTTTGTCAGTTCTAGGGTCTTTGACTTAAACCTTTCCCTTTACTTCATACAGAAAGGGAAATATTTAATAACTACAAATACTTCGCCCTCCGCTGAAAATAGCGGATATGTAAAACTGAGTTATTTCCATCAAACAAAAAATTCACGTTAAAGTCGTGGGAGTTGTCTAGTTAGATCATAAAATTAACAAAACAATTGAAATACTTCATTAAAAATCGACCGCGGAAGTTTCCATTTTTTTTTTTTTAAATGTAGCCAACGGCTCTCACAAGTTATCACCGTACAATAAATAACTCAACACATAATAATTTTCTCATCGGCGCTGCGCTGAAATTTTCAATTTAAAATTGGCAATTATTAAATTTGCCTTAATTGCATTGCAATTAACCAAATCCGCTTAAAGAACTCTGGCAATTTGTTTGGCTGGTGAATATGAATATCACATATGTATAAATCTCTTCTACTCTCTCTTACTTGGCTTTAATTAGTTTCAATTTTCATATCGAGTGCAGGTCAGAAATGTCTTCTCCTCTCTCTCTCTGCCCCTCCAATTAGTTTTGGCCGTTTGTGTGCAATCATACCAAATTGAATGCACATTGTGCAAATTTGTGATTCATATAAATTTAGCAATTTCTCCAGAGTGCCTGACAAATAAATTAGAAATATTCAGGGAAAATAAAATGTTGTATAAATATTTCGCAATAACTTTTGTGCTTTTGTGTCGTTGTGTGGGAACTACAATTCTGGATATTTAATACACACAGTGCCAAGTGGCTTTTAAAATGTTTTTCAACTTGTGAATTTTGACCCCGTCGCGCCAATAAAATTTGCATGACAAAAACGCTTAGTCCAAGGGCTGGTCGGTTGGTGGCATATTTTTGTTTTGGTATTCATGATAGATAGCAGCAGCAATTGCCGCCTCCTCCTGTTCCTCCTCCAGCTAATTCTCGCGGGGATGATTGTTTGTTTTTATCTGTTGCAATTAAACTTAATCACTTGTTCCAATTAGCAATTGCAATTGCGATAATTTTTGTGTGTGCGTGTGTTTAACGCCATTAGGCGGACATAACAATCCAGTTAACCCCCAAGCACACACACACACACACACATAAAAATCACATCAAATTACTTGGCTAATTCGCTGTCCAGTACTAGGCCACACATTGCATTTATTCTGTAATTTATTTACATTTCTTTTACCCACTTTATGGGAACCACCGCAAATAACAGTGGCTAATTCTACCCTTAGCCTTTGCCTTACCCGAGTCTAAGCTTATTTGTCTTAATGCTGTGGTCTGACCCTTTTGTTACCTTCGTTTTATTCGCGTGCTTACGCCTGATTTGGTGACTCATGAAAAAGTACGCTGCGTTGTGTGCTGTCCTTTACAAAAGACAACCAACACACCGACCGACCCGACCGGCTGTTGTGCTCTGTTTTTAGCGCCTGAATTATGCATTTTTTTGTTTTACAATTTCTTTGCTTTTTATTGGTCGTTTGTGTGGATCTGTTTTTATTAGCCCGGTCTCGGGCGTGCGCTTGTAAACAGTTTTAGCGCATATAATTTTCAATGTTTTTACAACCCCCAAGGGACTTCTTTCTTGCGTATCCTGACAGGTGACCGGGACAATCTTGGTGGTAAAAATTTAAATCTTACAATTGAATTCCGTTTTCAAATGATTGAATTGCGCATTATAAGTAAACAGCAATCACTCATACCTCAAAGTGTTGTTAGGGTTCAATTATCTGGCTGTAATCCTCTGAAATTCTGCAGAAGGCTTCAGTATAATGTTCAAAATTATGGTGAAGCTTTTGGTTTGCTTAAGCTTTGCTTCTGTCTTTGGTTTCTCACTTATGAGTTCGACGAATAATTTTTGATTTTTTTTAAACCAATTTTAAAGTTGTATCTCATTAAGGTTAAAGAGGTTATTAAATCTCGTACACAGCTCCTAGGACAAAAGAGTCCAAATATAGCTTGTTTTCAAGAGCACAAAAGAAATAGCGAATAATTTTTCAGGGCTAGAGTGATCTAATCTTTAATGGGACAAAAAGCAAGAATGATCCTAAAAAAGATAGGAGGAAAATTGTTTTTACTCGTTTGTGAGTTATAGCGTCGCAAACATGGAGCAAAATAAAGAGAAAATACGGCATATTTTACAGTACTACTACGATAAAGGCAAAAATGCATCTCATGCTGCCAATAAAATTTGTGCAGCTTATGGACCCGATAAAGTTTCCATTTCCACCGCACAACGATGGTTTCAACGTTTTCGTTCTGGTGCAGAGGTGATCGAAGATGCGCCACGGTCCGGAGGGCCTGTCGTCGAAAATTGCGATAAAATCGCTGAATTGATCGAAAGAGACCGGCATAGTAGCAGCCGTAGAGCCGTAGCATCGGCCAAGAGCTGGGCATGAGTCATCAAACCGTTATAAACCATTTGAAGAAGCTTGGATTGAAAAAGAAGCTCGATGTATGGGTGTCACACGACTTGACGCAAAAAAACATTTTTGCCCGTATGGATGCATGCGAATCGCTTCTGAATCGCAACAAAATCGACCCGTTTTTGAAGCGGATGGTGACTGGCGGTGAAAAGTGGCCCAGACGGTGGCCAAGCCTGGATTGACGGCCAGGAAGGTTCTTCTGTGTGTTTGGTGGGATTGGCAGGAAATCATCCACTATGAGCTGCTCCCCTATGGCCAAACGCTCAATTCGGACCTGTACTGCCAACTACTGGACCGCTTGAATGCAGCACTCATGCAGAAGAGGCCATCTTTGACAACGCCAGGCCACACACATCTTTGGTGACGCGCCAGAAGCTCCGGGAGCTCGGATGGGAGGTTCTTTTGCACCCACCGTATAGTCCGGATATCGCACCAAGTGATTACCACCTATTTCTGTCCATGGCGAACGAGCTTGGTAGTCGGAAGTTGGCCACAGGAGAGTCCTGTGAAAATTGGCTCTCCGAGTTTTTTGCCAATAGGGAAGCGAGCTTCTATAAGAGGGGCATTATGAAGTTGGCATCTCGTTGGGAACTAGTTATCGAACAAAACGGCGCATATTTGACTTAAATCGCATTATTATAACCAATTTTATGAACAATTGAAAATTCAATAAAAATACCGCATGACTTTTTGTTTTTGTTTATTTGTTACTAGTAGCGTCTCTTTTTCCTTTCCCCAAGAACTCCCAGCAATTGCCTTTAGCGCCCTGTTTCTCTCTCTGACTTTGCGCGCAGTGTTTTCGGAGTGCCGCTCGAAGAAAAACAGGCTGTCGAAAGTCAATCCCAGTATTTTTCGGTATTTTTTAGTGGGAATCTGTTGCGTATTTACAATTTTGGTCCAGGTAGTAAATAAGTTAGAGCTGGATTTTCCGGGTGAAAGCGTTAGGTTTCGACTAGCCAGGAATGCAGAGACTGTACGGAGGTAGGAGCTTAGACTCTCAACTACCTTATTGTAGTCCCTATCCGATCCGAGGATGGCGCAGTCATCTGCATAGCTGACTAGCTTGAGTTCCGGTGGAGGTGGTGGCATGCCAGCTACATAAAAGTTGAAGAGGAGTGGGGAGATTACTCCACCTTGGGAAACTCCCTGCTTCAGCTTTTTATACTTGGACTTCTTGTCCCGAAACTCCACAAAGGCTTGTCGGCCTGTCAAGTAGTTTGCTAACCAGAGCTTTAGGGTGTTTGGTGGCGCTGTGCCATCGATATCTTTAAGGAGGATGGAATGGCTCACAGTACGGAAGGCTTTTGACAGGTCGAGTGCAACGAGTACAGTGCGTTTGTGCGGGCTGGGAGAGTTGAGCCCTTCTGCGATGGTGGTGGCGATTTCGCAGAGCGCTGTTGTTGGCTAGCTAGTGGGAGGTGTTCTTGCAAGATGGGTAGTATGAGGGCTTCTAGAATCTTGATCGCTGGAGCAAGCAGAGTAATGGGCCTGTAGGAGGTACACTCAAAAAACAATTCACCCTAAAAAGTGCCATTTTCGCCCTAATTTTTAGAAAATCGCCTTTAAAAAACTTCCAGAGGCGACTCGCCTTATTTTTAAGAAAACGCTTTTCTAAAAATTAAAAAATTATGTTCTAGATTTCAGGGCAATTTTTCTAAAAAAACTTAGACAATTTTAGCTGTTAAGTCAATTTATAATTCCCAACCAGTTATGGCAGCGCTGGCATGAGAAGGCAGCAGCTGACAGTAAAAGACTAAAAAAAAAATGTTAGGGGGAGGCAGGGTAGGACAGACTACAGTCCACCCCGTGTGTGGTTGTTGTTTGGATCCACCCCGCCGCGAACCCTTGGGTTGGGCCACTATTTTCTAAGCTATAAATAATTTTTAAATGCATTAACCATTTTTTACTTACTTTACTGGGACTTGAACTCGGGGCCTCTCTCAAATACTGAACACTCGGACGACGTCTTAGCCCACTCGACTATTAACCTTGAGCAAGACGTAGTGACTTAACTATAGTTAATAATGTACACAGATGGTCTAGTTAACATTACTTTCGGTTAGCAAACGTGGAGGCCTGGGCTCAAGTCCCAGTAGGAGCATACTTTTTCTTCTCATTTAATATATATTTTTTTTAATGTTTGTTATTAATGTTTTTTTTTATTTAGCAGAACCTTGCGTTTATGTCATACCTAAGAATTTGTGTGGCGTATTTGGAGCTTAAGTACTCACATTGACCACTCAATAAGAAGCGTTGTGGTCGAGTGGATAAGACATTAGCTTAGAAAATGTCATGGACTGGGATCCAATCCCCGTACGAGCATAGTTTTTTTTATTAAATGGTAATTTTTTTTAATCTTTTTTTTTTACTTGAGGGGTTTTTAGATTGCTTTAATTTTATACAATCCTTTAATCGATTACTACAAGACGAAACATAAACTTGCTCAATACATCTGCATTCTTCAGGCATTGCGATAGACATTAGTGTGCGTAAACAAATGCCATCATATAGACGGCTTCGTCGTTAAAACCGAACAGCAGCATATCGCAATGCAATTTTAAAAACATTTTTAGAAAGGTCGAAGGATTTATTTTCCTAATTTTAGGGCAAAGTACGCTAAATATTTAACAAATATTTTCTAAAATCAAAGGTGAAATTACCCTAAAAATTAGAAAAGGCAATAAAGAAAATTCACCCTCAAATTTAGAAAAAATATATATTTTTTTTGAATTTTAGAAAGTTTTTTCTAAAAAAATTTATTCGTAGGGCCACTTTTCTAAAATACAGAAAATTTTTTCATAAGTATAGAAATTTTTTCTAAGTTTTCGGGCGATTTCGATTCTAGGGTGATTTTCTTAAATATAGAAAAATAATTTTCTGAGTGTACCAAGTTCAGCTGGTTTTCCCGGTTTGGGAACTGGCAGGACTTTTTGCCTGTTTTCCATATATCCGGGATAATCAGGCTGGACATGCACAGGTTAAAGAGCTTTGTGAGGTACTCCACTACATTTTTGCCGAGCTTCTTAAGCATGACTGTTGCAATGCCATCTGGTCCAACAGCCTTGGAGTTTTTGGCAAGTTGGATTGCGCTTGCCACCTCTTCTGCTGTGAAGTCGGGCGGGTTGGGTTCTCGATGGAGTCTACGGATCCGGCGGAGGACGACTCTGTGGGGTTTGCTGACGTCTTTTGGGTGCTCCACAAACTGCGGGTTAAATCCTGAGGCACAGCTCGCCGGGGTGATTTTGGGCACGCCATTGAAGGCAATCGCAGCAAGATCTTGCCGCTTGGGGTAGATGTGAGGCTCCTGATTGTCTTCCAGACTTTGGCGGTGCCCATTTCTCACTCTTCTAGGTGAGCTAGCCATTTTTGCGATGTCTCGATTTGCTTCTTCGATGTATAATGTCGTCGCTCATTTGAGCCTTTTCCGAGGCTTCGGTGGGGAAGCCTGGGCGAATTTTGGGAATTCTTCCTGAGGGTATGTGGCGTTTCCCCGCACAGGTGAGAATCTTGCGAAAGACAAGCTCTCCAGCAGTGACATCTGTGGGTTCTATTTCCTGGTTGAATATATAATCCAAGTATACAAGAAAAAATTTAAATAAAATGAATGGGAAATACTTTTCTAATTATGTATTTCGATTGGTATGTAAAAATATAAGGTTTTGCACTGTGCTAGGTTTTAAAAGTGTTCGCCCTTTGCGAACAGTTTAGCCAGCACTTAAAAAAACAAGTGGGAAAGTCGGTCAAGCCGGACTATAACATACTCTTTACCTGGAGTACCAGATCTCAGAGATGGTACGAGATAGAGGTTTGACATGTATGGGACAAATGCTTCTTATACTTGCAGGCAGATCAAGTTTATTTTCAATTTTTGCCACGCCCCCTCCCGCCCCCACAGTTTGAAAAAATCGTCATATCTCCTACGGTTTTGAAGATAGACGATTCGTACCTTCTAGAGATAGTTATTAATTAGCAAAATGTATCGAAATTTCGCTTACGCGCGCACCTCTAGTCCAAACGTTGTTTTTGCTTAAAATGTATGGATCAGGATCCGTTGCTTTCGACATATCGTTGTCAGGATCTATCAACATTATTCTTAAATATTAGCACCTTATTGTTTCAAAGAGAACAAAGTGTTTTTTGATATTTCAGCCGCATGTTCCGAGAACTTTTAAAGTAAATTCAGTTTTATTAGAAAGTTTCTGAAGTCTTAATTTGCAGATGTCAGAACTAAGATTTCAATTTGCTGTTGGATTTAACATGCCAATGCTCACATACGGCGTTGTGCTCTGTGAGGCTAAATGCCTTCGCCTGCTATGGATTGACGTTTGCCAATTTACCAAAATCCCGCAGCAGAAAAAAGTATGCAATGCTCTTTTTTTATTTTCGAGCAGCAACCTATACTAAATGCGCCATGATTTATTAATAACTCGGCCACAAACTCACACACACACTCGCACATCTCAATGGTACACAATGAGAGGGCACCCATCCAATTGCAAACCGACTATTCATCTAGAGCAGACGGTCCGACTCGGTAATCTCCTTAAAATGCAATTTGTTTTGTTGCAATCAACGATTTTTGATGATGACGACGAGCATTGGCCAGGAGTGCCGTGCCCCTGTGCACCGTCGATGATGATGATCGAAACCGAGTTGAGTAACAATTTGCAGCGTAGCCAAATAAATTGGTTGTTATTTTGCCCCCTCTCCCTCTCTTACTCACCACCACTTCACCAACTCTTTAAAAAATGGAAGAAAAAATGGAGATGAAAACAAAATTTGTAGGGTGCTTCTGGTTTTTTACGTGCGCACCACTTGGCTCAAATTGGTTGGCTGCCACCGTGATGCATGGCCATGGCAATGCGGTTTGAACGTTGCGACAGCCCCAACTGACGGACTGTCGACTCACTGACTACCTGACAGACAGACTGGGCAGCGGGTAGCGAAATGAATGAATCACAGGCTTGGATAGTTGGATCGATCTAGGCAAAACGGGAGGACCACAGTCATTGTAGTTGCTAAACGGGCAGCTCTTGGAACGCATGCACACTGGTACAATATTTTACAGTCTAACACTGAGCTAGTGGAAAATCAATCGGGAAAATTAGGGACCTTTTTATTTTGGGGGGTAAAATAAGGTCATGGAATCAAATCGAATCGTCTTTCGGCTTAAGTTTCGGTTCTTATTTTAATCATTTAATTATAGTTTAAACAATGTTCTGTCTAACTTTAAGAGGGCCTTGTTAAGATGAAATAATATGATAATGCAGGTTTTAGTTTGAACAAAAGTTTCGGAAAGGTTCGTGATGAGCGTAGTTTATTAGGCAAGGCTGCAATTTATGTACTAAAAGCTCATAATTGACTGAGTCAAAAGGCTTGCTGAAATCAGTATAAGCCACATCTGTCTGCTGCTTATTGACAAATCTATTGTTTACAAGAGAAGTAAACTACAGTAAATTCGTAGAATCAGAGCGATCCTTCATGAAGCCATGTTGTAGTTGGAAAGTCAGGATCTTTTCAAGTAGCTTAAGAATGTCCGATGGTTTCGATAAACATCTGCACACTGGAAAAAAAATTACATGAAAAAGTTAAAAATTACTTGAAATACCTGAAAGAAGAAAAGCAAATAAATTCAATGGCAGAATGTCCATGTACTCTTAGGAGTGCTTTTAAATGCCAGCTCCAAGCATCCACACACGCGGAACGCAGTCCAAATCATTAATGATCCTTCTCCAAAATTTTTCTTAGAAAAGTACCGGGGATCCTGCCCCAAATCCCTCCAATTGTGCGAAACACCATGAGGACTGTCCAAATTAAACTTTTTCTCATCCGAGAAAATTATCTAGAAAGATAAATTAATATTTGCATTGCTCTATTAAATTTAATTATTTCTATCCAGTCAGTTCCCATGTTAATTCTAGCGAATTTCATCCAGGGTTCTTTTTGGCGGTCTGGCAACCTTTCTGTCACCTTCAATTTTTGTCGCACTATGTTTTCAGATTCCTTTAAAGCCCGTGCAATGGTCCAGCGAGACACTTCTAGGCCACATTCAGTTGCTAATTCATTAGCGTTCTTAAATTAATTACTTGCAGCGCTCACTTATCGGTGCTGGTCACAGTGATTTATCTTCGGCGTACGTCTTCCGTGTTTTATTATCCATATTCATTTCGGTTTTTACAAAAATTTCGCTTTCACTTTGTCGGAGCTACCAATTCTTCCGACAATATCACAAAATGAGCAATTTTCACTTTTGAGCGCTAGAATTTGGCCTTTTTCAACATCTGACAGCACTGGCCCACTTGGCATATTTACGAATTTATTACAAAAAGTAACTCAACCAAGTTCAAACACCAGCAAACACAGACTAAGAAATTAGATGGTGCGGCTATGGCAAGTGCACCACTCACAAAACGAAAATGAAACATAACGGTTAATTTTTGCACCGAGAGTGTTGATGTTTGTAATTTTTTTTCTCTTATTTTTAACGCTCTTTCAAACGGTAATCGCAAAGTTTTTCTACCTCTACTCTTTCTATGCGTACACTGAAAAAACAAGGTGCGTCTATGGTGTCGCTCCAGAGTTTAGGTGGTGCCCTCATAGGTAACACCACATGTATAAAAACCTAATGTATGCGGTTGGTGCTGATGCGCTTATGTTTTATGCGTCAGAGCTTTGAGGGATTTAAAGAGTATAAAGAAGTCGAATACCTATGTTTTTATACCTTTGGAGAGGGTATATTGAAATTTTCCAGATGTTTGTAACGCATAGAAGGAAGCATCACCGACCACATAAAGTATATATATTCTTGATCAGCATGACGAGCTGAGTTGATATAGCCATGTCCGTCCGTCCGTCCGTCCGTCTGTCCGTCTGTTGCTATCTCCTCCGTCAGTTTTAAAGCTATCTTAACCAAACTTTGCACAAAGTCTTTTAGTACAAATACGCTGCACATTTGTCGGAACCGGCCGGATCGGATGACTATAGCATATAGCTGCCATAGGAACGACCGGTTGAAAAACTAGTTTTTGTGAGAACAACTTTTTTGTTTTCAATGCTATCGCTCCCAACGCTCGTATTTATAAGTTTTTAATGATTTCACATAATTTCACCAAGCCATGTCAAAATCGGACAACTATATAGTATAGCTGCCATACAAAAGTTAGGTCTGAAAAATAGTTTTAGTGAGAAAACTTTTTTATTTTCAATGTTATCGCTCCCAACTCTCGTATTTGTAAGTTTTCAATGATTTTACATAATTTCAACAAGATTTGTCGAAATCGGACTACTATATAGTATAGCTGCCATACAAACTGTCAGCCACATATCAAGCTCCAAGGGTGTATGAACTTCGGTCGAGCCGAAGTTAGCTTGCCTCTATTTTTTGTATATGAAAAAGGATAATCTAACTCCCAAAGAACCACAAATTCTGCTCTTCAATTTATAACACTATGAACTCAGCAGTAATTTTAACTTCATGGAAAAATGTGGAATGCCGGATCAAAGACTGACAAAGATTAGAGCAAAGCATCTCTGCAGGGTTGCAGGGGTGAATATTTTATAGATATAGTTTTTAAAAGTTGACTTGCACTAATCGAACACACGATACTTTAGAGCTCGATTTATCCATCTGATTGAGAATGACCCAACTGAGACTTAAGATTGTATTTGACTAATTTAAAATGAATCAATCAGATCAGACCAAACTCGGGAAAGCGGTTCCATCGAACCGGATCCAGAACCGAACTTTCTTAATTGATAAACTCCCAAACCTAGAACAAGACCGAAACCCCCTCTGATTGGAAAAAGGTTCCGAACCAAAAATCGCTTCAGTCAGTTATTTCAGAACTTTTATATCAATAATAAAATATTGACCGTTTAAAAATAGTTTTTTTTAGTGCTGAAGGCACCTTCGGATAATAGAAAGCTTAAGTAAGTATTTTTTTTTTTTTACCAAAAAAGTCTCGACTATCTAAGAATCCATAAACCAATAATCCAAGCGTCAATCCAAAACCTTAGGTTCGAGAAGTAAAGAAACCGATTCGATAACAGAAATTAAGACTTTTTAACGGACAACTAAACAAGAGAACGGATATGTTCGATTGCAAACCGTTCATACATTAATGAACATCCGAATTTACTTGCTTAGCGCACAACTTACACTGACGCTCTGATTACAATCATGTCCGAGTTCCTGCCCATAAATTTGGGTGCTTGTTCGTTCGGTTCAAAAACAATTGTTTAGAAGGAGCGAAAATCAGTTCGTATGAATAATTTTAAGAGAGCTCTGGCATTGCAAGCCGGGCCTACCAAGTGTAGAGAATAGAAACATGTGTTCTCGTCAACCGCATAATGTGTTTGCAAGTATTACGCTGAGTTGGGTTTATTCATTAAATGTAAACAAGCATGTTCGATCAGCCGACTCACATAGAACCACTCGAAGCGTTTGCACTTAGTTTATTCAACGCTTAGTTTTGTAAATTGATGAAATGTAAATAGGAATTATTGTGTGAGTTGGAATCAAGAAAAAAGTGATTTTTGCACTTCTCTTCTTCTCCAGACTATCACCGGCTTTCTGCCCTGATTATAAGTAAACATTCATTCAGGACTCTAGTAAATGCCCTAAAAATATTGTTAATTGTGTTCATGAAAACATAAAAAAAAAACAAGTGAGAAAGTCGGTCAAGCCCGACTAGTATGACATACTCTATACCAAGATTATGAGCTGAATGCAACGCTTCTGCTGCGCTCATGTCTGAGTTTCTTTCTCTCTCTCTCTCTCACTCACACGTCAAATGAAATGCGGTGTTGGTAGTGATTGCGTGGGAGGGGGTGAGGCAGGGGGGAATTTTATTTTTATCTATCTTCAAAACTGGGGGATTTTGTGTGTAAGCAATGGTCAGTACTTTACATAGTTTGTGAGGCGCCACATCTAAAAATTGTCAGTTTTATAAAAAGTTTGGGGGGCTTGACTGACTTGTCGAATTTGTTTCAGGTATATATGTATATGCTGTTTTATTTTCCAGTCCGCTTGAATAAATCGTAGCTCGCATTGCTTATATACGAAAATAAGTCTAGATAAGAATGTGGTTATCACTTTTGTTTATTGACATTAATATTTGATGACGAATTAAACTGTTCAGCAAATTCACACTAGATTCTTTGATTTTTCAATAATTCTTAAAATAATTTCCTTTGTTTCAGATCATGAAATCACTTCGGCTTAAGGGTTATCGAACTAGTGTGCATGGCAAATATTCAATGGGAATGGGTGTGGTGACAGTAGCGAACACAGGTCAGTTGGTCAGGGTATTTTGGCTTGGTTCTCGTATCTGTTACGTTTGCTGCATACTTTATGGGGTGCTGGTGGTGGGTGCATTGCGTGCTTTGCCGGGAACAGATATGTTTGCGCTTCTTTTGTTTGTTTGCCTACGGGCATACCACTCGTCGTTTTAGACATGTACTCGTGCATATTTTATTTGCCTGCACGTTTCACACAGCGTGTTTCAATTTGCACAAAAAAATTCACATGTCGATTGCCACTTCTCTCTGTCTATCTGTCTGAGATTGATTTCTAGCTAGGATTGTTGTCGGTGGTGTGTCTGTGTGCGGCGGTGGCACCACGCCGCGTATACGCAATGTGCATATTTTTGCATACGTTTGCTTTGCTTTTTTTTATCTGCATTTTTGAGCAGACATTTTGTCGCCAGCTGCTTGCGTTCTGTCAATGGATTGCACATTTATTTGAATGGCAATTGATTAACCATTTGAAAGATCTTTAGCTGGTTTTTCTGAACTCAGATTAATGTCAACATTTTATCTTAATATGTTTGTGTATTTGTTATGCTGGTGAATTTCTGTTCGTCATTCTTTTTTTGGCTTATCAAACATGAACGACGTTGACCCTCTGCCGCCTCCGTGCTCGGTGTTCGTGTTTTGGTTGTTATTTTAACAATTTGCTGATTAGATTTCAACTTTTGCTTGCTGTAGCTTCCCCCCATGTTTTTTTATAACAATGCAATCGATATATTGTATGGCCTTGTTCAGGTCCCGGAGTTGGGTTTTTTAATTGAAATACTTTTAATTTTTTTCTCTCTCCTCTGATTCTCTAATTAAATGCATTTCGATTGCGGCTTTTACTATACGCTGGCATGTCAAAGTTGGGCGAGGTAGTTGTTTAGACTTTGGGTTGGTTAACTTTTACCTGTTTACTCTTGCGAAACTGGGGAACGATCGAGTTGCACACACAACCACAGATTTTTATGTATGTGTCTACTTAGTGCAATGGAGATGGAAAAGTCATTGCTGGCTAATCAGTGTCAGTCTCTGCTTTTCTACATTTCTTTTGAGCTGACAAAATGCCATGACATGGCAAGAAATGTAGAATGATAAACCGCTTACACAAAATTTGTCCAACAAATTTTACCCACGGTGACATTTAAAAATTTATTTCGATAGCATTTAACAGCGAATTTATAAAAATAGCAGAAAACACAGCAGTCATATTTGCCCACAATCAAATGTTATTGAACTTTAACTTGACTTCTCAAATAACACTTTTACTCAATCTCAATTTGTTTTCTACGCCATTCTGATTCATACAATTTGTCTTGAAATAATCATGATTAAGTTTGTCAAAGTGGTTGTTTAGCTGACTCAAGGTCAACAGTGATTCAATAATCAACTTAGCCTCAATCTTTCAGCCGAATGAGTAAGTGGGAAATCACTTAACATTTATTAAAATGAAAGGGGCTGCAAGGAATTATAATCTAAGTATGGAGTGGTACGCGTACGGCCTTTGTTAATTCTCATATTTTTCGTGTTTATTTCGGTGTTCGGTTCGATATCTATACCTGGATTTGTATTTCGATATACCGGTGAAATATAGATATATCAGCCACTGTTTCAGCGTCCATCCGATTTCTAAGCGAAAACAAAATAAAATCGACTTTTCTGACCACCACTTAAGAACATCTTCCTGTTTAAATATTAATTGTTGCGTTTTAATAATTGTTCTCAAAACTAATGCCGAATGTTGCCAAACCAACTTGCCCCTCTGTGGCTAGGCCACGTTAACTTTTTAGCTTCGGTTTATTGGAGAAGGCGTGTTGCCGGTAAGAATGGATTTAATACAATATTGGAGCGTAAGATATAAAAAGGCGGGAGTATCGAGCATAGATGTTTGAAAGCGATGTGTAAACTAGTTAGATGAACTGGATCTGTGATTGGAGAAGGCTGATAAGGGACTGGAACCGCCACAACTCAACCTCAGCTAGCGCCCTCGGTGTACCAACAGGGGTACCAACAAGTGCTAAGGGTTGCCAATTAATATTTCACGACTTGCGCCAACATATTTTTAATTTCTCATTTTGTTATTGGAGAATATGACTTAAATTTAAAATAATATTTACAAACGCATCATACAACATATAACAAAAAACAAAATTTTCATTTAAACCAAGGCTGCAAACCTCAAAAATTTTTCAGTAGGTTCGGTCCGGGGGTTCGAACTTGTAGTAAAGTCTAAAGTTCAATTTGCGGACTGGTTTCCAAGACCCTTGAAGGGAACGATTTGGTTGGGACCTCGGTTCGCTTGAACATAACCAAAACCTTCGGTTCGCTAGAACAGAATGATTTGATTTATTAACATATATTTTCAAAATATCAATTTCTTATATTTTTAATTTCTTAAAATTTTGCCGTTTCCATTGATAAATCTACTTCTTAAACTCAAATCAACAAATTATTTCTGATGAAACTTTCTGCTTCCAGAGAGTAGCGAAAACTTTTTTAAAAAATAGAGGCAAGCTAACTTCGGCTCGACCGAAGTTTATATACCCTTGGAGCTTGATTTGTGCCTGACAGTTTGTATGGCAGCTATACTATATAGTGGTCCGATTTCGAAAAATTTTGGTGAAATTATGTGAAATCATTGAAAACTTATAAATGCGAGCGTTGGGAGCGATAGTATTGAAAACAAAAAAGTTTTTCTCACTAAGACTTTTTTTCAGACCTAACTTTTGTTTGGCAGCTATACTATATAGTTGTCCGATTTCGACAAGCCTTGGTGAAATTATGTGAAATCATTGAAAACTTATAAATACGAGCGTTGCGAGCGATAACATTGAAAACAAAAAAAATTTTCTCACTAAGACTTTTTTCAGACCTAACTTTTGTATGGCTGCTATACTATATAGTTGTCCGATTTCGACAAGCCTTGGTGAAATTATGTGAAATCATTTAAAACTTTTAAATACAAGCGTTGGGAACGATAGCATTGAAAACAAAAAAGTTTTTCTCACCAAAACTAGTTTTTCAACCGATCGTTCCTATGGCAGCTAAATGCTATAGTCATCCGATCCGGCCGGCTCCGACAAATGTGCAGCGTATTTATACCAAAAGACTTTGTGCAAAGTTTGGTTAAGATAGCTTTAAAACTGACGGAGGAGATAGCATAGAAACAGACGGACGGACAGACGGACGGACAGACGGACGGACAGACGGACATAGCTATATCAACTCAGCTCGTCATGCTGATCAAGAATATATCTACTTTATGTGGTCGGAGATGCTTCCTTCTATGCGTTACAAACATCCGGACAATTTTAATATACCCTCTCCAAGGGTATAAAAAGGATCGTTCAACTGATACCTGAGTTGTTGGAACAGCAAGGCAATTTTGTCCAAAATCTTAAAACACTTCTCGATGTATAGTAGATCTGTAACATATTTGATATTCGTTTATTGCTTTCATAAACTTCTCTTCTTTAGGCATATACTCAGATAAGATAAATTTTTAATCTGCTACGATATTTCACATGAATGAGTATAGGCCTTTCTGAGTATAGGCCTTTTGCAATAAAAAGTCATCCAAGCTTAGTTCAAAACGTAATCGTCTATACTAAAATCTCTAGATATTTTCAATATTTCCCCGTGTGTTTCGTTGGAAAAACTACTTAATTTTGTGAACCGAACTTAATTTTTTCCAAAAAGTGGTCCGAACCGGTTCTAAGCGGTTCGGTTCCGGACTGGTTTGCTGCTTTGATTTAAACATCAAATTAACTCATTAAGCTTAGTACTGGGACAAACTAAATCGATTTCGGAGTCAACTTCATAAAATCATGGAGCAAAAAGTATTAGAGAGGAACTTTGCGCAGCCCCTCAATTTTGCTGGTGTTAAACGATAGTGCCCAAAAAGATACTTCAAAGTGCCAGGAGGAAATCACTGTGGTTAGAGCGAGACGACCATAACCCAAATGTATCCAGAGAGAGCGAACAGCTGACCAAAAAGTATCTAGAGAGCGTAAATGAGAGCAAACAGTTGACAATTTTTTGACAGAAGCGGTGTCGACTGATCAAAGTACCCCCATCGGAATTAGTTTTCAATTCGCCAGCGGACGGTTTAATTTGTCTGAGTTCTAAGCTTAACTAGAAAATGGAAATTGAATTTACTTCTTCTTCGATTCTACTAACCAACCGTGGACAATATCTCTAGAAATATCAAGGACACCACACCAATAAGAAACACTATTGAAAGCCTAACTCAAACAATTGTTTGTTTAACTTTAATATAATCAATCCAGAGATGCAAACCACTTGGAAATAAGGACTGGTTCGGTTCAGTGGTTCACACAGTTTTTGAACCGCCGGTTCGGTTCATTACGTGGTTTTTGGGGCTTACTGAACCGCGGTTACGGTTCGGTTCGGTTCGGTTCGGTTCGGTTCGCTCTTTATTCATTTAATTAACTAAAGATGCATAATTTTGATACAAGTATTTGGATTATTCATTAACAAAGACTTAGGTTTTCAGTTAATCGGGTTTTTACAGAATTTTGACGGCAATTCCCGTATGAACGTTCTCATTTCGTTTGGAAATCCTACAACTTTACATATCAAGTGACGAAAACATCTTTGGTCACTTGACATTGTAGAAACTTTGACGGTTTGAAATCGACTACTGAAAGGCAAGCGGATAAAAATCGTCAAATAAAGGGGTGTTCTAGAAATCTTTAGAGATTTTCGTATAAACGATTGCACTTCGAACTAATGTAGGACTAATTTTCAACTTTTGTCATCTAATCTAGTAGCCGGGCATTATGTGAACCCTTAACATATAAATTTAAATAGTTTTAATATGAAATGCTAACGTTCATACGAAAACCTCTAGAGATTTCTGGAACACACCTGATAATTACAATTTTCTTTTGACCTGATCAAGTAATCTCTGACATATTTGGCACTTCACATATAAAATTAAACAATTTTAACTCGAAATCCATAAGTTCATTAGGAAATTGACGTCGATATTACACTAAAATTTCATTTTTAATAAATTTTAAATTCGCTTTGATAGATCTTTAATTATGGTTCATTTCATGAAGACATTTCCATTTAAATAGTTTAATTATACTTATGAGATTTGAGATTTTCAAAACAACAGGGAATAATATAGTTTTTAAAAAACTTAAATTAATTTCAATATGATGGAATTTTAGTTAATACTTAATAATAATATATGTCCTAGTATATTTTCATCGATGTTGAAAGACTTCAGAGCGTCTGACAAAACAAACTCCAATGTCGAAAATGTTCATTATACTGACACTTGAGTGGGTGGAACTGCAAACACTATTGGAGCTATGCTTAAGTTGATATTCCAACATTGAATAATCTTTAGGTAAACGCTAACAATCGATATTTTCCTTTTTCATGGAATTGTATCCCTATTATTGAGTTGTTTGGAAAGCATTTCCAACTCGTCTTTACTTATCGAGTTCAAAGAATAATCCGTTATGTTTTCATTAACGTTTTGAATTTTGTTGTATATTAACATTAAATGAGATTTAGCTACCTTTTTGCTTCTTCTGATAGCAAGTTTGATTCCTGGAATCTAAGAAATCGAATTCAAAAACAGGCGGAGCTCTTTTTTCCAAAAAGTTGAAAATTTCTGAGCTATGTCGTCCTTCCTTTTTTCCAACAAGAATTTTTCAGGCCTGCCAGCCATAGAAATACTCAAACTCATTTTCTATTTCAAACCAATCTCAATTGAAGATAAAAAGTTAACGTTTGAGTTTTAAGTAAGTTGACCCCCAACGGATAATACAATCAAGACTTGGCTTATTACAATTTTGGGTCCTTAGCAAATTTAATAAGGTTGATGTTCTTAGCTTTTTTTCAACAACTCTGCTTTCCCAAGTATTTTCGCCATATTTTATAGCTAATTGCTGATTTTGCTTACTATTCGCCAGTAACTCAATATTTTGCTGAAGTGAACCGAACCGAACCATTTTATTTTTCGGTTTTTGGTTCGGTTCAGCATTTTTGAAAACACACCGGTTCGGTTTACGGTTCGGTTCACGTGCGAAAAAAGCGGTTCGGTTCGGTTCAAAACCGGTTCGGTTCAGAACCGGTTTGCATCCCTGAATCAATCATAAAACTTTTTAGCAGGCTCTAGGTCAAGAAGTTACGATTTTGTTGATAATATTTTTTAAACAACACACTCACCAGAGAGTCTCTGGGAAAGACTTTAGTATACAGGGTTCGTTCTAAAGGTAATAGGACTGATTTTCTTCCGCCGTGACTGTACTTTGGGGCGTGCGCCCACCGACTGGATTCGGTAGAGGGCGTTCCTAGCTAACGAACGAGCACCTGGATAGACAGGACAGGCATTTTCGCGCGACGTGTTTCCGATACACATATGCAATGCCGAAGTGTGAAAGGTTAGACTGTCCTGGAGGATTATCAGCTCCGCTTACATTTAATATTTATAAAAAAAAAAAACAATTTCTTGATCATTTAATAATATTCTTTTGGCTTAACCGACTTATCCCTGATTTAAAACAAAAACTTTTCCATATGGAAATAAATAAAAATGATTTATTTTATTTCCATTTCATCCTATGCCTCAGACTTTCTTAATATCTTTTAGCAAAGATGCACTTCAAGAATCACCAGTCAGAATTATTTGCACAAAAACTTAAAAGTTGTGTTTTTGGTTTGTCGTCCAAGTTTACTAAGCTTAGAAGATTCAATTGGTCTACAAACTTAAACCGCTCAACTCTTATTTACATACAAAATGTTGTTGCAGAATGTTTTTTCTATAAACATTGGCATCCACAGATGCCAGAGACAGCACATCTAGTGGGTGCACCCTCCCCTCTCACACACACACTTTACGTACATTTATGATAAATCTAATCTAATCTCAGACCCGGCACTTGACGCACAGCTCGCACGTACTACGTACAAACATTCGCCCCCAACAGCAGTGGGGCCTGGCGATTAAATATCTATTAACTGCCATAAATGGCTCATACGTTTTCTACAAATTATGCAGAAATGGCCAAACAAGCTGAGCAGAGGAGACGGCAGCTGATGTTGTACTTACTTCCCATAGCAAGTATCCCAATCATTCATTCGGGTATGCCAAAACGACATGAGTGATTACAAGAGCCTAGGAGTTTCGGCCCAATGATAAGCCAGACAAATGCGCTGTGTGAAATCTATAAAGCTATGTGTATATAATATGCTCCATAACCAGCATGCACATCATAAAACATACGCCGAAACGGGAAATGTTGCCAAGTCAGCAGCGGCCGCAGCCGTCGACGTCGTTGCGTATACGCAATATTTTGCCGGCTTAGTCGAAGCCGCATGATGCATGCCAAAGATTGGCTGCTGCTTCGGTTTATTAAATTTATGTCATGATATATTCAACGCTGTGTGCGTGCCTGAAATATTTCCCAATATTTCCACTCACCTCACCTTCCCTTTCATGCCAGCGTGACATATTTGTGTCACAGCACCTGAACTTTTCCTCTCTGATGTTACTTAAAAGTTTCCTCCAACTATTTTTCTAGTGTTTTGATTTTTTTTGCTCCAACTTTTGCGCTATGCTAGCGATTTTTTCTGGTTGTTTCAGCCAACTTACTTGGCCTGACAAACATTTTCATTCCGCCTGTCCTGGCCTGGAATGCATTTGGCCTGCAGTTCTATTTTTCTTTCATGATGTCCTGCTGATAGTCCTTTAGTTAAGGGCGGCACCTTTAACTTTTTCTTGAAGGCTTCTGCAAATATTTGGGACTTTCGATTGAGTCATCATCAAAGGTCAAACGTTTAGTTTTGGTTTCGTTTTAAGTTTCACTTTCAATTTGCCACAGTGTGAATTGCCCATGGCCAGTTTGACAGCCGGTCTGAAACGTCAATCGTCGCAAAATGTCCTGTGTGTGTGTGTGTTAGTGTGCGTGATTGAATACTACTCGCATCTGTGTAAGCTGCCTATTATGTTTGCATTTTGGCTAGGCCTCTTTTGTTTGCCTTGTGGGCCCATTTATGTCCATTCTTTATATTCAATACTCACAGGGTAGAGTTGGGGTATCTCAAACCTGACTTTTCTTATCGATTTACATGTATGTGTATAAACTTTCGATTGATTTATTATTTTCTGCAGTTGAGTTGAGCAAAATAAAGAAAAGTAATTGGAAAAATTTGTGAAATAAATCTAAAAGATAAGGTGACAAATTTGAGCTCTCTTTAGCTCTTCAGGATGTCATAAAAATTGCATATGGCCGTGACATCATATGAAAATATCATTTGTCAAACAACAACAAGGACGAAAAGTCAAATATCCGCTTGGTCGTTTGCATTATTTTTTACCATATCTAGCTCTGTTGGAAGAAACCCATTAAGTTGAACCTAGTTAAAACTAGTTTTAGAATCAAGTTTGGGATATAATTGCAAAATTGTATCTCCGTTTTTGTGAAATTCAAATTCTAAATCTATTTTGGAGCAGCTGCAGATACCCAAGTGGGTAATGCTCTAGCTGAAGACTTCAGTTAACCGATGTGTACTAAAATCTATCGATAGCACTATGGATACTGTTGCAAACTCGTCCAAGCATCGATTTCTCATTTCAAAAGTCCTCATTTCTAAAGTCCAGCAATGCAAACCACTCGGAACTAAGGACTGCTTCGGATTAGCGGTTCACAAAGTTGTTGAACCGTCGGTTCGGTTCATTGGGGCTTCTTAAACCGCGGCTTCAGTTCGATTGTGTATGTATTTATTTAATAAACGACAAAATGTAGCAAAGACAAAATTTTTCAAGATTTACCCCCCAGTCTGACGTCCGTAAAAGAGCTTCGCTCTAAAAAACTTTTCACCTTACAGGTGGGCTCCAGGTAGAGATTGAAAGAAATCTTACATGAATCTCTCTTTATCTACAAGCTTAACATCACAGTTTTCCTTCCATAAATTTTAATCTTGATTTTTGGATATAACAGGCTGTAACTTTGCCTGCGGTCCTGACAAAAATGACACAAAATTTCCATAATTAGTGCATATGTTTAACTATATGACGATATGGCGCCAATAAATGTGCAACAAACGTAACGGCTTGTAGCAAATAGTTAAGTTTGACAAAATTGCTATAAATCAAGTAAAATTTGACTTTGAAGGCCAATTTCGACCCAATTGGCAATACTTATATCGCGTGTTTGATTTGTATATCCTTGCAAAGGGTATTATAATTTTGCCCAGAAGTTAGCAACACGTAAAAAATATTCATTTCCGACCCTACAAACTATATATTTTCTTGATCAGGGCGACGAGCTGAGTCGATTGAGCTTTGTCCGTCCGTCTGTCTGTCTGTCCGTCTGTCTGTCTGTCTGTCTGTCTGTCTGTCTGTCTGTCCGTCTGCCCGTCTGTCTGTTTCTACGCAAACTAGTCTCTTATTTTAAAGCTATCGAGCTGAAACTTTGCACAGAGTCTTCTTTTGTCTGCACGCTGCTTATATGTCGGAACCAACTGGATCGGATGACTATATCCTATAGCTGCCATAGGAACTATCGGTCGAAGAGTGGGTCTTTGTGAGAAAAACTTTTTTGTCTTTAATGTAATCTCCTCCCGCCTCAGCAATTAATAGTTTTATGCGCTTTTGCACAGATTTGGAAGTTTTGGTCAAAATCGGATGACTATATCTTATAGCTGCCATAGGAACTATCGGTCAAAAAGTGGGTCTTTGTGAGAAAAACTTTTTTGTCTTTAATGTAAACTCCTCCCGCCTCAGCAATTATTAGTTTTATACGCTTTTACACAGATTTGGAATTTTTGGTCAAAATCGGATGACTATATCCTATAGCTGCCATAGGAACTATCGGTCGAAGAGTGGGTCTTTGTGAGAAAAACTTTTTTGTTTTTAATGTTAACGTCCCCCCTTCAGCGATTATTCAAATTAAAAACTTTTACACAGATTAGGAAGTTTTGGTCAAAATCGGATGACTGTATCTTATAGCTGCCATAGGAACTAACGGTCGAAAAGTGGGTTTTATTTAGAAAAAATTGTTGGTTTTAATGCTGACGTTCGTAAACTCTGATTTATTAAAACATTCGCAAGGGTATAAAAACTTCGGCAAAGACGAAGTTAGCTTGGCCTTCTCGTTCTCAGTTGCATTGATATATTTACTATCCTAGACAGTGTTTAAATTGCTTCCGTCGACGTAACAAAAGTCACAAAATTTTTACTTTTCACAGCTTCGACTTTTTATACCCTTGGAGAGGGTATATTAAAATTGTCCGGATGTTTGTAACGCATAGAAAGAAGCATCTCCGACCACATAAAGTATATATATTCTTGATCAGCATGAGAGCTGAGTTGATATAGAGTCCGTCGTCCGTCTGTCCGTTGTCCGTCCGTTGTCTGTTTCTATGCTATCTCCTCCGTCAGTTTTAAAGCTATCGTAACCAAACTTTGCACGAAGTCTTTTGGTATAAATACGTGCATTGGAACCGGCCGGTCGGATGACTATACTATGTGCATAGCGACGGTTGAAAACTAGTTTTAGTGAGAAAAACTTTTGTTTTCAATGTTATCGCCCAACGCTCGTATTTATATTTTAGTGATTCACATATTTCACCAAGCATTTTGAAATCGGACAACTATATATATACTCATACAAAGTTAGGTCTGAAAAAAGTCTTAGTGAGAAAAACTTTTTGTTTTCAATGTTATCGCTCCAACGCCCGTATTTATAAGTTTTTAATGATTTTACATCATTTCACCAAAATTTTTCGAAATCGGACCACTATATAGTATAGCTGCCATACAAACTGTCAGGCACATATCAAGCTCCAAGGGTATATAAACTTCGGTCGAGCCGAAGTTAGCTTGCCTCTATTTTTTTAACTTTTCAATATGAACTGTTGCTTCTGCTTTTGCGAAATACAAAAGCGACAGCAGCAGCCAACACCCCAAAACGATATTTGTTCAAAGCAGGAAAGAAATGCAAGAGACTTCTGTGGTGCTTGTGCTGGTGTGGACTTCTAAAAGCGAACACGAGCTTTTGCTCCGACTTACGAACGGAACCGAATCATCAGCAAAATGATAATCAGAAATGATGAAGCGACGACCACAGCCGCTGTTTGCTTTTGAACAAATATCGTTGTGAGGTGTTGGCTGCTGCTGTCGCTTTTGTATTTCGCAAAAGCAGAAGCAACAGTTCGCGAATATCTTGAAAGCGGAAACGAAGATATGGCTTTGACTCGATATGGCCAACTCGTAATCAGCATAAGTGGTTACGCAGGAATTTATTGAAGATGCGTGAGATACTCACAAAAGCTCTCCATTTGTAGAACTGAGTAATTGGTCCACAAATTCAACGCTTCATTTTCAAATTGTAAGTCAAACCATGTCTCGGAAAAAGGTTCAGAAAAATAAAGAAAAACCTGCTTTTCAAGGATAATGATAGCCTCAATCGTAGCAAAAAAATATACAAAAGTCCACCCACGCAATGAAAAAATAAACAACAGATAAATGCAAATTGGTGTTTTTGAAGAACATTTGTCATGTAATGAGCTAATGCTACTATATTTTGGTCGTCAGAGCTGCTAAATGTACATAAACAACAAGTCTCTTAAATTTGGATATAATCGTTGGTGCTTGGCGGCTTCCACCGGACTTTTCTATCGCATGATACCCTACGGTGGTGCTGCCGATACCTACGATCAAAAATATTAGATTTTGAGCTTCTGTGGTCATGGATATGGCAAGCCATAAGGAGATTCCAGCCCGGCTTTAACTATATTTTGATTGGTATATTGAACTTGTCCGGATGTTTGTTATGCATAGAAGGAAGCATCTCCGACCACATAAAGTATATATATTCTTAATCAGCATGACGAGCTGAGTTGATATAGCCATGCCCGTCTGTCTGTCCGTCCGTCTGATTCTATGCTATCTCCTCCGCCAGTTTTAAAGCTATCTAACAAACTTTGCACGAAGTCTTTTGGTACAACTACGCTGCATATTTGTCGGAACCGAACAGATCGGATGACTATAGCATATAGCTGCCATAGGGACGGTCGGTTGAAAAACTAGTTTTAGTGAGAAAAACTTTTTTGTTTGTAATGCTATCACATCAAAACTTGTTACTGATCAATATTATATGCTACCACAAAATTCTGCCAAGTTTGATCCAAATCGGATGACTATAGCATATAGGTGCCATAGGAAAATCCGAATTTGTTGGCGAAGGAGTAAGTTTCCATCCCTCAATCGGGTAGCTGTCATGTAGAGGGCGACACCATAGACAGAGGGCGCCACTGCGAAAAGATCTTTGCTAAATCTCCTAACAAAACACGGGAGGTTTGAAACCAACCCATAGAAATTCCTGTGGTACTAAGAATTTCAATTCGGTTGGATTTTGGTTGGAAGAGGTGGCACCCCCGTTTATGACTTATTTTTTGCCACTTTTTGTGGCATTTTATTTCAAATTAAATAAAAGGTACAGAGTATTTTATAGTCAGGCCTGGCCGACTTTGTTTCTTGTTAATTATTTGATTGGTCCGAAAAATATCTTAACCCTATTTTTCGTGACCAGAGGGGCACGCAATTGCTATCGACCAAATAATGTGGTAATATGGTAAGTCAGTTGGTAACTCAATGCTCAGCTGAAAAACCCGAAGCATTTAATTTTTTGGTTCGGCATTTTTTAAAACACACAAGTTCACTAGCACAAAGCCCGGTTCGGTTCGAAACCAGTTCTGAACTGAATCGGTTGGCATCCCTTGTTAAATCTTTAACGAAGGTGGGTGGATTCCCACATTAAAAGTGTAAAGTTTATTAACGAAATATATATTTTACAATTTACCCTGAAAACTACAATGTTTGGTGGGGTTTTTGGACCGGCGGCATCATTGGACCGTACTTTTTCAACAAAAAATTAAAATGCGCAAGTACAGGGTGGTCCATTTAAAAATTTGAATTTAATTTTGCTATAAAAAAAAGTATGGCTCGATATTTTTCACCACGACTGACTTGCCAGTAGCCCATTCAATCCACCCAATTTTTGAGAACATTTTCAATTGTTTCGCTTCCCCTTTTCTGGTAATTTTTCTAAATTCAGCATTTTTGACAACTCCAGGTTCCTCACATTTGCTTATTGTTTGAGAATCTGGCCATTTCTGTTTTGCCTGAACTATGCCCATAGTCTTGCAGTACCAGTTTGCCTGTCACTCATAAGTTGCCATTTTGAAGTACCCCACCCCACATAAGTGATCACTTATATCTGATGGAAGCGTGCGTATAGCACTTGACATGTCGTTACCTTGTCTACACGCCAGATGTCGTTGTTCCTTGGACATCGTTTAACTCCTGTTTAGATTGATTGTTCTGTGTCATTCACTCAATTTCATTCAAAATCAATAGCTCACTTCTTTCCTAATGGAAAAGGCTAACTGCTAGCCTTGGCAAACTTTCTAAACTGGAGAATTGACATGTAAAATGCCGGGTGTCTAGTGGTCGAGTCCTTGACTAAAGTCCACCTCAACTATCTCGTCTCATCGTGTGTCTCTCATATTCTTTTGTTCGCCATCGTTGACCACATTTAGTTGTTGTTGTGTGTGGGTGTGGGGTTGATTGCGGCTGAGGATCACATCCTGCTGCCGAGAGTTCATAAGGTTTTGTCTTCTCCACCCACTCCTCCACCTCCATTACCATTTTTTCATCCGCATTTTGCGGGCCATTGTTCACTAATTTTGTCACGTTTGCAGCTTTTGTTCAGCAGTTCTTGGCCATCTTTCACTTACTTTTCTGGTATATGTATGTATGTCGTTTCAGTCTGTCTTTGGCCCCCTTTGGGCAGTTTCCCCTTTGGCTTGCTTGCTTGTTTGTTTGATTAAATCTTTCTCGACGATTTGCTTTTGCCGCACTTGGATGTTTTCCCTGTCCTGGCGGTTGCTTCCTACTTTGTTTGCTCTGCTTGGCTTTGTGTGAGTGTGCCTTATCGTTGGATGGGTGGACTCCATATTCATTTCAATGCATTGCAATGACTGATTTGCTCTCGTTACGTCTGTGCTCTAGTGTTCTAATTTGCTTGCTTTAATCATTTGGTGACCTGCGGGAGTGGCCACAAATTAGATGCAAGCCACCTGAATAGGATGTGCAAAAAGCTTATCCCACATGCATGACAGGCCGGGTGGTGGTGAACCGCCAGTTCCCGGCACGTGACTTGACTGCCCCGTTAAGTATGCTGCATATTTTTGTAGTATTTTTATTACTATTTTTTTGTAGGCGGTAGGGCGGAACTGCTCGTCAGCGTTTGCTGTCATGTGCTGCAAAATACTTTTAAGCGCATGTTTTGAATATTCCCGCAATATTTCGCCGTCTTGGTTAGGCAGGCAAGGGCCGGAAGCGGGCCACACTCCCCAGCAAGTTCACGCAGCTTATCTTCATGCCACCGCCGCTTGCCATCAGCTCTATAAGTATTTTTGCACAATTTTCCGCTGCTGCTTTGCCATTTTTTTTCTTCGTTCATTTTGTTGGCACTGTCGCGGTGCTTTACATCTTTTTAATGTTGAAAAGCTTTACTTACTTCCGCTGGCAGCATCAGGAAGCGGAAGTTTAACTTTTGTTAAAAATTTTAGTGATTCGTGTGCCGCAGACATTTGCCTGGCAATGGGATTGACTCCTGGGATAGCAGTTAGAGTTGCTTTTGGTGGGTGTGCTAGGCATTTTTATTTACGATGCGAAAAGTTTTTCATTTTATTCTGCGGCAGTTGTTTACTTTAGTTCATGGTTTTAGGGTCTATAAATCTAACAGCGAATAGAATAGAATCGCTTTCAATAAATTTAGATTTTATTGGTAATTTGTTTTGCGAAGTTTTTCTTATATCCAAAGAGTTCCGTAATGTTTCGCAAGAGCTCGATCTCTTATGGGTTGATTGAAGATTGTTGCTGCATGCAAACTCTGTACAAAAATGATTCCGAATTATTTAGAAAATTGTCTTAATGAAAACTACTTCAATTTTTTCAGGGTACAACCAATTTGGTTGTAAAATCTGACAAAAAAAAAGTAATTTTGGTTTATGTTGCTTGTATGTTGTAAGATTCAAGGCTGCAAACCTAAAAAATTTTGGAGAAGGTTCGCTCCGGGGGTTCCAACCTGTTGTAGATTCTAAGGTTAGATTCTGGGACCGCTTCTTGGAACCCCGAACCCAAGGTTGGCTCGAACCTCGGTTCGGTGGGAAAATCAATCTTAAGTGCTAAAAAGACTCGTTCAACTGGTACCTGAGTTACTGGAACAGCAAGTATAGTTCAGGCAAAATCCTCGTTTTTTTTTTACTTTCCAAAATTTTGAATAATTTGTCGATGTATGTTCTCTTTGAAAATTTGCGATAGAATCTAAAACATCATTTACAGATTTCCCTTTTCTTTTTATTGTTATCATAATTTTCTCTTCATCGCAATCAGAGATTGAGTCATCTTTTTATATCAGAGTTCCCCAGCGATAGTCCCTGGGCAAGAACTTACTCGCCGAATATTTCCCGAAGTCATACTTCATTGTGTGTTAGAGAGAGACACAGTCACGTTTTAGCGCTCTCTGCTTGGGGAACCCTGTTATATACTCTGTTCCAAAGGTACATAAAGTATATTAACTTTGTGCAAAAGTATGTAACAGGGAGAAGGAATCATTTCCGACCATATAAAGTATATATATTCTTAATCAGCATCCACAGCCGAGTCGATATAGCCATGTCCGTCTATCCGTCTGTCTGTCCGTCCGTATGAACAAACAGATCTCAGAGATGGTAAGAGATAGAGGTTTGACATGTATGGGACAAATGCTTCTTTCACTTGCAGGCAGATCAATCTTATTTTTAATTTTTCCATTCAATTTTTTCACGCATGGCTTATGACTTAGCGTAGGGCAACAATAACTTCATAAGTGTTCGTCCTTCTCTTTCTTTTTGACCGAAAGTTTTGTTCTAGACTGCGAATGATTTCGTGTGCATCAGACTGCCCGAGCACACACTTCATGTTGTTGCGGTCGTAAATCATTACATTCTTGTTTAAGCCAAAATAATCTATATATATAAAAGAAAGTCGTGTTAGTTACACCACTTATAACTCAAGAACGGCTGAACAGATTTGGGTGAAAATTGGTAGGGAGGTAGCTTAGAGCCAGGAGACGGACATAAGATACTTTGTATCCCGTTCGACAGCATTCCCGTGTGACTTGACACTGCGTTCTGAGGAGTACATCCATTTACGTGATGCAGTTAGTACTGAAGGAAATGCAGCTAATCTTTGTCGATTAACTATTCTGCCGGCGACGTACATTGGTAGTCCACGTCATATGCATGAATATGCACAAGATGCAAAATGTGTACGCCCGACTGATATGGTGACATATTATCAACGCACAGCCTAAACGGCTTATACTACTCTCAAGATTTGGCATGGACCTTCGTTTAGTCATGCAGGCGCGCACTAAGAGAGAAAATTTGTAAAATTACACCCGGAAAAGTCGGAAAAGCGTCGGTGAAGTTTGTATGGGAAAAATTTGATTTTTCATCCGATTGACTTAAAACTTGGTTTGTGAGCATAGTACGCGAAATGATTCAATACGTGTTTTCAAGATTTCGGAAAATCCGTCATCGAGGAAAATGGCCGGAAAATTCTGCATGCAAAAAAAGTATTTTTCATCCGAGTGACTTGAAACTCGGTTTGTATGGGTAGGATACGAAATAATTTAAAATGTGATTTTTCCATGTCGGAAAATCCGACCCCATGCGTAAAATTCCCGGAAAATTCTGCATGAAAAATATTATTATTCACCCGAGTGACTTGAAACTCGGTTTGTAAGGTTAAAATGAGAATTCATTTGTGTTTTCATTTTCTGATGTTGGAAATACCGCCGGGATGCCCACTGGGAAGTGGATGGGATGTGGGTAGAATGTGAGTGGAATGAGGGTGGTAAGTTGTTCTGGAAGTGGGTGGGATGTGGGCGGGAAGTGGGCGGAAAGTGTGTGGTACATGGGTGGCAAGTGGGTGGAATGTGGGTGGTAAGTGGATGGGAAGTGGGCGGTATGTGGGTGGGATGTGGACGGGAAGTGGGTGTGCATTGGTTCTATACTGTTGAAGGCGCAGCGAAGCGCGACGAGTTATTTGCTAATGAAACAAAAGTATTCTTTCATGGTTGTCTATTACAAACAATGATTTGTAATGTACACACATTACGCTTCACAATTTCAACACAAATTATACAACTGACACGCGGACAAAGTCGCGGTGGGCTTTGCTAGTTTTAAATAAACATGATTTAAATTTTAAGTACAAAACAGGATAAATTCTGTTCAGATCGATATTTTTGTTTTTGTTGAATATGGGAACATCAACTAGATGATCAAGTCATTCACCAGGCAGCTAGGTGATGGCAAACGAGCCTATTGTGAGGCCATCATGGCATAGAGAAGCCACCCAAGATATCTTTTGAGTAACTTTAGTCTACGAGATTTCTGCACCGACTGACTCTCTGATTGCAAACTACCCATTTAGCACACCGAAGTTCAATAGTGTCGGCCACTTCGTGTCGCTCTCTTGGTTACTTGCCCTCCTGGCTCTTCGCAGATTCCTACATGTATTTTTAATTATTTCAAGTACCGAACTTATAACTCAACAATAGTTATTTAAAGATCTATTATACATAATTAGAGAATTATAATAAAACTCGACATCTAAAGGAGATTCAAAATTTAAAATTTTTGGAAATAAGTAAAGTTCAGTTCTTTACATATGCTTCAAAATAGATTTGAATTGCTGTTATCTGTTATCACATTAACATATGCTTTATTTTTATTTATTCTTTCAGATACTTACTTAAAATATATTTTCGTATTAGGGAAACGCACGCCCCATAAAATGTAAGTAAAAATTTTCTAATTGTATTGCATTTTTATACCCGTTACTCGTAGAGTAAAAAGGGTATACTAAAGTCGTGCAAATGTATGTAATGTAATGTATGTATGTATAAATATATATTTGATCAGGGCGAAAAGCTGAGTCGAATGATCCTTGACCGTCTGTCCAGAACCAGAACCGGAGCTCTTCTTTTTAGTTTTTAGTTAAGCGATTTCTTCGTCAAAGGATTTAAAATATTCGCAAACAAAATTATAATTTAGCATAATTTAAGGGCTAGAATGTGGCAACATAGACCTTGTTGATGCTTTTAGGAAAAGCTTCGCATCCGAATATTAAGAATGACGACAAGTTAAAACTTAAGCAAAGGTTTGTAAAATAGTTTGAAAAGCGAATAATATTTTTTTTACTTTCACGAAAAAAGAGAGAAAATATATATATATTGAACTGAACTGGCACTTTTCTATAACATACCTCATTTTATGCTAAACAGTCAATATGCTAATGCCGCTTCTGTTTTATATGACTTCCGTTAACGACATGTGGTACGCACGACTATAGAGTGGAGTGTGTCAAAAAGCATTTATCCTAATGCGTTGACAGACAGTTACTGTGTCTGTACCATCTGGCTGACCTGTGCCACGCGCAAAATTTAAGCCCTGGACTTTAATAGTTTTCATCACAACATTTCGTAATCTCTTCCACCTGCTGCTGCCTAGCCTAGGATGTGGCGTCTATGCCTGAGCAGCTTATAACTTTGCAACGTGGCAACGACTGACTCCCCATAGAATTTCCACAGGGGCAAAGTTCACTCGCTTTGGCAAAAGTTACAGAAGTCGGCCAAAACAGCCAACTAGCAAACAGGCAGAGCTCGTTATTATTATTATTATTTCTGGCTTATATATTCGATGCGTGCGCCGTGCAAAATCCGTTGGCGTACTTCTGAAAAGAACAGGAGAGAAGGAGCGGGCAGGGCGTAACTTTTCAACTTTTAAATAAAAGTAGCTACAGATTTGGCGTGAACTTCTGCCGATTGCATGTTGCACGGCCATGGCTTTTAGCGTTGCATGTTGCAACCGTTACGCCCCCGCACATACACACACACACACACACACACACATGTACATGGATAACGGAAATGCATTTTCAGTGGCCGTCAAGAAAGCAGGAGAAAGCCATTTCACTTTATTTTTACGAGCATTTATTGTCCGCCTCACGATGGACGTTTTATTTCAGTTCACCCGCCGTTTCAATTTGCACAGCGTTAAATGTAATCGCGTTTACCAAAAAGTTTATCATAGTGGTGAAAGCACACATACATATACGCCTTTCCAATCAAATGGTATAACATTTTGTTTTGCGTTTCCCTCACATGAGTTCGGTAGATGGCGTTCCTAGCAAACGAACGAGCAGCTGGTCAGTTGTCTCCAAACACATGGAGAATCAGAACAGGCATTTGCCCGCGACGTGTTTCTATGAGTGGTGCAAGCCGAATATGCTGCGAAATGAGTAAAGTCAGATGTAGCAGTTTGTGGAGTCCCTGACGGATGCCCAGATACGAGACAATATGGGGGTGGATAGTAGCATTTCTGAGAATTTTTAGCTAGTCCGCATTGGGTTATTATACCCGTTACTCGTAGAGTAAAAAGGGTATTCTAAAGTCGTGCAAGTATATATAGTATAAAGTATATATATTCTTGATCAGCATCAACAGGCGAGTCGATACAGCCATGTCGGTCTGTCCGTCCGTCTGTATGAACACCTAGATCTCAGAGATGGTAAGAGATAGAGGTTTGACATGTATGAGACAAATGCTTCTTATACTTGCAGGCAGATCAAGTTTATTTCAAATTTTGGCCACGCCCCCTCCCGCCCCCGCAATTCGGAAAAATCGTTATATCTCCCACAGTTTTGAAGATAGACGATTTGTACCTTCAAGAGATTTCAAGAGTTAGTAATTAGCAAAACGAATAAATTTGCCGAAGAAATGATAATGATCAGATGAGTGGTTCTCAAGTTATGAGCAAAAACGCGAAAAATAGCCGAGTTAAAAAAGTGTTGCATACTTTTCAGATGTTTACCCTTAAGCTCCATTTACACGACCTGATCGCTCAGATGAGTTTTCGTCAGACGAACACTGTAACTCGATAAATGCCACTCAGATGAGTGCTCAGGCCAAATAGAACTATTTCGTCTGATCGCTCATCTGAGTAGCTTCATGTCTACTCAGACGCCTTAGATGAGTGATCAGGTCGTGTAAATAGAGCTTAAAGAACGCAGGAACACTGTAAAACATGTTTTTTCATGAGTAATGGGTAAATCGAAGTCGGTTAGAGCCGACTTTAACTTGCGCTCCGTCCGTTCCCGATACAGTTTTCGCTTTGGTGATGGTAAAAGTGATGACCGGGTTGGGTAGGGTCATCACCTCCTCCGGTTGCGGACATAATCGCCGTGCCAACAGACTCAGATGTCTCCAACTGTTGGCATTGAACTCTGTTTTAACTACGTTTCTTCAAATCAGACTTCGTAATTTTGTTCGGCTGATTTGTGGCCCTTAGCTTATAGTTTTCTCACGGTTGAAACTCTCCGTTCGTTTCCTTTTGCGCTGCGGTTTTTTTTCTTCATTGTCGATTTTTGATGTAAAAATAACGTATTTTAATTTTTTTTTATTTGCTTAAACGTTTTATTAGGATCTTCATCCTGCAAAACTTTCAAGCAGATCCGAAACTCAGTTTTACAAAAATAAACAAAAACAATTATTTTTTCGACCCTTTTATGTGAAAATTGTTTTCATCGACCCTCGTATTTTTAGGAATACTTAGTTTTTCACTTTTTTGGTCAAAAACTTTATAAATATTTTAAAAATGTTAGATTTTTTGGAAATAAAAATTTTTGTAAAAAAAATTTTACTTATAACATTTTGGAGATTTTATTTTTATACCCTTGGAGAGGGTATATTAAAATTGTCTGGATGTTTGTAACGCATAGAAGGAAGCATCTCCGACCACATAAAGTATATATATTCTTGAACAGCATGACGAGCTGAGTTTACATAGCCATGTCCGTCTGTCCGTCCGTCTGTTTCTAAGCTATCTCCTCCGTCAGTTTTAAAGCTATCTTAACCACACTTTGCACGAAGTCTTTTGGTACAAACACGCTGCACATTTGTCGGAACCGGCTGGATCGGCTGACTATAGCATAAAGCTGCCATAGGAACGATCGGTTGAAAAACTAGTTTTAGTGAGAAAAACTTTTTTGTTTTTAGTGCTATCGCTCCTAACGCTCGTATTTATAAGTTTTTAATGATTTCACATAATTTCACCAAAACTTGTCGAAATCGGAAAACTATATATTATAGCTGCCATACAAAAGTTAGGTCTGAGAAAAAAGTCTTAGTGAAAAAAACTTTTTATACCCTTGGAGAGGGTATATTAAAATTGTCCGGATGTTTGTAACGCATAGAAGGAAGCATCTCCGACCACATAAAGTATATATATTCTTGATCAGCATGCCGAGCTGAGTTGATATAGCCATGTCCGTTTGTCCGTCCGTCGGTCTGTTTCTATGCTATCTCCTCCGTCAGTTTTAAAGCTATCGTAACCAAACTCAGTCTTAGTGAAAAAAACTTTTTTGTTTTTAATGTTCTCGCTCCCAACGCTCGTATTTATAAGTTTTCAATGATTTCACATTATTAGTCTTAGTGAAAAAAACTTTTTTGTTTTTAATGTTCTCGCTCCCAACGCTCGTATTTATAAGTTTTCAATGATTTCACATTATTTCACCAAAATTTTTCGAAATCGGACTACTATATAGTATAGCTGCCATACAAAAGTAAGGTCTGAAAAAAAGTCTTAGTGGGAAAAACTTTTTTGTTCTCAATGTTATCGCTCCCAACGCCCGTATTAATAAGTTTTCAATGATTTTACATCATTTCACCAAAATTTTTCGAAATCGGACCACTATATGGTATAGCCGCCATACAAACTGTCAGGCACATATCAAGCTCCAAGGGTATATAAACTTCGGTCGAGCCGAAGTTAGCTTGCCTCTATTTTTTGTTTTCAATGTTATCACTCCCAACACTCGTATTAATAAGTTTTCAATGATTTTACATCATTTCACCAAAATTTGTCGAAATCGGACCACTATATAGTATAGCTGCCATACAAACTGTCAGGCACATATCAAGCTCCAAGGGTATGTAAACTTCGGTCGAGCCGAAGTTAGCTTGCCTCTATTTTTCTAAATAAAACCCGCTTTTCGACCGATAGTTTTTATGGAAGCTATAGGATATAGTCATACGATTTTGAGGAGAGTTTTTCTCTCAGACCCACCTTTCGACCGATAGTTCCATGGCAGCTATAAGATATAGTCATCCGATCCGGTCGGCTCCGACATATTAGCAGTGTGCAGTAAAAAGAAGACTCTGTGCAAAGTTTCAGCTCGATAACTTTAAAACTGAGAGACGGACATGAGAGAAGAATAGATAGCACGTTTGTTCAGTCACTCTTCGCTGTCAGCTGCACTGCTACGACGCTCACGTTCGATCCTCGCCCTGTCTTGCTCTGTCGCGGTTGGCTGATGGGTTGGAGTGACACAGTGAACAATATTTTAATACTTGGATTGGTAGAAGTTTTGACTTCAATGTAAAGTAATAATTTCCTTTTTAATGAGAATGCAAATCCATTACACCGCAGCAGTTCTCCACTCGTACTTTCGTTACTACACTTTTTACCTTGCCCCCCACAGTTGGCATTTTATATAACTTACTAAAATCATGTTTGCTTATAGCATCTTCCGTGGCTTCTGCCCCACAGGCGATGACATCACGATGTCGCTACGCAGTAAAAGCATTATAGCAAATTGTTTTAAGCTGTGCAAAAATGCCATCAAAATCAGTTGACTATGCAAAGCAGCGACGCCGAAGCTGAGAGACCAGTGCTTTGGAGCGGGGGATGGGGTGTACATTTGTTGCTGTTGGCTGGGCATTGCATTTTATGGCTTGTGCATGTTAGCCATTGTTGTGGCCATTTCCAAAAGAGCTTTCTTCGCTAGACTTTGGCTTGAACTTTGCTGGACTTTGGGGAGTGGTTGGCAGTGTGTACATAGAACTGGTCAGCAAGGCATATCTCCCCCTAAGGAACAACAGCAGCTTAAGAACTTTCAGCAATATGCTGTTCACTGCTTGACTCTGATTTGTAAGCATATGCAAGATGTTAAAATGAAAGGAAATGCGGATATGGATGGGAAAATTAATTTAATGACTTGGTGTGGAAATGGTGAAGACGTGCAGGGGAAAATGAACAATGTACATAAAGCATATTATAAGAATTCCAATTACACTGTAGTCTGTGCATACAAAGGCTTAAAGTGGGTCAAAAGTCAGTTCCAGAAGAGAAGCAAATTCATAGGAATGAGATTGTACATGAGCTTTGTAAAATGGATTTAGCGTTGTTGCCGTCAAGCAATGAAGAATTTGGACATGGTCATAAAAATCTGCTCCATTAATTCAATAAAGCATTTCATGGCTAACAATAGCGCAAGCATTGAAAACCAGTCTAGATGTCCCCAGGGGCCGAAGACAATTCGCTGTTTACTCATACACGAGCCGAACGGCTGCAGGCAATAAGTCCCCAATGAAATAAGTCCCCAAACGATAAAATGAAATAAGGCCCCAAATTTGGGGAGTTATTTCATAATGAAATAATACACCAATTTAAATTATGAAATAAGGCCCCACTGAAATGAAATAAGGCCCCAAAATAAAATGAAATAAGGCCCCAAATTTGGGGTGTTATTTCATAATGAAATAATACCCCATTTTGAAAAATGAAATAACACCCCAATTTTTCAATTCTATTTTTTTTGTTCATTTTATTGCTTTATTCAATAAAATAAAAACTATTGGAAATACCTAATATAAAATTTTAAAATATTTTCTTATTTGGATTTTTAGTGAAACAAACTACCTATAACATTAAATAATAATGAAAATTTTTTTTGTGTCAAAATTTTTCGCCTGCGGCGCTTAGATTGACACAATTTTTTTGATATAATATAAAAAGTTTTCATATAAAAAAAATTTCGTCTGCGGCGCTAAGATTTTTTAAAATAGACAATATAATTACCTCGTCAAAATACAGCATTTTCTGTTCTTTGACGTAGAACAAATTTCCAGTTCGCCGTAATGCAACAATTTTTTCGCACTTCATAATTTTATCTCGCACTTGAACGTCTGCTTTACACAATGCAAATCACTAAACTGACCAACATACTCAAAAGCTTATCACTGAACTAATTGTAAAACGGTACTTTTGCACATCTGTACAAAAATGCATCAAATACTAAGTCAGAAAACGCAGGCAGATAAGAAAATTAACCGTTATTGAAGTTATTGGAATTTTTTTTTCATATATCAGCCAAAATAAGAGAAATGAAATAAGACCCCAAAAAAATCATATTAAAAATTGGGGTCTTATTTCTGCGAAATGAAATAAGACCGCAAAACTAATTTTTGGGGCCTTATTTCATTTCTTTCTTTGGGGACTTATTTCATTTTGAAATTTTATTTAGGAAATAAAGCCCCAAAAAATTGAAATAACACCCCAAATTTGAAAAAAAATCGTTGTTTTTGTTTTCCATATAAATTTTTGGGGCCTTATTTCATTTTTTTTTTGGGCCTTATTTCATTGGGGCCTTATTTCGCAGCGCCGAGCCGAACGCATGCCGAAGCTGAGGCCAAGAGCGTCAACAGGCCAACAGTCGCTGTTTCGCTTCGCTTTTCGTTATCGTTGACAATGGCGAATTTAAATGTAAGGGATGAAAAATGTAACCATACAAATTAAATAATGGCTTTGACTAATGAAAGATAATTGTACAGAAAAGTTCAAGCTCTATACGTTCAGTTTGAAAACTTTACATTCTCTTATTAAATATAATTAATAGCTATTAAATAATTATTCCCCTCTGTATACGTCAGCAATGAATCTTAAATAAATATGTTACGGCCAATGAACTCCTTTGAACACTAGAGTAATATTCTAGGATTTAATGCATGATTCTCAATATAAACCTATGATTTCTTGGCAAAATTGATTAATGATATTACATAAAGGTTGTCAAAAAAGTCTTGCGGTATTTTTATTGCATTTTCAATTGTTCATAAAATTGGTTATAATAATGCGATTTAAGTCAAATATGCACCGTTTTGTTCGATGACGAGATCCCAACGAGATGCCAACTTCATAATGCCCCTCTTATAGAAGCTCGCTTCCCTATTGGCAAAAAACTCGGAGAGCCAATTTTCACAGGACTCTCTTGTGGCCAACTTCCGACTACCAAGCTCGTTCGCCATGGACAGAAATAGGTGGTAATCACTTGGTGCAGGATCCGGACTATACGGTGGATGCAAAAGAACCTCCCATCCGAGCTCCCGGAGCTTCTGGCGCGTCACCAAAGATGTGTGTGGCCTGGCGTTGTCCTGATGGAAGACAATTCGGCCTCTGTTGATCAAAGATGGCCTCTTCTGCATGAGTGCTGCATTCAAGCGGTCCAGTTGTTGGCAGTACAGGTCCGAATTGACCGTTTGGCCATAGGGGAGCAGGCTCATAGTGGATGATTCCCTGCCAATCCCACCAAACACACAGAAGTACCTTCCTGGCCGTCAATCCAGGATTGGCCACCGTCTGGGCAACTTCACCGCTTTTCGACCACGACCGTTTGCGCTTCACGTTGTCGTAAGTGACCCACTTTTCATCGCCAGTCACCATCCGCTTCAAAAACGGGTCGATTTTGTTGCGATTCAGAAGCGATTCGCATGCATCCATACGGGCAAAAAAGCTTTTTTGCGTCAAGTCGTGTGGCACCCATACATCGAGCTTCTTTTTGAATCCAAGCTTCTTCAAATGGCTTATAACGGTTTGATGACTCATGCCCAGCTCTTGGCCGATGCTACGGCTGCTACTATGCCGGTCTCTTTCGATCAAATCAGCGATTTTATCGCAATTTTCGACGACAGGCCTTCCGGACCGTGGCGCATCTTCGATCACCTCTGCACCAGAACGAAAACGTTGAAGCCATCGTTGTGCGGTGGAAATGGAAACTGTATGGGGTCCATAAACTGCACAAATTTTATTGGCAGCATGAGATGCATTTTTGCCTTTATCGTAGTAGTACTGTAAAATATGCCGTATTTTCTCTTTATTTTGATCCATGTTTGCGACGCTATAACTCACGAACGACTAAAAACAAACAACAACAAATCAAACACGTGTTAGCGCGTGAAAAGAGCTTTCCAAAAAGCTCTAGAGTGAGCCGATGCGACGAATACAACTAGAACTACGCGCTTGCAAAGACAAGCTTGCGAAAATACCGCAAGACTTTTTTGACCACCTTATATATAAATTCAGACTTGATTAACCTATGATTCTTAACTGACTTGAACAGAGAAATCATTGGTTAATTAACAGTAAATTGTATCAAAATTGATCAATAAATCAACAAATGTAATGTACTACAATGTTCACGCAGAGAGGTCGATTGAACATAAAAAATAGTTTATTACTTTACAACGTCACTTCAATTAACGCACATTACCTGAATCGAGTAATAAAAATATTTTAATACAAATTATTATGATTGTGATTGTTGTCAACGAGAACTTCATAAATGCAATAAGCATAAAAAACGTGAAGGCAGCAAACTAGCAAACTTCGTCTGTGCCGAAGTTTTTATACCCTTGCAAATGATTTGATATATTTAAGTTGAATACTGCTAGCATTAAAACGTATTTATAAGTTTTTAATGATTTCACATAATTTCACCAAAACTAGTCGAAATCGGACAACTATATATTATAGCTGCCATACAAAAGTTATGTCTGGAAAAAAGTCTTAGTGAGAAAAACTTTTTTGTTTTCAATGTTATCGCTCCCAACGCTCGTATATATAAGTTTTCAATGATTTCACATAATTTCTACAAGATTTGTCGAAATCAGACCACTATATAGTATAGCTGCCATACAAACTGTCGGGCATAAATAAAGCTCCAAGGGTAAATAAACTTCGGTCGAGCCGAAGTTAGCTTGCCTCTATTTTTAAAATTTATTTAAATAAAGGGAGGTGCACCTGCATATTTTCGGTGTTTTTGCTTGGATCTTATTATGGGTTACAGAAAGGATAGATATTTGGCCTAACTTAATATATATTAAGTCACTAGTTTCAAATTAATGTAATTAATTATAATTGTAAAAGTGGGTTACTATGTATCAGGGTTCGTAAATAACACACAATGTACAAAACATCGTGTTCTAAACAATGTTCAAAACAGTAAGCATTGTTTTTTTTATTGTTTTTATTATAAATGTTCAAAATGTTTTAAAAGATATATTCCTGTGTATGGTTTTCAAAGTATGCTTTGGATTTGTGCTTGTGATTGAACTCATACTGATACAAAATACAGCTATACGGGTGCGTCACAGAAATCTCTAGAGGTTTTCGTATAAACGTCAGCATTTTATATCACAGCTGTTTGAATTTATATGTTATGAGGCTAAAATATGTCCGGCTACTAGATTAGATGACAAAAGTTAAGCGATTTGAAACCGCCTGCTAAAAGCCAAGTAGATTTGATGCGTACGGTTTTCCATCCACGTAATCTAGTAGGCGGTCTGATTCTTGGCACTTCGCAAATTAAGTAGTCCCTGATTTGTTCGAAGTGCAATCGTTTACACGAAAATCTCTAGAGATTTCTGTGACACCCCTGATTATTTGAAATTGTGAGCAAAATGGGAAATCCGAAAAAAAGCGATACCAAGGAGCTGGTCTGGTAAAAAGACGATTCATATAAAGATGCTAGCATGCTATGCAACAAGGACTTGGCTAATACTTCTGGAAATATATATATGAGGGAAGCAGCATAACGGAACAGTCAAAAAAGCAAACATCAAGACTGAGCTGAAGTTATCGTGTAGCGAATATTTACATTCAATTAAACAACACCATATTTGAATAAAAATAAACATTCTTTACTTAAAACGCATTTATTTTGTTTTCTGGGTGCTTGCATTTTAACTAGTGTTAGTTCTTTTTTGGTCGTCTTTAATAATATAAAGCAGTGTTTGTCAAGAAGAGCGACGCAAGACAGTTCTGACCTGCAGGCCAGCGACTGAAAAGCTATTTGCGCTCTTAACACTAACCTCGGCTTGCATTCGACTCGTGTCGGTGTGAATAACGAAATGCGGTCCCTGCGGGCCAGGCGTGGCCGTCGCTGATTAAAAGAGTCTTTTAGAAAGACTCATCACACTCGGCAAAGTGGTTTGAAACATTCTTAATGCACTTTTCTCATTTCTTCACCATTGGTCATCCATAATCGAATCGATGTATAGCTGTTTACTATGTAGATATGTATGGCGTAAGATATGATATTTCGGACTGCGGGAAAGGTCAATAACTGAAAGTCCTTTTTCTTAGTCAAAATTTAAAGCCCGGAAGCTAAAAAACTGAAAGAAACTTAGCTTTTCAAGCCAAATATTTATTTAATGTAATAATCAATTTGTAGTTTCAGTGTTCAAAATTTTATTGATTTCGTGTGTCGAAATGTTAAATGTTCAAAATGTAAATAAAAATGTTTTTTATTGTGTTAAAAAAGCACGTGTTTTAAACTGTTTAAAATGCCAAGTGTTCGTTATTCTGACATAAGTTGTACAAAACACTGATCAAAACATGTTGAAACACACATGTTATTTATAAGTAAAAAACATTTTTGATTTTTTTGAACAATTATGTGTGTGTTATTTACGAAGCCTGCTATATATACATATGTGTATATGTAAAGAACTGGTAACACTAATGTCAATAGTTATAATCTGGTAATATCAAAATAAAGTTTGACATATTTTAACATAAGTGGTCTCACAACGTTTTAATGTGCTAGCATTATTTGTTTTGTTTAAGGTGAGTTGAAAAAATGATTCTTTTTTAATTTCCGACGTGGACTATCTCAACAAGAGTGTAATCAAGCAAGTTATCGTAGTTCGCTCAGCGAGGAATTCCGTAAAGGTCGTCCAAAATAGGTAGTTGTGCCGAAAAATACGGTAACAGTGCTCCAAAAAGCGTTTATAAAATCGTCACACGTAACGAATCATGGATATATGCGTATGAGCCGGATACAAAACAGCAATCGATCGTGTGGGTTTTCACAAATGGTCGCCTATTTCTTCGGATGTTCAGCTTGAGCAACTTATGACGGTCAATTTTGAGTGGTACACGACCATTTGTTTGACGGAAGTATTCGAAGAAATTCGCGAAACCAACCGTCGAAGACGAATCATTCTCCATTATGACAATGCGAGCTCTCATACATCACGTCACCCAAGCGACGTTTGAACGACCTAACCGTCGAATTGATATGTCATTCGCCGTGCAGGTCTGATTTAGCATGAAATGATTTAGTTTTATTCCCCAACATCAAAAATAAACTGAGTGGTGAACGTTGATGAATTTTAAACCCATGCTTTGAAGGTGTCTCAATCAGAGTGGTGATAAAGTGCTTCGAAAATTCTTTCGATGGAATGCAAAAATGCATAAATTTTTATAGAGAATATTTTCAAAAATATATAAATATATATAAAATATATTCCATTTAAAAACGTTTGTTATTATGTGCCATTCCCGTAATATAAATAGTACCCCACGTGTATACTTCATCAGCATTAATAGCAGAGTCGCAGAGAAAGCAGAGTTTGGGGTTTAGCCCAACGAAATATTAGTGTACTAAAATTTTGTTCTCAAACCCCCCAGTTAAGCCTACCGACTTACTATATATTAAGTTAGGCCCAATATTCTAAATACCATAATAAGATCCAACACCGAAATGAGAAAACATCGAAGATATGAAAGTGTAAATTTAAAATTATGAGAAGCATGTCAAGCCGCACGAAAATATATTTAGTCGAAAAAGTTAACTCAATATTTTTTTTAGGAATTCTAAGCCATAGGAATCACATTACTTGGTACAGGACCGCAACTCTCTTACTTGTTTTTTGTTGTTTTTGGTATGTTGTTTCGTTTGCTGTAGTTTTTTCAATTTAACTCAAAGCCATTTGCCTGCTTTCTTATGCTTGACTATTCTTCACTTTTGAATGACATATTCAGTGCTTGTCTTGCGCAAACTGCCATTTCTAACTGATGCATCTGCAAACACTCGCAAAATGATTCAGCTTATGTATACAAGGAAATGAGCATCTCAATTGTTATATATGAACAGTGTTTATTGAACACACAAATTTGTACTCGGAGCTGCTTTATCTGATTACTCTTATCAGTGTGATTCATTGGGTAATCTCTTTTCGCTCAGAAGCTTCAATTTAAATTGCACAAATTCTGCGCATCAAGTTGAAGGTGTTCGCGTGGAAAGCCCGCAACTGAAAATCCCATGAGGCCCTGCGGGCCCTTCTTGTTTGGTGGCTCAGCACCTTTTCATGCGATCCACTTTTTATTTGTTTGTGGCCCTCCCCCCTAGAGCCCAGCGTGTGAAAGCGCGCGACTGCTCTGACACTTTTTTCAGCCAACTTCCTCCCGGCCCTTACCAACGTCGCCGCCGTATGCATAATTTAATGCAAATAATGCACTTGTTTCGTTTCGTTTCATTTCACTTCACATGGTTTTGTCTTAAACGCTCTCTGCATGCCACCGCATAGGGAAGGCGTTGAGCAAAATGCACAACTTCATTTCGCATTAATGCGACGGCTTGAACGTGGTTGTAATCCAGAAGGTATTATTACTTTTTTAACTGGTATGTTAAGCAGCCTGTCATATATAAACTTGAAGCGTCATACGATGGAACTTTTTTAAAAAAAGTGGCCGATCGTGAAAACAACGTTTATCAACGTTTATATTAATACCGAGCAACATTTTCTGCTTATGGCTAGAGTATTCATATTTATGCCTTACGCTGGCTTGGACAAATTCCTGGCTTGTTTTCATATATTTTCTGCCTGCACTCGCATTTATTTAGCATATTTCTCGTTGGCATTGCATTTCCGCACGGTCGAGGAGCAAGGCGACGCCGTAAACTTAATTTCCGTTTGTCGGCGCCGCTTGGCTGCTCCATTTTTAATTCCTTTCGCCAGGATGGGCGGTTGCTGCCTGTTTGTTCCTCCTTGTTGTTGTTTGGTGCAGCCTTAACAACTTGTAGCTTGTTTTGTCTTCACTTTCCGCACGCGGCAACGCGTCTCATTTCAATTTAATTTCCCCCCAAATGCGCTCACGTACAAGTCGGTTGGCGTCTGGCATTTGCCATTTGCGGTTACAGTTACACTTTACACCCAACGCAGAGAGCTCAGCTCAGCTCTCATCATCATTTTTTTCCTGTTTCTTTTTTTTGTGTCTTATTAAATGAGTGAAATTACTTTTACAAGCGCTCCTCGACGCCTCGTTGTTGGTTGAATTGTTGGAGCGCGAGAGTGGGGGAGTCAGTTCATGGAAATTAGGTTGTAAATTTCCTAAGTGGCATCATTCAGAATCCCAGCGACTGATGAGTGTCTTGTTGTTGTTTACTTTAATGTCGGAGAATGGCTTGTTAAGTATTTTGTTGTGAATAATTTATGATCCCGAAGAGCACAACAATATTAACAGTTTATCAGTAACAGAGCAGCCAACGTTGCTCATACGCCAGGTGGGCGGGCAATTAAAAACAATTGAGACAGGTTGGGGGGAGCTTTTGCAGTCGACTTAATTAAACCGCAATATTTGCATTTTGCTCTCATTTCACCTACCTACTGCCACCCAAATGGCAAACAGCCGCGGTGGTTTGTGTGTGTGTGTGTGCGTGTGGCAAAGTTTATTACTCAATTTCCCAAAAAACTTTTACCAACCTGCCGCGCGCCACAACCAACGTACATCGAGTTAACATGCAACTTTAAGATACTTTCGCTAAGTTGATTTGCCAGCCCAGAAAACCAGAACGAAGAACACACAGAGTATTTGGCTGATAGCCCACAGCGCTGTAAATGTAGATAAGCCAAGACAATGTTCAAACATTAGGCCGATGGAACAAAGTAGAAATGACTTTAACGTGAGAAATTGTAGAAACACTCTTAAAATATTTCAGTTACTAGCTCGGTTCGGTGTTTTAAAGAGTTCTTGAACTTTGTGTGATTTTTTTTTCATCATCGGTTTAATGGCGTAGTTCTACTGACAGTTACTAAGCCCGAATGTCAATAGCGCCCACTCTAAGTGTTTCTGTATTAATGCAACCAACTCAAAATTCTTAATATGTATCGTGCTCAGTGCTTTTATTCTTCTTCATATACTCATTTTCTAATAAAAATATCACTTATTTTGATTTGAAATTTCCTCGAATTAAGTTACAAATCAATTTTCAATCAAATTAATCAAGTATGGAAAATGCAAATGCGTTAAGTGAACCCGAAATTGCCAAAATAAAGCCAAATAATGAGTGTGACCTCTGCTGTGATGAAAGCAACGGACAGTCGAATTATTTTTTGACCAGTGTCCAATACACATGACTCTGCTGTTAAAGTTAAAGACAAAGCCGCTTTTAAAGAGAGCGTGCAGACTGGCGGAAGGAGTGTCAGCGTGTAGTCTTTTCAGACAAAAAAAAAATTCATTTGGAAGGTCCCGATAAATATAATTAGTCTTCGAAAGAAGGTGGCAAACTTGACATGTCTGCAAGTGTAAGGAGTTTATCCCCCATACAAGTCAAACCTCTAAGTCTTACCATCTCTGAGATCTTTTCGTTCATAAGGTATTAAATGGTTCCAACTCCCTATTACATACTTTTATTATTTTAGGTACAACCCTAACTCTCATTTCTTTTCACGAAAAATTTAGGTTAACAACTTATTCAATTTATTTTATAGACTAAAATTAAGCTTCAAAGTCAACAAGCAAGATCATGACTGTCGGGCAGTGAATATCCGGACAATTTTTCAATACCCTCTCCAAGGGTATAAAAATATGTTTGTTGCCTTAAAATAAGATGGTCACAAACTCTGACCTGCAAAGTGCTTACTTACAGAAATTGAAGATTTTTGTAATCGTGATTATTTCAAAAAAATTCTCTAAGCAACTGTCAGAGGACTTAATGTGTTCCCTTGTAACGCCCTCTTTTCGAGGCACGGATGTAGCTCGCCGTTTGCCAGGTTCTGTCACAGTTATTATTTGATTCTGGGACACTTGGTTCTTCTGTTTGTTGAAATCGTTCACCCGCCCCAATAAGTAGATACCGCACTGTTCGTGAATATTGACTTCTTTACTGGGATTAATCTTAAATCTTGAAGTCTGATTCGTCTTGCCGTGCTGTTTCTCTTCCGGATGCAGTACGTCGATCTTGGTGAATCAAGTCAGGGCCGATTCCGTCCGTCTCGAGCCTTACCCGTGAGAGCCACCTCAGGGACTGATAGTCGTTCCGTTCGTTTTGTTAGAACGCGCCTAGCTGCGTGTGTCGTGGCTGTAGCCCCGCCGGATGCAGTGCGTCGATCTTGGAGGATCGGGCCAGGTGCCGCTTGAGGGATCGCACTCTCTTCGGGGTCGGTGCGTCTGGATCCTTACGTTCGGAGCCGCCTCAGTGACCAGGAGTCGTTCCAAGCCTGCGGTGCTGTGGCCGTATTAAGCCGGATGCAGTGCCACCAACCTGAGATTTTGGTCAAAAAGCCGATTCGGAAATCGTACAACCTGAGGCTTACCCGCCGCCGGTCAGGAGATCGAGCGTTGGGAGTCTGGGTGGGCGAGCGACGGTGCTATTCAACCGGGAATCCCATCCAGACACAGGTGCCGATTCGGAAATCGCGCACCTGGAGTCGATCAAGCCGATTCGAAAATCGCACGAGATCCCTTGGTTGTTGTTGTTGTAGCGGCTGTGGACGAGAGTTATGTACGCATTTGTTAGGGGATAGAGAGAAAGTTAAGAGAAGGTAGTTTAAGAGAAAGAGGGATATTAGAGTAGTGGGTTATTGGTGGTTGTCGGTGGGTGGGCTACCCAGGTCAAGACCAAGGAAGGCTGCTGTGTCTCTGGGGTGGGTCCAGAGGTGTAGTGGTGTGAGGGCTGTTGGATCGGCTGGGCAATTGAACAGATGGTGCGTGTCGTGTGGGGTAAGGCCACATTTTGGGCATGTATCTGTAATTGCCTGGTTTATCCTGGCCAGATAACTGTTTAATGACGCTGAGTATCCCGACCTGAGTTGTGCTAGGGTTGTTCTGGTGCTTCTCGGGAGCGATTTTTCGGCATCGTTTATAGGAGGAGGTCTACCTCCCAGGACAACGTTGGGCTTCAAACGGTTGATTGCTGCTTTCACCGTGTTCTGGTGAATGGCGTTTTTGGCGTTTGTGGCTTCCATTTCCGTTATTGTGCTTCGATTTCCGGTGTAGGAGAGCACGTCCGGCAGGTGGGTTCTCAGGTCTTGGCGACTGGTGCGGGGGGGTAGAGGGACTTGGAGGGTTTGATGATTAGGATGAGTGCTTACTAGGCCATTTGCGAGAAATTGTTTCGCCAACATATTGCAATGGTCGCGAACACCAAGTATCTGGGTCTCTTCATGCAGGTGGTCTACATGGGCCATAGTGTGGCATCCCGTGATGGTGCGCAAGGCTGAGTTCTGGGCTCGTTGGAGGTTGCCCCATTGCGTGTCGCTTAGTGCTGCTGTCCAGACAGGTGCAGCATAGTCGCAAAGAACTCTACCAATTGCTTTGTATGTCACTAGCAGCGTTTCTTTTTCTTTTCCCCAAGAACTCCCAGCAATTGCTTTTAGCGCCCTGTTTCTTTCTCTGACCTTGCGGGCTGTGTTTTCGGAGTGCCGCGCGAAGAAAAACAGGTTATCGAAAGTCACTCCCAAGATTTTTGGGTATTTATTAGTGGGAATCTGTCCTCCATCCACAGTGACTTCGAGTTGCGTATTTACAATCTTGGTCCAGGTTGTAAATAAGGTAGAGCTGGATTTTCCGGGGGAGAGTGTCAGGTTTCTGCTAGCCAGAAATGCAGAGACTGTAGGGAGGTAGGAGTTAAGACTCTCAACTACCTTGTTGTAGTCCCTATCCGATCCGAGGATGGTGCAGTCATCTGCATAGCTGACTAGCTTGAGCTCCGGTGGCGGTGATGGCATGCCAGATACATAAAAGTTGAAGAGTAGTGGGGAGAGTACTCCACCTTGGGGAACTCCCTGCTTCAGCTTTCTGTATTTGGACTTCTTGTCCCTGAACTCAACAAAGGCTTGTCGGCCTGTCATGTAGTTTGTTAACCATCGCTTTAGGGTGTTTGGTAGCGTTGTGCCTTCAATATCTTTGAGGAGGATGGAGTGGCTCACTGTATCAAAGGCTTTTGACAGGTCGAGAGCTACGAGTACAGTGCGCTTGTGCGGGCTGGGGGAGTTGAGCCCTTCTGCGATGGTGGTGGCGATTTCGCAGAGTGCTGTACTCGTGCTGCGGCCTTTCCTGAAACCATGTTGATGGCTTGCTAGTGGGAGGTGTTCCTGTAGGATAGGTAGTATGAGGGCTTCCAGAATTTTGATCGCTGGAGCAAGCAGGGTAATAGGCCTGTAGGAAGTACCGAGTTCGGCTGGTTTTCCCGGCTTGGGAACTGGCAGGATTTTACCTGTTTTCCATATGTATGGGATAGTTGGTACTTACTTGTTGAACTACTGCTCCAAGATGTTGACTCGACCGATGCCGCGCACTAAGTCCCTCCCAGCTCGGTGGTGCTCTGATTTTATAGGCAACCGGGCGCAGTCGTCGGAGGCAGCGATCACAGCTGATGGCGCGCTTTTGAATGTGCGCGCGTGTTTCAATACTATATTTAACTAATTCTACGAAATTATAAATGTGGCTTCATATTACTTGGTAGTTCTAGGGAAATTATAACTATATTAATAATAATAGTGAGAATGTGCGACTTAAGGTGCTATTATTACATAAACTTATGTTGCGAACTCCTGGGGCGTCGCACCCTTATGGGGCTCATTTCAGGTTAATCTAGGATATAATCATAATTCTAAAAGTGATGCCACATTTCCCATTGTGTGAGGTCTGGCGTTGGGTTCCAGGATTGGCTTTGGTAGTGTGGCTCCTTTCGTGGTAGCCAGTACGCGGTTCCCAATCTCGCGTTTCTGCTGGTCTTTTCCGCTGGGGAAACAGTTAAAATATCGGAGTGCTTCCTGGAATTCCTTCTCTTGGTAGGATTGATCCATCGAAACACTCAAGATACACAAGAACATAGCGGTTTCGTAGAGTATTTCAACGCTGAGGAGTATTGGCTTTCCAAGATACACAAGTAGGAGGCATAAGAAACTGGGGCGGAGTGGCTATCCCCGCAATAATGAATAGCGCTGGGGTCGGCTTTTGGTTTTTGCTCGCTTAAGGCTTACGATAGTTATCGATTACTAATCGATATCAATCTTAGTCGCTAAAACGTTGCATTTAAAATTAAAACCAACCTTTATTTTTAAACTCCATTTATTTTGTTAAATGAATCAGACTGCTCAAAATTTACTTGACCAAAACAGTGTTGCATCCAACTGCCCTCGCACTTTGTTGAACAATTTTCATCAGCTTGCAAGAAAGCGATAATTTATAAATTTAACCTTGGCCAATTTGGGCCACCTTACGTTGGCGAGTCTTCGCCAATTTCTACAGCTGCAACGTCCACTGTGATTTACAGCCTGGCCCGCAATGACCTGCCCCGCAAAAAGTTGCCGTTGCCGATGTCGTTGCCCACCGCCAACCGCCTACCGCAACAAGGACATTTATGTTTTGCTGCAGGCCAAAGTGATTCTTTTGCTCCTTTTTGTTGTTCTTGTCGTTTGCACTTTGCGGCCCACAATTACACAGGAGCATAATGCGCCGGTATGTTTTAAGAATTTTTGCTGAGGCTGCCAAAGGTCTGCTTCTGCTGCGGCTGCTGCTGCTTACTAACAAATATTTTGTTATTTATTTTCGTTTTGTGTTGTCTCCACCAACCAGATTTTGTACAGAAAAGTTTTCCTTTCTCCCCCCTACTGTTTACAACAAAACGTTAATTAAAAATAGCTTGAAATGTTTTAATGATGTACATTTTGTTAAGTGCTATCGTATTTGAAATTTTCGGTAGTCCTCTCGGTTCCGCATTCAACATCTTGTAGGAAGGCAACATATACAAAAAAAAAACATAAATATCCCGAACTCCATTTTTATATCCGATACTCGTAGAGTAAAATGGGTTTACTAAAGTCGTGAAATGTATGTAACATGCAGAAATCTTTTCCGACCATATACAGTATATGTATTCCCAAATATCTTAATTCACCAAATGTAAGAGCAATTCAAGTATTTCAGAAAAAGTTGCAAATATTTAGGTTGTTCCAAATAAATCTATAGGAGCAAATAAAAACTAAATATTTATTCAGAACACAGTCAGAGAAAAATCTACTCTTAACGTTGCTCTCTGCGCTCTGCTTAAGAATTATATAGAAAGCGAGACATCATCAAACGCCGCACAACTCATAAGGGCGATTGGAAAAACTGAGTTTCTGTTTTTACTGCAGTCAATGCTGCAATTCTGACACTCAGTAGGACTCTTTAGACTCCAGAACTGCAGATATCATCAGCCTAAGCTCACGTCGCCAATGTGACTTGAAGCAAGAAAAAATGAATCATCTTTCGATGAAATTTTCGAAAAAACAAAAAATCTTGCTGATGACATGGGATTAAATTTTAATATTCCTCGTCTATATGGTCTATATATTAAAATACTTCCAGTAATTTTTTTGTCAGATTGTACTCTTTCCATGTACGATGGTACAGTCTCTTAATGACATATTGAACTTTTTACAGTGCCAGCATTTACTACGCTTTTGTGGATTTCATGAATTCTTTTTTGTGTTTGAGACTTAAAAGAAATTTTCTTGGCATTCTGGCTCTAGATGGTTTGATTCTAGCACATTGTACGAAGCACAGAGTTCAAAAATTGTAGAAGTTGCAAGACCGACATGGCACATGAATTTATTATGCCACACAAGACTTGTGAGGAAGAAAAAATTAAAAAATTAAAAGTTTTTTTTACTGAGACGCATTTTCTTACCGATCCACTACAGGGAATTTTGCCAAATATTAGGCCCCTTTTCCAAAAGTGCTTAAAACTTACATTTTTTGTCTCACTAGACCACATATACATCAGTCTTCAATGTTACATACCACGAACTTTGATTTAACAGAGCTCTGTTAAGTGAGCAGCTGATAAAGTCATGTTATGCTAAAGAATTACAGCTCAATGTTAAGGGTACTGTATACCTTCAGGTGTCATTTTTTAAAGGTTTACAGAAAAATAGATTACTCAAAAACTATAAGTGGTATTAAGAAACGGGTTTTTTCATTGGATAGGTAATCGGTTAAACTAAATTTAGTAATTTTTGTTGTTGTTGTTGTACCTACGGTTGTTGTTGTATTTCTGTTCAAAGTTAGCCAAAAATTGAAAACATAGGCCCATGGTTGCAAAAATTTTTTGAGAACGGATGATCTGAATTTAAAACTGAAGACGGGGTTATGTTAAGAATTGATGTAATTCTGGTGTGAACTAGGATATTTTGGATCGGTCAATAATCGGCGGAGTTATGGGGTTTCAAAGTCAAAATTTCGAAAATCGACTATTTTTTCCCACTGTATTGGTCCTAGCTCCGTTATTTGTTAACCGATCAAAAATATCCTAGTTCACACCAGAATGGTGGGTATTAGGAGCAATTTAAGGGAAAGAATTTGAAAATCGGTCAACAGGTACTCTTTAAATCTTTGCAACCATTTTAGAAAAAGTGGTTCCGAGATAATCGCATTTAAAGATTCGACATCTGTTTTCGATGAAATAAAACTTATATTTAATAAATGTATAAATCGGATTTGGTGCATTTGGGTGTTAACTTTCACCGAAAAAAAAGATTATCAAAATCGGTTAAGCAGTTCTCCAGAAATTTGAGTCAAAGTGCGTCAAGACATGGTAAAAAATAAAATCTCCAAAAATTTCAAAGTAAAATTTTTTTTTTCAAAAATTTTTTTTCCATAATATCGAACATTTAATAAATATTTATAAAGTTTTTGACCAAAAAAGTGAAAAAAATACGAATTTCTAAAAATACGAGGGTCGATAAAAACAATTTTTATATAAAAGGGTCGGAAAAAATAATTGTTTTTGTTTATATCTTTAAAACTGAGTTTCGGATCAGCTTGAAAGTTTTGCAGGATGTTTATAAGATCCTAATAGAACGTTTAAGCAAATAAAAAAAAATCCAAAAAAAAATTTTCTGAAGGTATACAGTACCCTTAAGTGTGTGTTTTCTGCTGCAATTTTGTATAGCCAAATACCAATAAAAACAGAAAGTTTTGACAAATATTTTTGATGGAATCTAATGTTGTGGTATGTGCTATGTTTTAGTGCCTTTGATCTGTAGAAATTAATCGTGGCGTCCCTGTATTTGACGGTATTCGTGATTCATCTCACAAACAAAAAATTGGAATGAAAATTCAACTTTGCGAAGTCCTACCAAATTTTGTTTAGATTTGTTTGAGCTGTGACTTTATCTACCTTTTAGAGCTATCAATTCTGCTTCTGTTTTACTTTTTCTCAACCGCAATTTTGTGCATTTCCATGCAAAATTTCACTTTTTAGGACACAATCTCATTTTCTTCAATGCCTACTTGCGGGCCAAACGAAAAAATGTGACGATTCGGGAAGATGTTATTTTTGATTGCTTTAGAGAAGGGGTTAGGCCAAAGTCTTTCAGTCGCATATTTAAAAGAAAAAAAAAAGGATATTTTGTGCAATTCTGGAGATGAATCGCGAAAATTTAACCGAATGTAACAAATTGAACGCAGAAATTCAATTCTAAGCCATTGAGCAGCACATGAACACACAGAGTTGTTCCCGATGGTCATTTACTATAAAGCATATTAGAGGTCGTAGAAATCAAGCTGCTGGAGATAACTTGGTAGCAGAAGCAAGCACAGCTGCTCGTAAAAATTAAAAAACGACTAGCTGACCATGCTACAGTTCTTAACATATTTTCTATAAGCTCTTAAAAGGCAAAAATTATCCAAAATTGTATGTGCTAGTATTGTGCAGTTAGAAATGACAGTAAGAACAGAACAAAAATCGAAAAAAATAAATGAGCTGCATTTTTTTCAGGAATCCCGATGCTCCCTAAAGTTTGCGGTCGAAAATATGTTTCTTATTACGCGTCAATAATTGTACATTTATTATTATGTAAAATAGCAAGAAAAACCAATTTTGTCTTATAAAAAACAGTACATTTTTATACTCTGTACCGAAGGTACATAGAGTATATTAAGTTTGTGCAAAAGTATGTAACAGGCAGAAGGAATCATTCCGAGTATATAAAGTATATATATTCTTGATCAGCATCAACAGCCGAGTCGATATAGCCATGTCCGTCTGTCTGCCCGTCCGTCCGTATGAACAAACAGACGACTCGTTTCTTCTAGAGATAGTTAGTTATTAGCAAAATGTATCGATTTGCCGAAGAAATGAAAAAGATCGGATCAGCGGTTCTCAAGTTATGAGCAAAAGAGTAAATCACTCCCCCCCACCCCCTCCCACCATTTTACAACTAACACCGCCCAATCTTAGGGCCGTTTTCTCATGTTGCTGTTTTTGCAAATCTAGGTGGATTTGCTGCATTTCGTTTGCTCATGTTCATGGCTGACCATCTAGATGAATTTCGTAGCAATGTACTTCATCCTCATTGATTTGAAAACAATGTACATGACAATTCATATTAGGTATTTTTATGTGTGCACGAATATGGTCACACTGAAAAATATTTGAAAACTTAGCTGCAGTTTAATCAACTGCTGCTAGAAACAGTTAAGTTTGAATTGTTAATAAAAAAAACAAAAATTGAAAATATTGTTTGTGCCTTTGGTATACAAGACACCTGCAGACATTGCTGAAGAGACAGATGCGCTTAATAATTCCCCTAGGTCATTGCTTAAGCCGAGTTCACACAGTTACCTGTGTGGCCAAATTGGCCAAATTGTGATTAAAATAGCCTTGATTAATAATTTTACTGTATTTAAAACATTCACTATGGTTTCATACGCAACAAACTTGATCAAGAAAGGCTGAAAAGTTCCTTTATTTGGCCGATATAGCCAAATTTATATCAAAATTTGTCCAAATTTATATCAAAATTTGGCCAAATTATTTGCTTGTGTCAACTTAGCTTAATCCTTTTACTTAATCTCCAATCACAGTATCAAGTGTTTCCGAACAAAAAAATTGCTTTCATTTTCAAAATTGGCGCGCAGTAGACGTATCAACAAATTAGCGATGGCACAGGGGCTGCTAACTTAGTTTTAGTGCCATGGCAGCCCAGCCGGTGTGACCGTGACGCAAATGCCCAAATTCGTAACCAATCTACATGAGACAACCAATTGCACAAAATCCATCTAGTTGCGAAATCTAGGTGGATTTCGATTTGAGCAAAAACAGGAACATGAGAAAACGGCCCTTAGAGAGAGAGAGAGAGAGAGAGAGGTGAGAGAGTTAGAGAGAGAGAGAGAGAGAGAGAGAGGGTGAGAGAGTTAGAGAGAGAGAGAGAGAGAGAGAGACTTAGAGATGAGCGCAGCACCAGCATTACATTCAGCTTCTACTCCAGGTACAGAGTATGTTATAGTCGGACTTTCTCACTTGTTTTTTATTATTTATTTTTTAAGGCGGGTTGAAGTACTACCACGCCCATTTTTTTGTACGTATAGTCCAACAGTATACATAACATAAGGCAAAAAACGAGACCGCAATATCTTGCTTAGTTTTTAAGTTATTAATTAATGCCCGATTTTTGGGAAAATTCCCCATAGTGCGATCGGCCCTAAGGCAGCCATTTGATATAGTAATCCGATTTTCACGATTTTTATACCCTTTTCCCATTAAAAATGGGAAAAAGGGGATCATGAATTTGTGCAAATGTATGTAACAGGGAGAAGGAAGCATCCCGACCACATAAAATATATATATTCTTAATCGGCATCAACAGCCGAGTCGATTTAGCCATGTCCGTCTGTCTGACTGTCCGTCTGTCCGCCTGTCAGTCTGTATGAACGCGTCGATCTTAGAGACTGTAATAGATAGAGCCACAAGTTTTGGAATGTATGTAGGTGTATACTGTAGTCACATCGAGTTTGTTTCAGATTTGGAAAACTCTACATACTCCATCATTTAGCAGCGAAAAACTGTCACTCTCTTTGTATAATCGCTCTCACAGACTATAAGAAGTAGAGCCACAAATTTTTGCATGTATGTAGGTGTACAGCGTACCCAGATGAAGTTTGCTCCAGGTTTGGCAAATTCCTCCTCCATCTTCTTCTAACCGCGAAAAACAGACAGAGCTTCAATTTTTAAGTTTTAACCTAGTGACTTAATATATATCATAGTACAACATTAAAAACAAGTGAGAAAGTCGGTCAAGCCCGACTATAACATACTCTGTACCTGGAGTAGAAGCTGAATGCAATGCGGTGCTGTGCTCATCTCTAATTCTCTCTCTCTCTCTTTAAGGGTGGGAGTGTGTGGGGGCAGTGTTGTTTACTTATTTGCTCATAACTTGAGAACCGCTCATCCGATCTTTTCGGCAAATCGATCGCGGTTTTTTGGCGGTCGAGTACCATCTCTTACGGACATGCAATAGCCCATTAAACCATCGTTAGTAAAGATTTTAACCCCTTCTGGAGGTACCTTAACCGTTTGCGCGAATTAAGTGAATTTTTTATATGTCGTTCCCAATAACCCAGTCCACATTTGCTGAGTTTTAGAGATTTTTATCTTAAGCCATTAAAAATTTAGTTAAAATTGTAGTCGTTGTGTGTTGCAAGTACAAAAGTACCCATTAATCGCGAACCGAGGCTTCATTTGAAAAACTGGGTATGAGGCGATGCTTAGTGTCTTTTATCATAATTTATGGTTCTTATGCTGGGCTTTTAAGAAGACCAATAAATTGTGAAACTAGCGGTATCAGGTAGCAACACCTAATACCCAGTTTTTCTGGAGCACGTCAAGTTCGCGTTAAATGGGCTCTTTTATACTAGCAACACAAAGCTACAACCTCTGTTGCTGGTTAAAAGAAGGTGAAAGCTAAAATTTTGAAAAAATCACCAAAGATAAAAGGAATCACCAGTATTCTAATATAAAATTCCCGCCTTCAACGGATAAACGGTTAGTACCATGCCCATAGAGGTCTAACTTAGAAAATGGTATTAATGGAAAACCACTCGATAGAATTGTATAAGATTTTAACTGTATTGAGATACGGACTTATAAAATGTGTACTTAAGAGATGGTAACATGCATCGAAAAACCGCGATGGTGGGTACCACATTTGACAGCACCCATCATCGAGGCAATATAGGCCATAAACTAGAGGTCAAAATAGACGGAACTGCGTTTTTAGATTCACCATCGGATCCTTAAGTCACGGGCTATGGCTATCTTTGTACAAGCAATTGCCTCAGAGCAACATTGACCATATGGGTATCAAGAGCGTCTCCAAAACTATGCAATAAATCCTATAAATAAAAGTCGTCATTTCCATTAAGAAAATCATAAATTTAGTTTAAAAATGTCTTTGGTGGACAAACCGCGATACGCTAAGATCCCTTGAACTGATGTATGTATCTTTGGTGAATTTTTCAAAATGTTAGCTTTCATCTTCTTTTAAGCAGCAACAGAGATTGTAGCTTTCTGTTGCTAGTATAAATGTGCCCATTAAATGCGAACTTGACGTGCTAAAGAAAAACTGGGTATGAGGTGCTGCTACCTAATGCCTCTAGTTTCACAATTTATTGGTCCCAGTCCCAGGCAATTTTGAGTGTTCTGCAGTTTTCTGTGTACCACAATGAGATCCGAGCAAAAAAACCGAAGATATGTACATAAGTGCGCCTGCCCATTTATTGAAATAAATTTTAAAATCAATGGAATTCAAAGCTATAGGAACCACATTACTTGGAACAGTGTATTTTGCTGTCTGGGCACTCGACCGCAACACTCTTACTTGTTTTTTTTTCTTTAATCACTGCGTTAGTGATGTATGTTAGCCGTTTTTCCAAGCAGTGAACAGCTACGAATACACAAATTAAATGTTTATTCCAACTATCACGCTATTGTTCGCGACAATAACGTGTAGTTTACACTTTAATGTTTGTTTTAATATCGGATTGCTTATGATAATAATGTCTTAATTATACTTCGATGTAGTTCACAAATCAATTATTAGGTTAAACCGGAATGAGTTTTAAACAAAGGCTAGCATGTCAAACACGTGCGTCTTGAAATAGGCATACGCGGAGCCCTCCCTCGAACGATGTGATAAGCTCGAAGCTTTTAGAAAGTCGATCATATTTTGGCTAGTTGACGAAGTGGTCATCACTACCTACCGACGCGCCAAATGGCAAAAATTTGAAATTTGCCTAAGTAGAATTCATTTATACTTTTAATAACTTATCAATAATATGAATGATAGCACAATGAATCGCACTTAGAGACTTCTAATGTAGTTGCAATTGCAAGCTCTAACATTTACAGAAAGGAATTGGACATAGATTGAGCTTTAAACCCTTACCAACATTACAGTTTGTGTGTTGTAGTAGCGAAATAAAATAAAATAAAACTTTTTTGTTTCATTTGATATCTTTGTTGCCATTTAGTAAAATGTAAATGTTGGCTATACAGCTCCTCAGACGGGGCCAAGCTAAGCTTCTCACAATCTCTTGGCGTGTGTGCTTTAAATTTTTCGCACAAGAGAAAGGGACCTACAGTTAAACGCCGGATCCGAACGGCAAAGTTTGAGAATTAGCTATTTCATGGCTAGTTACTTCACAGCTGGCGCCAATAGCTGGTGAAGGTGACCGTATGTGTAAAAGCTATTTTCTAAAGAAAGAAAAAAACTTTTATTATTAAATGTTCAGAGGCGGGATCGAACCCATGACCTCCCGCCCAGCAGTCCAGCACACTAACCACTGGGCCACATACGGCCACAATGTTGCCATTTAGTAAATTGTTAATATGCAAAAGCAAAAGCAACACAATGAGGACAGGAATCTACATTTTCACTTTTTAAATTACACAAATAAATTAACAGATTTCGTTGTAAAATAATTTTCTTGAGTGGCCTTAGTTCGTCCATCACCTTATGGACTACATCATGGTCCATACCTAAAGAAATTGTACCTTCCATACTCATATTTCTTAATGCTCGTATTTAGCTTGATTTGTACACCTACCATGAAGGGCCATGTCCTTTCTACGCTTAAGCAATCTTTGTCTTTACATTTCTATTTACATTCAAGTATTAAGCTTTGGCTCTCAAGTAACAGCACAATGCTTAGCCTGTCAAAAACAGCTTGTTTACCACAGCAGTTACTTGGGTAAATCACAAGGTGGCGCTCACTAGCTCATGTGTGGAAAATTGTCCAATTACGTATTTACGAGGGCTCGTGAATATCCTAAATGAATTTGTGAACTAATGACAAAAATAGTTTTAAGTTTTAAACACATTTAAAAAAGGGAAGGGAAAGGGAAAATTTTCCCTAGTGCGATGAAATTAATCGCAGCTAATTTGTTTGCGGTTTTAAACGGGTTTAGTATTTCGGTTTACGACCACAAATTAGTGGTTCGTTAAGATTTTCTGCTTCGTATCGATTTGTATATTCTGGGAAAAAATTAATTTCTTACCGCAACACTCCAAAAATAGCCATCTAAAAACAAAATGGCCAACACAGTTACTTAACAATCTTAATGTCACCCCAATAAGTATGCTACATAAGAGCACAACAGTTTTCAATTTGTAAGTTACAACTGTATCTTAGTTTCGCTGCATTGAATTAAATCGTAAACCTATGTACATTAGAGCACACACCATTAAATGCCTGTTCTTGTCGTCCTGTCAAGTAACGAGAATCGAGGATGTCCAGGAGTTTAGCTCGGTAACACAAAAACTCCATTAAACGTTGGCCTGTCAGGCGAGTGTGGGCCGCAAGTGTTGGCGGACTGACAAAGTGCATCTCAGAGATCCAATTGAAAGGCTTAAATATTTGATGTGTGCCATGTGTATGTGTGTGTGTGTGGGTTAGTTTGTGTACTTGGCTTTTAAAACAATCGAGTGACGACATGGAAAATTAGTTTACGCAACCGTTGCCAAGAAGGAAAGCACCCCCAGGCGAAGCCGAAGAAGAAGTCGAAGAAGCTGTGCTAAGTCAACTCAATGCAAGTCAATCAGGCGGAAGCGGGAAGCGACTTAAACTTTGCCAGCTCACGTGTGAGGGCGGGTGGGGTGAAGTGGCTGCCAGCGAACGGGGACAGTGCCAAGAAAGTGGCAACTTTTGACGTGGCAGCTGCTGCAATTGTTGGCACTAACTTGCCATCGCCATTACAGTTGCTGTTGTTGTGCTATTGAAGTGGATTTGCTTGCTTTATTTTTTGCTCTGCAACGAAATTGTTTTTCTTAGCTGTTGCACGCACTTCACTTCCCTCCCACTTTGCCCTCCGTCTGCAGGCAAGTCACTTAATTGAGTGCAAAGCTGGCGTTGCAGTGCGCGGATTTAACTTTGGACAACTTGAATTGATTCAAAAGTTTCTTTGTTCGCCCAGCGCATAATAGAGGCAAAAGAGAGGGGGTGAAAAAGAAATAAGCTGTTGTTATTGACAGACTTCTTGGCCAGCCAAGTTGATTAATGCCGGGCCACTGCACGAATTATGAATGGAGGAAAAGTTGGAGAGTGAGTAAAGGGGGAAAATGAACACCAAGTTGCTTATAGCAATTTAAATGGCTGACTAATTAGCAAAAATGTCTGCGCATTTAGCTGGCAATGTTGGTCACCATAATCCGGCCCAAGAACAGAATGGAGCAGAACAGTGCAGAACAGGGTCTGGGCCGGGCCAAGTTAAACGATATTTCAAAGCGACAATCGCACGGCAAACAGAATTTATAGTTATTTGGCACACACACGCGTGCCCACACACACACACACACACACACACACATACAATGTGCAGTTCTGACAACTAAGGAAATATATCGATGTACAAATTAAACTGCAGCCGGAATGGACCAAGGCACGAACTGAAGCTGAAAGGAACGTTGAGTGCTGGCTCTGAAAACAACTAAAATAAAACAGTAGCTGCAGAAGGAGGGGGAAGGAGAAGCAAACAGATCGTGCGGTATTTAATTTTCTGCTATAAATTTCTACCCCAGCAAAAACAAATAAACTTGAACGGAGGAGGGGGACAAAAGCCAAAGGCAAAGGAATGGAATTGGACGTTTCTGTTCGGTCCGCAAATGAACAACTGTTCAGGCATTTTGTGGTCAGATTGGTGGTGGTCTAGTTTGGTCTGCTTTGGTTACCCAGTTGACGCTTGCCATATTTGTGAAGCGCACAGCAAATTGGTTTAGTATGTTTACCGGGGTTCTGACCAACTGATATGGAGGCAATTGGCTTAGCAGAAGCTCAAACTCTGCTAATTGTCATGATAATGGGCGGATGGGGTGAGGGAGTATAATAATTTGCTTATTAACAGCTCGGGCACGTACAATTGTTTGGACCAACCGCTCATAAATAAGACAAAATTGAACAGCAATGAAAGCCCCAGACAAATTCTCCTTCAATTGTACCACAAGTTATTTGGTTGTTAGTGCTAATTGGTTAGAAGCTCTTTTATTAATTAACAAACTTTCAATATAATTAGAAATAATATTTTAGATTGCAATGTATCGGGATGCATTTTTTCGAGCAGAGGTCGCTGTTGATTCTATTTGTTCATGAGAGGATACAATTTTTTTAGGTATGTAGGTAAAAGGTACACGCCCCTGCCACACCGAAATTTGAAATATAAAGCGTCATATCTACCACATTTTTGAAGATAAATGGTTCTTCGAGATAGTTAGAGATAGTTAGTATTAGCATTATCTTTTTGTCAAAGAAATTATAAAGATCGGATGAAGATGGTAATCAAGTTGTGACAAAAAGTCAGTTTTAATCAGCTTTGTCAGCTTTGAAATGTAGTGACTGCAGAATATTATAGTCGGGCTTGACCGTCTTTCTTACTTGTTTTGTTCCAATTCGCAAAGAGCGGAAACTAAAAGTTTCTTTTTGGTATGTAACCGTCTGCTTAAATGTGTACAGTAAATTACAAGTGCTCCCTAATTCTCTCTCACGCAGACTCTCTCCGTTCGTATTAGACTCTAACGACCACCCGTTTATGCATTTTGCTTTCTAAAAACCACACTTTTTTATGGCTCTCGACTAAAATGGACCTGTAATTAGGTTATTTTCTTAGATATCAGTTCAGATACACTAACCGATTCTGCAGGTCAGACTCCAAAAGGGCAAAATTAAAAAAAAATTAAAAACAGGTCTCAGCATTCCCAAAGATAATATTTGGTTTGTAATTAATAAGTGTGAAAATCAAAATATTCTGTTTTATTTTTTAATGGGCGCAACTAAGCTTTTAAGTTTTGAAAAAAATTACTCATACAACACGTTCATTGTATAAAAATTTTTACAACGAAATTATTTGTTCATTTCAATTGGTATTATCTTTTGAAATAACCAGGGAATCAAACCGAAACGATTTTCGGATCTGGTTCCGGTTCCGGTACGTACCGAAACTAACGTTTCGGTAAACGGTTCTGTTTTGGTTCTGCTACTGTTTCGGTATTCGGTTCCGGTTCCGGTACCCTTTTATTTCGGTATCGTACCGGTACGTAACGGTATGGACCGGTAAAACTAACAGAAATTTTAAAACTTAAGTTTAATCAAAGTGGGTAAGCAACAGTACAAATGTATACATAAATTACACAAGTTTACAAAAAAAGGCCATTTTTTGCAACAGAGAACTTTGCAACCGTTCCTTATGTATTTTTGGCCGCTGAACTCAGATAAATTGTCCGTTTTCTTCCAGCACGTCAGGTTCACGAGATATTTGCATTAGAGAGGTATCCTTACATTTGTTGGTCGTGTGGCCACATTAAGTGTCCTATTCGAACCAACTTTGTTTTAATGTAAGCTGCATTGAATGACGTTGAAGAAAAACCAAACACGAAGTTTTGATTTTGCTGATAAGGTACCAATTTTTGGATTTGAACATTAAAAATGTGGGTTTTTTTGAAAAAATCGATTTTTTTTTTGCAAGTTTAAGAAATTCTGTAATTTTTTCTGCTATTATTAAAAATCTTAGAAAAAAATAGTTGGTAGTCCTTTGTTTCTTCTTATTTCAATTATTTTCAGTTTTTCGATTTCATTGCGAATTTAAGAGCTGCTTTCCTCATTTAAACAGAAGTGGATTAAATTCTTGAAAATATACATATCAGTCGAATCAGTTACACATGTACTTTTTTCTGTTCAGAGGTTAGCCTAACATTATAACAAGGGTCTAAGAAAATACCACATAGGAATGCATTATTTTCAAAGGGACTGGTCTCGCGATTTTGTATTTCACTGACCAAAAGTTTTGCCAAGCCAGAATCTTTTTTATTTGAAAATAACAATTCAGCCAAGTTGAGTAAAAATCCGCCAAATCTAACTGCTCGTTTCGCTGTCTAGTGGTTGCACTCAGAACCGAAACCGTACCGGTACAACGTTTAGGTTCTTTTCGGTTCTAAAAATATCGGTTCTCGGATACCGGTATACAAAAAATTAAGAATATCGGTTCCGGTTCCGGTACCGGTTCTGAGTTTCAATCGGTTCTTTTCGGTATACGGTTCCGGTTCCGGTTTGATTCCCTGGAAATAACACATGGTAGTGGTCTATTAATATTTTGCATTTTAAAAGTATTTAAATAAAATCAACGCCGACTATTTATAAATACAAAAAATATATAATAACAAGTTAGAAAGTCGGTCAAGCCCGACTATAACATACTCTGTACCTGGAGAAGAAGCTGAATGCAATGCTGGTGCTGCGCTCATCTCTAAGTCTCTCCCTCTTTTTCTCTCTCTCTCTCTCTCTCGCTCTATCTCTCGCTCTATCTCTCGCTCTCTCTCGCTCTCTCTCTCTCTCTCTCTCTCTCTCTCTAAGACTGTGTGGTGTTAGTTGTGAATGGGTGGGAGGGGGTGCGGCGAGGGCGATGTACTTTTTTGCTCATAACTTGAGAACCGCTGATCCGATCTTTATCATTTCTTCGGCAAATCGAGACATTTTGCTAATTACTAACTATCTCTAAAACAAAACAAAACGTCTATCTTCAAAACTGTAGGAGATATAACGTTTTTTCCGAATTGCGGGGGCGGGAGGGGGCGTGGCAAAAATTGAAAATAAACTTGATCTGCCTGCAGCTATAAGAAACATTTGTCTCTTACATGACAAACCTCTATCTCTTACCATCTCCGAGATCTGTTTGTTCATACGGACGGACAGACGGACAGACAGACAGACGGACAGACGGACGGACAGACGGACGGATTGTCGGAAATTTTTGCACAAACTTATTATACTCTATGTACCTTCGGTACAGAGTATAAAAAGCAACACTGCGTATGAGCTTTATAGAAAAACTTTAGAGTCTATTCGCGTCCGCTAAAGCTCTACTTTTTATACTCTGTTCCAAGGGAAAAAACATCATATCTTTCACAGTTTTGTAGATAGATGAATTGTTTCTAGTAATTGGCGTTATGTAATGATTTGCCGAAAAATGATAAAGCTCGGATGAGCTGTTCTCAAGTTATGAGCAAATAAGTAAACTACCTTCCCCCACACCCTCCCCCTCCCCCCTCGGCAAATCGATACAATTTTTCAATTACTAACAATCTTTAGAAGGAACGAATTGTCTTCCTTTAAAACTGTAGGAGATATAACGTTTTTTCCGAATTGCGGGGGCGGGAGGGGGCGTGGCAAAAATTTAAAATAAACTTGATCTGCCTGCAGATATAAGAAGCATTTGTCCCATACACGTCAAACCTCTATCTCTTACCATCTCTGTTTGTTCATACGGACGGACGGACGGACGGACGGACGGACGGACGGACGGACGGACGGACGGACGGACAGACGGACAGACGGACAGACGGACAGACGGACAGACGGACAGACAGACAGACGGACAGACGGACATGGCCATATTGACTCGTCTGATCAAGAATATATCTACTTTTTATGGTCGGAAATGATTCCTTCTCCCTGTTACATATTTTTGCACAAACTTAATATACTCTATGTACCTTCGGTACAGAGTATAATAATTAAAAGTAATGCTACTCTAGTTTGTCCTAATATAGCCGAACAGACAATTTTCGACTTAATTCAACAAAGTAGGCTGAAAAACAAAATAAGGATACAGCAGGACATTATAAAGCTTATGAAAACCTTATTATGTGTGCTGGCAAGGTAATGAAAGAATAATTTATAACCTATACAACAAAACCGTTATAGATAAATTTTTTAAGTTTGACGCTTTAATGTGAAAAGTATTGTTAAATTATTGTTCATCGCTAGACTCTCATTTTCCGATTTTTCTGAATCTATCCAAAGTCAGAGTTTTCTGAGTTGAAGAATTGCTGATCCTCAAAGACTTGCGTCAGCGACGAAAGCAAGTAGTATTCGAAAGGGGAAATTGTCTGGTCTATAGTGAATGTTGTTTTGTCGTGCCTATGCTCGTATTCTGTCCCTTGTTTCTTGAGTACTGGCCTCAAACGCATTAATTGAGTTCCGTAGTGTTGCCCTGTAATTGTTTCACCCGGTATTACTCATAGTACCACGCCTAACTGGTCCTTCCAAATACATAGCATGACCTTGCACTTCGGCTTTGGCGTAGATGTTGGCGTATGGTCGGGCGGGCCAGAATGATTTATTGCGCTTGAAGCATCTTCTCACGGAAGCTTCCAGTAGCATTCGAAGGCCCTAAGCTGCATTTTTCTTCCAATAAATGCAGAATAGTAAACTTTCCCGCAAATTATGTTTTGTTGGCATAAAAGTGGATATAATCTAAGCACACCAAATCCTTGTTGCTTAAACTTCAGGGAAATGATACTTACTGAAAAATAAAGTCTAATGACGAGGCTTCAAGATGAAGTTGGTCGCAACATTGTCCGCTTCAATTTAATAGTAGTGATACCATCTCTTAAAAATGGGCAGCTGCATAATTCCACGCTTGTATAACTGCATCCAGTGCTTTTTGACAGCCCAACCATTTAAAAAAATTTCAGAGATCGAAACAATTACATACTGAAGATGCAAAGTCTTTACAGTGGATGTGCTACTTGTTGTTATAAAGAGTAATATAAAGGTTTGTTACTTCGATTCAGGAACAACTTACACAAATTAAACCCGACTTGTACTTCGCTGGACTTATACACTCTGTTGGTGCCCGAAATCACTCACACTTCTTGTTTCATGATACGATCGAACACAACTCAACTGCCCTCGTCTAAAGCTCGTTTAGGACTCTTAGCTGGCAGCCCATCGTATTTCATTTGTAGTTTGAAATACTTCTCGTTGCCTTTTACTTTAATTTTGGTTGACTTTAATAAAACTTCTCATTACTTTGCTTCCGATTGAATAATCCCATTTTCGATCTAAGTCGATTGCGCTTCCGCATTTGGCACACACACTCAACCGCACTAATGTTGTTTGAGTCAAGTGTGAGCAAAGGAATGTGAATGTCTGTGTGTGGCACCACAGACATTTCCGCAATGTATTTTGACTTGAGGCTTTTGTGAAATGATGGATAATGGCATTCAATTTGAAACGCCTTGGCTCTTAGCTCTTGCTTCAATTCCCCCCAATCCTGCTTACTGTCCGCCTTAAATAGTTACATCAATTAATTTACAAGTCATTGTCAGTTGTTGTCGTGTGCATTATAAATGATTTGTGTGCCTGTGCGTGTTCATTAGCTGTCATAAGCCCTGGAGGTACGCGATTATGGGTCAACTATATTGTGACCTCATTTGTGTGCTTGTCGCCCTTCTATCCCCCCCATTTAATTTCGATTCAAAACCAAAAGCTGGCACTTCAAACTATTTGCAATGTTTAACTAATTTTATTGCCCACACTGAGAGTGAGTTCGGACACGCCCACAGAACGTTTAATTATTCATGGGGCAAGTTAATATGGGGAAAGGGCGGAAAAGGCTGGCTGGGCATATACACGTACAGAACTCCAAGGCAGCGCTTTTATCAATTATCAATTAACCTAAATTTTAGCCTCTACGATTTTGGCACTGCCAGTGACAGCCAGAGCGCACCGTGTGCGCCAGCTGAAGCAGAAATGTCGGAAGAAGAAGTATTTTTCAAACGAAAACTGACAGTCTTACCTTCATACCTACAGCTCCATCTCCTGGCGAATTGGGATTGCGTTCGCAACGCAGGTGTCATTAGTGTGAGAGCATGTTTAATTTTTAAACTTGGATAGCCGCAAAACCAGGGTATTCAACTTGAACAAAATAAACCGATTTAGTGCTTAGCTGAAGCTTTAAAAAATTAAAAAATTTAATCGGCACCAAAAATCAGAATCGATATTGTAAAGTTGATTTACATTTGATGCCCAGGTCCTATGCGCACGCCGCGCATTCATTGTTGTGCTTAGCATGAGGATACGAATTACTTACAGTTAAGCGTAGTGCCACAACAACTTTTTGTGTGATTTCTCTTCTCCTTCTCTCCTGAGCCTTTTAAAAACTTAATCGTAAATACCAATATGTGATAAAATCGTTTGTAATTTAGATTTTTTGGCCGAATGATTTCGTGTGCATCAGACAGCCACGAGCAGTTTTTTATTTCAATATCTTGGGGTTGTTTTTGCTTGCAGATCCAAAAACGATTCATCTTTCGCTTAGTTTGGAAATGTTTTATTAACGCGGGTATTTTATCCTTTTAACGTTCGAATTTGTATTTTAAATATTTTACTTGTTTCACCTACGGTTTATTTTCTAGGACGTTTAGCCAACATTACTTGAATTGTCCAAGACGGAATCCACTTATGTAAACGGCATTCCGAAAGCTGTTGAAGCAGACCCTTGACAATAATCATTTTCATTACTGTAAAATGTCAACAGTGTGTCAGCTTGTTGGAAAGGAACACACACAGGGCCTTCCCTGTCAGAGAGCACAGCAAGTGTGGCAGGATATGTAGTTGAAATTTGATGATGCTGCAGCAGCAAATCTAAAACAAACAACAGAACTGCTGAGAAATTTCAAGGCAAAGCATTGACAACAAAGATTTGACTCCCACTACGTGGCGCCCCGGAGCGGCATTTTGCAGCTACTTTTATGATGCACTGCGGGGATTCCGAAACAAACACAAAAAAAAAAAAAAACACCAGGCTTTGGCCGAAAAAGTAGCGACGTCAAGAAGACGTGCATTTGCTCAAGTGGAAATGAATTGAACTCGGGCAGAGACAGCGCCAACAGAATGCAATCTCATTCTCTTGTCAACTTAACCTCGACGACTACGACGACGATGGCATCGGCAAAGATGCTGCGGGAATTGTAGTCGTATTTGTGATTGCCATTGCCTGCCATGGCTCTGGCTCTGGCTCTGGCTCCATTGTCATCAGCAGAGCAGTGGCAACCATTTGGGAAGGGGCAATAGCACAGTGGTCTTGGAAAAACTAATTCAAGAAAATTGGTTGCAAAAAATATAACTTGCAATAATACCATGATTGCTAAAATATTTGTGTTTTTGGTTTTTATAAATTTTCTTATTTTTCAAGTGTTGACAAACCGGTCCAGAATCGAATCTTTTATCGGTTCGGATATGTTGCGGTTTTTTGTGTCTCTCGAACCGGACCATCGACCGAACCTTCTAAATGTATACTAATAGCCTTCCTGTGTCCCTGAGGGGGAAATCCGAAAAATATGAAAATATTTTTTACTCGGCCATGTTATCAGATTTTTATGAAAATTTTACGTATTATAGATATTGGAACAATAAATGTAGATCGATATCTTAAAAATTATTTTGTTGTAAGTAATTGCAATTGCAAAATCCTATCACTACATTATAACATTTGATTAATTGGAAATCTTTTTATACCCGTTACTCGTAAAATAAAAAGGGTATACTAAAGTCGTGCAAATGTATGTAACAGGCAGATGGAATCATTTCCGACCATATAAAGTATATATATTCATGATCAGCATCAACTGCCAAGTCGATATAGACATGTCCGTCTGTCCGTTCGTCCGTCCGTCCGTCTGTCTGTATGAACACCTAGATCTCAGAGATGGTAAGAGATAGAGGTTTGACATGTATGGGACAATTGCTTCTTTTATCTGCACGCAGATCAAATTTGTTTTAAATTTTGTCCACGCCCCCGCAATTCGGAAAAACGTTATATCTCCTACAGTTTTGAAGATAGACGATTCGTACCCTCTAGAGATAGTTAGTAAATAGCAAAATGAATCGAATTGATAAAGATCGGATGAACGGTTCTCAAGTTATGAGCAAAAAAGTGAACCAAGCCCCCCCGCTACCCCCCCTCCCACCCTCAAAAAATGTTGCATACCTTTCGGATGGTCACCCTAAGGAACGCAGGAACACTGTTAAAAATGTTTTTGTTTTATGAGTAACGGGTATATCGAAGTCGATTAAAGCCGACTTTAACTTACGCTCTCGTTTTTTTTGTTGCTGTATTAATTTTTACAAGCAGGAACTCAGCGTTCGTTGCTACGCCGTTTTAAAATTATACGCACAAAACGAAAAAGTGAAACTTGTGCAAAATTTTCTTAAAATTTCGCGACTTATCAACCGTTCTATCTAACCATTTCCGAGTCTGCAATTGCAATCTATCAAATCTTTAGGATTTCCAAAACTGATCAAATTGTCAAAGTTTCGCGAAATTTGTTTCTTCTATCATGTATATCATTGCTATGTATAAATCTATTATAAACCGTTTGAACTACACCTCCTATTAACCCGTATTTTTACACGTTTTATCTAACATAACTAATTATTTTGGAAATTTAGTTATTTTTGGACTGTTCGGTCTACACTTCCTATATTTAACTGTGTACCATAGTCGTCTTTATAATAATGATTGGCCATATGCATAATTTGAAATTTTCGCAATTTTTTTAATCGTTCGTTTACTTAGCTATCTTCAAAATTTTCATCATAATATTAGGTAATACAAGAACAATACAATCTACGTCTCCTAAATAGGGTAAGTACTATCCTAAATAATCCTAAAAAGGGTTGGTAAATACCAACGCCTATGCTTTCAAAAATACTCTAATTAAAATTTGGCGAATTTCGCGGTTTTTTGTTCACACCTATTACACGCGTGTCTTAAATTACCATCTAGTCAATCTTGAAAATATCTTGGTCCCTTTAATATTTTTTTGCAAATGTTGCAAACTTCGCGATTTTATTGGCAATTTGAGTCTACCCGTCTTTTTGATAGTTCAAAACTGGGGTGCCCAAGCCCAATCCGCACGCAGCACATTCGTTTTTGTTGTTTTGCGCAAAGGGAGACCCGAGGGTATAGGTCTCACGCATAGTGTATGGCTAAATGTAGAGCAACAGCAACTCCATTATATTCCAGTACTTATTCCAGTGCAGGATTGTTAATCCTTTTATAATTATGGTTTTTATCTGATGTGGTCTTATCTGAGTTTATTTACTGTACAAAATATGTCCTACAAAGTACAATCAGCTTACTTAATTGTTAGTTTTAACTGTTGTCTAGAACAATTGAAAAATTTAATTGCAATCGATTTAGTTCGAGATTACAATTGATTTATATTCGTACAACTAAGTTTTTCAAATTAGTCAATCGCGAAGTCGAATCGAATTTTAAGTGCAATAGAATTAATTGATTAAAATTATTAGTTGATAAATCAATTGATTGACAATTTAATTGATTAATGCCAAACACTGTCTAATAGAAATGAAAATTTGGTGAGTACTGGTTTGACTTAAATTAATGATGATTGACTTTAATTCACTCACGTAACGGATCGCGCACAATGTTTTCTCACGATCACTTCGTGACACCAAGACACGTTTAAATTTTCGTCGAGGGGCACCTCTGAATTTTTCTTCCGAGCGAGTTAAATCCATTCTAATAACTAATCATAAATGCTAAATGACTTTGGGAATCGAATGTTTTCTGACGACCAGGGTTGTTTCGATGTTTTAATTAGACGATATTCGATATACGATATGCGATGTTTTTTCTTATTCTGGTAGATGTAGTACGACAGAGTCTAAAATTAGCCATGGAATTACAATGCCATCGCCTTAAAAATTTTGAATAGAGGTATATAGAACTCATGTTAAAGTCGGCACCATTTATAGCCTTAGTGTTTAGAACGAAAATGTTTAGTGAAAAGAACTGTTAACGTATTAACTTTTGCAAAAGTTAACCGAATTTACCTTTGAAAACAAGAGTAATTTTACTATGTCGTACATTCCGATTAGAACTGGTACTACGAATGGTTCTTCGAAGTGAAATTGTTTTTGAAAAATGCTGAATAAAAAGAGAAGACTTCAGGAAATAAGGATTTATCGATATATCAATATTTAGTATAGTAGTCGATTTTGTGAATATTGATTTTTGATATTTTGAAACTGGGAACTTGATAAAAACAATAAAAACGAGAGCATAAGTTAAAGTCGGCTCTAACCGACTTCGATATACCCGTTACTCATGAAAAAACATGTTTAACAGTGTTCCCTTGTTCCTTGACCATCCAAAAAGTATGCAACATTTTTTTTTGGTCGGAGTGGGGGTAGCGGGGGGCTTGGTTCTGTTTTTTGCTCATAACTTGAGAACCGTTCATCCGATCTTTATCATCGATTCATTTTGCTACTTACTAACTATCTCTAGAAGGTACGAATCATCTATCTTCAAAACTGTAGGAGATATGACGTTTTTTCCAAATTGCGGGGGCTAGGTGTTCATACGGTGTTCATACGGACGGACGGACAGACGGACATGTCTATATCGACGCCGCTGTTGATGCTGATCAAGAATATATATACTTTATATGGTCGGAAATGATTCTTTCTTCCTGTTACATACATTTGCACGACTTTAGTATACCCTTTTTACTCTACGAGTAACGGGTATAAAAATAGAATAGATAACAGGTAACAAGATCCGATTTAATCAGGTGATATTTTTAGAGTAAAAAATATCCTTTTAAAGGAATTATTCTTTTCCCCTTGACATCGATTTTTCATTACTTTACTTACTTCCCAAAAACATTTTGAAATCAATATTGTCAACCAAAGAATTCTTCGCATTTACCTGGTCCACTGTGCAGTCAGAGTTGCTTGTTTTTACGTCCGCTTGATGCTGCAGCTCGATTTTTACTTTAAACAATGGCTTGAACATTTTTGATTGTCAAATGTTTGCCGAGATAACATTTACCATAGCGGATTTGCAGTGAAGCGTAGGAGATGGCACACTGACGAGTTGGGGCAGGGCATCGGAGCAAGTGCCGTAAGCGTTGCTAAGCTCCCATTTTCGATGGTCCTCCGACATCTCTGCAGGAAGCATCAATTTGTAATGATCTTATAAGTGCTTGTATTGTGCTTTTGTGTGGCGCTTCCTGAGTGCGGTTTATAAACAAATGTCATTGAAAAGTTGCAGTCAGTTAATTAAATGGCAATTAAGGACTTTATTATTGCAAACTTCGTGGCAGACTGGCGATAGAGCGTTCACACTGCTTGGAATGTGGCTCTGAAACTCACACTACTTTACCAATTAAAATCCAATTTGCTTTGCTCGTCAGACATACACGTGAAAAGGTAAAGTATCTCAATGAATTCCACTGCGAATTGCATCTCTGCACAATTTCCGGAAGTTTAATTGCTTTTCCATTTAAATCGACTAAAGTTCATTAGAATGATAACTAATAAGTGGTTGTCGTATAGAATAGAACTGAGTTTGTTTTAAAAATCCGTTCCGAGTTGCAGCTTAAATGAACATCAAAGTAAGCTATAACATATTTTGATAAGCCACAAATTATACAAATAGCATTGATTTAAGTAAAAGGCAATTAGTTTTATTAATTGAAATGGAAGCATTCAGAAATTGTCATATTCTTGTTAGTGCTTATAAGATGCTAAGGAATGTTAATTTAATTATAAGATGCAAAAGCCATATTTTCGTAATTTTTTTTTGGAAATGTGATAAAAGTTGGTTTATTTATTTCATATGCACGTTATAGTATAACATCTGAAGTATCCTTGAAAAAAAAAAATGTCAATAAAAATGGCAAATCTTCGAGTTCGCCGCATAAAATAGTTATTGTGTGGTGAAAATCATAACTTGCGGATTATCTGAATCCCAAATGTCGGAATGAAATTAAAAGGTGAAATGTTTCCTGAGGCAATCAGGAGGTTTTTGTTTTTTTTCGAAGTCGGGCCACTCGAATGCCACGCTCTTACTTGTTTTTAAGAGTGATTTTTCGGATCGGGCTCTATTTCGATTTTATTCGAGGGAACCACAATCCCTAATCATTAAAAACATTTAAAACTTTGCTGTTTGAATTTAACATTCTACACTGAACTGTACGTTCTACTCTCCGGTGGTTTTTATAATTATAAATTATAAGGAAGCACTTCAAGAATTTGTTCTGATGTACAACGTGACACCACACAGCATTACCGGTAGCCCGCCAACAGAACTAATGTTCAACCGGGTGATTCGGGATAAGATACCCGGAATTCAGGATGTTGTGGGGGAATTCTCGGACTCAGCAGAAAGAGATCGAGATTTGATTCACAAACAAAGAGGGAAGCTGATTGCGGACAAAAGAAGAGGGGCAAAGGAAAGTACCGTAGTGGTGGGGGACAGAGTGCTTATTAAAAACATAGTGATCCCACACAAACTTGCTCCGAACTTTGACGCAAGGAATAGGGTCCGGGGAGGGAAGCTTCGTGAGTTGTGGCCATTTAAAAAGATACGCAAGGACCCCAGCCTCTGAAACAGGAGACAGGGCAGTAAGAAGAATAATTAATATAAATGGTTGGGTTTTCTGTTTCCCCAATCCATCAACAAATGTTGGCTATAGCTGGTCCCGGTAGCACGGAAAGGAGATATAAGGATGCATGGCAAGGTCAAGGTTCTCGCCCTAACAATAAGGAAGGGATGTACATATGGATGTCATACCAATCGACAAGGCTATCGATTGTGTATAAATTAGATTTCAGTTGAATTGTAGACTTCGAGCGAGACCGAACTAAATACATTCCGAGAGGTACCTATAATCTGAGAGTATTGTGTATATTTACTGGGCGGGTACAAGGTATACTAAACAAGGTAGGCTCACTCGCTCTCTCACAACTCCCTTTATTTGTGTCAAAGAGAGCGAGATAGTAATATATTTCAATACAAAGCCTACTAAGCTACTAAGTTAAACACAAAAAATTCATCCGCGGACATGCTTTGCTTACATCAGTTGCTTACTGAGTGAAATTTAACAATTTGTCAAGAGAGTGAGAGAACGAGTGCGCTTACCTTGTTTAGTATACATTGGGCGGGTACGGGTCGTTACACTTGAAACTTTCTACCATGAAACGTCTGATAAAAGCTCAGTTTGTCCCTTTCATAGAAATGAACTTCCTATTTCATAGCTACACAAAAAAAATTTCGAGATATTTTCAATCTTTTTAATCTTAGAGCAAGCCCGGTATGAGCTTGAAAATTCAATTTCGGCTTCCAGGATATTTTATACAATTCTAGCTTTAAAGGATTGGCTTATGCCTTTCGAACTTGTATTATTCCAAATGTGCTTTTCGAGCTCCAAATAGATCCTGTTAATAAAATCTTTCTTAGGATTAAAAAAGTCCGGAAAATCCGGAATTACGATGTTTTCATTACGGCTTGGAATTGATTTGATCCCGTATGGATTTTTTTTTTGACTGTATCTCACTCACCTTGGTCAGCATTAATTGACTTTCTTCTACTTATTTTGCACTGTTCAATTTAGGCATGACTTTAATGTGTTCATTTTGAGCAAAGCAAATTTAGTAAATCCATAAGGATTGGAAAGTGTCCCTTAATTTCATCGATGGCTTTGTCATCAGTCGAAGAATTCTGAACGCTAGTTAATGTCTTCTGCTTCCATTCTTCAATCTGTTCTCATTCTGTAAGTAGAAACCAAATCATCGTTTTGTAAATGTTAGCTAGGTCAGACGGCATTGCTGTTGATTTAACCCTCGTTTCTGTGTAATCTGTGTAAATCATCCCAGCTTGTTAACTAAAAGGTTTCACTCACCAAATGTGATGCCTACTTTCGTGCTGTTCAAATTAGTTAATGCTCTCTTCTTGTCGCTGATGGACTCTTTCTCACTCGTGTGTTTGATTGTTGGTAATTTTTCAGTGCATTTTACGCTAATTGAAATCGCAATCGAATTACATGACTGGTCGAACCTACAAACGAGCCGCTGACGAGAAGCGAATAAAACCCAATGAAAATATAATCACATTTATGCAGTTTTTATGCCTGCAATGTAAATATTTTCGTTGTAAACATGAAACGTCGAGCAGGGCTTATGTGTGCCCGGCCGTCAACAACATCCCGTCAGCAAAATGGCTGCTGCTCCTGCCAGTGCTGAGTAACCATAACGCCGCATGACGCTGTTGTCCATTTTGTGTGGCATAGCGTGGAGTAGTTGTGTGTGTATGTGTCTGTCCTGCAGGGAGACGGCCATTTTGGCTGCATTCAATTTCATTTCGAGTTCATTGAATTTGCGCTGATTTCTTCTCTTTGGTTGCTTTCGTACATATGAAAATTGCATTAATAATATGGGCAACAAGAAAGATTGTGGCGTGAAATTTATGAAAGCCAAATTCATGTTTACTCTATTATCTGTCTGTGTGTGTGTTAACAGGATGCGCATAAATATATTTTTGATTTAATTCCATTTTCCATACCCCAACCCACTGATAACTCCCATTTGACTACGTAATTTAATAGTTTTTCAATGGCAACATAATTGGTTTTAGTTAATATTGACACACAGCGCGTTCGCCCAGCTGTTGCATTATTAATGGCCAATGGAGAGCTCCGTTTCCGGCCTTTGGCCAGCCAGTGAATTAATAGGCTACATTTCAACGGAAACGCGCTCGCTCGCCGTTTGTTTGACAATTATTTTCTATGATAAATGATGGCATGCTGTTGCGATGCGTGCGTTGATGTCACGTTCTGATCATTAATAATGCAATTTTTTCTTGTCTCTATTTGCAGTTCAGCGAGCAAACGGCAAAACGGCAAAAGGTAAACAAACCCAACTCACATTTATGGCCCAGGCATGTCGAATTTGACAACCTTAACATATCAGAGAATCATAATCTATCCCTTGGCATGGCTGATTAGTCAGCCAGGCGGAGTCACGTCGTGTAGCGACTCTTCCAGTAAACCAGTGGTGGTAGTAGTCCACGAACTTAGTATAGAACTTTTAACGAAAACTGACAACCGCAATGACCAAAGTGTCATAAATCCATAACCAAGCGTCAACAACATCAACAAACATTTTGTATGACCCAGGCGACATGTGACGACGAAGTCGAAAACGTACAGTGGTTCGTATGTTGCCAAAATTCATTTGTGGTTAATTGTGTGGCGTTTGAAAACCCATGAATGTCATTTTTGTGATTTAGGAATGAGAGACCTGAGTTCGTTTCCGAACTCGGCTGATCGGAATTGTTGAGCGTTCCGATTTCCAAGCAACGGCTATAAAATGATATTGAAACGAATAACAGCGGAAAAATACATGCGGTTTTCAAATCGGGAATATTACGCAATTCCGATTTCGCATGATTAGAATTTCAAAATCGAAAGCTTTCCTAAATTTAGCAGTTATGAGCATTGCTCCAATTCATGATCTATTTTTTTACAGTTTCAGTCAGTGGCGAACGCAGGAGGTTTGGCATAGCCTATTTGCCAGGGTTATTGTCGTTGATCAACTGATGCCTCTGTTGTTGAGTGCTGGTTGCATAGTATATGGAGGCAGAGCTCATCTCTGCCGAACGTCACTTAGACCTGAAAAGGCTTTTTAATAATATTTATTTAAATTGTAAGTCTCCTAGTCGCTATTGTAGTGGAGTCATGAGGCGGCAAATTTAAAAAAAAAACAAGTGAAAAAGTCGGTCAAGCCCGACTATAACATACTCTGTACTCGGAGTAGAAGCTGAATGCAATGCTGGTGCTCAATGCTCATCTCAAAGTCTCTCTCTCTTTTTCTCTCTCTCTCACTCTTTCTCTCTCTCTAAGATTGTGTGTTGTTAGTTGTGAATGGGTGGGAGGGGGTGGGGCGAGGGAGATGTACTTTTTTGCTCATAACTTGAGAACTGCTCATCCGATCTTTATCATTTCTTCGGCAAATCGAATTTTTGTTTGCTAATTACTAACTATCTCTAGAAGGTACGAAACGTCTATCTTCAAAACTGTAGGAGATATAACCTTTTTTCCGAATTGCGGGGGCGGGAGGGGGCGTGGCAAAAATTGAAAATAAACTTGATCTGCCTGCAGCTATAAGAAACATTTGTCCCATACATGTCAAACCTCTATCTCTTACCATCTCCAAAATCTGTTTGTTCATAAGGACGGACGGACGGACAGACGGACAGACGGACAGACAGACAGACGGACATGGCTATATCGACTCGGCTGTTGATGCTGATCAAGAATATATATACTTTATATAGTCGGAAATGATTCCTTCTCCCTGTTAAATAATTTTGCACAAACTTAATATACTCTATGTACCTTCGGTACAGAGTATAAAAACTGTCTTTGCTGTAAAATCGCTTAGCCGATTTGGATGAGTTAAATAAATGGGATAAGACTTAATAACAATACCCTGTTGTACGGCTGGTTCTAACGAATCCAGCCATTAGCCTAACAGATTTATCGGGTAGTGTGCTCCCATCACTACAAAGACTGATGCAGCGTAGTACCGACTCATCACTACTCTAACGACTGGTAATACAGAGTCGTACCGATCTGTACGCTTTGCGGACATTCCCATACAAAATTCGTTAGGCAAATGACATGGCTGGTGTCTGGTACTGACGTGCGTTAGCGGATTCATTAGATCCAGCACCGGCACGCCGTACTACAGGGTAGAGTGAGAAAAATAATTTTACCACATTTTTATTACCAAGCCCAATATATATTAGCGAATTTTTCAAACATTTTTCAAAATTTTTTTATAGTGTTTATCGATTGCCACCAACAGCATTTTTTGCTAGTTAGTTTTTCATAAAAAATGGGAAAAAGAACAGCGGTTACATTCTGAAAAATCTTTAAAAATTGCTCTTCTGACAAAAAATTTAAATATTTGGACCTTGAAAAAAAATATATGTTCACTTCGGAAATAATTATTCGTATTAGGTACACTATATTTTATCAAAAAAAAAGGGAAAATTGTTGGTCGATGCTGTGGGCGTAGATACAGTGTGTCAAAATTATAAAACATTTAAAAAAAAAATTTTTATACCCTGTACCCATTGAAAATGGGTAAAAGAAGATCATGAAGTTGTGCAAATTTATGTAACAGGGATAAGGAAGCATTTCCGACCCTATAAAATATATATATTCTTGATCAGAGTCTACAGCCGAGTCGATTCAGCCATGTCTGTCTGTCCGCGTCGATCTCAGAGACTATAAGAGATAGAGATACAGATTTTTGCATGTACATAGGTGTATACCGTACGCAGATCAAGTTTGCTTCCCCTCCCCCCTTAAACCGCAATAAACTGTCAGAGCCACAATTTTAAAGTAACAACATCGTTACTTTATATATATTATCTTAGGCCCTTATTCCATCTATTCTGAAACGCACAATGAGATCTGAGCAAAAACACCGATGTTATTCACGAAAAAAACTTTGTTAATTTTTATAGTATTGTCCCCTAAAATCTCGCAAAGTTATGCTGTCCAATTTTAAATCTGAGAGGGGTCGGGAAAGAGTAGAGAGCGCAGAAAGAGGGAGGGTGGCGAGGTGAAAGAGTCTAGTGCTGTGGAGGAGGGGGTGGGGAACAAAGGGTAAAGTTAATTTGAATTAAATTATAATTAAAGAGTGGCTGTCATAAGGTCAGTCAATTTGTTTTTATACTCTTGGATAGGGTATATTAAAATTGTCCGGATATTTGTAACGCATAGAAGGAAGCATCTCCGACCACATAAAGTATATATATTCTTGATCAGAGTGACGAGCTGAGTTGATATAGCCATGTCCGTCTGTCCGTACGTCCGTCTGTTTCTATGCTATCTTCTCCGTCAGTTTTAAAGCTATTGTATCCAAACTTTGCACGAAGTTTTTTGGTACAAATACGCTGCACATTTGTCGGAACCGGCCGGATCGGATGACTATAGCATATAGCTTCCATAGGAACGATCGGTCGAAAATATAGTTTTAGTGAGAAAGACTTTTTTGTTTTCAATGCTATCGTTGCCAACCGTAGTAATTATAATTTTTTAATGATTTCACATAATTCCAAGCAGATTTGTTGAAATCGGAAAACTATTTAGTATAGCTGCCATACTAAAGATAGGTCTGAAAAAAAGTCTTAGTAAGAAAAACTTTTTTGTTTTTCATGCTATCGCTCCCAAACTTGTCACTGATCAATATTTTATGCTACCATAAGAAAAACGTTTTTGTTATCAATGCTATCGCTCCCAACCCTCGTATTCATAAGTTTTCAACGATTTTACATGATTTCAGAAGATTTATCGAAATCGGACAACAATATAGTATAGCTGCCGTACAAAAGATTGATCTGGAAAAAAGTCTTAGTAAAATTAACTTTTTGTTTTCAATGGTATCGTCTTTACACTTTCCACTTGCATTTTAATTAAAATCGGATGAAAATAACGTTTAGCTGCTATATAACAAACTGGTAGGCATATATCATGCTCCAAGGGTTTACAAACTTATTAATAATGATTATAATCAGCGTCTTCGTTAAATATGTTACTAAAACAAAAAGTAAGTTGTGCCAGCAATACCATCCGCACAAAATAATTGTAATTTTTCCGGTCCAGCGAGCTGTGTCGACTCTACACAAAAAATGCGCTTTGAGCTTGCTTTACCATGATTTTAATGTTTTAAATACGTTTCGATACTGCGCTTTTTCCTTTAAATGTCACAAGCATATGTGACACAAAAAAGAAAAAACTTACCAGCTGCATTTGTATATGCGTAAGGGGTTATATATTAAATTCACAAATGGACAAAATCTGACCAAATCCAAATGAGGTTTGGACGTCGCTGCAAATTAAGAGTGTTCATTACTCTTCAGCTGTCAGGAAACTGACTAATTGGACACAAGTGTCCCTCCCTTAATTAGCCAGCATTTCAGGAAGTCGGTATTGCATCCGTGCATACAATTGGAGCATATTTACCATTAATTTTAAATCATTAAAACAATCGATTCACACTGTGCAGCTTGGGGAAGTTGTGTGGGTCATGTCAACTTGGCGGGCAATGAACTAAATCGCCCCCCTCATTCGTGGAATATATTGGGCATGGGTTGTTGGTTAGGGGTGACATCCCTAGACAGGCTGCTGGCCAAAAGCTCTCATGTCAACCGCAGGCAGACGGATTGACGTTGGCGATGGGTCGTGGTCCTGGATCCACTCGAAACTCGTCTCGCGTCTGCTAGATAAAATGAAGTATTTGGCTATAGTGTGTGCGGGATGCTTTTCAAACAGGAGCGGCGACAACAACAACTTAACATCGACAACAATATTGTTTGTGTCCGTGTCGAAGTTTATCGATAAGTCGTCGTTCTTTAGAGGAATCGCAGCTGCCGCGCCTCACTCGCAAAAACAATGGCGCATAAATTTCATTTCTTCCGCCCCGTTGCCGTCGACGGCTGCCCCATAAAAAATAATAAAAATATATTAAATTTATACATACTTACACATAAGATCGCTATGAATTCATAAATTTTCGCCGAGCTGCCGCCGTATCCGCAGCCGTAGCCACAACCACAGCATAACAACGGCATTGACAGTTAAATGAATGACTCCGGGGGTTGGTTGGCTGGGAAGAGAGGCTATGCCTGCAGAGACTCCACGGCTCCTCCTCCATTTTGCGCACTATGTTTTGTTTACTTGGGGCAAATTTATGCAAATCTGTTAAAGTTTTGCCGTCATCGGAAAAGTTGCCGCCGTCAGTGCCGCTGCATAGTTTTATGCTCTTTGAATTTATTGAGGTTTTATTTTGCCTAGGGTATATTCAATTTGTGGGTAGAAGTGGTGGTCTGTAACAGCCAGAAAGAAGCATAGCCGACCCTATGAAGTAAATATATTCTTGATTGTAAGGACAAGCAGATCTTAGAGATGGTAACAGAGCCAGCGATTCGACATTTACTCCTTATATTTGTAGGTGGGTCAACTTAATTTCAAGTTTTCCCACGCATTCGAAAACAACTTCATATTTCCCTTAGTTTTCTGGTTGATGCTGCAAAAGTTTTTTATCGATCTGCCAAAGGATTGTTATAGATCGCATGAGAGATAGTCAAGTTCATGTTATAGATCGAAGTATCAAAAGTTCAATATGAACTGATCAATATGAACTCTGCTTCTGCTTTTGAGAAAAACAGAAGGCAGCAGCACAAAACGATTATTGAGAAAAAGCAAAAAGCAGCATCAGTCGTCGCTTCATCATTTGATTCTGCTTTTGTTAAGTGGCGTAAGTCGAAGCAGCCGCATGTGTTACAAAGACCCCCGACTCATATTTTGGATCGCAAATATTTGAGAAACTTTATTAAAGAAATAATCTTTTATTTCTTGCTGACACTGGCCGCATTAAACTGTTCCACGTTGGGCGCTCCGATTGATTGGCGCTCAGCATTTATTAAGATCTGGCGAATAGGACGGCCGTTTGGTGGACTTGATGAAATCTGGGATTTGTATTTTGCACCAATCTTGAGTCAATCTCGCTATGTGGACCATGATTGAGTCCTTCTGAAAAGTCAAAGTGAGGCTTAGCCTAATTTATTTGGACTGCGTCAATTATTTTGATTCTTGAATGAACAAATTCTCCGTATTTTTGTCCCACAGTAGTATAGTAATCCGCATTGTTTTTAGATCCTAAAAGCTTGGGAAGTATCAAATGAACGACAGTCTATTTATGAGAATTTCTGTGAAAATTGGCCATGCGCAGGAACGGCCGCAACCGTAATGCGCATCACTTCAATTCAGTTCGTGATATCTTGATAGCCTCTTAGTGTACGGCCAAAACTTGCTTTCATCTAGAAGTGAAACACGCAGAACAGCAGGACTTTTCCAGTAATATATGATTTCGTATGAATATATAAAAACAAATTTTTATTGGTCGTGGTTTCTTTTTGTCAAATTTTATGATTTCAATCCAAGTCTACGCCAACGACTTAAAAAATAAAAATGTAGGCAAGGACAACAGTACGTATGAGTGATAAACTTTGAATCAGATTTGCAATACTGGATCAAGATACTGTAGCATTATAATTCCAAAACACCCAAATAGTAGTTTCAATCACCACCATCAGATTTTTTTATATCTGACATTGTTAGGCATATGGTAAATAAGTTGCATGCCAATTAAAATTATAGATGCAACACATTTCTAGAGCATTGACTGACCGAAGTAAGATGTTAGATGTGAGCATTGTAATTTCCATTTTACATCATCATCAAAATCCATGAGGGCCATAGTTTCAGTGTACAGAGACTATGTATCAGGGCCAATATTACATATTCTTCATAGAGCTTTTTATCACACAAACTAACAAATAACAGAGTAAAATCTAAGATTATGTGAAACAAAGCAGCTATCTGAAAGCAGAGAAATCAGCCCTGAGAGTTATTGGTTTGAGTTTGGTTCGGGTATGTGTTTGATCTGGAAAAATAATTCTGGTGCGGTTTGGTTTTTTCGTAAGCAGATACGCACAGGAAAAATAAAACAAAATCTATACGTAATTGTAGAATTTCTACACGTTTTTACTACACGCGCTTAGTTTTCAAAAGAGCCATATACAAGACAGAAGGCGTATTGGTGCTCTGTTCGATCTATCTCTTGTCAGCCCAACTTAGTATAAGTAGCCCTCTAGATGTGAATCTGCAAAAGTGAGAAACGGCTGAATGTGCATTCCAGACGTTGAGTGCATAAGGTTCAATTCCCAGTCAAGCCCGAAAATTTGTTTTTGTATTTTTCTGAACAACTTAAATCAATCGAGTCAGGTGGAGTAGGTGTGGGGCGAAATACATTTCGTTTGGGATTGACGTTTTTTCTTCCTCTCTTCTGTAGGTGTTGGCAAAGGAAGAAGTGGCCGTGATTTGAAACTACCATAGCAAAATGTAGTCTAGCATTCTCAAGCAAAAAAAATTTCTCTCAAGACTCTTTCCATTAAATGACACTTAGCAACAGTTTTCTTAAAATGGAAAACAAAAATTAAAAAATAAAAGTATGTACCAATGCACTGTGGGTCGAATTCCCAAATAATTGGCATAAAGTCGTGTGTTGCAGATATCGAGTTGAAACTTGGTACTTTTAATAGATATAACACCTATAATATTTAAACGAAATGTTAAGTTAATTGGACCACGCCTTCCCCGACCGCCCTTATATGGCAACACTGCGTATACGTAATCTGAAAACAAAGTTTTGAGAACTGTGAATAAAATGTTAGAGTTTAAATTAAAAATGAATTTCAAGTAATTTATAGTCAAATTTTAAGCGTACATTCCTTTAGTTGGCCAAGTATCTGGTTTTTAAAAGCGGTAGAGTTGCCGTCCATACGTCCAGCAGCGTTGCATGACAGAGTTTAAGCTCATTTTCAATTTTAAAGCACCGCAAAAGCCGCAAAAAGCCGCAGACAGGATAATTATAATCTTTTAATACACACTTTCTACTTTATTTTGACATATATTACAAAACACACAAACACGCACAAGGTTAGTTTTGCTCCACAGAAGACTTGCACTTTTCTTAAGTTTTCTCTGTTTAGGGACCACACGAAACAACACAATTTAAAGCAACATATTGAATATTATCAAGAAATGCTTCCATTTATTTATTCTACATACCCTGGCCTTTATTTTCCATATTTTGGCAAAAAATTTTGTGCAACTTTATACGACGTGCAAGTCCTCAAAGTTAACAAATAGTTGTCGCCAATTTTATCGCAACAATCACTGCACTCATCACCTGACTTCGATAATCGATAACAATTTCAGGGTTGCCAAACTATCGAAAATATTATTCGATTCTTTGTACATAGACTATGTATTTTTAAGGTGTATTATTAAAAATGAGTTTTGTTTCCATGAAATTTTCGACTTTATGCCAATTATTTGGGAATTCGATCCACAGTGCAATGTCATATACCGATTTTTGGTTGGTAATTATAAAGTTTTTTCTTATCTACGCCATCTTTTGTAAATCTCTCAAAATTTATTCGCACACGCAAACTATCCTACAACCTTTCTTAGGGTATCAAGTGGTTAACATAAACCAGTTTGTTTTGTTGTTGCTGTGGTTGCCTTTCTTTAATATAATAAATATAATAAGATTTCGAGATTTGCCCACTCCCATGCATATATAAGTGTGCGTACAATAGTTTTACCGTCTTTGTTGTTGTTGTGGTTGATGCTCCTGCCGTTGACACCGAAACCGCTGCCGGTCTAAGGGCAGCTCTATAATGTTTTTATGCTGTTGGCGTTTGTTTGAGCTGTGTCGTAGTTTTGCCGAATAGCTTCATATTTATGCAAAGTTATGCGGCTTAACAGATAAGTCAGAAGTTTTTCCTCTCTGACAACGGTGCGACTAAAGCAGGAACAGGAACAGGATATCGATGCCCAGAGAAAAAGTTGATGTTGATTTGCATGTCCAAGAACAGATTGTGGTGTCCCTTTAAGGATGGACAAGCAGCTTTGCCTAGCATACATATTTATTGTTGTGTGTTCGCTTTTTATATGAAAATTTAGGGCAAACTTGCTCATGCAACAGCAAAGCAGCCTAGACCATCTGCCACTTTAGTTAATTCCAAATTATATTAAAAACTTTCAGCTCTGTTCCTTTAACAGACTTTTTCATTATCTCAGAGCCAACAAAGCGAAAGCGCGCGCTCGCTCTTGGCAAAGGAAAAATATGAAAAATTGCTAACAAACTAGCGTACCCTTCAACACTCTCAGCTCAACTCTCGGCCAAAGGCAGTGTGCGTCGTCCAACGGTATTTGCATTGTGCTGCTTGTTGCTCCTACGAGCTGTGGCTCGAATTACTCATTCTCCATTCCTCCTCCATTATTGCCAAAGGCGTGGCCTGTGCTTTGTAATTCGGTGCTGGGCCACAGTAATCTTTGGCATTAGTTGCACTGGAGTTCATTTGCTCTGATGTGCAGTGTTTTGGCTCACTTTGCTCGACTGCCTCTCGACTGTACGCTTGGCTTGTCCTGTCGAAGTAAAAAAAGAAACTGCAACGTGACACTTGTGCGCTCATTTAATTTGGCCAAGCAGCCGCAACGCTCTCAACTTTCGCTGGCCTGGGCGCAAACAAAGCAAAAGAATGGCAAACTAAACAGCAGCGGCAGGAGCAAGGACTACGTGTTATACAGGTTGGGCTAATGCCCCACCCAACTTACATTGATTTGGCACACCTTGCCTATACACTTTGAAAAATTTTTCAAAACATTGCCCGATAAAGTAGGCAATATGTTTGGCACAGCTAATGCAGCCCCAAAAAGTAGGCAAAACAAATATAATTTTATTTCTCGTATAAATTCCCAATGGATATTTTCCAGTTCACTATGGGGAATTTTCCCAAAAATCAGGCATTAATTAATAACTTAAAAACTAAGCAAGATATTGCGGTCTAGTTTTTTGCTTTATATTATGTATAACGTTGGTCTATATGTGCAAAAAAGTGGGCGTGGTAGCACTTCATCCCGCCTTAAAAAAAATATATATAAAAAAAATTTATTTTTTTGTACAAGAAAAAATTGGTTTTTCTTGCTATTTTGCATAACAAGGAATGTACAATTACTGACGCGTATTAAGAAACATATTTTTCGGCCGCAAACTTTATGGAATTTCGGGATTACTGAAAAAAAAATGCGGCTCACTGTCATTTCTAACTCCACAATACTGCTCACGTCGCCGGAAGACTGCAAAGGGTTTTTGATTGGGTGTGACACAAAATTTCGGATAATTTTTGCCTTTAAGGCCTTATTGAAACTATCTTAAGAACTGCTGCATAGTCAGCTGGTTGGTTTTTTATTTTTTACGAACAGCTATGTTTGCTTCTTCTACCAAGTTATCTCCAGCAGCTTGATTCCTACGACCTCTGATTCGCTTTAGCATAATTGACCATCGGGAACGACACTCTGGGTTCATGAGCTTCGCAATGGCTAAGAATTTATTTTCTGCGTTCAAATTGTTGCATTATTCGGTTAAATTTCTGCGGTTTAACCCCAAAATTGCACAAAATATTTTTCCTTATTTTTTTTTAAATATCTTTCATATGCTACTGAAAGACTTTGGCCCAACCTTTCTTTAAAGCAATCGAAAATAACATCTTCTCGACTCGTCACATTTTTATACCCTGTACCCATTGAAAATGGGTAAAAGGGGATCATGAAGTTGTGCAAATGTATGTAACAGGGAGAAGGAAACATTTCCGACCCTATAAAGTATATATATTCTTGATCAGCATCAACAGCCGAGTCGATTTAGCCATGTCCGTCTGTCCGTCCGTCCGTCCGTCCGTCCGTCTGTCCGTCTGTCCGTCCGTCCGTATGAACGCGTCGATCTCCGAGACTATAAGAGATAGAGATACAAATTTTTGCATGTACATAGGTATAGGCCGTACGCAGATCAAGTTTGTTTCAGATTTGCAAAATTTCCCCCCCTCCCCTCTTAAACCGCAAAAAACTGTCAGAGCCACAATTTTAAAGTTACAACATCGTCGCTTAATATATATTTTAGGCGTAGTAAATATATTACTTAGGCCTATAATCTATCTATTCTGAAAAGCACATTGAGATCTGAGCAAAAACACAGAAGTTATTAACGAAACAATTTTTGCACCCCCCCTCCCCCCACGCTTTGCTAATTACGCATTACGTTTGCTGCTTGCGCCCGCGTTTCTGAGGGCGCGTTTGTGTGTATGTGTGCGTGTGTGTTTGTTTGTGTATGTGTGTGTTTGTCAATTGTACAGGGTATTTTGAAGTCGAGCTAACTCGACTGCAATGGTCTTACTTGTTTCATTTGGCATGCAAGTAGGCATTGGAGAAAATGAGGTTGTGTCCTAAAAAGTGAAATTTTGCAAAGAAATGCGCATAAATGCGGTTGGGCAAAAGTGAATCGGAAGCGGAATTGATAGCTCTTAAAGGTGGTAAAAGTCCCAGCTCTAACAAATCTAAACAAAATTCCCAATTTTTTTTTTAGATGAATCGCTAATATCCTCAACTACAAGGACGCCAGGACTAATTTCTGAAGATAAAAGGCACTAACATTTAATACATACCACAACGATTAGATTCCATCAAAAATATTCGACAAAACTTTCGGTTTTAATTAATATTTGACAATTGCAAATTGCAGCAGAAAAACATACACTTAACATTGAACTGTCATTCGTTAGCATAACATGTCTTTAGCTGCTCACTTAACAGAGCTCTGTTAAATCAAAATTCATGGTATGTAACATTGAAGACTGATGTATTTGTGGTCTAATGAGACAAAAAAATTTAAGTTTTGAGCACTTTTGGAAAAGGGGTTTATGCTTAATATTTGGCAAAATTCCCCACAGTGCAGTTGTTCTAGTTTAATAGAAAGGGCAAACCGTGCGTGACCAGCTGGTCACAGATAAAATATGATTATGATTAAAAACATTCAGAAATCAAAAATGCAAAGCTAACTTCGTCTCTGCCAAAGTTTTAATGCCCTTGGAAAAGCTCGCTTCGACAGTTAGCGATCTCGATCAGATTAAAAAACAAATAAAACTAATAATAACAGAGTTTAAGGGCGCTCACATAGAAAAAAAAACACCCATTTTCCGAAAGATCAGTTTTTGCTTTAGGAACTATCGGCCGAAAAGTGGGTTTTAGTAAGAAAAACTTTTTTGTTTTTAAGGGTTTTCAGGTGTCATTTTTAAAGTTTACAAAAATTCAATTACAAAACAAGTAAGAAAGTCGGTCAAGCCCGACTATAACATACTCTGTACCTGGAGTAGAAGCTGAATGCAATGCTGGTGCTGCGCTCATCTCTAAGTCTTTCTCTCATCTTACTCTCTCTCTCTCTCTCTCTTTAAGATTGTGCGGTGTTAGTTGTAATAGGGTGGGAGGGGGTGGGGGGAGGGGTGATGTACTTTTTTTGCTCATAACTTGAGAACCGCTCATCCGATCTTTATCAAATCTTCGGCAAATCGATACATTTTGCCAATTACTAACTATCTCTAGAAGGTGCGAATCGTCTAACTTCAAAACTGTAGAAGATATACCGTTTTTTCCAAATTGCGGGGGCGGAAGGGGGCGTGGCAAAAATTGAAAATAAACTTGATCTGCCTGCAGCTATAAGAAACATTTGTCCCATACATGTCAAACCTCTATCTCTTACCATCTCCGAGATCTGTTTGTTCATACGGACGGACGGACAGACAGACGGACAGACGGACATGGCTATATCGACTCGGCTGTTGATGCTGATCAAAAATATATATACTTTATAGGGTCGGAGATGATTCCTTCTCCCTGTTACATACTTTTGCACAAACTTAATATACTCTATGTACCTTCGGTACAGAGTATAAAAACTATAAGTGATATAAACAAGCGGTTTTTTTTATTCGATAGATAATCGGTTAAATAAAATTAAGAAATTTTTATTGTTGTTGTTGTTCTTGCGGTTGTTGTATTTAAATTTTAAAATCGGTAAACAGGTACTCGTAAAATTTTTGCAACCATTTTGGGAAAAAGTGGTTCCGAGATAGTCGCATTTAAGGTTTCGACAACTGTTTTCGATTGTATAAAAATTCTTTTTGGTAGACTTCAAACACGTACTTTAGGTATTTAGGTGTTAGCTTTCACCGAAAAAAAAAATTAATCATAATCGGTTTACCAGTTCTCAAGAAATTTGGATTAAAGTGAGTCAAGACCTGGCAAAAATTAAATCTCCAAAATTTTCAAATAAAATTATTAAACAAATTTGGGAACATTTTATGAAAATTTATAAAGTTTTCGACATAAAAAAAATTAAAAACATAGAATTTAAAAAAGTACGAGGGTCGAAGAAAATATTTACATATAAAAGGGTTGGTTAAATTCATTATTTTTGTTTTATTCTGTAAATCAAAGTTTCGGATCTGCTTGAAAGTTTTACAGAATGCTTATAAGATCCTAATAGAACGTTTAGGCAAATAAAAAAAATTTTCTCATGGTATAAATGAGTTTTGTTTCCTGAAATTTTCGACCTTATGCCAAATATCGGCATCCCAATGTGCAGAGTAAATAAAAGTTTTTCATGTAATAAATATTAGTTTGTTTTTGATTTTTTTTTTCGGCAACCAAAAAGCAAGCAGCAACAGCCAGCAGCTCGAACAAACGCTTTTTTATACCTAAATGAGACTCTTTCGTATCTCCCAGAAAAAACGCTTTCTCTCCTTCAAGAAGTTTAGCAGAGTGACATTTCTTCCCAATGGCAGATAAGAATGCGATAAACATACGTACTAGAAGAATTGCATTCGTTATCTTTAAAAATGTTTACGGGATAACTTGGTGTTTTTGCTAATTGTGCGGATCTAATTGTGCTTTTCAGAATAGAAATTTAGTCGCGAGATTCTAACTTCAAAATGGTGGCTCTGACAGTTTTCGCGATTAATATTGGTCCCGCTCCCACAATTAAAAATGTTGAACGATTCCCACATATTTTTAAGATGTTTTAAATTTAAAACTTTTATTAATATTAGCAATATCAATAAGCTATCAAATTTTTATAAGAGTCGCATAATAAATGGCCGAGATACGAATGTTGCTTGTATATCCCGTTTCCTTATACTTTCCATTGCTTTTATGTTGTCACTGTCATCAGAGTCGGCTCCTTTTCGTGAAAGAGTATATGCCAATTTGAGCATAAACTCCATACATCTAATCCTTGCATGCAATGGAGAAATGCCGTATTCATAATTATGCTCGTCCGTTTTCGATGTCTCGAACTCCTGAAGGACCTTTTGCTTTCTCTTGCAGATTGCACATGACAAGGTTGATTTGGTACTTGTGATGTCAACATCGTTCTTCGCCACATTTTTAATGCTTTTGATTAAAGCCTGAGCCAGAGGATTAATATTAACACACATTTATTCCATTTTGTTAAAAAAGGCAGTTGTGCTTAATTTTAAAACTTTTCTGTTTCTGCTAGTGCTAGTGCCTTATGGCCTCAGTGTAAAATGGATATAATTTCTATGATTGATATACAAAATTGATAAAAATGATTAAATATTTAAAAATATGCCACAAGAGACTTTTATTCAGTCCTATCCCACTCCTTTGCCATGCTATTTGTCGTACTTTCTTACATTTTCTCTGCTCTTTTTGTTGAAAAACTTTCAGATTTTCTTTAGTTTCTTTCTGTGTAATTTTGAGCCTTGGAGCGCTGACTTCCTCCATTCGCTGGCTGGGCCTGGCACTTCACTGACCTCTTAAATTCATTTAATGTTTAGTTAGGTCGGGTTTAGCTCTGCTCCCCACGACCCGTGTCAGGCGACAGTTCGGGCCAGGTGGTTGGGGTTGCTGAATTAATGGCCAGGCTGAAGTGCTCTAAATTTTCATTTTCGCTTATATATTTTCTTAATGAGTTTCTGCCCTGCAGTTTTTGAATGAAGTGTTCTCGAAATGTAATTATGCGACTTGCTGTGTCTTTAAATTTTAAACAACTTTATGGATATTTATTTAATAAACTCACTTTACAGAATCCTTCCTCAGCTCCGCTCCTCTCGTGTTCGTAAAAAAATGCAATTAAATACTTTGGGGCTATTAAAAAATAAAAGTTCTTTTTGCACCATGCTGAAAATGCCGCCCGAAAGTATGCAACACGAATGAGAGTGAGAGTGCAGCCGGCGGCTCTGTTGCATTGGCCATCCTGGTGTGACCTAATAAAAAAATTATGCCAAACGAAAGCGAAAAAGCAAGAGGGGTGAAATTTTTTGTACGACTGACAGCGACCAGCGGAAATGGGCGTGCAAGCGAGATAAATGCTGGTGGTCGATATGCACACTCAGCATTTATGAGATATTAAGTTGAAAACTTACCCCCATCCCCTTCACAACCTTAACCTCAAGTTAAATTGAGCAAAATAATGCGGTCAATTTATAACGACGAACAGACTGCCTGCGTCGCCTTCTCCCCTATTGAGAAAGTGAGGGAAAATTGGCCAGCTCTGCATACTCGACGTATCCCCTGCCTTTACCGCCCACCACTTGCCACACACCAAGGGCCAGTGTCAGAGGCAGCTTAAACAAAAGGAAGTGCTCTGGCTGCTACTTTGTCAGTTTAACTTGTTGTTGGTTGGTCAGAGGCAGCAGGCGGAGAGCATCTCTTCCGGCTGGCAGTGTCCGCCTGCTAGTGTCATTTGGCTGTCTCTTCGGTGGCACGCAAGTTTGCAAAATTATGGCATCGGAGCTGCATGCGCCATCCAATTTATAAGGTTAAAATTATTATGGCTCTTGCCCGGATTCGATGGCGGCGGATGCTGGTTTGGTACGTGACCTGCTATTGAAAGTGCAAGTGACTTGGTTGCTATTGGCAAATGACCCAATTTATGAACCGCATTCCGGTCAACGGCTGCGCCAAACGAAAGGGGTACTGCCATGGGGGGACACAGCACACACGACACGACACGGACATGGCTTCATTTCGGTTCCATGACATTCGGTTTTCACTTTTTAATGAGCATGGCCATTGGAGTAAGTGAAATGCGAAATTGGTTAAGTATAATTTATGGCAAATTAGAGGTAAATTCGATTTGCAAATAGAATGCAAAATGTATGCAAAGTAGGTCAGGAAATATGAAATGGATGCGTACACAAATGAATTGGCGTTCAATCTGATTTTGTTTTTGGACAGCCAACTGCCTGAGCTAATGGCTATTCTGAATTGATAAATAATTTTGATTGTGGTGGGAAGTGGTACAAGCAGTGGCGTACCGTGTAGTTATGCCGCCCGGGGCGGAAGTCGACTTTGCCGCCCCCCTTCCCCCTTGAAAAGTCCTAAATTTTAACCTTTTTTCTATAATTACAATTAAGTTTTTCTAATTCTTTCCATCAAAAACTTCTCTGTAACATAAAGGGACGTACGCTGGATTTTGATTAGGAATGACGAAGGCCTTAATTGTGAGGGGAGTATTATTTTGCAAAAGTTGCTATAATTATTAAAAAAAATTCTTGGGGATGTATAATAAAGGTGCGCCGCAGGCGAAAATTTTTCCGCAAAATCCGCGGAAACGTATTTTACATATCTTCTTAACCAAAATTTAAATACAAATTGACTTCGATGGGCCGAAAAAAAATTGTTTTGAGGTCGAACATGGTTTTCTAGTTTGATGGCAAATGCGTTTCGAAATTAGTTTTTTACTCCAAAAAAACGTTCCTTGTAGGGTGCCTGTAGAGGTGGCTGATTTAATTGGACGAGTTGGACTACGTTTTTTGGAAACAAAACTCAATGGCAGTATAGAATTGTAAGCTCCAAAAATTCGGAAAATATCGCGAAATAGATGGGCGCGAACTATGATGAATTAATGTGAAAATATTTATTCTTGTTTGATAATTATTTTTTTATAATTAACACTATACATTGTTTTTTTTTAGTCCATGCACACTGGGCCAGATTTCAGTTTGGGCGGCATAAATTCAAAATTTTTATGGAAACAAATCGTGATTTTAATCAATTATTCTTAAAAAGCATACATAAGGTATATTAAATTCACTAAGCGTTTTGCTTTCAGTGCAGCCCTGCATTTTTCGCAGGGCTGCAAAGTCAACTGTTCGGTCAGCTGCTTGTTGTATTAAAAAAACGAGAAACGGTTACTCAACTTTAAGCTTGTGTCATTTATCACTCCGTGAATAAAAATTGAATGTAAAATATGGAAAATAAAGGGAAAGGTATGTAGAATGTGAATTCTGAAACAAATTGTGTGTTGTTCTTGTAAAGAGTTGTTTCTATTTATCATTTTGTTATGTCCTTATATAGAATAAAACCGAACCATCGTGCCCGTGAAATGTGGAGTATAAACTAACTTTCTGACAATTTCTGACAAAAAGTAAATATGAGGAGTTTGACCTTAAAGTGTATATCTCATCGTGTTATTAACGCTTTTTGCGGCTTTTTGCGGCTTTGCGCACATTCTCTTCATATTTGCAGTTAGGTTTGAGTTCAGCCATGCAACGCTGTTCAATGTATGGGCTGAAAACAACCGAAATGCCCGTGCAATTTCAAGCTGGATTTTTGAGCAGCTTAAGGAGCATGCAGTTAGCACAGAGAAGAGAAATGAAATTGACATAAAAATTAAAAACTTTGAGATTTACTTGAAAAAAAGGTTGCAAAAAGCGATCGAAGGGTTCAAACATTTAAGGCAAAGAATTCAAAATGGATATTGTCGAGCATGGCATTCTTAGTAAATAGCACATCAACAATGAATCAAGTAGGAAGTCTACGTTTGGCATACAACGACGGTGGATCTCGACTAATTAGGAAATTGGCATGTAATCTGGCAGACAAGCAAGAAAACAACACAAATCTGCTTGTACATGCGGCAGCACTGTCTATTGCTATTGAACTAGATGTTGAGCTAGATAAAATTTAAATAGTATTTAATCAAGGATATTCAAAGTAGTTAGTAAGTGATCTTTTCAACATACCTTTGAATAAAACTATTATTTACTCTATTTGTTAACTTAGAAGAAAAAGTTTGAGTGTGACATTTGATTTGTTCTATTCCAAGAAAAAATATGGATACTGGTTTTATATACATACTATTTAAAATTTAATGACTTTAAAACATAAATACCCAATATAAAAATCACATAAATAATAAATGATATAAGCGTTCTCAATTTAGGTAACAGAAATGTATGACTTAAAAAAAGATATTTAACAGCAATTTAAGACCCTCTTCTGGTCTTCTGGCCGCCATTTTTACAAATTTGATTCTATTTTCATCATTCTGCATCGGGCCCTATAGGCATTAATTTTTACCAATTTCCCGCTTTCCATTTTGCTTTTTGTTAATAGTGACTGCCGGAAAGCTGCGAACCATCCACTCACCTTTATTTAGAAGAGCCTACTTTGGAGGCCGAGAACTTTTTAAACAGCCCTCGCATTGACACATTTAAAATTTTTTTTAATAAATAGTACAATGACATTCAAAAAACAGAATTAAAAAATTTTTTTACGATTGATTTCCAGAAGTTTTAAAAAACTGTTAAACTACACCAGAAGTGGGCCCTTATCTAATGTTGGCGGTAAGGGTGGGCGTGTTCGGATTGTTTTATATTTTTCCCGAGTTATTACACACTTGATGTCTATCAAATGTGCCAAATTGCAATTGTCTAACTACATTTTTCGAATTTATGCCGCCCAAACTGAAATCTGGCCCAGTGTGCCATGTAACAAACTATTAAAGAACTCATTCTGTATTGATTACAAAGTATATTTGAAAACAACTTTCTGATTTTGCTCATTGGAATGAAATTTTTGGACTTTAATATGGAAATTGTGGTTATTTTTTTTTGATAAAAACCATTTATTTTTAATTATTGTTCAGTTGACACAACCTTTGTTTCATAAGAACTTTTCAAGGCATACTACAAATCTGCACCCTCCTGCATACTCCCTTGAGAACATAATCAATATAGCAGCATGTTTGACTCTGTCTATGGTAGACCTTTGCTCTTTAATCCCTTTATACTGATTCGTAAGCTTTCAAAAATGCATTCAATGAATATTTCTTATATTACTAGATCTTGAAGTGCAGAATCTTGCAACGTTCTCCATATTGAAATGACAGCAAAGTCTAAATCACTTTCAGAAAAACCACTATTTCTTAATTTAAGAGAATAATCAATATACATTTTGTAATTATTTACCGCCCCTGAAATTTGTTGCCCCTAAAATTTGCCGCCCCAAAAACTTCCCGCCCCTGAAACTCACAGCCCTCAAAAATTGCCGCCCCTAAAAATTTGCCGCCCGGGGCGGGCCGCCCCCCCCTCGGAACGCCACTGGGTACAAGTTTCACTGCTTTTACTCAGCCGTCACCTCACCAGCTACAGGCTTCAGATGTGTGTCACGAAAACTTTAAAATGGTTCACGTACTGTCCGAGTTCATAGTGGCACCATTTCGGGATCAATTAGTATTTCCATCCTGCGTTTGTCTCTGGTACTCCAACATTGTCAAAACACGGATTAACCTAAAAATTATGTTGTATTGTTGCACCTATTTTGGAAATAAAAACATCTTATCCATACCGAGTTTCATGCAGAATGACTAAAATATAATATTGGCGGTTTTCTAAAATCTGAAATCATAATTCTAATTCATTTTGATTAGGTAGCTTTAGAATTGGTTTTCGAATCGATCGGAAACCGAAATCGGAAACCTTTAATTTTTTGTTCGTTATGCACATAACTTTAAATCAGGAACACACCACACTCAAAGGAGGCTAATTGATCGTACGCTAGTAGCGCCTAAAATTGATACCGAGTAATCGATAACTATCGTAAGCCGAAAGCGAGCAAGGAGCAAGCTAACAATTTTTGGTCAATAACACTCTCTAACTTGTGGCCGTATGTGGCCCAGTGGTTAGTGTGCTGGACTGCTGGGCGGGAGGTCGTGGGTTCGATCCCGCCTCTGAACATCTAATAATAAAAGTTTTTTTCTTTCTTTAGAAAAAGCTTTTACACATACGGTCACCTTCACCAGCTACTGGCGCCAGCTGTGAAGTAACTAGCCATGAAAAAGCAAATTCTCAAACTTTGCCGTTCGGATCCGGCGTTAAACTGTAGGTCGCTTTCTCTTGTGCGAAAAATTTAAAGCACACACGCCAAGAGATCGTGAGAAGCTTGGCTTGGCCCCGTTGTAGGAGCTGTATAGCCAACATTTACATTAACATTACTCTGTGATTTGTTTTTGTTTCCAAAACTAAAGTGGCCCCTAAACACGACACGATTAGGGCGATAAAGACGGCTTCGAAGGAGGGGCTGAGCATGGTCATTTAAAATTATTTTTATACCCTGTACCCATTAAAAATGGGTAAAAGGGTATCATGAAGTTGTGCAAATGTATGTTACAGGGAGAAGGAATCATTTCCGACCCTATAAAGTATATATATTCTTAATCAGCATCAACAGCCGAGTCGATTTAGCCATGTCCGTCTGTCCGTCCGTCCGTCTGTCTGTATGAACGCGTCGATCTCAGAGACTATAAGAGATAGAGAAACATTTTTGCATGTACAAAGGAGTACGTACGCAGATCAAGTTTGTTTCAGATTTGCAAAAAAATGTGTAACGTCCGCAACGGCGTAAAATACTCAACATTTTTATACCCTTGCAAAGGGTATTATAATTTTGCCCAGAAGTTTGCAACGCATAGAAATATTCATTTCCGACCCTATAAACTATATATATTCTTGATCAGGGCGACGAGCTGAGTCGATTGAGCTTTGTCCGTCCGTCTGTCTGTCTGTCCGTCTGTCCGTCTGTCTGTTTCTACGCAAACTAGTCTCTCAGTTTTAAAGCTATCGAGCTGAAACTTTGCACAGAGTGTTCTTTTTACTGCACACTGATAATATGTCGGAACCGACCGGATCGGATGACTATATCTTATAGCTGCCATAGGAACTATCGGTTGAAAAGTGGGTTTTTGTGAGAAAACTTTTTTGTTTTTAATGTAAACGCCTTCCGCTTCGGCAATTATTAGTTTTATACGCTTTTACTCAGATTTGGAAGTTTTGGTCAAAATCGGATGACTATATCTTATAGCTGCCATAGGAACTATAGGTCGAAAAGTGGGTCTTCGTGAGAAAACTTTTTTGTTTTTAATGCAAACGCCTTCCGCTTCGTAAATTATTAGTTTTATACGCTTTTACACAGATTAGGAAGTTTTTGTCAAAATCGGATGACTATATCTTATAGCTGCCATAGGAACTATCGGTCGAAAAGTGGGTCTTTGTGAGAAAACTTTTTTGTTTTTAATGTAAACGCCTTCCGCTTCGCCAATTATTAGTTTTATACGCTTTTACACAGATTTGGAAGTTTTTGTCAAAATCGGATGACTATATCTTATAGCTGCCATAGAAACTATCGGTCAAAAAGTGGGTTTTATCAGAAAAATGGTTTGTTTTAATGCTGACGTTCGTAAACTCTGATGTATTAAAACATTTGCAAGGGTATTTAAACTTCGGCAAAGACGAAGTTAGCTTGGCCTTCTCGTTTTTAATAATATGAGGTGGAAATAGGTGTTTATAATGGACTATTGCCGGCTGGGTCTGAATCTGGGCTCTAAATTGCTCTAGGTTGTCGAGAATCCGAAAAACATAACCTCAAAGTAACAAAAAGTGTGTATAAATAAATTGATAAATATCGATAAAAATCGGTGTTTCCAACATCGGAAAATGAGACACAAATGAATTCGAGTTTTATCATTACAAACTGAATTTCAAGCCAATTGGATGAAAAAGAATTTTTTTGCAAGCAGAATTTTACGGACATTTTCCTCATGGGCGGATTTTTCAAAATCGGGAAAACACTTGTCGAACTATTTCGCGTACTAAGCTTACAAACCCAGTTTCAAGCCAATCGGATGAAAAAAAATTTTTTTTTTATACTGTTTGGGTCAATGGAAAAAGTGTAACGTCCGCAACAGCACAAAAATTAAGATATTTTAATAACGGGACCACTTATCATTCTTTTGAAAGCTGGGTTGAATTGGTCATATATTCTACTAAATTTTTTGTTATCAGACTTTTTTTTTTGTTTATTATGCAAAATTCGCTAAAAAACGTGGAAATGCACATAAGCCTCAAAGTCGACTTCCATTTTTTGTAACGTCCGCAACGGACCTTAAAACAAGCATTACTTTTTTTCAAAAACAGATAACCTATTATCTTAAATAAGGTTTGAAAGTACTCCCAACGAACTACATTTTGCACCAAAAGTAATTCAAATATACCAATGTGGACGCCGGCTGTATCAATTTTAAGAAGCAAATTTGCGTACAAATGTAACGTCCGCAACGCAGGATTAGCCCATATGCATATTTTCTGCAACATTAGTGATGTAATGACATTGGCCACTCATATAATTTGTACACAGCCGATGGAATCAACCGAAAAGACGGGTAACGCACATTTTTGACTACGCTTTTTAAAACATTGGTCCTCGCAAATGTCGAAAATCGCATGAATAATCCACACATTCTCGCACAGCTTTCGACTCGTTTGGTCTTCGGCAGAGCAATAAATCTTGCCAGCAGTGTTGTGGTTCCTCAACACAGCGATCCTGATACACTCGCCAGCCGAAAATTCTGTCAAATAAGTTAAGAAACAGGCGATAAGCTGATTCGAAAAACTTGTTTTTACTGCTACAAATGCACTATTTCGGTCTGTGAACAACACTAAAAGACGATTATACATGCTATACATACATAAAGACATTTCGTATCATGTTTCACCATAAAACTCATTAGCATTCGACTCAAGTCTGTGTAAAAGCGTATAATATAATATTAATAATCGCTGAAGTGGGAGACGTTAACACCCATTTTCCGCCCGATAGTTCCTATGGCAGCTATAAGATATAGTCATCCGATCCGGCCGGTTCTAGTTCTTCTTTCGGCAAGCATTCATTCAGTTTTTTTTTACAATTTTACAATTTTGTACGGTATTTTGGATCGATTAATTCTAAAAGTCAAATCTCCCAAAACGAAACGTTCTTATAAAATTCTTGAATAAAACAGGATAAATTAGAGAGCGTTTTTATATCCGATACACGTAAAATTGTATACTAAAGTAGTGCATATGTGTGTAACAGGCAGATAGAAGCATCTTTGACCAAATAAAGTATTTGCATATTTTGATCAGCACCAATAGCTGTGTTGATATCGCACTGTCTGTATGTTCGTCCGTCCGTTCGTCTGACTGTGAGAACATTTAAGTCTCAGAGACTTGGAAATCTAGAAAAACAATTTTTTTTAATATAGGCGGATCAAATTTGTTTCAATTTTTAGCCCAGCCTCTGCCGTCGCAATACAAAATGTTGAATAGCTCACACAAAAAAGTGTTGCCTGCTTTTCGGCTTTTCCTTAAGGGCCACACATTTGGTTACAGACAGCATCGGCTTTCCGCTAAATAACGGCTATATTCAAGTCGTGTAGCTCTCGTTTTTTTGTCCTTTTATTCATATATAATGCAATTTCAATTTAAGTAGTCTTTAAATGTTTATTAAGGCGCTGGCAACGCTGTTCCGTTCCGTTGTGCTGTAGTCTACTACCGTGATGCATTAACAGCAACAGAAATAGCTACTAATTCAGCAACACCATAAAAGCTTTTAGCACTTGCTTTCAAAATTCATCATAATTATTTAATACATATTAATAGCCCCCGCCCGCCCAGACTGACGCAGTGGCAAATATATGCACAAGGTCTGAGAGCAGTCCAAAGCTTTGCTAATTGCCAAAACCCAAATCAAAAGGCTAGTCCCACTTTGACCTTCTTGAAATGACATAAAATATTTACACGTCAAGTGTCACGAGGCCTTAGCCCAAAATATATAACAAACACGCAATAAGGGACTGTAAAGCGAGGCAAATTGTTTATTTTTAGCACGTTTATAAGGCCATCAGAAAAGGTTAAGTCAGCGCTAAACTCATGAATATGACAGAATTTCGGATTGGGCCACAATTTGCATAATTAATTTGGATCCCTTTTTGTTTCGGGCTACGAATAAATGCCACAAAACGAGTTCAAAGAAGCGCATCCGAGTTATTTATGCGTAAACACGCGCCTTTGACATAGAAATTTGTTAGCGGCAAATGTCAACAATGCGAATTGCGGCCAAAGTTAAATATTTGGCATTGGGGCGACCTGAACCGACCCGACCTCTGGCTAAAGCAAGCCTTTCTGACCACACAAGACTCGACGTCTAAATAAATTGCTGTCATTTTAAAAAATTTCCCCAAGGTGGTAGTGAACGGCGGGAATGAGAACAGGGGCAGGGACAGGGACAGAAGGGGAAGGTCGTTCGTCCATGTGTTGACTTAAGCTTAAAATCAAACCATTTGTCAGGCAGCAGCAGCAGACAAGACAGCGTTGCATGTATTACACACACACACACATGCATACTCACTCGGGAATGTTGCTTATGTGTGCGTTTGTGTAAGCGTGTGTATGTGATGCATGGCTGCAATTTGGTTGCCTGGCTGCTAGGCTGGTGCACTTTAACCGCAACATACGAGTATAATATTTCAAGCATGATTTCTTATACAGCTTTACAGCTCTGCCCTCCTCAAAGTCCCCTCCACCTCCACATTGACCCTCAAATGCAGGACTGCAGCTGGGCTGGATGGCCACGGCTCTGGGTCAAAGCGAAAGTGGCACATTTTGGGTGGAAATTTGTGAGCTATCTAGGTTACTGTGACAGAGTCACCATGGTTGTTGTCCTAGCTGGTAGCGCTTGTTGTGCAGCCTGGCCTACAACACACAGACACACACACACACTAACAGTTTCCATACGGCAGACCCAAATAAACATTTCAGGCACTCGGACTCACGTGCTTCGAGAGACTGAACTTGTGCGCCATTTTTATTGCCGCGTTGCTTTTGCACCATTGTTTTGTCCGTCCATGTACATAGTTCCCCTCCCCTCTGACTCATCCCTTTTTGCTTTCGTTTTTGTTGATGTTTTTACTTTCGCAAGATTCTCTGGCTCGGCGCACAGCAATTTCCAGTTTCTGTTTATCTGTTTATTTGCCGTCGTCTCTTCCTCCTCTCACCTTACCTCTTCCAGAGTTCTCACGGACTTTTGGCTTTTTGTTTATCTCAGTTCTTAAACTCTTTGCGTGCGAATGTTATTAAAAGCGAAAAAAAAACTTTCAAATAAACTGGGCAACTTCTTAAACCAATTAATTGCAATTTTATGCGTAATTAATTTGAGCTACATAAGGTGCTTCTAATATTTTTGTCTTAAGAGGTTGGAAATGAAGCTGTTAAGAATGAAATCTTATTTCCTGAGTGTGTAGCTATTATGACATATTTTTCACGACTGAACCACACGTCCAACAAGCATTTTAAGCATGACACCAAACCACGACCTTTCGCACAGCTGACACACACTACCCGTTGCACCACAACGTACCAGGAAATACTATGCATTTTGAATATCCAGTAGAAAGGCAATAAATACATATGAGGTTCTTGGAAATCTCTCGAGATTTTGTCCTCGGTTGGTTTGCAAACCGCTCGAAAAACCTTTGATGTCACAGAACTTCGAAGGATTTTACTATTTCTTTGCAAGTCCAATTAGAAGGCTTGTGTCAGAAGAGGTCCATCGCCTCAAAAATCTCCTCAAACATGGTTGCATCTCTAGCAAAGAACGAGAGCGTAAGTTAAAGTCGGCTCTAACCGACTTCGATATACACGTTATTCATGAAAAACATGTTTAACAGTGTTACTGCGTTCCTTAGGGTGAACATCCGAAAAGTATGCAACATTTTTTGCTTGGTTCACTTTTTTGCTCATAACTTGAGAACTGCTCATCCGATCTTTATCATTTCTTCGGCAAATTTAATTGCTCTTTTGTATTTTGATTACATTTGGCTGGACACAAAGAATACAAATGAATCCTTGTGGGAGCCACTAAAACCATTGACGTGCTCAGACCAGAGGTCCAACAGATGACATGTGGCCTCTTAAGTCAAATTGTAACTACTTTGGAAGTCACTGATTTTTCAATTCATTGTGTTATTATTGGTATTATTTCGATGTGTTTCAGAAATCTCTAGAGTTTTAGTTAGGTTAGTTTGGAAAACAACAAACCCAAATGTCGGAGATTTAATTTTTCGGAGTTATCTTCGAAGTCGCTATCAACAAACAACTGACTTTGGTTTGAAGAGATTTCGGTGACACCTTCGATTATTCTTTAGCAGCTGAGCTGCTATTGTAAAGCATCAAGCGTCAATCCCAAAGTGGATTTGGTTAAAAAATAATTCATATTTTTAAGACTTATACAATCAAACTTCTAATGCGTGTACTTCATTTTTTTTCTTTTCTTGCAGGTAAGCGGTCCTAGTTTAAATGAAGATCTGGGGATTCGTAAAATTATTGAAACAAGTGAGTATTTATAGAAATTCTCGTATTAAGTGTGGCGATGCTTTTAGACTCAATGAATGCAATGTTATAACAGAAAATGCATAACCGCGAAAATAACAACCAAATAGCATATTTTAACGGAAGAATATTTTTTCATATTTTTATACTCTGTACCAAAGGTACATAGAGTATATTAAGTTTGTGCAAAAGTATGTAACAGGGAGAAGGAATCATTTCCGACCATATAAAGTATATATATTCTTGATCAGCATCAACAGCCGAGTCGATATAGCCATGTCCGTCTGTCTGTCCGTCTGTCCGTCCGTCCGTATGAACAAACAGATCTCAGAGATGGTAAGAGATAGAGGTTTGACTTGTATGGGACAAATGCTTCTTATGCTTGCAGGCAGATCAAGTTTATTTTCAATTTTTGCCACGCCCCCTCCCGCCCCCGCAATTTAAAAAATCTTTATATCTTCTACAGTTTTGTTGATAGACGATTGGTTTCTTCTGGAGATAGTTAGTAATTAGCAAAATGTATCGATTTGCCGGATAAGCGGCTCTCAAGTTATGAGCAAATAAGTAAACAACCCTCTCCCCACCCACTCCCACCCTTAGAGAGAGAGAGAAAGAGAGAGAGAATTAGAGATGAGCGCAGCACCAGCATTACATTCAGCTTCTACTCCAGGTACAGAGTATGTTATAGTCGGGCTTGACCGACTTTCTCACTTGTTTCCAATTAAATAAATAAATGAACAGACAACAAAATTAGACTTTTTCCAGTATATTGAAGGGTTAGTAGTGATTCTAGATGATTTTCATGTGCAGAACACGTATCTGTTTTTAGAAATGGTCCATCACGTCGAGATTTTTAGTAATTTGAGCTTAAAGTTCGAAAATTTGCCTATTCTGATACTTTTTAGAAGTTTTTTGTTTTAAATATCTCTAGATACTTTTTGGTCAGCTGTTCGCTCTCTCTGGATACATTTGGGTTATGGTCGTCTCGCTCTAACCACAGTGATTTCCTACTGGCACTTAAAAGTATCTTTTTGGGCAAACGTTCTCTCTAATTCTAATTACTCCATGCCGAAAGTATCCAATGGTTGTGGTTGAAATTTTTTATTCGAGTTCTATACCACTGAATTACTGATTTGCAAGTCATACCTTTGGACATCAGACAATTTTGTTATTTTATTATATTATACACAGAGAAAAAAAAGATCCCCGTCGAATATCCAATAAATAATAAAATAAAGCGACTTAGAAAATATCCAACGGATCCCACAAAAAGATAGTTAGTCCAGTCCAAATGGATACCGAAAATATCCTGAGGATCATCAAAACTATCCTTTTTTCCTCAGTGTATTACCAAAATGGTATATCTTAGTTGAAAATATTCGTACAATTCTTTGGAAGAGTTTTTTTACAGTTAAGCCCCATACGGAGGTTGACGAAAAATTCGTTTCGATACAGTATCGAATAATATAATTGTTTAATAAACTTAAGAAAAGTCTTACGTTTAAATATTTAACAATAAAATAATTGGTAATTATAATTTAATTTAATTTGAAGAAGCCGAGAATTTACCCATTACTAATGGGAAGAAGTTTTTATACCCATGCAAGTGCTGTTTTTGAAATATCGGAATTTAAGAACGCCAGTGTTAAAATAACAATTTTTTTCTAACTAAAACCCATTTTCCAACGGATAATCATCTGACTTTTACCAAATTTCGCGAATCTTTTTGAAAAAATATGAAATTAACAAACAAAAATTGAAAACGAAAATGTTTTTCTCACTAATACTAATACCGATTTACCGACCAATAGGTTCTATACAGCTGTATGATATAGTCATCCGATTTTGGAAAAATTTTCAAATCTATGTGAAAGCATATAGAAGTAGTAATGGCTAAGTTTGGGGACGTTAACATTGCTAACAGAAAAGGTTTTTCTACATAGTAAGAAAAACTTTTTTTGTTTTTAATAGTAGCGTCTTTTTACTTTACTTTCACACAATTTTGGGGAGTTCGATCTTAATCGGTGGCATATATCGTATAACTGCCACATGACTTCTGCCATGACTTGAATTTGGCAAACCCAAAAGGTGTTAAGTTGTCAAAAACAGCACTTAATCTACATAATGGACTTTAGCAGTTAATTTACAAGCGTAATACTCATCACCTGTGCCCAACTTCATCCCACAAAGAATGGCCTAAGGTCAACCCAACTAGCTTCACTCTTCAGCTCACTGTCAGCCCTCGTTTCTCTAGCAATCAAGAGCTCAGCAACTGGTCTTTGACCAGTTGGAGCCAAAATGTCATGTGTAATGCCACAAAAGTGACCTGTGCAGTCCTCCTCGCTCCTTTTTTACTCCATGTGTGCACAGTTTTTGCACTGACGTGGTCCGAAATCCTTAACCATTAAAGCTCTCTGGCCCCCAAATGGACGAAGGCAGCTCCCCAGTCGGACTTTGCAGCATGTGCTTCCCAAAATAAGTACATTTTGTGGCATGAAATTTCAGGGAAATAGTCACTGCATAATTTTTAGGCATGACATTAGCGCATTTATCATCATGAAAAACTCACACGTTCTTTTCTCAGGTATTCGTAAGGCTAAAAGTCGGCCTATCGTGAAACGGTTAAGTCTCTCTTAGTCGTGGGATGAGCACGAAGTAGAAAAACGAAGTCAGCTCCGAACGCTTGGCGAACGTTGACCAAACGAGAGAGAGAAAAACGAAAAAATTCTTAAGTCAGTGAGATTTCGGCTTATGCAGAAAAAAGACGTGTTCCCAGAGAATATATAAAATTTTTTTCAATTATAAATGCGCAATACATTGTTGGTGAGTATCGAATTTAGTTACATCTTCGGACTCAATAGCACTAAAGTAATATAATTATCATTAATTGGTCATTATTAATCAGCTTTATTACTTAAAACAGGTCATTCCTGCAGAAACGATCAGCAACAAAACTTTTAAAGTCCAATTCACTAACAATCATCCCTACCATTAGCAACCAAAGGCATCATGGCGAACATCAATAATAATAATAGAAATAAACAAAAATAGTTGTTGTAAATTATTTGTTAATAAAAATTGCAAATAAACTCAAATGTAGTTAAGTTGATTATGGGGGTGACATTTTACTAAAAGGCATGCAAAAAACATGAATTCGTAAGCTGACGGCCAGGTCTTCCTCCCTACGATATACAAAGTCAGTGCATCTGAAGTACTGAGTTCGTAAGGAGAAACGCGGAACCCGAAGGCTGGTGCGTGACGTCACCCAAACGGTTAACGGTTACAACAACAACCCCTGAGTTTCACGGCGTTTCTTAAGACAAACGAAGCGGAACCTTCAGATTTTCTCATGCCTTCTGACGTGCCAAGTTGGCATGAAATATGGACATCTGTCATGCATCCAAGTCCGACTGGGTCTTTGCATATCACACACACACACACAGACAAAAATGAGTCAACAGCCTGTGGCCACCGACATTTGCCGTGGGCCGTGTGAATTTTGTCAAAACGTTGGCGCTTGCATTTTTAATGGGCAGCAGCAGGAAGAGCAGCAGTGCCTCTCAATTGGCTGAGAGTCGTGGCGACGCCTTGGCTCGCCTCCAATGCGGAATACCCCGCATGCAGTCGGGCAGAATTTATTGTGTTTGTTGTACAAAATTAAATAAAAATTGAATTATGTTTATATCCGCCAGTTGCTCTGTTATTGTTGGCTCTGCTTGCTATAACAACGCGCTTTGTTCGTCCCCCTGCCCATCGTCATTGTCTGTTTTTCATTTCGTATAATAAATTGCATTTTCCATGCCAGTGAGTCGTCTCCGAACTACGTTTGTTTGTCTGGGTGTCGCCGCCCGTAAGTATGCAAGGGAATTGCATTCCAGTCGCATTTGCCCATTTGCGGTGTGGTCTCAGCTTTGCTCTTTTTACATGATCTGGGCGCACTTGGTTTTTGCATTAATACCATCTCATTTCATTGCCCTAGCTACATATAAATAAATCTGGGCAAGGGGGAACACCAGTCCACAGATGTTTCCGCTTGCACGCGCTAAATCAATTTGCTGTTTAAAATCCGCCTGCGCTTCAGCTGCTGCTCACCTTTTTGGCTTTCACTTCAACGTCAGTCAAAGGGAAAATAGCTGTTTGCTGCCACCTCCACAGTTTACTTTCCACGTGCATGCTGCCGTTAAGTGATTTTCATGAGTTTAACGAAGTGGTTAACACCCGTGCCCACAACAGCCACCAAACTGCTGCGTTCTTTGTATATTCTTGGCTTGCGCCTTTGACTCAACGCAGACAACAGAAAATAAAAGAAAAAACCCCAGCGTCATCATGCTGGAAACGTTTTGTACTTTTTGCCTGTTGGTACTCTTTTTGTAAAGGTACGCCCAACTTTATGATTAATTTTGCAATACAAAAAGGTGAGGAGCTGAAAGCTATGAATTTTGCGATAAGGAAACAATCTTTGAATTAGCGGTTCTCAAAAAGATTCAAATGGCCGTAGACCTATTACTTAAAAGGTGAAATTTAAAGTTTCTGTACTTTGGTACCCAAAGCCAGCTTACGGCTGCGTTGATACTAATACAAAACAAGAAAACATTTCTCAAAAAACAACAACCTAAAGAAGCTAAACGAAATGAACAGTGACAGTGGCTGTCAGATACACACAAAATCATTCGTCCCTCAACAACAAATTCTACATATCAACATATCATACTACATATATGGGTCATTCTTTTATAAACCGAACAGCAAAAAAATTTTTTATTTTTCAATTTAATAAAAAAAAAATACGAAATTAGATCTCGACATGCCCACCAAAACGTAATTTGCGGTTTTGCACAAAAATTTTTTGTTAATTTTATAAACAATTTCAAAAATCGTCAAAAACGAAAAAATGGAAAAAAAGAGTTTTTTTAAAACGTGATATCTCAGGATTGGTTTATCGGATAGGTCGCAAGTTGATATCGATGGAAAGAATTTTACTGGATCTACTCAAATTATAACTTTATAAATTTTTAAATTATTAAATAATATTAAGTAAATGTTGCAAAAAATTACATACAATTTTTTCTCAGTGTTAACCACCATGTTTTGGCTTCTGGGGATATAGAATTTATTGTACTAAACACAACTTAAAAAACGGTGTTTTCAAAAAGATGGAGACTTTTATAGTTTAAAAGTTATGAATTTTTGAAGTTATAAACAAATTAAAAGTTGCCCTTAAATAATCATTTCTCACGCAGTCCGTTTTAAAGTTTTTTGGTTGAAACTTGGCAAGTGTGCTTTATATTCATCAAGCTTTCCAAAAATGTCAACATCTCGCGGATCGGATGACTATAACATATAGCTGCCATACGAATGTTATAATTAATTGAATTTTGTTGTGAATTAGGGTTACCAGAGCTTTCAAAGTGTTGTATACCAAGACCAAACTCAGCATTCCTATGGCAGCTATATGATATAGTCATCCGATATACTACATATATCAAAGAGCAACTGTTTTGAAAAGCGCTTTACTCAGAAAAAAACGACTAGCAGAGTTCTAGACCGATCGGGATAGAATTTATACCGTTCTGCACTTGAAATTGTAAGTTTTGTTTTGTTCTTGAACGTACCTAAATTAAGTACGAAACATTATAGAATAGAAATACAACTGTTAAATCTTGAATCTTTCTTGAATCAAGTATATTTGATACTTACAGTTAGCCTAAAAATTTAAGAAAAGATCGTACTTAGTTCAAGAAAAAAATTTCTTGGATTAAGAACAGAATAGACTTACTATGCAATCTCCAATAAGTGTGCTACGAAAAATGAGAATTATTTTACGTTGAATCTGTTCTTGAAATTCCCTCTTGGTTCGAACACTTTGGTTATGGAGTGAGTGTAGATTTCAGACCTACAGTATAAACATCTTGGTCTTTTATTAATTCATTTCCTTTGATATTATACCAAGACCTAGTTTCAAGTACAAATTGGGCTTAAACCAAGAACATTTTACACTTATTTTTGGAATTTTCATTTTGTTTCATAAATGTTTTGGGGCTGACTTAAGAATTTATTGTACTTCGATAAAGAAACTGTTGCACTTATTTTAAGAGTATATTGGGCTGTACTTCAGAGCATAACAAACTAATAGTAGGATCAATAAGATTTTATACTAGTTCAAAATGTACTTCAAATATCCCGAAACGGTCTTAAAACAGGTATTTCAGAATTGTAAAATTCGTATCAGAAATAAGACTTTTGTACTTGAATCAATTATTTTCGTTCTTACAGTACTATTGACACCGTTCGTATTTGATTTAAGTACAAGGTTCTTGGTTTCTTTTAGTTAATTATTCAGGCAAATCGAAAACAGTTTGGTAAACCAACTAAGGGCATCCAGTCTTCGATGTGTCACCCTGGAAATTCGCCATCTTTTTGCACGCCTGACAGAAACAATAGATTTTTGAGTGTTGCCACTTTGTTTTACAATTTTATTGCGCGAATTTTGAGCAAAAAGTAAACCCACAACAGCAGCAACAGCAACGCCATCATAACAAATGGGGTTCGCTTCAAAGAGTTGCCCTTTTTGTCAATCCCCCCTCCACTCCAGTTTTATTTACTTTTTTTCTTGCCATGTGTTGTCTGATGTGCACATTTGAACGCGTTGCTATGTTTGTTTATGGCTATGTCAGTGTGCGTGTGTATGTGTGGCGCGTGTCAAAATTGGTTAAACGTGAGCCCAAGCAAGACCTGGACCACAGCCAGGGCTTCTGCTGCTGCTGCCCGTTTAGTCAAATTAGCTGCGTATGCCATTGGATGTGGCTTTGGCTTTGGGTGAAGCCATAAATCATGAGAATTCTCCGTGAAAAACAGCTCCTGCTTCTCCAAAGTCGAAGACCTGAAGCCCCGCTCCTGGGCTTAATCAAGCAAATGGCCAGCACAAATCGCGAGCTCGTTTATTTTAAGCTGCCTCATAAGCAAGTCTAATTTCTGGTCATTCAAGTGAGTTATGGTTTTTGTGGTTTTTCCCGACGAAATGGCGCTGGCATTTGGTGATTAAGTGTGCAGTCAGTGTGCCGGTGAATCTGGAATAAAAGGTGATAGATGCTACTTTAAATAAAATTGTTACAATTTGTAGTTAATAAAGTGAAATGAAATTGCAATCTTGCGCTTATCTCAATTCCGAACCTATCATAGTTTGTAGCTCAATTTTTAAAATTTTTAATACTTACACAGGCCAACAAAATGACCACTTTTGTGAGGTCCAGCCCTATTTGTATTAAATTCTGTTCCCGTTTTGTGCACTGATTCCAAAACTGGTCTCGGTTTTTCTCCATCAGCTCTTGTTTTCAAGATATCGCGGAAAAACCATTTCGCTGTATTTTTGGCTTTTAAAAAATTCTGGAGGTTACACCGAGCAACAATATCTGTATTTATGAGCTCTATGCGACAGTATACATATTAAGGTCGTATAAAAAAATCAATGGAGCATCATCGGCAAACCCAAAAGCGCCTAAATTGGCCTTTAAGGAGAAATATTCATCAAATTATAGCAAATTTTACAAACTTAATCACCGTGTACCAGCCATTTGGGGTGCTTGCATTTTAATGAAAACCACTTTAGCATGCAGCCCAATGGTTCTTCCAATTTCACAAATTTTGTTGCATTTAAATCTTCTTGGTGGACAAAGTTACAAGCGTTTAATCCCGAAATAATGAATTAAAATTTATGGCAGGATAACTAGATTGATACACAAAATCTGTATAGGAATTATTAAAAGACTACTTGATCTTACATAGTACTTACATTAATTGTCAGGCAAATGTACAATAACATTCAATCAGTACTAGATTCAAACAATTTTCCCCAAATTCATATTTGCTTAACCTTGCGAGAACAACATTAAAATTAAATGAATTGGGCTACAAATGAGCCAAATGTGTTCCGCACTCACCATAATCTATGGATTAAGCCCCTTGTGACTATTATGATTTTACAAGTTTCAGCAAATGCCTGGCGGAAAGAGATTGTAGTAAAGACTCTATCTGTGAAACGAATGTATATGTCGAGGAAGTTGGCCATTCTTATTATTTGGAGGAATACTCATTCGTGCAAGGTAGTGCAAAAACTCGTTCCATTTCGCAAGCGAATAACTTTGTGAATCTGTCACGTCATTTGACGAATTTTTCATAGGAAGACGTCTTAATTAAATTATGAAAAAAATATTCCCCACCACTTAAGGTAATTTTTTGTTTTCAATGGTAAATTGAATTTTTTCCATGATTCTGTTTCGGGACATTAAGGCGTTTAAACTAACCAATTTTTCTTTTCACGCTTGCCCTTGACATAACGGTGACTCCCGGAAAGCTGCGAACCATCAATACACCACTGTTCAAAAGAACTTTTTCAACACCCCAAGCAGTCACACATTTTTAATTTCGTATTTTTTTAATGAATTGTGCAACCAAATACAAAAGACACAATATGCAGTTCTTATGCAGATGTTTCTTGGCAATAAAGCTCCATTTACACGACCTGATCGCTCAGATGAGTTTTCGTCAGACGAACACTGTAACTCGATAAATGCCAATCAGATGAGTGCTCAGGCCAAATAGAACCGGTTCTATTTCGCCTGATCGCTCATCTGAGTAGCTTCATGCCTACTCAGACGCCTTTTTACACGGTCAGACAGGAAATCAGACGAAAACTCAGATGAGGGATCAGGTCGTGTAAATAGAGCTTAAATAAAAACAAGTTTTTGGAAAAAAAGTTTTTAGGTTTTTATCACTTTTTATTGCAATGAGCTTATATATCTGCACTTTCTATTTAGTTAGCAGTCCGAATTGGTATGACAAAATTCGTTATTATGGCCCGTTAACACTTTCGCTTGACGGTTACCGGAATAATAATGCCAAGCTCCTGGAGGCATAAGCAAGGCAATATGATGCTTTGGTTACAGCCTTGTTTATATAAAAGCCATGGTTGAGCTCTTTCTCCAAAGGCACATCTTCACCTTGCTGTGGGACGTTAAAATTTCATTCTTGTGAAATGTGCACTGGATGGGCACACTGCAAGCATCCGAAGTCACTCCAGTAATAGACAAGCATCTATAGTTTAGATAAATAGGGAATAGTCACAAGGGGCTTAATCCATAGATTATAGTGAGTGCGGAACACATTTGGCTCATTTGTAGCCCAATTCATTTAATTTTAATGTTGTTCTCGCAAGGTTAAGCAAATCTGAATTTGGGGAAAATTGTTTGAATCTAGTACTGATTGAATGTTATTGTACATTTGCCTGACAATTAATGTTAGTACTATGTAAGATCAAGTAGTCTTTTAATATTTCCTATACAGATTTTGTGTATCAATCTAGTTATCCTGCCATAAATTTTAATTCATTATTTCGGGATTAAACGCTTGTAACTTTGTCCACCAAGAAGATTTAAATGCAACAAAATTTGTGAAATTGGAAGAACCATTGGGCTGCATGCTAAAGTGGTTTTCATTAAAATGCAAGCACCCCAAATGGCTGGTACACGGCGATTAAGTTTGTAAAATTTGCTATAATTTGATGAATATTACTCTTTAAAGGCCAATTAAGGCGCTTTTAGGTTTGCTGATGATGCTCCATTGATTTTTTTAGGCGACCTTAATATGTATACTTTCGCATAGAGCTCATAACTACAGATATTGTTGCTCGGTGTAACCTCCAGAATTTTTTAAAAGTAAAAAATACTGCAAAATGGTTTTTCCGCGATATCTTGAAAACAAAAAGGTATTGGGAAAAACCGAGACCAGTTTTGGAATTAGTGCACAAAACTGGATCAGAATTTTCTCCAAAAGGGTTGGACCAAAATGGCTGTTGGCCAGTGTTATAGGAATCATAAAATTTTATCAATCCAACCAAGTTTCATGAAACTGCGAAGTAAAAATACTTTTTTAAATTCAATGGCCGCGTCTTCAAACTTTGCGATTGCCTCACAGCCCTTCTTACCCGCGTAACCCGGCCCGTTATTTACCTAAACCCACGACGCAGTATAAATTACAACTCCGCGCTGCAACGCGTTGTTTTGTTTTCTATTACAACAATGAGAATGTTGCTGTACCCTTTCCGTTATTTCTGCTGTCCAATATTCTGCTGATCTATACTTATAAATCTGTAGGCCCGACTCACTTACTGACAGACTGACGTATTATCAATCCACCGCCAAAACTGCTTATCCTAGAGATCTAAGATTTGGCATAAACCTTCGCTTAATTATAGAGGCGCCCACTTTGAAAGAAATTTTTAAAAATTTGACCGCGAATTGGGTGAAAGCGCGAAAGAAAAGTTTGTATGGCAGGCAATATTATGGACTTAGCTATTTTGCTAAGAGCTCGTGAGGGAGTGAGCATAATTCTGCAAACTAGACTTTGCGGGCAATTAGCGACCGAAGAATCTCCCAATATCTTATTCAGCTACTTTAAGGACAAAATTCTGCTGTATAGTTCCAAAGCAGGACAACACAAATGCACTGTCCCTGGAGGAGTTCCACAAGACTCAGTGCTAGGTTCTACACTTTGAAACGTTAGAGCTCTAAGGCTAAACCTGTCCGATGGATGCACTCTGCTAGGCTTCGCTGACGATATAGCCCTTGTGACTGTGGCAAAACAATTAGGTGAAGTGGCAGAAAGATGCAACCTCGCGATTGGCTAAATTGTGGAGTGGCTAACCGCGAATGGGCTCACGATCGAGTCACAGCCAGCCATCAAATATTTTGGAGTCTTGCTCGACCACAGAATCACGTTTAGAGAACACCTTAAGCACGTGAGCGCCAAAGCTGTGAAAGCGACTACCGCTGTAACAAGAACGCTGGCAAACACTCGTGGGCCAAAACAGCGTAGCAGGCAGCCCATAGCGAGTGTGGTTACCTTCATTATCTTCTATGGGGCGATGCTTTTGGCACCCGCTGTGAACATAGCGCCCCATAGCCGCCAGTGCAAGTCGGTATACTGACGCTGCGCCCTCAAAATCACCTGCTGTTTCTGTACCGTATCAGAGTAGGCTGCATTTTCGATTTGCACCAGTCACAGAAACACGTCGCGCGAAAATGCCTGTCCTTACTCTCCAGGTGCTCGGAGATAACTGACCAGCCGCTCGTTTGTTAGCTAGGAACGCCCTCTACCGAATCCAGTCGGTACGCGCACGATCCGAAGTTCAGTCGTGACGGAAGAAAATCAGTCCTTTTACTTTCCGGACAAACCCTGTATACTATAGAATGTTCAGCATTCACATGACAGAAAGCAAATAATCTGTAATTCCGAAATTTTCGCAAGTAATAAGTGTACATTTTCCACGCCTAGCTTAATCCTCTTTTGACACTTTTCCCAAATTGATTTATTTTTATCAGCTGTTAATTCGAAACTATCTATAAATTGAAATTAAGCCAATGATACTAAAACGCGCCTTCTATTGCTGAAGTTATGATACAGGAGAAACGTAGACCGATAAATAGATTAATTACACTAGTTTACAAAATAATAAAAATTTCGCGACCCCGAACATTTGGTAGCAATTCCTTGTGTAAGTCCTTCCGCTGAGTCCAAAAATCCAATCCGCAAATTTTTTTATGGGGCCGTTTTCGAGAAATCTCGGAAAAGCTAGTTTTCCGATTTGTCATAAAAGTACCCTTAGAATACGTATATCTTTGGTACCGGTTCTTTCATTATAAAGAGGTAATGCTTACTTGGAAGGTAATTGAACGCCCTATCATTCGTTGATACACCACTTCTTAATCCGGTGCTGGACTTCGGCGGTATAAAGGCTTTTATCGGCAACTTTGCATTAAATTTATCACTTTAAAAAAAAAAAAAGCTAGATTTTAAGCGCGAAAAAAATTTGTTTAAAATTAATTTTATTGCTGGTCACTAAAGATTTATCTATTAACAAGTGAGAAAGTCGGTCAAGCCCGGCGTAGAAGCTGAATGCAATGCTGGTGCTGCGCTCATCTCTAACTCTTTCTCTCTCTCTCTCTCTCTTTAAGGGTGGGAGTGAGTGGGGGGTGGGTTGTTTACTTATTTGCTCATAACTTGACAACCGCTTATCCGATCTTTATTATTTCTTCGGCAAATTAATTCATTTTGCTAATTACTAACTATCTCTAGAAGGTAGTTTATTTTTATATTCTGTACCAAAGGTACATAGAGTATATTAAGTTTGTGCAAAAGTATGTAAATGGAGAAGAAATCATTTTCGACTATATATATTACTAGCACATAACCCGTCGCGCTTCGCTGCGCCTTTAACAGTATAGAACCAATATCAGCCCACATACCACCCCCATAACACCCAAATCCCTCCCACTTCCCGCACACATCCCACCAACTTCCCATTTACCCATTCCCATTACCACCCACTTCCAGAACAACGTGCCACCCGCATCCCATCGCAAGCCCACCCACGTCCCACCCACATCCCATCCACTTCCCAACCTTTTCCCTGTCCCGAGTTTCAAGTCCATCAGATAAAAAATAGTTATTTAGCATATTGCATTTTCCGGGCGTTTTTACTCCCGGGTTCGGATTGGAAATCACATTCAATCACACTTCAAATTATTTTACATTTTATCCCTACAAACCGAGGGACGAAAAATAGTTATTTTCCTTGTATTATGTTCCTGGAATTTTCACGCCTGGGGGCCGAATTTCCGTCATTGGAATATCATGCTTCAAATTAATTCGTATTCTATCGTTTAAGCCCATCGGATGAATAAAAGTTTTCTTGCATGCAGTATTTTCTGCGCATTTTCACTCGCCGGGATCACATTTTCCGACATTGGAAAATCACATTTTTCTATTTCAGCAATTGAAACCGAGCTTCAAGCCAATCGGATGATAAAAAGTTTTCTTCTCGAATTTTTCCGGCAGTCGGGTCAAATTTTCCGACTTTGGAAAGTCGCCTTTTCAATTAATTCGTATTATATCTCTACAAACCAAGTTTTAAGCCAACCTGGGGCGGATATTCCGACATTGAAAAATCACATTTTAAATCATTTCGTATTCTGTCCTTACAAACCGAGTTTCAAGCCAATCGGATGGAAAATACTTTATTATGTAGAATTTTCCGACCTTTGGGTAAAATTTTCCAAAATCAGAAAATCACAATTCAAACTATTTCGTATTCCATCCTTACAAACCGAGGTTGAAGCCAATCGGAAGAAAAATATTTTTTGAGCGCAGAATTTTCCGTCCATTTTCCTCGTGGGCTCCGTCTTAGTACGCACCTTCTCCACTAACAGAACTCCTCTCCAAACTACAGCCCTTTATCTCTTACCCTTTAGGCTGTGCGATGATTGCCATTGAGTTAGTGATTCAGTCAGTGAATCAGTCAGTCAGCCAGTCAGTACACTCTCTTTTTATAGATATAGAGCGAGGCCAAAGAGTGAGAGATTATTGATGTCGCTTCGAACTCTTGCGAGCGAATGACGGCTTTCTGCTCTTTTGGTCTCAGCTTTGGCAAACGTTCGGGTCGTGTACGTGTAAATAACGAAAATGTTTTCGCCCCCCTGGGAGGAACCAAGGACTAAGTATCGCTAGAATAGGGATATTAAAATTCCATTCAAACAATTAAGCATTTATTTGAGAATCTTTATCTTTATAATAGATTACAAAAGAAATATGCCTTGCGGACTGAGCGCTTCATAATTATAAGTGGTCTGCCACCGAATTCAGAAAGGCCAAGTGGCGCGAGGGTAGAGAGTCAGCCGCCCATGTCAGCAGCTGTGGGTTCGAATCATGGCCTGACGCGAGCAAAGATTTTTTTTTGTTTTTTTTGTTTTCAAATTGTATTTTTATTGTATTTTTAAACAAATATAATTTTTTGTTGTTTTTGATATCAAGAAAACACACATCTAGTAAATATTTTCAGCACTTAAACGTTTTTTTCGTTTTGGAGAGCAATGGGAGCTGCGTTGAGGAAATGCTTTCTTAGTACAACGTCCGATCACTATAGGAAGTTATTGTGAAATTTTGAAGTTTCTAGCTATTACGGTTTAGCTTCAAGTGTGATGATCAGGTAAAATATCTTATCACTATATGATTATAGATTACAAAAGAAATATGCCTTGCGGACTGAGCGCTTCATAATTATAAGTGGTCTGCCACCGAATTCAGAAAGGCCAAGTGGCGCGAGGGTAGAGAGTCAGCCGCCCATGTCAGCAGCTGTGGGTTCGAATCATGGCCTGACGCGAGCAAAGATTTTTTTTTTGTTTTTTTTGTTTTCAAATTGTATTTTTATTGTATTTTTAAACAAATATAATTTTTTGTTATTTTTGATATCAAGAAAACACACATCTAGTAAATATTTTCAGCACTTAAACGTTTTTTTCGTTTTGGAGAGCAATGGGAGCTGCGTTGAGGAAATGCTTTCTTAGTACAACGTCCGATCACTATAGGAAGTTATTGTGAAATTTTGAAGTTTCTAGCTATTACGGTTTAGCTTCAAGTGTGATGATCAGGTAAAATATCTTATCACTATATGATTATAGATTACAAAAGAAATATGCCTTGCGGACTGAGCGCTTCATAATTATAAGTGGTCTGCCACCGAATTCAGAAAGGCCAAGTGGCGCGAGGGTAGAGAGTCAGCCGCCCATGTCAGCAGCTGTGGGTTCGAATCATGGCCTGACGCGAGCAAAGATTTTTTTTTGTTTTTTTTGTTTTCAAATTGTATTTTTATTGTATTTTTAAACAAATATAATTTTTTGTTATTTTTGATATCAAGAAAACACACATCTAGTAAATATTTTCAGCACTTAAACGTTTTTTTCGTTTTGGAGAGCAATGGGAGCTGCGTTGAGGAAATGCTTTCTTAGTACAACGTCCGATCACTATAGGAAGTTATTGTGAAATTTTGAAGTTTCTAGCTATTACGGTTTAGCTTCAAGTGTGATGATCAGGTAAAATATCTTATCACTATATGATTATAGATTACAAAAGAAATATGCCTTGCGGACTGAGCGCTTCATAATTATAAGTGGTCTGCCACCGAATTCAGAAAGGCCAAGTGGCTCGAGGGTAGAGAGTCAGCCGCCCATGTCAGCAGCTGTGGGTTCGAATCATGGCCTGACGCGAGCAAAGATTTTTTTGTTTTTTTTTGTTTTCAAATTGTATTTTTATTGTATTTTTAAACAAATATAATTTTTTGTTATTTTTGATATCAAGAAAACACACATCTAGTAAATATTTTCAGCACTTAAACGTTTTTTTCGTTTTGGAGAGCAATGGGAGCTGCGTTGAGGAAATGCTTTCTTAGTACAACGTCCGATCACTATAGGAAGTTATTGTGAAATTTTGAAGTTTCTAGCTATTACGGTTTAGCTTCAAGTGTGATGATCAGGTAAAATATCTTATCACTATATGATTATAGATATATATTCTTGATCATTATCAACAGCCGAGTCGAAATAGCCATGTCCGTCTGTCCGTCTGTCTGTCTATCTGTCCGTCTGTCCGTCCGTATGAACAAACAGATCTGAGAGATGGTAAGAGATAGAGGTTTGACATGTAAGGGACAAATGCTTCTTATATCTGCAGGCAGATCAAGTTTATTTTCAATTTTTGCTACGCCCCCTCCCGCCCCCGCAATTTGGAAAAAACGTTATATCTCCTACAGTTTTGAAGAAACACGATTCGTACCTTCTAGAGATAGCTAGTAATTAGCAAAATGTATCGATTTGCCGAAAAAATGATAAAGATCGGATGAGTGGTTCTCAAGTTATGAGCAAATAAGTTAACAACTCTCCCCCCACCCACTCCCACCATTAGAGAGAGAGAGAGAAAGAGAGAGAGAATTAGAGATGAGCGCAGCACCAGCATTGCATTCAGCTTCTACTCCAGGTACAGAGTATGTTATAGTCGGGCTTGATCGCGGCTTTTGGTAATATTTTAAGTTTTAACGTGCTCGAAATTATCATTTATAACAAGTATTTGGAACGGTATAAGTACACTGGCACCGACAAAGCTTCGCCTTCTTGTTTACCATCAAAGTGAGCCCCGCCTAATCGGTTATCTCATCTTGCGTAGCCATTGTATGAGCATTGAAATCGATATTTTGCTGACCTATGAAACATATTTCCATTCTATACCATAATCTGCGGCAAACGCCTTCGAAAAATGCTTATTATGTATAAATGAATAACAGCACTTCCTGCCCCCTAAAACCTCCTCAAGTCTCCATCATAATATCTATTATGTGCAAATGTTTATTCAGCGTTGGCCATTCCCTTATCTCGGCCATGTCCATCTCTATTTCCATCTCCATTATTGGTCTTCGGTGCGTGCGTGCGTGCCTCTTTCATAATATATTTTGGATTATTGCTTATGCGGAGCTTTTCTTTATCTTCGATTTCGCTTCGTTTCGATGGTAAAAGTTTTTGTTATTGGCCTTATTGCTGCTGCTGTTGCTACCCTTTCATGCTTCATTGCCCCAAGGCAATGGCCCATTATTCTTGCTACTATGAGCTACTTTCGGTGGTGAATTTGAATTATGATTCAATTAAATTTCAATCAAAATTCAATGAAACTGCCAATGTCGCACACATACCGACACAATGACAGGCAGCCAATTTGTGCCGTAATCAAAAACTTTGTTTTACATACATTGCGGCAGCAGCCCAAAAAAGTATGCTATGGCAAAATTACAAAAATCAAAATTGCAACACAGCCTGTGTGAGTGTGTCTGCATGTGTGTGTGTGTGTGACACAAATTGAGCTCGACACGAAAAACTGCCAAACATTTCAATAAAGTTGCGCCATAAGATGGCCAAACGCAGATTGTTTAGAAATTTAGTTTTATATGGCACTGATGCACTCACACACACAATCGCACACAGACAGACTGACACAAACATGTGTCGGAATTGAGAGGGCACTGGGACTGCGCCACCAGCTGTGACCAGGCTCTATTTGTCAAGTGTTCCCATTCTCTTGCCTGACTGTCGGTTGGTTTGTTAGTACCTTCTCAATGGGCCACACAATGGCCCGCCCTCGGAGCATGTGCATCGGACAGCAGCGTCTTTTGTTCGGCAACTTGTTGTTGACAGCTTTTGTTTGTCGCTCTCACATCTGCATAGGCGACGCGGAAAAGTAAAAGTCATGACAGGTAGTTTGTCAGGACATGCCATCAAGATTAAGCTAATTGAGTTGTTCATATCTCTGGGTTGGAACAAATTAATTTTAATAAATGTCATTAAACTGTCTAGCAAACAGTTTAAATAACAAAGAATAATTCAAATAAAATATATATTCTTTTAAGCTAATTGAGTATTATATAAAGTGCCATCTTCAACGAATAACGGATTTATATAAAGTTCCGTTAACAGGTAGAACAGTTGGAGACAGAGTATCTTACATTGGCAACTTGTGTAATATTTCCTATTTGCCTTTGGTTCTAGTTCACTCTTTGATGGTTTGTCTTATGCACTCGATGACACTCTGTTGCTTTCACTCGCGTTGGTGTTCGCACTCGCTTGAAATCTGCGCACTTGGAAATCGACCATTGCTTAGAAATAAATTGCCCTCTGTATTTCACTTGACTGACATTGAGTCCATTTAGAGCCGCATTCAGGCCTTTTTAATTAATTAACTCCTCACACTCCATCCCCCTCCCATGGTAAACAAGGAAGTTTTCATACCCTTTGCAGTTCGTATAATTTACACAAATAAAGGTTTTCAATGATTTTTATACCACAATTTGATTTTTCTTTCCGTTATACATTCAACATTTCATTTAGATTAAAAATATTTTGTTTTAATTATAGTTTAATATAAGTTATATTCACACTTTTGTCTAGCTTTCATTTTAGGGTTCATGCCACAATATTGAGCATTTTGGCCCATAGTGCATTGTATGAACACAAACGATCATTCATTCCAATGAAAGTACATCGTTCACCTTCTTTGTCGCGTTTTTATCCGGTCATTAGAGGGGCAGATTTCCTCATCGTATTTTCAAATTGCTATGAGAATGCAACAAATTGTTAATTTATTATAAATTTACGTAGAGTTTCCAATGGTTTAATAACAAAAGCGTAAAACTTTTTAACGAAAGCCGAGGTAGAAGAAAAAAAATCACAGTGAACGCCTCGACAAAAATTTCGTTATGACTGTTAATAATTATAATCGCCCCTTCATATATTCTAAGAATATCAGGGCTGAGTTGAACCTGCGACAAATTTACAAAAATTGTATGTTTTCTTATCATTTTCACTTCTTAAATTTTGTTTTGATTTAAATAAGCCGCCACTTTCAAACTCTCGTGGACTTTTAGGAACATTCAGCAAAAAAAGACGTACCCGTCAGGGAAAGCAATTCCGCGGAACGAACGCATTGTCATCTCACTGAATTACACAGGTTAAAAAGGGCAACTTTTGCAACAGAGAAGAGAGAAAACATTTCATACGGATAATTATTTTTGAAGTGGGCAACTATTTTTTTTCATAATCTCCAAACATTTTAATTTTTTTGTCAGGATGAAATCGCAGTTTTCAACGATTTTTATAAGATTTTTCAGAATTTTACCAATGTGGGCTGCAAAGATATAGCGATTGTTTATGTTTTGTTAAAGTTGGTTATAACTAAATATTTGATATATAATATCAATATAAATAATATTGTTTTTCCTTTACTTTGTGGTAAAAATATTTGCTATGGTCGAACTGGAGGAAGAAACCGCTGAAACTGAAGAAAAAAATTTAAATAGTGATTTGTGAAAAAACGGCAATTTTGAGATTTTTAAAAATAATTAGGAATAATACTAGTACTCTGAAAAAGACTTTATGATGGGGGGCGGCCATAAATTTCCGATTTATACATTAATTTTTATACTCTGTACCGAACGTACATAGAGTATATTAAGTTTGTGCAAAAGTATGTAACAGGGAAAAGGAATCATTTCCGACTATATAAAGTATATATATTCTTGATCAGCATCAACAGCCGAGTTGATATAGCCATGTCCGTCTGTCCGTCCGTCCGTATGAACAAACAGATCTCAGAGATGGTAAGAGATAAAGGTTTGACATGTATGGGACAAATGCTTTTTATAGCTGCAGGCAGATCAAGTTTGTTTTCAATTTTGGCCACGCCCCCTCCCGCCCCCGTAATTCGGAAAAACGTTTTATCTTTTACAGTTTTGAAGATAGACGTTTCGTACCTTCTAAATATAGTTAGTAATTAGCAAAATGTATCGATTTGCCGAAGAAATGATAGAGATCGGATCAGCGGTTCTCAAGTTATGAGCAAAAAAGTAAATCGCTCTCGCCCATCCCCTCCCACCCATTCACAACTAACACTACACAATGTTAAAGAGAGAGAGAGAGAGAGAGTGAGAGTGAGAGAAAGAGAGAAAGACTTTGAGATGAGCGCAGCACCAGCACTGCATTCAGCTTCTACTCCAGGTACAGAGTATGTTATAGTCGGGCTTGGCCGACTTTCTCACTTGTTTTATTTTTATTTGTTATTACATATATTAAGTGTCCTATTCCAAATTAATTTGCTTTTATATAAGCTGCATTGAATAACGTTTCAGAAAAACCAAACACGAAGTTTTGGGTTTGCTGATAAGGTACAAAGTTTTGGATTTTAGTATGTTAAATAGTATAAAATAGTATGCTAAAGTCCCATACGGATTACTACGAAAAATTCATTTCGATACAGTATTTCACATATACTTTATGTTATGTTTGTTACTTTATGTGACAAATAGCTCTATGTAGAAGATGTAAAATCGGCCCTAATTAATATAATATCAACTGCTCAATTGTTGTCTTAATATCACAGCTTCCACTTGTAAACTTGCATTTCTTGTCAGCAGAAAAGAAAATTTGAAAGTGAAATTTTACTTTTGCTTTCCTTTCAAGTTCACTTTACCTTTCGGTACTTAACAACTGCGTACCCAGCAAACATTTTTTATCGCTGAAGATAAGAATGCGATTCTTCCAGTAGGTGCCGCTTCACTCTGGCGATATCGCATATTTATCGCATTCTCATCTTCCTTCGGGAAGAAATGTGCCACTCTGCGACACTTCTTGGAGGAAAGAAATCGTTTCTTCTGGGAGTTACGAAAAAGTCTCTTCTCAGGGATGAAAAAGCGTTTCACACAAAAAAATTCCAATTTGTGCTTGCAGCTGCTGCTGCTCCCCTGCTACCTTGCTGCCCTGCTAGCTTGCTGCTGGTTGCCGAATTAATCAAAGATATATTTTATTACATGAAAAACTTTTACTTACCTTGCATTCTTTTGGACTGAAAACACAATGGGGGACTGACGTTTTAGACGACTGTGCTACGCTCTGCATCGCAGCCCGGGCAACAAAAGGGTTATTTGAAATAATTCTGTCTGAAAACATTCACCCTTAAATGGTTGCTTGTAATTCTCAAGTCTTTATTCCACATTCAATCGATTTAAATAGCGCAGTTAATATTGAAACCACATATCGCCAATGTCTCCCTTTTATGTTAAAAATGCGATACCTTATGTGTTTTGTTATTGTAAATCGCCAAACTATCAGCAGACTCTGAACTCAAACTATCGCCAAACTCACATTTTGACGAGGGAGAGAAGAAACCCGACAAAATGTTTGCAGGGTATAGAGGCCTGTAATGTGAAAGCCTAAGTATATATTTAATGGTATGTGTTTTCTTTTTGCTCTTATTTTCCTAACAATTCAAAAAAGTTGTCGGAACAACAAACAGAAAAGCAAAACCCAAGCGTTGTTAGGCAGACTCCGGTGTAAAAAAAAACCCAAATTCGTGTTACATACATTAGCGTTTTACTAATTCATAATTAAACGACATCAGCTTGGACACCACAGTTTGACAGATTCTATGGCTGATTGCAATTTTTTAAACATCCTGAGTGATGAATTTCAGCAGATGCCACGAGAACAAAGGCATCTGCTGTATCCACAATGGAGCTTTTGTGATTGCGACATTGTAAACAAACTTTTGTGAAAAGTTTTGCACTGAAGCCTAGTACTCTAGTACGCAGTTAAGCTAAAATGCTGTCGAAGCACAAAACTGCACACAAAATGTTTTTAAATAAACAAACAAAAAGTAAGTGTTTACATTTTGTGTGAACTTTCTCGATTCGCTGGCATTTAATTTTGAACGAGGGAAAAGTCCGAATTGTGTACTTTCATAATATTCAAAATGGAATATATAAAATGATGAACATAAAGAAAAAGTTCTAGGACAATGTAAATTTAGACAAGTGGTAAGATGAACAAGCAAGCGTTGAAAATGCCAAAGCAAACGGCAATTAATTTGTCTCGCCACAATGGTCTCTTGACAAATCTCTTATATATGTAAAATATGGCAAACTAAGTGCTGAGCCGCCGGTTCATCAACACAAATAGTAAAATAGTTTCTATTTCGGCGCCCAAACAAACCCAAAACTCAAAGCATCTAAAGCACAAATACCACCGGCCGATGGTAAATATACAAACAAAGTTGGCATCTGGCAAATGGACAGGAATTTAGAAATTAAAGCAAAACAATGCTCAAAGATTAACAACAGATACCAGCCGCCCACACACACACACACGCACACTTACAAACAATGACACAAAAACAACATATAAAATTCGCAATTGTCCCTGACTGTCCTCGTCCGTTCTGTGTGGAATAAAATGTATGAGAAACGTTGATGGCGACTTCGGCGTCGACAGTGACAATCACGACTTCGACGGCGTCGGCGACGGCGGCAACGATTACCACGAGGAAACTACCCCAGGAACAACAAATACAAATACAACAATAACAGCAGCCACTAGCTAAGCATGTGTGCGTGTCTCGCTTTGTTGCCATAACGGAAATGGACGCCATGTCGGATGTTTGAGGAAATGTTCGTGTTGTTGTAACCACAATGTGGCAAATATGTTTGCATTCATCTCCTCTCCACTCAGATTTTGTTTAGCACAACACGCTTCATGGGTTCAATTTGGTAACCTAGTCGTGCTGCAAAATGTGTGAGAAATTGAATTTTAATAAAGAACAAATAAAATTTAAGAAAGAAGGCACTAGAGATAAGAGTTTTCAAATGGAACTTTAATAGTAGAAAAATTAGAACAACCAAAACTGCTTTTATGGAAATGTTTATGTTTTTGGTACAAGCTTATTTTCAGGGATCGCAAATAAGAGTTATGGACTTTAAAAAAATCAAAGCCAAATAAGTGTCCTAGACCCTTTTGGAGACACCCCATATACGAATTTTGAGTAAGCAATCCAAAATCAGTATAAACTTTTATTTTCAATTTTTAAATAAAAATCAAAAAATAACTCTTATTTTTATTATAAAAATTGAAAATAAGACTTATTTTTGATTTTTATTTATAAAAATTGAAAATAAGACTTATTTTTCAATTTTTATTTTAAAAATTGAAAATAAAAATTGAATTGGAATATCTTTTGAAATAAAAGGCGCATTACAAAAGTAGACATATATCTATGATCTATGATTCAATACCTTTCCATTGATATATCACATGTCCTTGAAGGATCAAGAATAAGGATTAAGGACACCAATTTTTTTTTTTGATTCAATGCCACTGCTTATACATTTCGCTCACTTACTTCAAGTCTGTCATAACTCAAACACGTTAGAAAGTTGGTCAAGCCCAAAGTGAAATAGTAGATCAGTGTTTCAGTCCCAGTTTATGAAAGCACTAGAACAGCTTCTTGTTCCTATGGCAGCTATATGCTATAGTCATTTGATCCGGACGGTTCCGACAAATGTGCAGCGTATTTGTACCAAAAGACTTCGTGCAAAGTTTGGTTAAGATAGCTTTAAAACAGCGATGGCCAGCGAGAGCGAGGCCAAAAATTGAGAGTGTATGTGTGCAAAACCTCCGTGAATTTGCTTCGACCTAATCGCTTCGGACTCTGTCAAGCGAATGACGCTTTTTGCTCTCTAATTCTCAGCTTCGGCAGGCGCTCGGGTAATGTATGTGTGAATAGCGAAATGTTGTCGCCCCCGAGATGGAACCGAGGGCCAACGCTGCTTTAAAACAAACGGAGGGGACAGCATAGAAACAGACGGAAAGACGGGCATTGCTCTGTCAACTCAACTCGTCACGCTGATCAAGAATGTATATACTTCATGTGGTCGGAGATGCTTCCTTCTGTGCGTTACAAACATCCGGACAATTTCAATATACCCTCTGCAAGGGTATTAAAATATCTCTTCGTCTTTAACTCGGAAATCATATCACCTTTTAATTTTTTTGTTTTTATGATGATCCAGTGACGAGCATGATCAACACATTTCACTTTTGAACTGGTTTAGCCGGCTGGTTCGGCTTGCTTCATAGTACCAGCCTCCAGCCTTCACATCAAATTTTCAGTTCATAGCTTAAGTCATTTCTAAAAACGACTCTGAACCAAGGCTGAAAAACTTCTGAAATTCTGTAAAAGGTTCGGCTTGTAAAGGTAAAAAATTTACCGTAAACTCTATAGAAACAGCCCGATCAATAGAATTATACCATACATGTATATAATAAGCGTATGTTTAATGATTGCAGATTCAGAAATAGCCACGATAATACTGGGCATTAACTCCCAAAATACCTCTTCCATGTCTCGTAGCGATATCAATCTTTAAGGATATAACTTTGTTTTTTAATAATTTTGAAAGATTTCCCTTAACCAAGTCATATTTTTCTGTTACATGTTGCATAACATTGCGGGAAGAAATGGGGTTCATTTCTAGTCCGCGAAAAATTTGATCCGTCAACTTCTTGAAGGGCGCCGAGTCCAGGAGGGTGAATGGCATCTTCTCTTCAATGACCAATTGCACACAGATATCTTTCACTTCAACTTGAGTAAAAGCAATTCCAAATTTTGTTTTCTTTTGGGGAGTCTCGCTTACGTCTTGTTGTTCCACCTCATTTTTATAAATATCTTTATGACATTCCTGCAAGTGCCTCTTCAAATTTGTGTAATAAGCACCTTTAAAGGACCGGTCACAAAGTTTACACTTTGAAATCTTTTCTTCAGAGTCCAATTTAAAAAAAAATTTCTAACAATTGAGTCTCGGTTACGACCCATCGCGATCAACACTCTAATGAAATGAAAATGCTTAGACGAAATTAACGAAATATTGGAAGTCTTCCTTGTTTGATAGTCAATTTTGAACTAAATTAATTAGAATTTAATCAGCCTATGGGTGCGCTCGCTTTGACATCTCATTTCCACAGTCAGCAGCAGCCTACTATGGTCTACACGCTACTCTTTTTAATAATATGACATGCTCAAAAAACCCCCACAATTGGCCAAGGCCAGGCCGGAACAAGTCCGGAATCCACTTCGGTTTTGGTGTAAACGTATGAATTGGCCATTTTACTTTTATGTCTCGAAATTGGGGAAAAAAATAATCTATTTTGAGAAAATCGCGTCTAATGGACTTAAACCAAAAAAAATGGTTCTTTTAGTTTCGAGTTAATCTAGTAAAATATTAAAAATTTCAAATGCTTATAAATAAAACTGGAAAATATGTTTTAACTGAAAGCCGGAGTATGTATGTGCAATAACGACTCCAGGACAACTGAGATATGATGCTCTTGCATTAATATGAACGTACAAATTTATAACGGCATATTTTCATCTCCCATGGAAAGGGCATTTCCGCGGGTCGCTAACGTACGTTCGTACGCTTTTGATGTACAAAAAAGACTAAAAAAGACAGAAAACAAAAATTATCCCCTCTTTATCCCCCAATTTGATAGAATTTTGTTTGCTCTGTGTTTAGTGCAAAAGACGGACATTATCGAGTTTTAGATTTCATAATAATAGCAATAAACATGTGGCCGCGAACGTACGCGGAATAGAAGTCGACTTTGGCTTAATCTAGTGAAATGCAAAAATCTGCGAAATGGAACGGAATATTCTAAAGCAATAAATTTATTATAAAGAGGATTAATGTAGCTTTCTATCGAGTGTGGACACAGCAAAATATCTCGATTGGTTTTTTTTAAAATGAATTAATTATCGGTCGCGAACGTACGGTTAGAAAAAGCAAGATAAAAATTAACCGTTAATCGAACTTTTTTGGTCTCTATGCTTTTTTTTTCTTCTTAATTGATTGCAATGAAGAGATGTTGTAAGCATAGCATATCGACCCCTGTGCGCGAAAAAATCGTATGTGCCAAAAACCAAATTTTACAGGAGAGCGTTTTTTCTACTTTTCGATGGGGTGGCTGGCAACGTCGCTACCAATCTTTATATGTGCATCATTTATCAATTTATTTAACTAAACTCGTAACTATTTTTATGAAAATTTACCAATTTAGCTATTTTTCAACCAGACTGTTGAATATCAGTATTGTGGCCCACAATTTGTGGGGCACATACGATCATTTCGCCCACAAGAAATAAACTCATTTTTGTCACATACGATTAAATTTATTTTGTTGTTTCTCCGTAACCGTTATGGTTATCGCTATATAATTTTAGAGGATTTAGAACTAATTTGCATCAAAAATGTCAATTTCGCAAAAAATGGCACATACGATGTTTTCGCGCACAGGGGTCGATATGTTTTGCATGTAAAATAATTAAATATACAAATGTCATTAAATTTTATTTTTCGGTCCAGGCTTACCATTTGGCGGAAATGCCCATATATCAGTTTGAAAATTTTACACAAATCAGTACACAACAAAGCTAATATTTCTGCATCATTAAGTCAAAATTAGTCATTTTTAATTTATGACAGACTTGAAGTAAGTGAGCGAAGTGTATAAGCAGTGGCATTGAATCAAAAAAAAAATTGGTGTCCTTAATCCTTATTCTTGATCCTTCAAGGACATGTGATATATCAATGGAAAGGTATTGAATCATAGATCATAGATATATGTCTACTTTTGTAATGCGCCTTTTAGTTCAAAAGATATTCCAATTCAATTTTTATTTTCAATTTTTAAAATAAAAATTGAAAAATAAGTCTTATTTTCAATTTTTATAAATAAAAATCAAAAATAAGTCTTATTTTCAATTTTTATAAATAAAAATCAAAAATAAGTCTTATTTTCAATTTTTATAATAAAAATAATTCTTAAAAATGATTTTTATTTTAAAAATTATAATCGTTACGATCCCTGCTTATTTTAAAGGAAGTCTAACATTCTGGCCGAGATTTGATAAGATTTGCTTAATTTTTACATGTTTTTGGGGAAATAGCGCACAGCGACCAATCCTGGTCTATTGTGCCTAGTTTACAACACTCCTAGCAGCACTTTTTCCTGTACAAATGTCAAGATTTTCGTGTGTTCCAGTTTACTAATATCGTTTGTCCTCTTGAAGGCAAGGAGCCCGCCTTGGAACGTTTGTGTCCGGTTTGAGATGGCCTTTATCCTCCAGAGAAGGTGGATCGAGTTCCCGTTAAGGGGAGGAAATGGCCTCTCTTCGTTTCCAAATACCTCCTTATCGCAGGAGCTCGATAAGGATCCCGTGGTGTGACTTTGCGCACTGCTGTGCGTTTCGTATCTCTAACGAAGCCTGGCCGCTCCCGGTCCATCTGCCTCTCTTCAAACTGTCTCGCTACAGCGATAGGCGGTCGCCACTGCCTGAGACCACCATTTGAGACTGAACTATTTGTTACCTGGGCCGCTGCAGCTCCAAAGAAGAGACTGCAGACTGCTTATAGGCATATTAACTGGTCACTGCCTAGCATAAAGCTAGGCATCACGACAGCAGACACTTGCAGGAAATGCAAGAAACCTGGAGTAGCAGAAACTCTAGAACACCTCATCTGCAGCTGCCCAGCAATCGCCACGACAAGACTAATACATCTGCACTCCCCAAGCTTCACCACTCTGGAAGAGGCAGCCAAGAGCTCCCCCAAACAACTGCTGGCATTTGCCAAAACGTTAAGGATCCTACAGGATTTCTGAAGGAATTGGTACCGGCCTCACAAGGACCGTAAGGTCTATGTGTGGCCCCCCTACATGGGGCCAGACGGAAATACCTACCTACCTACCTGGGCCGCCAGCTAGGCTGACTCAGCACGGTTCGAATAACACCTTAGTCCGTCCCTGCCCGAGATGTGTAGGTTTGGAAAAGGGAAGGTTTTGTGTACGAATTGGGTGTGTGTGAGTCTACTAACAGCAGGCGGCAACGCAAGCGCCTCGTCGGCACACTGCAGCGTGACCCCCTCTAGCTGTCCGGGAAAGCAACTTTATACGGCTACAAAATAATTGTGCAACTTCAATAAAGAAGCCTCTAAGAGCTCTTGGATTATTTGCGTTTGAGTTGTTGCATTTCAGTTTTGACCAATGGGATTCTCTCTACTTTATTTTCAAGTTTAATTCCCGCTTCAGAGGGGAACGGGATTACATTATCTAGTGAAGGCTGTTTTTTTTTTAAGTTTTTTTAGAGTCTATGGGTTTGCGCCAAGTAAGTATTCTGTCGAGGTGTACACCAAAGTAAACAATGTCGTTTGAATGGGGTATCAAGGTCGCGTATATGGATATCTGGGAACAGGTGTTTCTGTTGAGCGTAAACGCGACCTGCTTACACTTTTGCTCGTTAATCTTAATGCACCAGTTGGCCAGCCACTCCTCCACGTAATCTGTTTAGATTTGCCGTATCATTAGCAAAAGTCAATCGTGCACCCATTACACCCATACTCAAATATCAAATATTTCGAGAAGTATAACTTTTTAGTTGAATCAAGTATTTTCATGCTTTTCTCATTTTCAATTAATTAATTGTGATGGTTCTGGAATACTTTTTATCGGAGATGCTAACTGCTCTGAAATAAGGAATCGTTCGCTTCAGTGGTTTACACAGGCTTTAAACTGCCGGATCGGTTCATTACATTGTTTTTGGAGCTAAGGTTTAGTTGAGTGGCCTGTTTCCCTTTGCATATTTCTGAATATCATTATTTCCATAGTAAATATGTGACTTGTCGGACACTTTTAAAAATTAGTTTCGTGAACTCATTTGAATAGTTTCAAAATCTTGAGATACACGCTGCTTGCAGCCACAAAATATTTCTACAAAAACCAATTAGCAATTTCCACGGAAGGAATGATAACAGGTGTCTATCTATCCGTAAACAATTTCAGAAGATGTGTCTCATGTTAAAATATGGATGACAAGTCAGCCCTAAAATCTACATTAATTTAACATGGCTAAGTATCAATTTGGTCTATAAATGGTCTTCGTCATTGGAAAAACTTAATTAAATCAAAAGTCCAATAAAACTATGAATTGATATTTACAAATTTACATTTATCATTGTCCGAAGGTAAGCTCTGTACGTCTTAAAAGGCGTCCATGAACTAAACTAAACTTGTTTGCGCTGTGGTTTTTGGATCAAATAAGCATTTTTGCTTTATTTTCGTTTCTGTTTGCTGTTTAGTTTACAAGCAAAGATTAGCTGATTGGTTTGCACCCTTGGTTTTAATAGATATAAATAATATTATGTCGTGGGTTCAATCCCGCCTCGGAACTTCTAATAAAAAAGTTGTCGATTATGTAGGTCGGCTGATAAGTAAAAACCATAATCCGTAATATTTTCTAACTGAAAAACATTTTTAGAATTTTTTAAACTTGCAAAAATTAATTTTAAAAATTAAATTGACACATTTTCCCCATATTAATATCAAACAATTAGTTTCTTTTGATCAAAATCAAAAAATTTGATTTTCGGTAACGTTATTAACAGACTTGGTTACTTAATAGGGTCACAGGACCTATAAATAAATATTAACAATTAAAAGCAAGATGTGCTTGGAAAAAACTGCCTGTGGATCGAATGCTATCCTGTTTGATGCAGAAGTTGGCTTTTATTTGTAAACCTCTGTTATTATTTCGAAATTGCTCTGCCCCATTAAGTATGCTATGAAAAATAATTAGAAGCAAAATTCAAGTTCTTTTCTAAATGATCTGCATTGAATGACAAATCGTTATCCTCTTGTCATTGGTGTAAACCGCACAGTGCATAAAACAGCCGTTTTGATTACGAAATCCTCTGCAGCACTTACCATTGGCAACGCGCTTATGTTTTCCCCTCTTCCCGGCCCACTGCTCACTATTCATATGCAGGCCAGCAAAATACATTTGTATGTGTGTGTGTGTGTGTTGGTTTGTTTGTTGAATGAGTGGGCGTGCAAATGCGAATGGGGCGTGTTGCGTAAATGAATGAGCCAAGTCGAGCCCAGGCCGGGACTTGACTCAAGTCTCGCCTCGCCTCGCTGTATACGCATGGCTGCGAGTGCACTTGCCATGTGCCGAGTGAGTGTTGCCATCGTCGCCCCGACTGAATGTTAAGTGTACTCGCCATGCATGCGTATAAGTAACGAGAGTGAGAGTGAGAGTGGGAGTGGACGTGGTCGACCATAAGTGTATGATGTATTACAAAACATACGCAACCACAGCCTGCAATTACAATGCCAAGTGCTGCTGATGTGTTCCAGTTGGGAGGAAGAGAGAAAAAAAGAAAGAGAAAGAGTGTTAGTAATGCGTTTGTAAGTTAATAATACCAACATGTGCGCGAACCTGCTGTTGGCTTTGTTATTATTATATTAAATAATAAACATTTAATTGCCATATACCAGACGCATATTTATTCTACCCCTACTCCTCACCCCTCTCCATTAAATTGCCATAAGTGGCCATTTATTTACATATTTACGTTGAGTGGCGCACTTCAACCTTGTCGCTTCTTTAATGTTATTGTTCTGCCATATATACCCATAGTTGGAGCACTTCTGTGCTTGTGATATTGCTACTGGCATTTTGTGTCATTTTGTGCAATTTATGCGTTTTATTGAACACTGTCAAGCGTACACTTGGAAAAAAAAATCAGAAAAGCATGAATGAAATGTCTGTCGATTTGTACTTCAGAATCATTCTTAAATTAAGAAACGATCGTTAATGTGGCTAAAACAAGTACAATAATTCCTTAATCAAGACCTTGTTATACTTATAAGAATGCTACAAAGACTAAAATACAGGTGCTTCATACAAATGCACAAAACCTTGAATTAACCCCCATAACCCATATTGGGGTCGCATATACCCCTAGTGAAAAAGCTTATACGGTTAGATGCCTTGTAACAGAAGATGCTCTACAAAACCACTAAGTTTTTTTGCCTTTTTTCTTAATCTGCCTTCTATTGTATTGTAGAGTCGCTGTGCTTGTATTTTGTAGATAGCAAGAAACTTTGATCTAAGAAGAATAACGGGTTGGACTTTAGGTCCATCGCTGTGCTAGTGCATTGTTCAACTTGGGGCCTTTGGATAATTTCAGTTTTTTTAAGCCATCTTCAAGAATGGGACCTTAAGGGTATTAAAGTAAATATCTCATACAACAAATTTTACGTCCGCTCTCCTGTTACAATTTTTATTAGAAATCTAGGTGACTCCGCAAACCTTGTTACTTTGCAATTCGTGTATGTATGACATAAACAATTTCAATAATTCATTGTGCTCATTCAAAAGGGATTCCAGCTCGCAGACGTTACGGCTGGGTTGGCCGAATTGAGGTTATTATAGCCGCAACGTGCGCAACACATCTTCATTGCTGAGTTTAAGCACATGACAATGGGACATTCTTCGTCCATAGCACAGATTAGGAATTTCGGATGAGCGAAATATTCGATATCTGGCTCATACTCGAATGCAAGACAAAGGAACGAAGCAGATGGAAACGCTTGATGAACTTGGCGTTGTCGGTCAATTGTTCAGCGTGTGTTAAGATCTGTTGTTGTTGACTGCGGAAAGCACGAGCCTCAAGTTATTGAGAATAACGCAGTTGCGTCATTGACACGCGTATTTTGACTTATTTGTTTAATGTAATTGTTGATCTGTTCTTGCTGCCCTAACATTTTGCATATGTGTTGCTGCATTCGTTGGACGGCCCAAAGAGCCACCCCTACGTGTTGCTGGCATTGTTTACTATAACACTCACTCACACAGATAGGCCAAATAAAAACAATATTCCGATATTTTAGTAATTTACAAAATTTTCACAAGAATAAAACACACAGAGTGAGCAGCCAGCTGCGTCGTCAACTCAAAAGAGTGTTCTGCAGAGGGACTACCAAATCAACTAGCTTTGCGAAAAATTGTTAAATTGTTGTTATTGTTTATATACTCTGTACCAAAGGTACATAGAGTATAATAAGTTTGTGCAAAAGTATGTAATCTCCCTGTTTAGGAATAATTTCTGACCATATAAAGTATATATATTCTTGATCAGCATCAACAGCCGAGTCGATATAGCCATATCCGTCTGTCCATCCGTCCATATGAACAAACAGATCTCAGAGATGTTTAGAGATAGAGGCTTCTTATACTTGCAGGCAGATCATGTTTATTTTCAATTTTTGCCTCGCCCCCTCCCGCCCCCGCAATTTGGAAAAAACTTCATATCTCCCACAGTTTTGTAGATAGACGTTTTGTTCCTTCTAGAGATAGTTAGTAATTAGCAAAATGTATCGATTTGCTGAAGAAATGGTAAAATCGGATGAACGGTTCTCAAGTTATGAGCAATAAACCTCCCACCCCCACCCCCTCCCTTCCTTTCACAACTAACACAGAAAAATCTTAGAGAGAAAGAGAGCTTCTACTCCAGGTACAGAGCATGTTAAGGACTTGCCGACTTTCTCACTTGTTTTAATATATTTTTATTACCAATGGCTTTGGATAGCAAGCAATTGAAAATAATTAAATTTTTTGTATAGCTAAATTTTCAAATCGATTTTTCCCGAGAATTAAGCATATTTTGAACAAATGCGGAAAGCACGTAAGTACTATTTACAACAAAGAGTACGAAAAAAAATTATTTCGATCCAAAAAATTCAAGTTAGCGATTTTTCATAGAATCACCCATATATAGATTTTACATAACGAGAAACTGTTACTTCAAACTGCCTAGGTAAACAAGAAAATGTTTTTTTTTTAATTTATTGCCTATCAAAGTCTTTTTAGATTTATAAAAAAAAAGGAAATCATTAAAAACTTATAAGAGGTTGGGAGCGATAACAGTAAACAAAAAGTTTTCTATGAACTATTTTTCGACCAATTTGTATGGCAGCTATACTAGAGTCCGATTTCAACAAGGCTTATTGAATTAGTGAAATCATTAAAAACTTATAATACGTGCGTTGGGAGCGATACATTGAAAACAAAAAGTTTTTCATCGAACTATTTTTCAGACCTAACTTTGTAGGCAGCTAAAGTTGTCCGATTTTGACAAGGCTAGTGAATAAGGAAATCATAAAAACTTATAAATACGAGGTTGGGAGCGATAACATGAAAACAAAATTTTTCATGAACTATTTTTCAGACCTAACTGTAGGCACTATAAAAGTCCGATTAAAGGCTTATTGAATTATGAAATCATTAAAAACTTAAAATACGGCGTTGGGAGCGATACATGAAAACAAAAGTTTTTCAAAAACTAGTTTTTCAACCGACGTTCAGGAGCTATATAGTTCCGAGCGGCCGACACACGTATTGTACCAAAAGCTGGCAAAGTTTGGTTAGATAGCTTTAAACTGCGGAGGAGTAGCAAGAACAGCGGACGGAAGACGAGACGGACAGCTTCTCACGCGTCAATATATAATTTGGGTCGGAGATGCTTCACGTACAAACACCGGACAAAACCCTCCAAAGGGTATAAAAAATGTTTCACTTATTTCTAGAATGCAAATTCGTGTTTCAAGAATTCAACTAAAGTGGTACAGGACTCCTTCTAAAAGCTCTTGACCATTCCGGTGCAGTTTGTATTTGTATTTTGTATTTTTATTTTATTTAATAGAGTTGACAAATAAAGCTGTCAACATAAACAGATTAATCCTAATCTCGCCTCCGCCGAAACTAGGAGAACTTTTTTATGATATGCTCCGACTCACATCAGTTGGGCGGTGGCAAAGATATACAATTATTGGGAAGATAAATGTGATAAAATATTAAATACATTTAGCGTCATCGAACCCTCAGAAGCTAATAAATGGTACAAATCGTTATATAACATACATATTATTCGAAACGGGTCATGAGACTCGAAATTAGATCTACTTATAGTTAAGAAAATCGGCCGGAACTGTCTTGTAGATCTAGGTGGGATGGAAAAAATTAATCGGCAGTAGGAAACAAGAGTCAATTGCCGTTTATTAGCTTATGAAGGAACATAACTCCGTGACAGGTTCTACGATCTTGCAAGGATGGTAGGCTTAATAGACGAAGTCTGTCCACATACGATGGCAGGCGACGGTGTGGTTCCCAGTTAAGTCCACGTAAGGCGAACGGGAGAAATTGCTTCTGCACCGACTCAATAAGGCCCTGATATGTTGCATACTGTGCTGACCATACGCATGAGCAGTACTCAAGTATAGGTCAGACAAGTGAGACGTAAAGAAGCTTAGTGGTGTATGGGTCATCAAATTCCTTCGACCAGCGTTTAACAAAAGCTAACACCCCCTTGGCTTTGCTAACGATAATCCCAATATGATCGGAAAAGTTCATATTATGGCCAAATAATACGCCAAGGTCTGTTACCGCGTGTATACGCTCGAGGCTGTGCGGGCCACGGGAATAGTTGCCCATAAAAGGGGCAGATCGATAGAAAGACATGACACTACATTTAGAGTGGTTTAGGTGCAGCAAGTTGTTGGTGCACCAGGATTGAAGGTGGTTTATGTCATTTTGTAACAGACAATGTGAACCGGGGTCTGTTAGCTGCATACAAATTTTAACATCATCTGCATACATCAACACGTGAGAGTTTAAAATGACGGAAGGAAGGTCGTTTATGAATAAGACAAAAAGCAGCGGACCTAGGTGACTCCCTTGAGGAACCATTCATTTCCATTTTCACATTTTTAAGATTCGACAATCTCCGAGTGAATTAGAGTGGCTTGCAAGGACCAGTCAACCTGCGAAAGATGTTGATTTAGTTCAATAAAGTTAGCTTTACGGAAAAGGCGATTTGATCTAGGCCCAAGCTCAGGTGCTGTCACTGAAGAGGTAGAAATCTCCAACACTACCTCAAGAGTTGGGTGATAGGCATCTTCAGGGGTAGAAAGAGGGTCGATTCTACTGACCCATGGGTTAGAGAACTCTGAGGCAAACACTAAATCTAGAAGCTTGCCATTGCTGTTATATGTAGATTTCACTTGACCCAAAGAAAGGTCTATGATACCATGGACAAAGTCATGCGGACTCGTTGGAACTAAGACATTTGAATCATCAAGTGGCATCCAAGCCAGACTTGGCAGATTAAAATCGCCTAAAACAACTAAGTGATCATTATCTCTAAGATGTGATTGTATGGTACATATTGCAGATAAATGATGCATATATGTACTGATGTCTGATCGAGGGGGAATGTAAGAGCAAGAAACATAAATATTAAAATCGGGAAATGTTATTCGGATAGACACAAATTCAATGTTGTGAACATTATCGAATAATATTATTTAGGAAGAAAGGGTTGCTTTAACGGCGATAAGAACGCCACCGCAGATGAGAGGATCGTGTTGGTTTTGGACTTGCCAATGTACTCACTTACAATTGTATGCTCTGGCCAAAGAGAAAAGGCTCAAGAATTCTAGTGAACAGGGATTCTGGTATTTCAACCTTAAAAGAAGACATTCTTCGCTTCTTCTTAAACACGAATTTAGTGACGATGAATTCGGTGACAGAAGTGTTCAACCTGTGACTTAGGTGGAGTTTAACATCGTTTGCCGATGCGCTATGATTTAAACGTGAGACAAATATTGCTTTTAGGGGAGCGACCCCAGATATTGGCATTGGTTTTCTTGGTGCAACACCCCATATAGGATTTCCAGATGTTCCAGTCAAGCCATTGTTGGATAGAGGGAGTAGGACACTCGGTGGGTTAATCGTGATACCGGTTCCAGATGCATTATCCAATGCATTATCCAAGTTACAGTTGGATGGTGAGGAAGTTGCTCCATAATCGGCGCAGTCGTGGTAACACCAGATGAGCCTTCTGCGGTACTGGTAGCAGAAGCAGGAGTATGAGGGACAATTACCAAGGTATTGTCCGAAGTAGCCGAAGCAGGCTTTCCAGACATGAGAGTAAGACCATCGGCAGGTACGCCAGTGGACGAGTGGATAGAAACTGTTGCAGGGGGGTCAACAGCAGCCACGGGGCTAGAAGTTGAAGCTGATTCAGGGTCATCCGCAGGGCTAAATTGCATAAGGGCGGTGGAATCTGAAACTAATTAATTATTATTAGAAAGGAAACTTTGTGTCTTTTTCCTTTTTGGCGAGGCACTTAGCACTTTAAGATTCTTGAAGTTGGAATGTGCAGTCAAAAATCTGGAATGTAATTCCTGAAATCCGGAGAACAGAAACTGATATTCCGAGTTAGTTTGCCTTATGAACGCCTTCATTTCCGATTCGAGGTGCTTGCAGCTTGGGCAGATCCAGATAAGGCCAATGTCTTGCTTTATGAGGCCCGCAACTTGAGTCCCGACATGCCCAAAATTAGCACAACCAGAATGAGCTGTGTTATCACAGAGCCAGCAATAAACAATAGGCTGGCGCTGCGTGATTTTATGATTAAAAACACAGTTTTCAGCGCAGCAGGTACTCATTGCTTTTAGTATATGTGTACGTATGTATGAGTTTTGCAAGATTGTAAATCGTACTTAAAATCTTAATTTTTTACTTGTATCAAATTTTTTTTGTACTAACCGTACTATTAACACCATTTATACTTGATTCAAATGCAAAATACTTGATTTTTTCTCTGAGTATATTATCAGGCATAGAGTATGACTTTAATTGGCACTTCTCAGCTGCTGCTACTGCTTGTGTTGTTGTTTACGTTAATGCAAATTATCGTAGCTACACAATTTGCATAAACATTGCCTGAGAAAACCGACTCCGACGACAACAAACATCTGCAACGGCCCTTTTAATAGGCGGCATTCGCCTAATTAACACAAATTGGCAATGCAAACGACATTTTGCCTCTATTTCTCCCTTTTCTTGCCTGTGTCCCTTTGCTAAACAGGATTCAACTGCCTATGACTCCGTCGCGTCTGTTTGCTTAAGATAACAGTTACGTTTTATGGTGCATTCCCGGGAAACGTCATGGCACACAGTGCGTATGGTTAACTTTATTAGCCCAAATTAGTCGCTGGCTGTCGAATACGTAAGCCACGAATTAGCGCATTATACATGCATGTCTGCATTTATGCACGTGTGTGTGTGTGTGTGCGAGTATATTTTAGTCGGTTTATGTCGAGGCATTAATTTATGTGCGGTTTTCTGATTATGTACTAAGCGAAAAATTCTAGTGTGGGAAAATGCTTTCTCGGTTTAGGTGGCTGCTTACTAAAATCTACATTTGTATGATACTGCTGCAGGGTTGGAAAAATTATGCATTCAAATTATCTTTCTATGTGCTTTAGCTGGTGCCATTTTCAAATCCTAACAGTAACATTAAAGACTACTTAATCTTGCCGTTAAGAGAAATTTCGTTTTGATAAGCAAACTTTAAATTGTCACTATGTGATAACTAAGGGAGTAGATCATCCATACAATGTTCTTACCTCAAGAACAGTTTTTTGAGAACGCAAATACTCCACTTGAGCTGATATTATTCCATTTTTAAGAACTTGATTTGAGTTGATATATACTATGTTTACAAACACAAAATTTATTGTGAGTAATACCCTTTCAAGTATGCAAACTTTAGTGGTTTTTATAATTATTCATTTCAACGTAGCCATTGTAGTCAGATATGGCAGTATAATACAGGATCCACTCGAAATATTCACCCGAATTGACGGACTAGTTGAAGGTACAGTGGCGTACGCAGGGGGGAGGAGTTTTGGGGGTTATAATAATAATAATAATGTTTATTTTTAAATTATTATGAGCTTAAATTTATTGTAATTGTAAATTTAACTAAACAGATATGCATAACATTGTGTATAAAAAACTAAACATTGTGTATAAAAAAAACTAAAAAGAATCTTATGTTAAAGTAACCGACTTGGTTGCACGAACCGTCCGTTGGCCAGGCACATTTTGCCTCACCCCGCAGCCGCTTACTACGCCTGACTTCCCTGGTCTTCCCAAGATATCAGACAGTTCAGCAGTACGGGGCTTGGACTAATGCGCCCGCATTTTATAATATTTCCATATTATTTTCGACTTTGCCGCCTTCTAAAGTATTTCAAATATTTCCTCTCTGTAAACCAAAGCTTTTCTCAAATAGGAAACCAGCCCCTCCCAGTTCTCGCTATGTTTATCGTCAAGGATATCATTTAGCTCCTGCTTTGTAAGGTATGTCTTACCAAGGAACGCCCATCTGTGATCCTTAAGGCAAGGACATCTTGCTAAAAAGTGAGTCAGATCCTCATTTTCTCCGGTATTGCAGATTGGGCATGGCACGTTTATCGATCTATTCTACGTATTTGACGACAGCGTAATAAGGTCAAGCCGCGCTTTCATCACCCATGTGATATTACTGTTGGCAAGATGCTGTAGCTTAAGGGCAGCTGTATGGTCGAGGAATCTGTAGATTCTTGTTTGGCTGAATCCTTTCCGAGTCATGCGTTCCGCATGCGTCTTCTGTCTAAGAGCTCCCATTATATCGAGTCTCGTTCTATTCCAATCTTGAGCGGAGCGAAGGCCATCTTTCCAGTTAAGATTGAGAGAAGCGCATATCTTATCTAGCTCTTGTGCCCAGAAGACGTTTTTCCTGACTATTTCGGAAGTTAGAAAGTGGGGGAGTCGACTCTCTTCATATAAAAATCGGGGTTTTCCTACGTATCCAAGGTGTAAATCCAAGGTATAGAGGTGTGCATTGACCACGCAGGTCTCCAAGGCTAGATCATATCCAGGGGTATTCGGTGGCTGCCTAAGGACATTCTTCAGGAAATATGTCTGCAGACTATCCACCCATACCTGTGCGGCATAGGTCTGAACAGCTCTACATACAGCGTTAAAAAGTTTCCATTTTGCTCCGATGCTTACATTGGGTTTTGCCAAAAAAGGGCTCCATACGCAGTTGATACTGGCTTTAGCTTCTGCGTTTCTTCTCAGTATATGTTCCTTAAAAGTAAGGGTAGGCGTAAAGCATACTCCGAGATATTTATATTCCGTGGCAATTTTTATGGCGTCTCCTTTGAAGGTCCATTTTTCCGCTGCTGCTAGTCTACCACCTTTTCTAAAGACCTCAGATTTTAATAGGTTGCCTTCCATTCCCCATTGGTCGCAAAATTTCTCCAAATTGTCAATCATTTTCTGCATCACTTCTACCTTATCGGCTAAGATGACGATGTCATCCGCATAAAGGAGCAGGCGAATATTTACTCCTCCTAAAAACAATCCTCCTTGTAGACTATCATGGAGATCTTCCAGATACAGCGCAAACAACAGGGGGGTAGTATACATCCTTGTCTTACGCCGACTCCAGTCTCAAAATAACTCGACAGCAGATCTCCCGTCCAAACCGCCGCTTCTGTTTGTCCGTATAATCTTTCCAGGAAGTTGACAAATTTCGAAGAGACTCCCATTTTATGCAATTTATACCAACGGAGATTTCTTGGCACTTTATCAAAGGCTGCTTTAAAATCAACGAAAAAGCCATATACCTTTTTCGTTTCTTGCAACTTCAGGTTGATAATCGCTGACAGATTGTAAATGTTATCAACAGTAGAATATTGGAGAGGCTATATTTAAATTGTCCAGAAGGAATCATCTTCGACCACATAAAGTATATATATTCTTGACCAGCATTACGAGCTGAGTTGATATAGCCATGCCCGTCTGTCTATGCTATCTCCTCTGTGAGTTTTAAAGCTATCTTAACCGACTTTGGACGAAGTCTTTTGGTACAAATACGCTGCACATTTGTCGGAACCGGCCGGATCGGATGACTATAGCATATAGCTGCCATAGTGGGAACAATTTTTTTCTTTTCAAAGTTATCGCTCCCAACACTCGTATTTATAAGTTTTTAGCGATTTCACATAATTTCACCAAAACTTGTCGAAATGGGACTACTATATAGTATAGCTGCCATACAAAAGTTAGGTCTAAAAAAATTCTTTGTGAGAAAAACTTTTTTGGTTTCAATGTTATCGCTCCCAACGCTCGTATTCATGATACAACTATATAAGGTATGGCATTCCGAGTTTATCGAGGACTGACAGCTTTTGCTAATATCGAGAGAGAGAGAGAGAGAGAGAGAATAAAACAAAAAGCAAAGCACCCTCAGAATTACAAACACATAGTATATACATGACTAAATTTTATTGGTATTCGCATAGCACTTTCCAAATGGCAGCTGATAAAGCCAAATGGCTGCTTGGGAACGTTGCCGGTTGGAACACTCTAGCCTGCTAATTTCGCTGCTTCTTCGTTAGAGATTTGTTCTGAATTTTGATTGTTTGGCCAATAACTGTTTGCTTTTTTAAATTTGTGCCCGTTTTTCCTAGTGAAGATTTGAATTGGTAGTGATTGTTCGCGATGCGGTCTGGGGTTAAGATCCCGCCCTGAAATGACTTGCTAGCCGGTGTCAGCCCAAAATGCAGTGCCATAACAATATGACAGGAGAAAGACACAGCCACAAATTCGGGCTCTCTTCTTGGGGAACCCGGAATTACTTCATTGCCGGCCATGAGAGCTCTCTTCAGAGAGTCGTGTTTTTAAGCAAAACGCGAGCCGAACTTATGGTTGTGTGAGTCGGTGAAGATTTCATGGCAAGTTAAACCACTGTTTGGATTTTTTTGTTTGGCCGTTTTCGTTGTTTATTTGTGGTGTACATTGCGGCTGCTTTGCGGCCGTCTTTTCTTTCTGTAGTCAAAACATACTACTGTCGCCTGGAAGAAGTTCACTTGTTCACCAACACAAGCGCACTTTTCTGTCCTCTTCATTTGGCCGCCTCTACTCCAGACCACAGGCGTCTTACTTGCAATTCAGTGTTCACCGATTCAGACAATCAAGAGTTCTTCTCGCGTTTGCATAAATCCAGGACTGACACTAATTCCGGGTAGCTATGGGCCGGCACTGCTTTACATACGCAACAGTATTGGCTCGACATTTTCACAAATTATAAAAAAAAACCCGTCGGCAAATCAAAATAATTCGTGCGCACACAACCTTTTCAATCAAATGACAGCAACACAATGAAAATTTGGAGTCCCGAAAAGAGAGCTCTCTCAGAGAGCACCTTACCTTATATAATTGTATCATGCTCGTATTTATAAGTTTTTAATGATTTTACATAATTTCAACAAGATTTGTCGATATCGAACCTATATATAGTATAGCTGCCATACAAACTGTCAGGCATATATCAAGCTCCAAGGGTATATAAACTTCGGTCGAGCCGAAGTTAGCTTGGATCTATTTTTATACCCGTTGCTCGTAGAGTAAAAAGGGTATACTAAAATCGTGCAAATGTATGTAACAGGCAGAAGGAATCATTTCCGACCATATAAAGTATATATATTCTTGATCAGCATCAACAGCCGAGTCGATATAGACAGTCCGTCCTTCCGTCTGTATGAACACCAAGATCTCAGAGATGGTAAGAGACAGAGGTTTGACATGTATGGGACAAATGTTTCTTTTATCTGCACGCAGATCAAGTTTGGTTCAAATTTTGGCCACGCCCCCTCCCGCCCCCGCAATTTGTAAAAAACGTTATTTCTCCTACAGTTTTGAAGATAGACGACCTTCTAGAGATAGTTAGTTATTAGCAAAATGAATGATTTGCCGAAAAAATGATAAAAATCGGATGAACGGTTCTCAAGTTATGAGCAAAAAGTCAACCATGCCCCCGCCCTAAAAAATGTTGCATACTTTTCGGATGGTAACCCTGAGGAACGCAGGAACACTGTTAAAACTGTTTTTTCATGAGTAACGGGTATATCGAAGTCGGTTAGAGCCGACTTTAACTTACGCTCTCGTTCAGATTTGATTTTGTGCTCAGCGGTCAAATAATTGTTTCCGCTCTTCAACTCGAAGCAAAATCGGTCGACTTCTGTAAGGCTTTCCTGACTACAAAATATTAAAGAACTATCTGCTATCTCCTTTCGGATTGATTGGTTAGACCAAATTCTTGCGAGGCACACTGGGCCAGATTTCAGTTTGGGAGGCATAAATTCAAAATTTTTATGGAAACAAACGTGATTTTAATCATTATTCTTAAAGAGCATACTTAGATATATTAAACCATAAGCGTTTTGCTACAGTGCAACCGTTTCGCGGGCGCAGTACTGTTCGGTCGTGTTGTTGTGTTAAAAAAGGAAAAGGGCACCGGAATAAAAAGAATGTGAAATATGGAAAATAAGGAAGGTGTGTAGAATGGATTGAAACAAATTGTGTGTTGTTCGAAGTAGTATTTGTGTTTAAGAAAACTAACGGGTTGGAGTATAACTAGAAATGAAAAGAGAGGAGTTGACCAGTGTTGTGTTAACGTGTTGCGGCGCATCTTTGATTTTGGAGTTTGGTCACGGTATATGGCTGAAAACGAGGGGTGGTTTTGAGCAGCTAGCATTACACAGAGAGGAACGATATTGACATAAAATAAAAAGAGATTATAAGGTTGGAGGTGATGTTTCTTTTGGCAAAAAATTCAAAATGGTTCGTGGGGTATTCTGGAAATACCAAATCAACAATGAACAAGGGGGAGTTACGTGTGGCTAAACACGGTGGTCGAAATAGGAATTGGCTGTTCTGCAAGGAACACACAAATCGGTACATGGGAGATGTATTTTGAGTTTTGAGCTAGATAAATAATGTATTTATGGATACAAAAAGTTAGTAAGTGATCTGGAAAGTTTGAGTGTGACATGTTGCGATGGTGTTTAAAGTGACTTAAAAAAACAAAAAAAAAAAAAACCAAAGTACGACAGATTTAAAAAGTATAACAAATTTAGGCCCTGGTTTCTGGCGCATTTACAAATTTTTTTTTTTCTGGGGCCCTAAAGCTTAATTTTACTCGTTGACAAATATGAGAGCAGAGGCCGAAAACTTTAAACAGGATTTGAATAAAGTAAAGACACAAAAACGATTAAAAATTTTTTTCACGATTGTTAGAGTTTTAAAAACGTAAACTACAGGGGCCCTATATTGGGGTAGGGTGGGCGTGGTGGATTGTCTTATATTTGAGTATTAATGATGTATAAGTGCAAATAATTGTCTAACTACATTTTTCGAATTTATGGCAAACTGAATTGCAGTAGGAAGAAGCCTAGCGTTTTAGTTCTTTAAAATAATTCCAACTAAACACTTATCTTTACAAGCACTAACACACAGTTTTTCCAACACTGCTCATGACTTTGAAAGGAAAATTACAAGTTAATTGTTCTAGCTATAACATAATACAATAATTATAAAAGTCAGTGAAGACAGATTGCAGTCCAAGTGATGATAAATTAGTCAAATTTATCCACCCAGAGGTAAAATCCTTGTTCAATCTGTAAAGTAAAGTCTTTGGGGTCAATTAATCCTGTTCATCTTCAACGACAGTCCACAAAGGAGCGGAGCTGATGCGACAGCTAAATCTATTGACATTACTCAGTTTGCGAAGAAAAGAGAAAGAAAAAGGGAGACATTAAAAAAGTCTGTGGAAAGCAACTTTTATATCTAGGACTGTTTCCGTTTGCCTTTTGTTTGAATTTGTTTTTGGCTCTCGGACAAGAGTTCTTAATCAAAAAATAACTTAATGATTATATGTACATATTTGCCTGCACCCGCTAACTCCTTTCCGCTTATCTTTCATTGCAGGATCCAGCAGCACTAAATAAAACACCAATCTTGTCGCCGACGCCAATTTTAACTACTTTGAAGGCGCCAACAGTCGCGCATAGCGGATAATTGAATCATAAAGGACACACGGACTGACGGACGGGCAAAAGGTTCGGGCAAATGCTAACAAAGCCGAGCAAATAATTGCTGGTACAGAGCTCACACGGCACACGGAACGGGAAGACCATTGAATAGCAGACGGCTGCAGGGAAATGACAGCCGTCCTGCTTTAATTAAACTCGCTGCGCGGAGGAGCGCGTGGGGCGTGGCGCTTGGAGTTGGCAATAAAAGGAGGAAATTGAAACGCAATGTGGCTGATGCCGTGGACCGTGGACAACACAACAAAGTGGACGAAATTGCTTTTGGCAAGTGCAGGGACGCGGGAGCGAGAATAGACATTAATTTTGATTAAATTCGCCTTTTACACGACTGAAAAATTAGCCAAAAAACCCAAACCAAACCAAAAGCAGTAACAAAATTTGAGCCAAGGCAAAGTTCGCGAACGAGGTAAAGTTTTTGGGGAGGAGTGGAGCTGCGCTGTTGAATTTAACGCATGAAGTAACCGCAAACAAGCAGCCAGCTTAAGGTAGAACCGCTCTCACCACTCTCAACTCAATTTGCATGCCGCGAGCCTTACAAGGAGCCGCCCACAAACAGCCACACATGAACGCGTCCCTGTGACACTAGTGAGAGGAGACAGGATAGGACGTCAACTGCAACCAAGCGGTGTGTCAGCTGCAGGACCCATCCACACGCACCCACAAACCGTATTGCAACAATCCCCTCCGGCTACGTCAGCACCCATCATTGTCATCATCATCAGCAGCAGAAGCGCAGGAGCCTTGTCATAGTCAGCAGTCCTTGTCACTGAGATGAATCTGTTGTGCTGCTGTTGTTGCAGTAACATGGCACCAAACCAGCGCGTCACACGCAAATGGGAACTATTTGCCGGACGCAATAAATTCTACTGCGATGGATTGCTAATGTCCGCACCCCACACAGGCGTCTTCTACTTGACGTGCATCCTGATCACCGGCACCAGTGCCCTGTTCTTTGCCTTCGAGTGAGTATCATACGCAAGGGGGGAGAAGCCAGTCTGTCTGTGCTTGCATTCTTTGCAAAATGTATACGTTGCTAATTAAGCATTGCTGCTCCTTCTGCAAGCTATCCAGCTCGGTTTCCAATTACGCCCACATTAATGGTCTCTGACTTTGGCCCGAGCTCTCTGACGTTTCCAATGGCATGTAATTATTACTGTGCAACGTGGCGTATGCGTTATGCTTGGCCTGGCAAAGGATACCATCACACAGCAAGCTGATAGCAGTTTTTCGGCTCATCCAGTTAGAAGCCGGCCTGCAATGGGGCGCAAAAATAGTTTCGGCTTTTGATTTGTCAATTTGTCGCATGGTTTTGCGGTATTTAAATAGGGTTTTACATGCCAGAGTGGCTTTAATGTGTGTAGATGCGGGTAAATGAATATACACCCACTACTCTCTGCCTGGTAAGGGAAACAGGAATGTTGACATATTAGCAAACCGCTTTAAATTCCCAACTAAACTAAACTTGACCCAGCCGCTGAGAGCACCTCAAATCTTTTGAAACTAAATTCCATCGATGTGGGATGAAAAATTGCAATGAAATGGCCTGAATGGGATAATTGATAAAAAATGTAATTATGTAGAGGCTAACTTCAAAGAATACTGATGATAGAACCGAAAGGCCTTGTGTTTTGGTGTCCTTAATCATAGTTCTGAAAACACATAATTTCTTCATATTGATTACCTCAATTCGAGTCGGAAAAACTTGCTGGGTAAAACATGTCTCTAACCTATTTTCAACATACGAAAAAGATTTTTGATAGGCAGTGCAGCAACTAACGTGTGACAGTCATGTAAAAAAACGAAAGTCAGATTGACCCAAAATAAAAAAACGATTTGAAAAAAAAAATCAAATATAATTTTTTGTGAATTATTTGGTGAAGATACCTTATAGGTTATATGAATACTAACATCGCATTTTGAGTTGCAGAATGTGTAATTTAGAGGTTTGGACATAGTGAGAGAATGCGTTATAAAGGATATATCGGTGCTTTTGGGCCCTATTTATCAGATATAATTAAAATTTTAGTTCACGAGCCGAACCTTATACTTTATTCCTTCGTCTATTTTTGTTAAGTAAACCAATGCTCAGTCATTTTTTTAGTGACTCCTTATTCAGTAATTGTTCAATGATTGATTTATCAGCAAGCATTGTTCAGTGGACTTATTGTTTAGTAACTCATTCCCTGTGATTCATAGTTCTGCGACTTATTGATTAATTTATTGTTCATTGACTTATTGTTCAGTGACTGTACACATATTTATTTCTTGACACTGCTATTATTATGGTCGTTTCCATTTGATGTATGGAAAAATGTAGGGCCATACCGACACCCTCTGACACGAAGAGTTTTCGTGTAAAAAAGGCATGACAAACATAATTACGAGAAAAAATTTGTGTTAGGGTCTGCGACTTGAATTCAAAGTTTATAACTCATATGTACTGTTGCCTGTTGTTATGAATATAATTAAGGCAAAATTTAAATAAAATTTACTTATTAAATATTTATGCGAAATCGTATATTACTGCAAAATGTCAACTATTCTGCGCTGATATTTTTAAAGTGAAGACCCACACACGAACTGAACCGAAGTGCTGCGCATTACGGTTGCGGCCGCTCCTGTGCTGCTAATAAATAGGCTATCGTCCATTAGACAATTCCGCATTTGAAAGATCTTAAAACAATGCTGAGTATTATTTTACTGTCTCTTTGTTTATTCTTGTAAACATATTTCATTCGCCTCAAAAAGGTCTTCCCCGAATGCATTACACTTGTGGCAACGTTCTTTACAATTTTAAAAACATGCTGCAAAGTCCTCTTCTGGTATTTGAAGACTATACCCTTCCTTCTTCGTTACATTGCATTACATTTTCGTCGGTTTTCACTGTTATGTGCCCTAACATGTGCGGTATTATAAGGGTATTATAATATTTCCACGGTAAAAGCTAGCTAGTCCTCTAGTGAAGATATGTTCATTACTTTCGCAACAGTCTTATTTTGTATTGGGCAGTTCAGTGGCTTTTTAATCGAAAAGTGATGCTGACAATTTAAGCGATTTGATGTCGTAGCTCTTGTATGTTTGGTGTTTTATTTATCTACAAATCGCATTCGCACAGAAATAAAATAAGATCCATATCAATTTTATAACGCTCACTTACTTCAAGACTGGCATAACTCAAAAAATACGATTTTTGACTTAATGATGCAGAAATGTATTGCGTTTTAGGTTGTGCAAAAATTTTCGTATTGATATCTTTTCTACTTTCCATGTGATATGAGAATATGTCGCACTATAATTTTGCCGGTTCATTTTCATGTTAATGCAAGAACGTCATATCTCAGTTATCCTGCAGTCGATATTGAACAAACATACTTCGGCTTTCAGTTAAAAATCATATTTTCAAGTTTTATTAATAAGCATTCTAAATTTATAATATTTTTCTTGTTAAACTTAAAACTAAGAGAACCATTTTTTCTAGGTTAAATCCATTGAGAACTTCAAACGTGTTTTTCTCAAAATGGATTTTTTTGAGTTATCCCAGTTTTGAGGTAAGAGAGCGATATGGGCTGGTTAATTCGACATTTTGTCAAATATCATTTTATTCATTTCATTTCTAAACTATAACGTTTCATTTTAACCGTAATTAATATCAATTTGTCAATTGATTTTAGAGAAGATTAAAAGGAAATTTTTTTATTTTCTAAACTCTCACAATAGCAAAGGGATGTATAGCAAATGCAAAAAGGAAGGAGAAAGATAGTTGTGCATATCGAAACTTTAAGCAGCGGAAAGATATATATAAGGAGACTCTAAGCCATGTGTCCACACGCATGCCTGATAGTACAGTGCGGTAAGATACAATGCCAAATTATGACGTGCAAGTGGTCCCTAATTCGATCCCAATTTAAGGCGGAGTCTAGAAATTAAAAATTCGTTCTTTTTCTGTTTCTATAAAACATTATATTATAGTACTTAGCTACAAAAAAAAAAGAACAGCGTAGAAGTTGTATTGAATTTACTATATACTTGCCATTTGAAATTAATATGTTTCGTTGAGAAAAATTAAAATTTTAAAATATCTATTTAATCTTAAAAAAATAGAGGCCAGCTAACTTCGGCTCGACCGAAGTTTATATACCCTTGGAGCTTGATATATGCCTGACAGTTTGTATGGCAGCTATACTATATAGTGGTCCGATTTCGACAAGGCTTAATGAAATTATGTAAAATTATTAAAAACTTATAAGTACGAGCGTTGGGAGCGATAACATTAAAAACAAAAAAGTTTTTCTCACTAAGACTTTTTTTCAGACCTAACTTTTGTATGGCAGCTATACTATATAGTTGTCCGATTTTGACAAGGCTTGGTAAAATTATGTGAAATCATTAAAAACTTATAAATACGAGCGTTGGGAGCGATAACGTTGAAAACAAAAAAGTTTTTCTCACTAAAACTAGTTTTTCAACCGATCGTTCCCCTGGCAGCTATATGCTATAGTCATCCGATCCGGCCGGTTCCGACAAATGTGCAGCGTAGTTGTCCCAAAAGACTTCGTGCAAAGTTTGGTTACGATAGCTTTAAAACTGACGGAGGAAATAGCATAGAAACAGACGGACAGACGGACAGACGGACGGACGGACAGACGGACATGGCTATATCAACTCAGCTCGTCATGCTGATCAAGAATATATATACTTTATGTGGTCGGAGATGCTTCCTTCTCTGCGTTACAAACATCCGGACAATTTTAATATACCCTCTCCAAGGGTATAAATATCATTTTGATTTCGTCGAAAAATTCACTTTGACGATTTGACAGGTCAATTTCAAGTTTGTCATATCGGCTTTTTATTGATATGAAAAATATAATATTAAGATTTAGATCATATTGTTTTGGTTCCGTGCAAGCCAAAAACAAACCAATTCCTATACAATTCGGGTGGTTTTTAGATCTGAAGAACACATGGGTATGTCCAGCGTGAGAGAATGCCAGTGAATTTCCTTACCGCTTACTCTAGTGAGAAATGTGCAAACAATTTTACTCATCCATGAACATTTAAATCCCATCACTGTAGTAGAATTTACCTCCACATTGACATTGATTGGTATTAACGCCTTTCAATCGAAAGTATTGTGTCACAAATTGATGACCATTTTGCCGTCTGTACAAACTCCAGAGATAGCATTCACAATTGATGACAGGCCAAACAAATTCTAGGTTGCAATGAAATTCTGTTTGAATGTAAAAAAAGTAACAAAATGGAAAGAGAAAGCAATGCTCGTTTTTTAATAAATATATTGGCCCGGCCTAGCGCACGATGCCCTAATATTAATAATGTTGTCGAATTGACATGTGAATGTGGGTTTTTGATACTAAATAAATATCAATTGGCAAACCCACAAACGCTTAACTCGATTCCATTTAGTTGCACATGGCGTATACGTAATCATTGCATTGCCATGTCCTAGGCAGGCAAATAGCGCGTATGTCACGTAGCTCAAACACAAATAAAATATCAATGCAAACACACAAGCACACAAATTGCTAGGTAGGTGGTACATGCATACTTGGTAGGTGTGTTTCATTCAACACTGGCAGCGCGATTAGACAAAACTATGCTCAACATTTTCTACACGAAATCATTTCAGCTCGAGCCAAAAGAAAATGCATGTAGGTAGGTAGGTCGTTCGGCTGCAACGTCCCATAAAGAAAAGAAATTGAAATTCCCGGTCCAAGCTCCTTTTCTCCCCCTCTCTCTTTCCCCCTCCAATTGCAATCCAAATTTATGCGCTGCTGAAAAGCAACGGCACCATTTTGCTGGCGCCGCAGCGCGATTTTATTTTCATTGCTTGCTTTATATTAGCGCACAGTCGAGTGGAAGCCAACCTATGGGTATTACAATATCTGCTATGCTTTTGAGTGCTCGCATAGTTATTCCTGCAGATATGTATGAGCACACACATCCACATGCCGGGCTGCGGGCAAATCCAAATTGTGTTTCGCTCGACGCGTTCGCAATGCAAATCGCTAAAAGGTAGCTCACACAATGCAAGTCGAGGCCCCTTTTTTATATGCCATTGTCAGCGATTTGCCAGCTGAATGCGAGAAAACCATTTTTTGAATGCATTTCTGTTTAGTTACCGTGGGACGGGTAGGAGGGTAGGGGCTTGCGTTGTCATGACAAATGTATTTAACTATTTTCGGTAAGTTTTTCTGTCGCTCGCACATTGACTGGCCCCAAAATGCTGCTTGCCATAACAAAACGTCAAAACGTAGCTATGGGACTTGTTACACATAATTTTCATTATGCTCAGATCCTTTGTGAGTTGAAAGTTTGGCATAGTTATGGAGGAGCAGAGGAGAGTGAAAGTGCGGGGGCGTTCGCTATTCACAAATAGTTGGCACGCATTTAGCATAAAGTAACAATGCTGGGCAGCAACAGCGGCACCGGCATTGTCACTACTTCCCGCTGGGTTACATATGCTGTCATGCCACAGTTTTTCCTTGGACTCCACTCGTTGCGATTCCCATGTTGCTGATTTGTGTGCGAGCGTTTACATTTGGGATATTGCCAAAACGCTAAGGGGATTTGTATGCACTTGCATGTAAAACAGGTCGCTCATTCACTCAGACTACCTGCAAGGTGTTTAAATCTAAATATGTATATTAATTAATAGAGTTGGGAATCATATTATACGCTAGGACAATTTATAATAACACTGCTCGACATAATTAGAGTCGATTTTCCCCCCTTGGACCAAACCAACTTTTTCTAAAGTAAATTGGCACGCTGAAAACAGCCATAAAAAATTCTATCGACGCGTTATCGAGATATAATCGATAATAGCTTTTTTCGATTTTTCCCCAAAGTTGCCTCCACTTAAACACACATAACTTTTTTGATTTTCATCCGATCTGAAATCTCTAAACAAACTTAAAATGAAAAAACTTGGCCCAACGCTATAGCTATAGTCATCCGATCCGGCCGGTTCCGACAAATGTGCAGCGTATTTATACCAAAAGACTTCGTGCAAAGTTTGGTTAAGATAGCTTTAAAACTGGCGGAGGAGATAGCATAGAAACAGACGGACAGACGGACGGACAGACGGACGGACGGACGGACAGACGGACATGGCTAAATCAACTCAGCTCGTCATGCTGATCAAGAATATATATACTTTATGTGGTCGGAGATGCTTCCTTCGATGCGTTACAAACATCCGGACAATTTTAATATACCCTCTCCAAGGGTATAAATATATATTTTTTTTGCTAAATGTTAATTTATCCAAATTAAAATGCTTGTAGTTAAGGAAGCTCATAAAAATTGTTTTTGGGATGATACACAGGGAATCATTTAAGTTTTTATAAAACGGACTTAAGTCGTTTTTGAAACCCAACTTCTTCCAACATGGTTCAGAGTGGGAGGATATTCTCTTAAAAGGTTCGGTTGAATGGTTCAGAGATTATCAGCGTTGTTAAATACTTCTTCCCCTAAGTATATCGACTAAGGAAAGGACCGACATGAACTTACCCTGAATAAGTCGTATTCCTTTTTTAAACATTATGCTTTTAAGAAAGATTCCTATAAAAAACAGCAACATTTTTGTGTATGCAAACGGACTTTGCTTTGTTGATTGGACTGGATTGAAAATATTTCGCTCATCAATATTCGTATCAACGGCAACCATCTTTGTTTAAAATCGGTCAACTATACCACTGGGCTAAACCTTTTAAAAGCGCGATGATATGGAAATGCTGAAATTATGAAAAACAAGAAGAAACAAAAAACGACCAACGATTTTTTTTAAGATTTTTAATATCAGCCGAACATTTTTTTTGAATTTTTTAAACTTGGAAAAATTTGATTTTATCAAAAAATAACATTTTCAATATTAAAACCCAAAGATTTTTACCTTATTAGCAAAATCAAAACTTTATGGTTTGTTTTTCTGTAACGTCGTTCATGAAGCTTACATTAAAACAATTTTTTTTGGAATGGGACACTTAATAAGGCCACCAAATGTAAAGAAACCTTGCTAAACAAACCTTTTTGCAAATATCTCGTAAAAATACATTTGTAAAGTTTTCTATCTTCTCTGTTGCAAAAGTTGGCCTCTTTTTGTAAACTTCTGTTATCTATATATATAAAAGAAAGTCGTGTTAGTTACACCACTTATAACTCAAGAACGGCAGAACAGATTTGGGTGAAAATTGGTAGGGAGGTAGCTTAGAGCCAGGAGACGGACATAAGATACTTTTTATCCCGTTCGACAGCGTTCCCACGTGGAACATTCGCGGTTTTTTGTTTTTCATCCGATCAAGCTCAAAATTATTTTTAAAGATCTATATGAAAATTCAACAACAACTGCATACCAATCTTCCGGAAAATTCACCCCCATTGGGTGGAAAGTGGGTGGTCAAGATTGTATGGGCGAAACTTAAGTTGCCAGCGACTAGCTCCAAACTCATTTTCAAATTTACATATAACAAAACATAAAAAAGTGACTTTCAAATTTTGGAAAATTTATCCCCAAAGTCGGAAAATCCGCGGAAAACTGTTGTATGAAACTTTTTTGCTTATTATCCGATAAAGTTCAAACTCATTTTCAAAGATCTATATGAAAATTCGACCACAACTGCATACCAATCTTCCGGAAAATTGGGTGGAAAGTGGGTGGTCAAGGTTGTATGGGCGAAACTATAGTTGCCAGCGATTAGCGTCAAACTCATTTTCAAAATTACACATAACAAAACATAAGTTGTAAGCATAGTACGCGAAGTGGTCTGTGGGCAAGTGGGTGGAGTGTGGGTGGAATGTGGCGGTATGTGGGATGGATGTGGGTGGGATGTGGGTGGCAAGTGGGTGGAATGTGGGTGGGATGTGGGAGGGATGTGGGTGGAATGTAAAAGGGAAGTGGGTGGTTTTTTGGGCGGGAAGTGGACGGGAAGAGGGTGGGAAGTGTGTGGAAAATGGGTGGCATGTAGGTGCGAAGTGGGCGGAAAGTGGGTGTGATGTGGCGGTAAGTGGGAGGGATGTGGGCCTGAAGTGGGTGTGCGTTGGTTCTATACTGTTGAAGGCGCGGCGAAGCGTGACGGGCTATTTGCTAATGAAACAAAAGTATTCTTCCATGGTTGTCTATTAAAACTGACACGCGGACGAAGTCGCGGCGGGTTTTGCTAGTTGGATATATTTTTGGTGCTTGATTTATGGTATTATGCCACGGTATAAATAAATATATTAATAAGTCATAAGTTTTGGCATACTCTCTGTTTCATTATCGTAAACAATAGTAATATGCATTTAGTTTTCCGTTTTTAAAAATCTAGGTAGATTTTCTGCATTTGCTTAGCTCATGGATTTGCTAAAACAGGAACATGATAAATCGGCTCTAAGTATACCGAAAATATACTTTTTAATAGCGTTAATTTCGTGGCTTAAAGCTGCAGTCACACTAGTCGTATATAACTAAAAATGGTCGGTAGTCAAAATTCTGTACAAAGAGACATTTAATTAAATTGAAGAATCTCTATTTTTATCATGGAAGGCACCAATATTTTTTATAGAGATATCTGATTGACTTTTATACTATCTTTTGAGACAATTGTGATTTGGCTAGCTTTCTAATTGTAGATGTATGTTCTCCGGCTCGAGGTCAAGTTGTTTCTTTTTTCTCCGATATATTTCGGTTGCTCTTCGGCAACCGTCATAAGGGCAAAACTACAAAAATAATACACCAATATTAAAGAAACAGTCATTTAACAAAATTCACAATAAAAAGTTTTCTTACAATTTTTACACGTCTGCACTGTGTGACGTGGAGTCTTCAACTAATTGTCAGTTCTTGAGTAAGTGTCCGTATAAGTGAGCGCAATTCTCAGTATCTGTCTTATAATTAAGTCCCTCTCTGAACTGAATATGTGTAAGATTCTAATTGTAATTGGCTATACAGTCCCAAAGGGGCCAAGAAAAGCTGCTGTCAATCTCTTGGCGTATGTGCTTATAATAGAGCACTAAAGAAAGAGACCAATTTAAAGGAGCTACTTTATTGTTGCGTTCGAGTTTGAAAGAGACATCGGGGAGAGAGAAGAGAGACATATATGATTTCCGCCAACAACAAAGCTTTAGCTAGGAAAGAAAGAGAGGAGAGCGCACATATGAACTTTTTGTTGTTTAGCTCACGTGGAACAAGAACCATGCTGTATTGCTGTATTATAACATAACATTGCATTTTGATAAATTGATTCAATGATATTTAAGATTTAGTTATTTTGTAATTTAATAATTCTATTTGGATTTGTATAAGAAGCTCTTTTAAGAAAATCTCTCCCTATATTCCTTGAACCTAAATTTTGTTGACCGACAGTTGTGATTATTCAAGGTCCTTGTCGCTTGAATTGAAGCTGTGAATTTCATGACTTCATGAAACTGAAGCACAAATATAAAATTACACAAGATGCTATTCTACTTACTAAAACAATCATTCATATCGTTTCCCCTTTGTTCTGATCGTTATCCTCCTTGTAATCACCAACTAATTTCTTTCTCCATCCACTTTATTTTTGCAGTTGCCCGTTTCTGGCGACGCGAATTAATCCAGTTATTCCTATTGTGGGTGCCGTGCTGTATTTCTTTACGATGAGTTCCTTGCTGCGCACAACCTTCACAGATCCTGGTGTCATACCGCGTGCCTCTAATGATGAGGCTGCCTATATTGAAAAGCAAATTGGTAAGTACTCCCTGGGTCCAAAGTTCTTGTCTTGTCCAGTCAAAGGCAATGTAGTCAAGGTCGTTTGCCTATTGACTGGGTGATGGTATGCCACGCCCCTCCACAGCCACGCACACACACACTCAAACAGACGTTCATATTTGTTTTCACTTCATTAAGTTTGTGTGTGTGTCTGTGTGAGTGAGGGGGAAGCACATAAAAAGTAATGAGCGTGGCATGACAGAATGAAAAAAATATACGTATAAAAACCATCAAAGCGAATGCTGCGTTGCCTTTGCACTAATGAGTTGCCGTTGTTGTTGTTGTTGCTGCTGCTATTTTTTTTTATTATTTTTATAAAATATTTAAAATGAGAAAACTTTTGCTCTTTGGCTTTACTTGCATGTCAACAACGTTCCGACCCGTTCCCGCATCCGTTCCTCTCCACTACGATGCTGATGCTGCATTTCCACCGTCACGTATCCGTTTCGTGGCTCTGCAGAGGTGCCAAACTCGCTGAATAGTCCCACATATCGCCCGCCACCACGCACCAAGGAGGTCCTCGTCAAGGGGCAAACGGTCAAGCTGAAATATTGTTTCACGTGCAAAATTTTTAGACCGCCGCGCGCCTCGCACTGCAGCTTATGTGATAACTGTGTGGATCGCTTCGATCACCATTGTCCCTGGGTAAGTCAAGGTCCTTGGCAGCCAGGAGGGGAGACAGAAGGGAGGAGCCACGTGCCCTCAATGCCGAGTTTCGCATTAGAGGGAAGGCAGGCTGGCAGCCCCACATTCATTTCGGCGAATGTGGGCCACCCTGCAACACAAACAACAACTGTCACTTTCTGTTCTGTTCGCGGCGCTGACTTTAACCCAATTTCCAGCGCCAACCGCTGAGGTTGCTAATTTTTTAGTAAAAATAATTTCAGCAAAGCGCACGTCACGTTTCAAGCTGGAAAAAGAGCCACCCAGTCGCAAAAAGCGAATTTCCCGCAAGCGCCTAAAAGATGCAACAAGATGTGGCGGGACAGAGTCAAGCAAACAAACCACTGCACACAGACACACATACGAATACACAGTAACTAAAGTAGCCGCACTAGCATTCTCCCTGTGTGTAAGTGTGTAGGGATGGATGCTCCAACTATGGCTGCATCAAGTGCAACGCGCCTTTTTGGGTAAAGCCTAGGCATCATTGCTGTTAAATACTCTGACATATATTTTTACAGTGAGACATACTTTAACACACATCAAGCGACAGTCGCCAGTTGACTAGAAATTAGAATTTCAAGCTTAAAGTCATAAAAATTAAAAAAAAAGACCAAAAATGGTTTCAATTTTGAATCGAAATTTAGGGAATAATTATTTGAAAATTATTGTTATTTATAGCTATTACGTGCCATGGTTCTAAGGTGTACATTTAAGCGTGCTTCAAAACGGAAAAATGAAAAAAGTAGGTCTCAGCATTCCCAAAGCTTAGATTTGTAGTATTATAAATAACACTAGTTTACAGCCAAAAAGACCCATTTCTACTGAAATTTTTTTAGTGTAGTTTGGAATGGTGATCTCAAAAATCAATTTCAAAAATTTTTTCATGGCTCCGTTTTTTAAATATAATTTTTTTTTATTTTTTTGTAGGGGCACTTACATTTTAAGCCATATCTCACTTTATAATTGTCAGATAGAGTCAAGCAAGATAAGAATCGAAAGGTTATTACGCTGCCGGTAATCGAGTAAAACATTGTTTTTAAATCGGTTCATTAGTTTGACTACAATATCCAAAAATATTTCGAAAAAATCGATTTTTTGTTCGAAAATTAATTTTTGGTCGCCTGGAAAAAATATAAAAAAAACCAAAAAAATTATTTTTTTTTTCTACATAAGAACCGCACTTCTACGAAGAAAAACAGATATCGATGATCAAAATCTGTAAACAAACACAGGAGCTGTAAGCAATTTAGTGCAAAAAAAATGTGATATTTTCCTAAATATTTTAAAATAAATTTTCGTTTGCTTCGACTTTTGTTCCGTTTTTAATTTTTATTTTTGTTCTGGCTTTTCGTTCACTTCATAATTTGTCCAAAAAAACGAAGAAAAGTACAATGTTAATTTTTGAAAACACACAATATACTCAAATTTGACTGTTAGTTCCTCTACTCAATTTGATCCATCTATGGTACGTGTTACACGATTTTCCTCACAAATACCGTAAAAGTGCGATTCTTAAGTAGAAAAAATAAAAATAATTTTTTTGTATTTTTTTCTAGTCGTTTAAAAATGAAATTTCTTGGATTTTCGAGCAAAAAATCGATTTTTTTGAAATATTCTTGGTTGTTGAATTCAAACTACTGAACCGATTTAAAAACAATGCTCCACGAAATTATTGGCAGCTCCATTACCTTTCGATTTATTTCTTACTTGACTCTATCTGACAATTATGAACTGAGATATGGCTTAAAATGTAAGAGTACCTACCAAAAAAATTTAAAAAATTAATATATCAAAAACGGAGCCATGAAAAAATTTTTGAAATCGATTTTTTAGATCACCAATCCAAACTATACTAAGAAAAAATTTCAGCTGAAATGGGTAATTTTTTTTTTTTATTTTTGTAAACTAGTGTAATTATGAAATGCAAGAAATTGTATCTTAATTTAAAATAGGCGCGCCATGGCTGACTCTTAGACTCTTCGTACCATTGGTACAGTTTACAATTTTATTTCAGTTAGAGTGATTCCAATCAATGAAATTAATAATAAATAATGCTACATATACACACAGAAAAAAAAGAATGGGAATGAATATTGGAATTGAATATTCACTTTAAGATCCATTTTTTTTAATATCCTTTTCACATTTTCAGCTCCTTTGGATGAAGAATAAAGATCGAGATCTATCCTTTTTCTTGATATATCATTTTTAACCCTCTCATGCCCACTGTTGCATATACGCAACATTGCATTTATAAGCCTCTAACTACCGTTATTTTACATATTTTGTTTTGAACCTTTCGCAGAAATTTAGCTGCATGTGTTGAGTGAGCTTACACCTAATTGTTTGGTAGTCAGCTGCACACGCGTTCAGTTAGTAGCTATTAGTAGCTATTAGAAGGTAGAGCGCAGTTGACAAATTCATTGTGCAAAAAAAAAGTGGTTTTAAAAAAGTGTTAAAAAACATTAAAATAATTACTTTTATCCTAAAAACCAAGTTTAACAACTAAATAAAGAAAGGTAAGTGAGTATTTAAAAAAAAAACTCCGCATGAAAATATTATTTAGTTTGCCTGTAATAATTTTGTAAATGTCCTGTTGCGTATCCTGTAGCTCTTGAACCAGGACACCTAGGACATTGAAATTTTTGTCAGTTGATATTGAGGTCAACTCTAGCTTATATGTCTACTCAAAAAAAGTTTAGCCACGCCTATTTTAATTTGGGCATGAGAGGGTTAAACGAAAATAAATCGACTTCGAAAATATCCAATGGATCCCAAAACAGAATAATTAGCTATCCAGTCCAAATGGATACCAGAAATATCTTGAGGATCATCAAAAACTATTTTTGTTTTCTCAGTACATATGACAAGATAGAAAGTCGGTCAATCCCGACTATAATATACTCCGTAACACCAAAGTTTTACCAGCCCAGTTTTACTGATGAAACTGATTGCTGAGTATGTGAAGTGCTGCCCATCGCCCTTACGGCCAATTATGCCCATCATAATTGTTTATGCTCCTTATAACTCGACTTTCGTTCATCTGATCTGTATCATGTCTTCGGGAAATCGATAAATAATACTGATTACTAAATATGCTTAGAAAGTACAAACCACCTAGAAAACACTTTTTAGGTGTAAAAAAACCACAACAAGAAATTGTTTTAATTTTTAATCGGTGATTAGCGAATAATTATTTTAAAAATATTGCTTGGCACTTAATAGTTCTTAGCTGAAAGTAATTTATTTATAAATCAATCTAAAATTTCAAACGATTATTTATAAGGACTTCGGTCCTGAAGGTATACATATGCTCCCTTTTTCAAAAACCGATAGTGTGATTCGGCTTTAAAATTATTATTTCCATTTATTTTCAACCAGTTGTCTTTATGGTTAAAAGATTTCACCGAATCTATTTTTTTCGAAATCAGAATTTTTACCAATTTCCACCGATCTAATGCGGAAACTATAACAGGCCCGTATATTGATATAGTTCGATCAAAAACGATTGAATTCATAAGTTCATAGACTTAAAATCATTTCTCAATGAATATTCGTCTTTTAAAACAGCTAAGAAATTCTCAAAGGGGTCAGAGAGAATAGAGCACACAGTTTATACAAATTTATGAATTTATGAGTTTGTTTATGTTTCTTAAGTCGCGCTGACTCCAAATCATGCCAACCAACCATTTGTGTCGCCAGTTTATCAGAGCGAGAATGGTTACATAATTTTTCGAACGGTTTTTGAGCATAGCGGGCAAACAAACGAAACGTTTAACGAACTGTTCGCGAAAGCTAAGAAACTATTCATATGTTTTGTAGCTGTTACTATAGTCAGAGAAAACGAAACCACTAAATTTATATTGCCGAATAGCGCAAACGAAACGATTGGATTGGTTTCGGAACGAAACGTATACTAAGAAATCGTTTGCGGAATGATCGGCTTTTAGTTCTACTCAGAGCGGGGAAACAACAACAACGCTGAGAGATACAAAGAAGTAAGCAACAGAAAAAAACAACTAAGTGTATACAAATTGAGCAGCGAACGTTTCCGAACTATTCGCGCTCGTTGCATATCGTTCCGTTTCCCTTTGTCCGCAAATCTAGATGTTCGCATTTCGCTTTACGTTTAGTTTGCTCTCACGAACGCAAACTGAACAGAACTCATTTTTTTTACAGTTACATTTTCTCGGGTTTTGTTAGTGTTTAGCTCTGTGCAAAGAAAGAAACAAAACGATTCAGAAACGTTTCGTTTCGTAAGTTTGCCCGCTCTGTTTTTGAGTATGTAGTCAACTGTTAAAAGTTTTTGAATAAAAATGCCAAATATTTTCCTAATTTAAAAGATTTTATCAAAATTAAAATGCAAAGTACTATGTGGAATGAAGAGGGTCACGGGCAAAGCCATGGTTTCTTTCATGGGAGCCTTTGGTGAAACACTGAAATCAGAGTCGGTTATTTTTTGCTGCTAAAAAACACCACTTCACAGCAAAGTCATATTAGTCACTTCCCCAAAAATGATTATACCCTTGCAAAGGGTATTATAATTTTGCCCAGAAGTTTGCAACGCATAGAAATACTCGTTTCCGACCCTATAAACTATATATATTCTTGATCAGGGCGACGAGCTGAGACGATTTAGCTTTGTCCGTCCGTCTGTCTGTCTTTTTTCGACGCAAACTAGTCTCTCAGTTTTAAAGCTATCGAGCTGAAACTTTGCACAGAGTCTTCTTTTTACTGCACACAGCTTATATGTCGGAACCGACCGGATCGGATGACTATATCTTATAGCTGCCATAGAAACTATCGGTCGAAAAGTGGATCTTTGTGAGAAAAACTTTTTCGATTTTAATGTTAACGTCCCCCATTTCAGCGATTATTCATATTAAACACTTTTACTGTCTCGTACAGTTTAAACTTTATTATTGTTTAAAATGAAGGGAATAAAGACTTACCGATAATCTTGAATAGCACATTTTTGAACCTGGCATGGCAAATGTCAACTTTGTGTAAACATTACCAACATTTTTGGAATTTCTTTTCTTATGTTTTTAAGTATTCAATACAAATAAAAATAGACGAATCATGATTTAAAATTTTAAAGTACCTTTTTTGTACTTTTACCTAAGTACTGAAAATTCCCGATACCTTTTTACCGTACACAGGTATATTTTTAACATTTACTGCTCAGAAATTGCATCACAATGAAACCTACTAATCAGATGAATTACAATTCGAAAACGATTTAAACAATCATTCAAAAAGAAAATCGATTTCTATTTTACTTGGAATCGGGAACATCAAATTTAAAACGATTCGGAACTACAACCGTTTTACTGCTTAAATTCACTCGAAAACGGTCTGAGCTATAGTGCTTTAGTTATACGACTCAGTACTTAATTTATCTGTGCTGAATTCAGACCATAAAAGTTAGAATGGCTCCAATTCATGACTGATTTCAGTACTTTTTACAGAACTACCCATGAAACTACGTAGTTCTGGCCGTATGTGGCCCAGTGGTTAGTGTGCTGGACTGCTGGGCAGGAGGTCTTGTTTCTTTCTTTAGGTCTTTTAGGCGCCAGCTGTGAAGTAACTAGCCATGAAAAAGCAAATTCTCAACCTTTGCCGTTCGGATCCGACGTTAAACTGTAGGTCCCTTTCTCTTGTGCGAAAAATTTATAGCACACACGCCAAGAGATTGAGAGAAGCTTGGCTTGGCACCGTTCGAGGAGCTGTAGAGCCAATTTTACATTTTACATTTACCCATGAAACTCATCCATGAGCTCAGTACCAAAATCCGTTCATAATAGAAGCGAAGGTCATGAAGTACTACTTTCCTGTCTGTATTAAATGCATAACTGAAAAGCTTGTAAAGTTTCCCTACTTTTTAAACATATCTCGCACGTATTATTATTGCAAGTGGTGACCAACATTGAGTGCACTCATAGTGGAATTAGATTACTAAGGACATTTAGATTAGGTTAGATTACTAGGTAACTAGGTGCTACACTGCACTTCAAATCTGGCTGAATTTCGGCTAAGCTGTCCAAACATCTGGCCCATTGTGCAGAGACAGGAAAATGTTGATTTGGGTTTTCTTAACCCTAAATTGGTTGGCTCAAAAGTTTTTTTTTGTTGGATATCTGCCGTTTGATAGGGTGTAAAACTTTCGTCGATCCCATGGAGGCTGCTGCCGGCGCCCCTGATGAGTGGGTTTTGAATTTTTCATTTGCTGGCGCAAGCGTTTTGTGGACCCCCAACGCAGGGCCCCACAGCCGCTGCCTTCATTAAAATCTGCTGCCAGCCAGCCTGAAGGTCGTCGTCTTTTGCCGTTTGGGCATTCGCTATTTGCTGTTGCCTTTCGCTTTAAGCAGCAGCAGCAGGCGGCAAAAATTAAGGTATTTCTCGTGGCGCGTGGAGCGTAATTTCATTTTGGCACACATTTTGTGTGAAATGCAATTAACCTTATTGTGTGTGTAGTGTTATGGGTGGTATTATGTGCAAAGATTGTTAACAGGATCTCGCCACTCTCTCTCTATCTTTATCTCTGTTTCATTGCAGGTGGGAAACTGCGTGGGCAAGCGTAATTATCGGTTCTTTTATTTGTTTCTAGTCTCACTGGCATTTTTAGCTGTATTTATATTCTCATGCTCTGTGACGCATTTAGTTTTATGTGAGTATATGGCCTTTGGGGTAGGTATGGCATATCCAATCATAACTTCCCTTCCTTCCCCCCCGAGCAGTGATGAAAACCGAACAGGAGGTCTTCGAAGTAATAAAGAAGGCGCCCTTTACTGTGATTGTTGTGTTCATATGTTTCTTTTCAATATGGTCTGTCATTGGGCTGGCTGGATTTCACACATATCTGACCACAAGCGACCAGACGACGAACGAGGATGTAAGTGGCCCGTCCAAATTTACCAAAGGGATAAACAAACTAACGAAGGACCTTCATTCTTTCTTTTATCTGCAGCTCAAAGGCTCATTCTCCTCAAAGGGTGGACCACGCACTCAAAATCCTTATTCGCGCGGTAACATTTGCCTCAATTGTTGTCACATCCTGTGCGGACCCATGACACCCTCGCTGATTGATAGGTGAGTATGCGGGGAATGTTTTAAGCATATATTACGCAGTGCATTTCCCCAAAGATCCCCTATAGAAGACTCTTGATTGATTCTTGTTTCTTATACGCCTTAATCAAAAATCGTAAATTAAAGACTTTAATAATAAGGACTTAACATAGTAAATATATGAGTTTAAATATTTGATTATCATTGATCAGAAATTCACTTTCCCAATCGCTATTGGAGTGGAGCTATAAGCGCGGAAATTTAAATCAGAAAACCAGTTTTAATGGAAGATTAACTTCTAGGCCTTTATCATAAACCCGAGTACCTGGGAGTGTACCTTACAAGCGCCTGAATTTCGCCTGCATGGAAACCAGCTGACAAAGTCTCTTTATAGAAGAGTTGCTCAATTGTGGTGGCTGTTAAGCAACAGAAAAAAATTTCTTTGAAGATAAAGGTGCAGTTCTGCAGGGTTCGTTTACGAACCGGTTTGCAGACTTGAACATTACAACGGCCGTGTTCAACAGAATAACTTGCTGCCTGATCCCTGAACTATAATAAATTTTCAATGATCTTTCTGCTGCACTCGAGTGATTCGGTATTATAACAGTCCATATAGTCAATTTGAGGCGTCATGATAGTGGATAATGCATCTAAGAAAAAATAGTGTGATCCATTAAAAATGAAATAGGATTTTGGAATCTTTATTGTGGGCTGAGAGAACTATGTCGGAACTTTACTTTTTACGGATAATTTTATTCACTTTATTCCGGGGACCGCGACTAAGCCGTAAATGGTCTCTCTTTCCTGCATTGCTACTGGTATATCGCGAGTAATGTTGGCTTCCAAGTCTTGAATCTTAGCTGGCTTATCACGTCACCAACTGAAAAAGATTAGTGATCACATGATAAAGGCGTCCAGTTTACAAATCCGGAACGCGAAATAAGCTCTCAATAATGCCAATGTTTCTTGCGCTGTGTGTGCCGTATCACCGTCTTGCTAAAACCAAATGTCGCCGACATCAAAGGCTTCAATTTCAGATAACAAAAAGTCATTTATCAAGGTTTAGCCCTTGATAAAGGGCGTTAGCCCAAGGTTAGAGGACTTTAGCCCTCGCCATTGACAGTTATGTTCTGTCTAGCCTTATTTTTAAAGAAATAAAGACCGATGATTCTTGCAGCCCACAAACCAACAGTAGTTCGAAAGTCTCTTCGGGCTGCTCACCAGATTTGATTTCTTAATAACAAAAAACTTGGTATAATGTGATGCTTACATAAAAACAAAGTTTAAGATTTTTTTGGGTATTCTACGGGGGGAGAATTTCAAAGGTCGATGTTTAACTTTGTTAATTTCTTCTTTAGACGCGGCATAGCCACAGATGAGTACATACAACAGATGCATCATCAGTCCAGTCCGCGGCATGCGCTCAGCGATGTAATGAGCGCCTCACACATGGTGACCACCACACAGCCCACCATAATGGGTGGCATCAGTGGAGCCGGCGGTGGCATCAGTATAGGTGGAGCGGAGCTTAAGCCCCGCTTCTACGACGAGGTAAGTTCTTTTGCAATCTGTGGCACCCGAGCACCAAACTTTCACCACTGAATCGATATCTAAATGTCTCGGCACTCTGCTTGCTTAATCCTTACCAAAACTCTCTCTCGGAAGATGAACTTTTCTGCACCTGTTTTTGATGCTCAATATTTTTTCTACTCCTTCTTTTTTGTGTTTTCTTTTTTTGGGCCATGTTCTTTTGGTAACAACAAAAAACTACAAAAAAATACACCACCAACAACTACAACAACAACAATCAACCACAAATCACCACACAACTACAATCCATATATCCAGTCTAATCCCTCCTCCTCGACACTGGAGGGAAATGGCGTACCAGCAGCAGCTGCAGCAGCCGCTGTCAATGGAAATGGCTTTGATCACCCGCCGCCCAGTTACGACCTGGTCCAAAACGGTAAGTCCCGCAAACAGCACCAAAAGTGCTCACTGCAAACACTGCTGCCTGCCAGCGCCCAGCACCAGTTCAAGGCCAACAAACACAAACAACTCAAGCACCACCAGCAGCAGCTGCATCAAGAGGTGCATCAGGTTCATTCGCCTTCGCTCATACGTTCACCGGCTACCTCTTCGTACCGACTGAACCTGAAGCGCTCACTGCATCTGCCGCTGACGCCATCGTATGATGATGTGCGCAACTCGCCGCTGCCTTTGCTTCACCATCATGTGCACGCCCAGCAGACGACGGCCATAGGCAGTGTATCGGCGGCCACGGCAACGGCCACAGGCGGAGGCTCCTCTTCCTCCACAACCGCGCCCACCTCAGCCTCGTTGGCCGCACCACTGCCGCCGCCGCTGGCCCCCCGGCGTCCCTCGACGCTGCAGCTGCAGGGCAGTGGAGCGGTCTCGGCCAGCAACACTACACTTACAACTATACAAACCCTGGCCCCCCCACCACCGGCGCCCGACTACAAGTACTTCTCTCCGCAACGCACTACCAACTATCCCTTTCCCAAGCAGGCGCGCAGCATGCGCCGCCAGTCAACCCAATCGGTGGACTCGCAAAAGGTCAACATCGCCGGCTACCATCCGCTGCCCATGCGGGCGCGCTACAAGCATGAGGAGGTCATGTTCGAGCTGAAATCACCGACCAATCGACTGACCATTCGCGAATGCGACTTTGGCGGTGGCGGTGAGCCCTGCGACGATGATCAGTCAATAAAGGACAGCCAGATCTTTCGTGTTAGTAAACGAAATCTTTATATGAATCACCGGTCGCCGTGGAAGGAGCGCGACCGCTACTCGAACCTCTACGAGTACTCGTTCAACATAGATCTCAACTCGATTATCGAGGATGCGGCGGGTAGCGACTCGTCATAGTACGCAGCTCGCAGCTCCCAAGCAAACACTGCCGCCGACTTGCGTCACCGTGAGGTGTTCCATGTCGCACTTGACTACATTGATTGGTTGTTAAACGCTGTACATAAGGGTGGGGTCTGGCCCGCCCAATTCCTACTAATTTCAGGCTACTGCTAGGCAGCTGGGCAACAGGGACAGCGGGCCAGGCACAATAGTTATACAATATACTCGTATGTAGTGGACGTTTTTAAAGGCTGTGATAGATATATTGAATGATTGTATACCATTTTGCCAAATAAGGAATGAAAGGAAAAATTCGCGGATTCAGAAATGGTACTAAATTTTGGCTTAAAGAGTTTAATTTTAAACCCGACATATTAAAAATGTTTGGTTTTCAAACAAAAAAGTTTACAACAACTCAATTAAATACTTGGTTTAATGCAGAAATATTTGTAGACTGGTTCTTTAATCTTTTTGTATCAGAATTTGTAAAATATTTTCGAAAGCACTTCCCTTTTTAATAATAGTCCTGGTCAAGCACATTAAATATTAAAGACATCATGTAAAAGTTAATTTTCTTCCACTTAATACATCATCAAGGCTTACCACAAGTATCTGACGGATGAGTTATTTCTCAAAGTATCCAAAGTACATCAACAGAGGGTAAAATTTCTAAACACCAAATTTCATCAGTTCCATCTGAAGAATTTTTTAGACCAGCTTTCCATTCAAAAATTTGCATATCTGCACTTCGACAAATATATAATTTTGCTGATTTAAAAAATGAAAAAGGAAATTCGGAAAAGAAAACTAAATGGTATTTCATTTCCTACGACAAAATATGAAAGAGGAAAGAGGTCTGCAAGGCGACGACTGCATGTATGAAAACAAAGACGTAAAGGAAGCAATCCCCCGCCTTTACTTGTCCATGACCAAAACAATTCTGCCCAAGAAAGAGTCTAGACAAAGTAGAATGAAGATACTGATTTCGGCATACCGGTAGTGTGCGGAAATGAATAGCGGTTCTGATACGTCCCGAACTAAATGTTTCAGTTAAAGGTTCTAATTCTAAACAGGTTTTCATTTGCACAGCGGTAAGTACCGGTAAAAGTATAATTTTCTTTTAACTTTAGGAACAAACATCGAAGAAACTAATAACGATTAAAGAAGCTCGAATTAAGTTGGAAAAGAAAAATATATGTACATTTACCGGTACCTACCGCTTTATGGCGTATTTTGAATTTACGCGAGTTAAGTATATTCGTTATTCATGTTCCTTACTTGTGCAGACAAGGCAATTTCGAATGTTTACTTTGATTTTTAATTGACTCTTCCGGAATAATAAATCATGAGGGGTGTACCTGCAAGTGATTTTGATTCTGCTTATAATTTCGGTGTGACCAGATAACCTGAAGTAAATTACTACCAACTGTCTAATAAAATGAAAATCAAAAGCAGCATTCGATCTGCATTATTACATGAGACGCTAACAACACCATATAATAGAAAGTTTTCAACGTACCTGTACAAAGCTGCGAAAACTCCGAAGCTATATTCCCAGCGAGTAAACTATTTTTGATTGTTTTAATCAACGCTCTCTTACCACTGTTTATTGGCATATTCCATAATTTCATCATGAACTTTGAGTCGTTCTGCCAAAGTGATTTGATTTTGATATTGTGTGACAGATTTTTGGTAATTTTCTTCAGGATATCTGTTCACACCGAAAATTAAATCAGAATCAAAATCACTTGCAGAACACCTTTAAACAATCTGCTTCAAATTTTGTTATTCTGCTTTCTGAAAATTAAAGGATCTGAGCTTATAAAAATTAAATAAATGTTTCGAAAGAATGCATTGACAAGACACAAATCAAGAAATAATTCACTTTTAGGCAAATTAGTAAAATTCTTAGTCTCATCGTTGCGCAAATATTGAACTTAAAAAAAATACTACACGTCTCCTATGACTAGAGATTCACTGTTCTTACAAATGTAACGCATTATTTGATATACTTTTGTAAAAGAAAAACAAAAGAATGCACCGTATGTATAAAAAGATTTTGAATTAATCCAGACTTTAGAGGTCCAATAGCCCACTGTGCAACGCATTTCGGACGTGGACTGTGTTGGAGGTACAAATTGTTCTCAGAAGGCTGACAAAAAAACCGGAAAAAAGCGTCATGTTCAGTCGAAAGGGATGGTTTGGCTCTCTGTTTCCTTTGATGGCAGGGACCTCAGTTGTTCTCACAGGGAAAAACGGTAAATAAGGAAGTTATGAGCAATGTGTGTGAAACAATCCGTCAGAAACGCTCATATTTGTGGAAAACCAAAAGTTGGCTTTTGCACTACTATAACGCCCGGGAATAACTAATTTCTTCTTTCTACTTATCACAATCAGCAATAATCGTGAATAGTAAAACTAGAACTTTTTAATTAAAACAACTGGCAAAATGTTTACAATTTATTTGAGAATCTATCACAGTCCTAAATACGTCATTTCACATTTGGCTTCCATGACGCGCTTAGACGTTGTTTTTAGTGAACGTTAGACAAAAGCACCTTTTGTTTGCACTCATTTTAGCAGCAGCAGCAGAAAGCAGGACGCAATATTTTTAATTTTCGAAATTTTGGACCCCCCTCCCCGCTCTTTCTCACTCACCCACCATCCGTTGTAGAGCCCGCTCCAAGTCCGTAACACCCCGCCCCGCCCGAAATCCGAACTAAAACAAAAGTTGGTTCATACAAACTTTTGCGTTTAAATAGCACCTGTTTCCCAGGCTAGCCACATTGGTGCCCTACACAAGCTCATGTGTATGCGCACCATGGGTCTAACGTCCAACTCCGCCGCCACCTCCAAATAGTGAAGACATCAACCCGCAATCCGCCAACCCTTTTGCATGTGCAAACTTTGTACGTAGCTGAATTTCGTTGGATTTTTTTTTAATTTGTGTTCGCAGTCACTTGGGCAATTTAGTTGAAATTTAATTTTTAAGGTTTCAATTGAAATTGCAATTGGAGAACAAAACTTAGCCAAATAACTGCCATTTATTGAAGCAACAAAACATTTTGTTAGAACTTTTTTCATTTTTTACAATGAAAACGTAAGTACGTATTGAATTCCCTAAGAATTTGATATATTTATTGTGTATATCCGTTTTAAGAGATACATTTTAAACTACATTGAAGATTGCCGAGTGACTGCAGAGTGGCAAATGTTGCGTTGAAACTGAAAAGAAAATATTTATACATACCTAGCTGTAACTATTATTAACTGAATGACTCGAAAGAGGATGATGATGTATTTTTAAAATGGAATTCGTTAGAACAATAAGCCAGCTTACAGTAACCGGCGCGCAAACGCGGCTCGCGCTCAGTCTCCAAGGCTTTAAATGTTGCGCATTAACAATATTATGAGTTCCTTTTAAAAATAATAAAACGAATAATGCTAATAGCAAGGCAATTAAATGGTTATAAAAAAAACAAACAAATATAGTTATACATATATTTCATGTTGAGTCACAAACAAAGCAAGATCCAGAAAGAAAGAGTGCATGAAATCGCGTGTTAAAAGATATTAAAGTAAATTTATATATATATACACACACACACACACGTGCATATACAAATACAAATACATATATACTTAAATGTTGGGCAATAAAGTGTACTCTAGTGAATGTTTAATATGAACAAAATGTTAATGGACACAAGTGGACTATACATAACTAATACAAGCAGTACACTACAAATATGTATACCTAGTTTATACGAAGACACTTGATCATTACATATGAATATGATTTTTTATTAAGATAGAACAGTTAGAGTGATTTAGCAAAAGTTCGACAATATCTAGATGTGATTTTTATTAAAACCCACATGCAACTGTACTCAGGCAGACGAGCCGATGCAGAAACATGACGGCACGAGCAGATACAAAGCGACAAACATTATAAGAATTGAGTCAAACACCATGAGATTTCACATCTAGGCTTTAATTGCTCAGACATGAGGTTCAGTAGTCAAACCAGGGTTCAGAATAGCTTTTTGCTCGGAGCTATCGAAAGTCCGGATCGGCTCATAGCTCTTTGCTCTAGGCTGAGAGCCGCAGCAAGAAACGACTCTCAGCTCTTTATTGTCCTGCTTTTAGCGGCAATGAAAGAGCTGGGAGCCGGTTAATGCTCTTGACTCTCAAGCTCAGTCTCCGAGTTTGGTGCTAATAATCTACGGCTCTTGGCACTAAGCGAGAGTAGGAAAGAGCCTAAGCTCGTGGTTCGCTAGTTCGAAAATTTTATGTGTAAATTCTTTTTATATCCTTTTAGGGGAATATCATAGCAACATTTTACATAAAAATGTGTCTTATTTTGAGCGTAAGCTTGGCCAGAATCATATAAAAAGGGCCAATTTTTCAAAAAAAAATTTTGGTATTTTTTTTTTGAAAAATTTTTAATATATATGCGATTCTGATTTTTTTTTTGCCCGGGCGGAAAAACTATCGTTTTGGTCCTAATAGTTATAATAAAAAGTTTGGCTGCGATTGGACTACATTTAGTGGACGCGCTCTCGCCCCAAAAACCAAAAATGTTAAATATACTGTCAATATATGGAATGAAATTCGAATCAAATCACTAAAATTAAAAAAAAAATTTTCAAGTGGTTTGTCTCTTTAAATCCTTTAAGGGGAATATATATATAATAAATATACATATATTTGTTGGATATTTCGAACGTAAACTTGGCCAAAATCATAACAAATCGGCCAATTTTTAAAAAAAAAATTTTTTCTGAGATGAGTTTAAAATTTAATCTCTAAAAATTTTTGGTTTTTGTTTAAGTGTTAATTCTTGTTAAATACTTTTAGCGGAATATCATAGCAACATTTTAAATATTTTTGTTGGATATTTCGAGCGTAAACTTGGTCAAAATCATATCAGAACTCCAATTTTTCTCACTTTTTTGGGGTTTTTTTTTGATGATGATAAATTAATTTATGCGAGATTCTGATTTTTGCTCTTGCCAGGGCGGAAGAAGTTTCGTTTTGATCCCAATAGATATAATAAAAAGTTTGGCAGCGATCGGACTTCAGTTGGTGGAAGCGCACTCGCCCTCAAAATCGAATATTTAAAATATATGCGCAATATTTGTGATTAATTTCAGATTACTATGGTACTATGGGAGCAAATTGTCATAACAAGACTGTCGATTTTGTTCTGCCCAAAGCTTATAGAAAAAACGAAATCTTAGAAAATTTCGTCCAAAAACCATAGGTCTAAAATGAATTCCTCCATTTAACTTGATCCAGGTACGGTATTTCGGCATAGATTTATGCATACATTTTAAACCCATGGTTTCTTGGTGAAATTTTCTGCTCTTATGCCCTTTTTTCTTCGTAGAAGTTTGGTTTTAAGCCGGGTATCCAGCACCGCGGAAACTAAAAATTCCTGTCAAACTTCATATAAAAAAAACTGTGGCAGGAATTTTTAGTTTGCATTTTCCTTGCTTGTGTATCCAGCAACATGAACGTAATCCACATTTTCTTATCGATAGTTGGCATATCGATAGCGTGTGTGAGGGCGAGAACAGCTGACACACAGCGCGGATATATTGTCAACAATTATTTTGGATGTGATGAGCGAAAATTTTGGGGGGAATGCTCTTTTACTTATTTTTTATGAGCTGTAATCTGGTTGGGGAACCATCAGCGTGCAAAGATTGATAGAGGGTGCCAAGGGCACACTTATGCCAAAATGATGAAACCGCCAATAGGATGCTTTGCATAGACACAAAGTCGGAGAGATGCTGTCCATGAAGATGCCTTCTAATCTGTGTGTCGCCAGATCATAGGCAAATTTATTAGAGTGGTGCACCAATTGGTCTGATACCTGCTGGTGTTTACACCGCGGCATATGTATAGTACTATTGTTGTATGCCTCTCATAACAGGGGCACCACATAGATGACTCTAGTTTCTTGAGGGCAGTCGATCATGCCGTACCCCATAACGCGATCGCCCAGATGCCCCGGTACGATGCTTAAGAAGCTAATGGAGCTCCATTGCCATTAGCTGCAACCATATAGCCAGAGGGCTTTCCTAGTCAAGACACGCCAAGGTATTTAGCCGCGTTATCCGTATTGGATAAAGGGCGCACTCATCTACTTTCCGGGTATCTAGCAATCGTGTTGACTCTTTGAACGATTAACGGCTATGTTCCGATTTGCCCTTCTACCAAAGCCAAGGCCACTAAGATGACAAAATCCTTAATGTAAATGCGAATGTGTTTAGTAAATCTTGTATCCGACCATGAAAGATCTTATTTGATTGGCGACCAACCAAGAAGTCATACTACTTTGGGGATAATGGCATTATAAAGTTGTGCAGATAACAACATGCTGCAGTGATGTTTTGTGCCATCCCGGACATACTGCAAAGTGTCATGCCCTTTGGTTTTTATCCCCAAGTACATACATATTAAATGTTTAGCACATACTCCGAGCAGCATGCTTTATTCGGAAATATTATTTATATTTTAAATTTATTTAAATTCAAATAGTTAACAGTGCCAAACAGCTGATTGATCAGAGAGACCTTCCACCTCTTCGTTGCATGGTCACTCTGTCTTAGTTATGTTCCACACACACAATAAATAATTAGCAAATTCCTGACAGGAATTTTCCGCAGTGCTGGATACAGGCCTTTAAGGTAAAATATATAAAAATTATTTTTCCAGTCCCGTTCAAAAACACAAAATCCTTAAATATCTATAATATTTGAGACCGACTTTCACCGATTAGGAGTTCATTTTGGATCCATGCGATCTTGGTGAAATTTTCTTAGAATTTTCCGTTGATTCCGTTTTTGCTATCCGCTATAATCTCTAGCTTTAATAATCTAGTTTCCGAAAACTAAGACACTTAAATCATAAGGTTATCCCATTAGAAAAATAAAATTCAACAGCGACTAGAAATGGTCATTTGGCGGTAAGGGCGTTCCTTAAAAACATTTCAGTTTTATTAAGCTTTAGAAAATAACGATATATCGATGTTTTCTGGACCCGATATTTCAAATATCGATATTGAAAATCTTGATTTTCTACAATATCGATATTGATATTTTAAGAAATATCGACAACCCTAGAGGCTAACATGTGGCTTTGCAAAAGAATTGTTAGGTTATCCTCGAAGCACGAAGAGTCCTAACCAAACTTTCTACAAACTTATTATTGGGTACAAGAAACTGAAAACTGATTTCTTCTTAAGCCTTAACGGGTTTGCTATTTTTTTTTGAAATATTAATAAACTAATTAATTAGGTCCCTATTTTGTAAACAGGATAAAGCAAAACTTGAACCAAAAATATTAAAAATACACAGGGGACGTAGATTTAATTAGGCAACATGGTCCAGTACTTTAAAGGGTTGATGGTGATTCTGTATAATTATATATTTGTGCGTGAAATGATTTTTTTGAGCTTTGAAGCTCAGATTACTAAAAATCTCGACGGGATGGACAATTTCTGAAAATAGATAGAAATAGAAATAGAATCACCACTTACCCTTCAATATACTGAAAAAAGTGTTATGTTGTTGCCTTGTATTATTAATTTGAAGATGGTTTCTCACTAAAATCATATCAAATGCATCTTTGTTTAGTCATTGAATGCTAAAATATATAAATAAAAACAGGGCTGTACATGGAAATTACCATTCAATTTTTTTTGGAAAACTAAAAATTCAATTACCAATACAATTACAATTGTTTACAAATTTAAAATTTATTTACCATTACAACTACTTTTAGTAATTAAATTTATTCATCGGAAATTATCTCAACTACTTTTTATTAACAATAATAAACATTTTAGGGACAATTATGGAAAATATCTTAATTACAAAATAATTGTAATTGCAATGGTAGTTAAATTTTGAAATAACCAAGATTTTGTAATAGTAAATTTTATTTACAGCCTGTTTTAAAAGCTGGAAAACCCCTGGATATTACTAATATTACTACTATCCAAGAGAATGTCTTCAGGAAAGCTTTCTTTTTGTGCCCAAAACCAAAAAAAAATTATTCACAAAAATATTGTCAAAAGGTTTTTGATATCGACAATTCGATATCCCTAGCATCGTAGCCAAAAGCTAAGCACTTTTTAATTCAGCTATAAAAAGCTAGATGAAGATGGTTTCGTACTTATATCATATCGAATGCATCTTTATTTTGTAATTGAATGCTGAAATATACATTTACATGAAAATTACCATTATATTTTATTGGATAACTAAATATTCAATTATTTTTTAAATTTAAAAAATTTAAAAATTTATTTACCATTACAAGTGCTTTTAGTGCGAATTGAAAAACCCCATATATCCGCGGCAGCTGTTTTAATAGTGAGAATAATATCAAATGAGTGCCACCTGGGCACTCACTTTTCACACTTGCTATTACCGAAGTTAACAATAGTTTCATTTATTTTTATAATTGAAATACTAGTTCAAAATTTTCCAATAGCTATTTTTCCTTTTCCACTACTAAATTTTTTTAAAATCATTAATTTTATTTTAAAGTGTCTTCGCATAAACATAAGGTAACTGTTAAAATCTATACAAAATACATAATCCCAATGTTAATGTATGTATATGTCTCCGAAAACCAAACTATAAATAACGGGAAAATTTTTTCTAACCACACACACTCACAGAAACAAACAAAACAAAACCCAAGAGCCACCTCAAACTGGGTGGCTCCATTTGGACAAAAGCTTGTGCGCTTCTTAGCTGTCGCTGTCATCGTCACCGCCATATATAAGTTTATCTCCATTCCATATCTTCTATTTAGTTATTTTCGCAGGCCAAATGACAAAACAAATGATTTCTCTCTTTATTTATCGCACACTAATGTCAAAACTCTTTCTATATCTTTCAATACTTACTTGACTATGGAAATACAATGAACCATTTTGTGTCTTGAAAAAATACCGAAAAAAACAAAACAAATACAAATACCATTGAGTCAAAGTTCTCAAGGGCCGCTATAAACTAGAGTTAAAATATGCATTTTAAGCCTCAATTGGGTGAGTTTTCCGCAAAGCGAAACCTATGTTTTTGTGTACATATATACTCGTACGAAATAACTCCAATTTGAATTCAATATTATTAAATGATGCTGAACATATCCACTTACCCTTTGTATTTTGAGTTGATTCAAATAGAAGACTATATATCTTAGTCTTACGTATGATTGAGATCGGGCAATTATTGCTATGCGACAAATATGATTTTAATGCTGCCTTATGTTGCTCATGTTTATTTATTCATAACAAAAAAAAACAAATACAAATTATGAAAAAAACATTAACCACAAACACACAAGAAAAAACATCTGAACATCCGCAATACAAAACCCCAAACAAAAAAATTTTCCAAATGGTATTTAGCAAATAATTTATTGCAAAATTCGAATTATGTAGTCACAAAATTTTTGATGCATGCTTTAAATTGTTCAAATTGGCACTATTCATATTAATAAACTAATTATAGTTCATAGTTTCCTTTTTTATTTACACATGTGGAAAAAACGACCACAAAAAGAAAAGAACAGAACAATATTTGACACAGTGGCGTTGTATGCATGGGTTTGGTTTTATGTGGTCAAATTAAGCATTTAATTATTTTTTGTCTACCTTAACTTGAACTTGCAGTGCAGAAAAAAAAAACAAAACTAATAGAAATAGAGAAAACTCACTTGAAATAAAGGCTCGTCAAATAATCGCAAGAAACTATAATTTTAAGAAGTTTTAAAATACTTTTTCCAACCCAATCTTCGGTAATATTTTCGATAGTTTTTTCTGAGACAACTTTTCTTTCTCCATTTAAAATTCGCGTCCCCTGAATAAAACAACTTAATAAATGTTGGGCTGGACAGAAAATCGTGTCAAATGGACTCCATTAGTCACAATTTTTAACATTTGATGAGGCCTTAGAATCAAACATTTTAGTAGTAAAGTCGATAAAAAAAAAACAGATTTCAATTGATAGCAATTTTAGACGTTACAGCAAATTAAGCATGAAAAGCAAATGTGAAATCATTTTGGAAAGTAAAGAACCAAGTTCGAACCAAAGCATTTTTACACAACAATATGGCCCCTGGGGTCTACTCCCTCCGGCTTAAATTGGGAACATACCCCGCACGTCACTTAAATAGGTTCATCATCTCTATCATGTAAAAGTGGCAAACTTTTTGCAACCGCTCTGCAAAAGAAACGCTACTAAATTGGTTATTAAGTGATTATTCGTACACAAAAATAAACCTTTTTTAATACTTATAAAAAAATGCTGTTGTTTACTCGTTTTATTATAAAGGAAATAAAGAAAGACTCAAAAAACAAAAGAAACAACAATTAAAACTAAAGTAACTTAAATTTACAAAACTCCAAAATATTTGTGCACAAAAAATTCCTTTACATCATAACGTACATCGTTAGACGGTACACAGAGAAAAAAAAGATCCCCGTAGAATGGATACTCCTTTTCACATTTTTCAGTTCCTTTGGATGAAGAATAAAGATCAATGAAATATTTTATTTCATATATGGGACATTCCATATTAACTCGGCCACCCCACTTTTTTTATTTCCAAAAAAATTTTAATGGCTATTATTTTGAAGTACTATACATAGATGAAAATACCCCAAAAAATTTGTCCCCTACCCTCAATAGTTCTTAAGATAAACCGTGTACAAACGAAATTTAAAAAAAAATCATAACTTTTGAACGGTGTATCGGATTTAGTCGAACCAAAGACGGATTTTTCTTATTTTCTCGTGAAATTTTCGATAAAAATGTGAGACTTCAACCTAAACCATCGGAATTATTTTTATACCCTGTACCCATTGAAAATGGGTAAAAGGGGATCATGAAGTTGTGCAAATGTATGTAACAGGGAGAAGGAAACATTTCCGACCCTATAAAGTATATATATTCTTGATCAGCATCAACAGCCGAGTCGATTTAGCCATGTCCGTCTGTCCGTCTGTCCGTCTGTCCGTCCGTCCGTCTGTCCGTCTGTCCGTCTGTCCGTCTGTCTGTATGAACGCGTAGATCTCCGAGACTATAAGAGATAGAGATACAAATTTTTGCATGTACATAGGTATAGGCCGTACGCAGATCAAGTTTGTTTCAGATTTGCAAAATTTCCCCCCCCCCCCTTAAACCGCAAAATACTGTCAGAGCCACAATTTTAAAGTTACAACATCGTCGCTTAATATATATTATCTTAGGCCTATAATCTATCTATTCTGAAAAGCACATTGAGATCTGAGCAAAAACACAGAAGTTATTAACGAAACAATTTTTGCACCCCCCCTCCCCACACGCTTTGTTTATTACGCTTTACGTTTGCCGCTTGCGCCCGCGTGTGTGAGGGCGCGTTTGTGAGTATGTGTGCGTGTGTGTTTGTTTGTGTATGTGTGTGTTTATCAATTGTACAGGGTATTTTGAAGTCGAGCTAACTCGACTGCAATGGTCTTACTTGTTTCCTTTAAAAAAGTCAGTATTTTGTACTTTTCTCCGCGAGGGCCAATCTGTATTTGATCCGATAATTTTTTCTCAGAAAGAACATATTTTTATGTACATTTCGCAATTTGTTTCAAGATGGAAGACAGCCTAAGAGCGCGGACATAATTTTTTTTGTAGATTTTTTGTTTGGTTTGACTGTTTTTTCAAATATTATGACCTAAAAATAAACAATTAATCAAATTGCTGTTAAATTTGTTGGATGGTTTAAAAGCTAAATTCCACGATTTGCAATCATACTCCGAACGCCTGCAGATTTTGACAGTAGCCCCTCGGTCTTGGAGTGCACGAAGGATAGCTTCCGAATTCGAAACGACGAAATACTTGGCTTTAAAAGCAAAAGGCTTAAGGGAACTGAAAGGAGTGTTTGCTTCGCCAACTGTCAAAGCAGGTCATTCACTACCAAGTGAGACTTTGGAAAAAGTACGCAGCTTTTACCTAGAAAACAGTCGAATAATGCCAGGGTTTAGAGACACAGTATCTATTAAAATTAACGGAGAAAAGAGGGTGGGCGAGTTGCTGGTTCACTGTGATTTCTCTGACAATTACGCGTTTGTGGCTCAAAATGCTGCTCAATCGTTCCACTACAATAACGATCAGTGCACAGTCCATCCAGTGGTCTATTATAATCATGAGCAAAATGAGATCCTGCATAAGAGTTTGGTAGTTCTGTCCGATAGTCTTGTTCATGATACGGCTGCTTTTCATTTAATACAGAAGACTATAGTGGAACACGTGAAAATGATATGCAATGGCGTTGAAAAAATCATCTATGTCACAGACGGGGCGGTACAACATTATAAAAATCGTTTCCTAATGGCGAATCTTTTAAATCATGATCGTGATTTCGGCTCGAAAACTGAGGCACATTATTTTGCAACTTAAAGACTAGATTTTACAGTGCTAAGCCCGTTCCAGGCATCCAGAGCAGCATTTTTATACTCTGTACCGAAGGTACATAGAGTATATTAAGTTTGTGCAAAAGTATGTAACAGAGAGAAGAAATCATTTCCGACCCTATAAAGTATATATATTCTTTATCAGCATCAACAGCCGAGTCGATATAGCCATGTCCGTCTGTCCGTCCGTCTGTCCGTCTGTCCGTCCGTCCGTCCGTATGAACAAACAGATCTCAGAGATGGTAAGAGATAGAGGTTTGACATGTATGGGACAAATGTTTCTTATTGCTGCAGGCAGATAGATAGAGAGAGACACAGCAGCAGCACTGCATTCAGCTCCTATTCCAGGTACAGAGTATGTTATAGTCGGGCTTGACCGACTTTCTCACTTGTTTCATAACCGAATTGGATAATCGATTGCTTATCAGGCGTTATTCTGCAGCAATTGATGTCGAAGTTTTTCCTAAGGAAAAGCAGCGGACGCAACGAAAGCCTCGTTCTGGAGACTTATAAACTTTTGATCTTTGACTAACCAATTATAATAGAAAAACATTGAAAATTTCTTCTTTTGTTTGATTTCTTTGATCAGAATTTGCACTTTTTACATGGGTAATAAAAAGTTTTATAGCTCGGTGAACAAAATCTAACAGAAATTTGATTAAATTTTTTTTTAGGACATAATATTTGAAAAAACAGTCAAACCAAAAAAACAATCTAAAAAAATTATTTCCGCGCTCTCAGGCTGTCTTCCATCTTTGAATAAATTGTGAAAGGTGCATAAAAATATGTGCTTTCTGAAAAAAAATATTTGGATCAAATACAGATCGGCCCTCGCGGAAAAAGTACAAAATACTGATTTTATTAAAAGAAAAAAATACTTCCGATGGCTTTGGTTGAAGTCTCACATTTTTATTAAAAATTTCACGAGAAAATAAGAAAAAATCCGTCTTTGGTTCGACTAAATCCGATACACCGTTCAAAAGTTATAATTTTTTTCAAATTTCGTTTGTACACGGTTTATCTTAAGAACTATTGAGGGTAGGGGAACATTTTTTTGGGTTATTTTCATCTATGTATAGTACTTCAAAATAATAGCCATTAAAATTTTTTCGGAAATCAAAAACATCCAAAGGATCAACAAAACTATCCTTTTTTTCAGTGTAGGAAAGTTTTCCCTTTCAGAAACTTGTCGTGGGCCTGGTCGGTCCTTTTGCCAGAGAAGGAGTTTGTAGCATGCAAAGGCACGTCTGATCGGTAGTTTGGCAGTTGGTATTTTGCATTATCAGCGTCGGGTCTGGGGCACTAGAGCAGCGATGGCCAGCGTGAGCGAGGCCAAAAAGTGAGAGTGCATTAGTGTGCAAAAACAAACCTCCGTGAATCTGCTTCGACCTAATCGCTTCGAAGTCTGTCAAGCGACTGACACTGTCTTACTCTCCCGATGTCAGCTTCGGCAAGCGTTCGGGTAATGTACGTGTGAATAGGGAAATGTTTTCGGCCCCGGGATGGAACCGAGGGTCATTTACTTATGTTTTTTAATAATAGTACTCAAATTATAATTAGAGTATATGTATATATTTCTTATATTTTCAAAATAGTGAAATAAATAAATTCTGTTTTTTACGTTATCAAACATTTGTAGCGAAACTTTCGTACAATTTTCCTTAATTGCAGCAATCTAATGAGTAAGGTTAAGTAGGAGAGGTTGATCAAGTGTCCTAAGTCTTTTCTACTTAAAGAGGGACGTGGCAGAGAAGGTGTTGTAGCGTTTCCTCCTTTTCTGCATATCTGTAACTTATACAGAAGTCATGGTAAATGACTCGTGGCGTGCTGCATGTCTGCCAATGAAAAAGTGTCCCGCGAGGGCTCCCACCGGAAGCGATATGTGTGCCCTTCTAAGGCGTAAAAGTGTGTTAGTACGGTTTTGCTTGATTGAGACGAAGTGTTTGAGATTTAATGTGCAGCTTTTATGTTCCCATATGCATCCCTAATAATCCACAAATACATTTCTCCGCACTTACTTGTGGTACTTTGTGGAGGTAGTTCAGGACTGATTGTTTCCCGAGCACTGGCCACAATACCAGTCCTCTGCGGAACATTCTTTCATTGAGTTGTCATAGAATCCGATTTTTTCTGCACGATCGACTATAAGGGCGCGGGCACACATCCGGCTGAGAGACGGCTAGACTTAAGGCTGAACTTGACAAAGAACGACGCTCTTTTCAGTACACTTACCCGAAAAGCTCTCAGCTCCATAGATTTTTCTTTTCTTAAAGCGATTCGGGTAAGTAAAAAACGAAGTAATCATCTCGAATTTCTTCTCCAACATTTGTTGAGTCTGTTACCGTTTGTGATAAACGTTTTGAATTGGGTTCCCTACCAATAAAGGACATTTTGTAGTCTGCTTATGAGAAGCTGAGTAGACGAATAGGTAATCAGCATATGAATTAAATTCCCTGCTTGCATGCGCCACTGTCACACACGTATAAAACAACATATGAAAGATTAGCGTTTTCAATTGTTTATTAATTTGAGTGCTTATCAATTTATGCATTTTCAATTATGTTAATCCCCGCTTCTAACACCGCCAACCGAACCACCAACTGATTGCCATTGAATTGAGGCTTGAAATGTTGCAGTCTGCAATGGATCATCCACCCACTCACTAACCACATCCCCAGCAACTCCATTTGACGGCTATTTTAGTACATGCAGCGCGGTTATCCAATTTTAATTAAATTACCATTTTAATTTGCCACCTTTTTTCCAGCATTTATAATCATTTGCAATTACAAATTGTTCTTTTTACGTCCCTTCCCCCCCTCCAATCAGCAGCCCACAACAACAACAACAAAAACACTAGCAAAAAAAGGAACGCTAAATCGAAATATAAATTTTCAATTTGTTGGCCAATTTGTTGTAATGAGAATTTTTGAAATCTTTAATGTTATTTAAATTAAAAATTGCGCAGAATCTCGTTTCCCTTTTGACTAATGATGCCACCCACTCTCTTTCGCAGGTAATTCCAATAGTTTAGCCCAACTCGTAGATAACGAGATCCCCTTGGCCCAGATGGATATGCCGGTCTATACACAACAGACGGCCACCCAGGCGCGTCAGTACCGCCATCGTCATCACAAGCAAAGGCAGTTGTCCAATGGTGGTGTCACCACATCGAGTGTCAGCTATGAGAATCAGCTGGCCGCGGCCAGTAGTGAAGATGAGCTGGACCATGTGGTGGTGGGCAGCACCGAGGTGGTGGCTGCCGTGGCAGCTATCGCCAGCAACAAGGCGCGAGATTTGCGCAATCGCAGCGGTAGCTATAGCAATCTCTTCGATGCGGACTTTGAGACTGCTCTAACCAATGGTGGACCTGCCGTGGTGTCTGCAGCAGGTGAGCCCGTCTCGGCGGGCGCCGTATTGCTAACTGCTGCCGTCAGCGGTGATCAGGCACTGGCCAAATCCATTTCCCAAACGGAAAATATGTACAGCAATGTGCCAGCCAATTCAGTGGCTCCTGTCTACTCCAACATCATAGATGAGCGAACTCAGCGGCATCCTCAGGCCAGCAATGTCTTATCCTCCACTCTGTTAAGCGATGATCTGGACCTAGGACGATCCCGTAGCCTCTTTTGTGGCGGCCCACTCGCAACGCAAGTCTGCGGGCGATGGAGCCGAGCAGGTCAAGTCGGCGGATCGGTTGCGCATGCTGCATGACACCACCATGATTGACACGGCCCTGGATCTTGATAGCCTGGACGGCTCAAGCATGGGTAACAATTCGCAGTCCTGCTTGGTCAAGACCAAGACGCCCACAGCCACAACAGCCACAGCCATGGCATCCAACGCACCCATGGTCTGATGGCCCTAGCCAACTAGCCTTGTACATATCTGTAGATAATCTGTAGATATCAGCGGGCGAGTATTTTAATTATTATAGTTTTAGTTCCTTGGAAGGCGGCGACACTTGGAAGCAACCTATCAGCAGGCCACTAAAAATATTACCTTAAAGCGTTACGCATGCAGAATACATATATAAGTTATACAATATATACGATAACATATACATACAAAATGTGGTGAACAATGTTAACAATTCAATGGCATTAAATAGGACAAAATAAACCTAAAAGAAACCCTTAAACTAAATGGGAGGAAACTGTTTACATATATATAAAAGCAATTATAAGTATACATACATACATTAAATATGTACATGTCTGGTTAGTTATAGTCTATAATTTTTGTATATTTAAGTTTTTACCAGAACCACACGAACCCGATTCGTTGTGCCGAGAAAGAGAGTCTATTTAAGATGGAAGAAGCATAGCCTGCTACTATATACATACACACACACATATATATATATATATACATATAGATCAAGTTGAGAATCAAGAATTAATTGTTTAAATGAAAGCGATGCCAGCATCGATGCGGTGTATTAAATGTTCATAAAAAAAGTACCATTTGCATGATGTACGAGTATGTAAATTGTGTTTTGTGACGACTGTTCGAGCTGCTCTGAATGCATGAAAGAGCGAAAATGTTAAACGTACCCCGTATGTATGTATGTTAAGCGAACTAACAAATTACAATTATACAAAAGAATAAAATTTATAAATAGAGAACATGAGAGCAAGCTGGTATTTTGTATTGCATTTGGGGAAAGTTGTTAATTCCAGGTAGGTAACTAATATAAATTAGCTTTACAATAATAAATAACACTGTGCAACACTAAAAAGTTGATACGGTCGAGACCAAAAAATTCTGAAAGGGTATGACAGTAGTACAAAAACCTTCCCTGTGTTTGGTCTGGTTAGCTGCCGATTTCTTTTTATAGCACTTTGAAGTTTTAAGCATATGATTGGGACTTGTAACTCCCTATCTCGTAAACTATTTGGAATTTCGCTTTGACGTCTGAAAAGAAGTTGTTGCTCTTGACTTAATTTACAAAACATTTCTAAGTAACAAGTCAAAATAGTCACATCTTTAAACTCTAAATTGCAAAAATGTCGTAAATTCATCATGTTTTCCCCTCATTTTGTACTGTTTTTCAACTTTTTCTTGAAAACTATAACGAATTTGACCAAGCAATGAAGGACGAAAAAGTAGCATAGACTAACGTAAACAATCCGTTGGAACATACCAACGTCATTCGAATGGTCCTTCATATAGTTAAAGACCCTAAAAAAAGAATAATTTCAACCAAAACTCGAAAAAGTACAGTTTTTGGTAGAAATTGGCTGACACTATCAAAAATTTCGATTGTTTTGTATTAAATCAATAAAATTGTCAAAAAATATAACTTAAAAAATGTAGCTAAAGAAATTTAATTTATTTACTTTTTTAACGATAAAATTCGTGTTTTTCGAATTTTTTTGACAGTTTTTCATGCTTTTGGTCTTTTTACTATATCAAAGAGTACTTAAATGAAGTGTGTTCGTACTAACGGTTTGTTTATTTTGGTCTAAGCAACAACTTTTACCTACATTACTTGTCCAAATTTGTAACGGATTTCAGGAAAAAGTTGAAAAACTGAAAAAAGTTGTGAAAAATTGATTTTTTTTGGACATCTTTTGTAATTTTAAGTACCAAGACGTAATTTTTTTGATTTGCTACTAAAAAATGTTTTGTAGGCCAAGCCAAGAGCAACAACTTTGCTAAAGTCACAAAAGCAAAATTCAATATAGCTTACGAGATATAAAATCATTAATCCTACACTGAAGCTGAAAAGTTCAAAGGTCAATAAAAAGAAAACGGCAGCTAATCAGACCAAACACCCAAACACCCTCAGACACCCTTTCAGAATTTGTTGGTCTCGACCGTATCAACTTTTTTGAGTTCAAAAATGTGTCACAGTGTAATCAAATATTATGTACAATCAGTACACATGACTTGGACATCTCAATCTATCTGTCGGCCATGAGCAGTTCGTCTCACACTGGACTGAACTACTGCACCAGGCTGCCTGGGTCGTTCCCAGATACTGACCTCAGTGTAATGTCCAGACTCCTACCCATGCCGTCCCAAATGCCGGCGAGTGTTCCCAGAATTGTTGTCCGATAAGACATTGAGTTTCTCAAATAGTTGACTTGGTTCTTCCAAGAAATGTCCAAAACTATTGAAAAGCTGCTTACTAAGACTATTAAATATATAATCAGCAAATATTATAATCAGCATGAGTGGGTGAACGATGGTCAGGATTCTCTTAACAGGTCTGAATTTTTAGAACTGTGTTATTTGGCTGTATGAACTTAGCTTTAGATCTATCGATTAATCTTCTATAATAGTAATCTGTCTTTTCAAAAGAAAAACCTTCTCACTGTTGATCCACATTGAGCATTGACGCATTTTTTAGGTCAGCGGTGGGCAACAAAAAAGTATCGGGCCAGATTGCACGGATTGTCTTTTATCGAAATTTCTCTACATCTAAATATCTCTAGTCTGTTGTCAAAAATATCTAAAGAGAAACTCTCATTAAGGAAGGCTACATTTTCTAAACATTTAGAGTAATTTGCCTCACTATCGTCAGAGAGTATCTTTAGAGATATATGAAAAGTGTGAAGGAAGAAAATAAACAACAACAAATGCTAAATACTTACATTGATGCAGTGATGCCAATACTGTAAATTTTTTGTATACCGGTATCTGAGTAAAAATATTTTTGGAACCCTAAAGACCGAAAAGAGTTCTGAGTGCAAAAATTAGCTTCAAAGCTGGTTTGTTTTTTGCAGTTTGGTTGAATCGAAAGCTTTATTAAAACAGTCTGGTAAAACTTTAATACTATGTAATAGTTCAGCCCAAGCGACTCCAGTCTCTTTTAAAATATTTCCAGACCTTGACACGTTTGCAAAATAAAGAAGATGTTCTTGAATGGTGGTAAGAAAACTCCACAAAGAGAAGTGCAAGAAAGCGTAATAGATTATATTCCGATGTGTAATTATTATGTCTACGAAAAGGAAACCGGATGTACGCAAAAACAATGAACTATCTTTCTTTATCTTTCACAGATATTACCGGTACGTACCGGAAAACCGAAATGAAAATGCTCGTACCAACACGGAACCGAATACCGAAATAGCGTTAAACCCAAAATAGAGCCTTTTTTTGAATCATAGGTTTCGGTTTGTACCAGTACCAGAACCAGAACCAGAATACATACGAGATCTTTTGGTTTCCCTCGGGATTTACTATGTAAATTTCATTCTAAATTTTAGTCACAACGCTCGCTTACTTTAAAACTATCATGACTGAAAATAAACGATTTTGTGAAAACCGCGTGGACTTACCCTAGAGTACATTTTTCTTTTAGTTTTGTGTCAATCTAGTAAAATATGATACATTTGAAATGCTCATTAAAGAAATTTTAAAATATGACATTTTAACAAAAAGCAGAAGGATCTTTGCGCAATATGAAATGCAGAACAACTGGCGACTGTGAAAAAAAGGCTGAGTGAATTAAGACAGCGCACAGTGGTCGATTGTGCCAATCTGACAGGCAATAATTAATAACATACAAAATAATTAAGAATTATTTTTATAAATTTGTGTATAAACAAAAGAAATTAATAAACAAAAAGAAAAAATTTTTTAATTTTAATTTTAATGTTAATTTTAAAAATTTTTCTAAATGGTTTTTTTAATTTTAAAAATTTTAAAATTGAGTCATAAATTATCGAGTTAAATGAAATTTTCTAGCACTATGAAGTACTTTTTGATATTGACGATTTTAGAGGGTATGACAACAGTAATAGAGTATGCAATAAATCATCGTAGGATAATTTTTTCGGTTGTGGTTCAAGCAAGAGAAGGGAGTGCTTCTCAAGACTAACATTTTGCCGATAAAATGTAATAAACTGATAATTTGCTGATAGTTGCAGTTCAGTTTGACATTGGACGATTCAAAATTGACAATTTTAATAAACACATAAAGAGTGAAGACCAATACGGGTCAATATCAAAAGTTCTACCCTACGAAAGTCGCAGGTGTGTTAGTAGCAGTACTCCAAATGAAATGTGAAGTTCGACATCGATTTGCCACTAACACAAACAAGAACAGGACAAACACAAATTTTTTTTATTAAATACATACCAATTCTTGTCAAATTCAAGTCTTACTTCACAACTTATCGCAAAACTTTATTTTTCTCAGACCAAACCAAAAAGCCTTGAAAAGGCGCGAAAATGTGTTTAGGTATGGTAAAAAAAGTATATGAAGATTTGCACACTCACGACGTCGTGACTAATGGATAAAAAAAATATATAAAAAATCGGATTAAACATTGGCGGGATGTTAGTTTTCAGGAAAATTAAAAACATCTGCACGTTTTGAGTTTTGAAATTTGCATTTATTGCCTGCCAGATTGGCAGAATCGACCACTGTGCAGCGGTGTATTTTTTATGGCGGTGTTATGTCATTCTTCAAAATGAATTCAATTTGTGATCGCGATCTAAATAAATTTTGGAATATGAAATAAGGTCGTGCGGGCTAATTACATTTTGTTATAGCGGCCTTAATTCATTTCGAAAAACTGTGGCCTTAATTCACGCTGTCTAAGTACCATACTCAACAAGTGGCATATGTCGCTCATGTTGTAGCATGAAAATTAACCTGTAAAACGAAATATCGTCATATTCTTATCTCACCCGGAGACTATAAAAGATATCCATATGAAAATTTTATTTAAAATAAAACACGATGAACACAACAGTCTTAAAGAAGGTGAGCGAATGGCTAATGTACAGTCCAGCACGAATTGCTTTCATTTAATTGAAACCCGAAAGACATTTTTTGGAATAGTCCAAATTGCCAACCCCATTATTTTCCCGAAGATTTTTAATAGCTTCCGGATAGCTGCTGCGTCACTTAAACCTCATAATTTTTTTACGGTTTTTGTAAGTCTGTTCTCAATTTCACTTCGGATTTCGTTCGGCGGTAAGCTGGGCGAGGTTGAGAGGCACTCTAGACTGATGGGCTTAGCGAGGTCAAGACGAAATACCCACTTTTTGCGAAAAGAAAGCCTACGCGTTTTAGGCAATCTGTTACAATCGGAGAGTGCAACTTTAAAGTTAAAGAGGATTTTGTCTACCTAGGAACGATGATAACCAGCGACAACAACATCAGCCTGGAAATCCGAAGAAAAATGTAAACCGAAGCTACTATGGACTCAGGAGGGAGTTCATAAGCAGAGCTCTCTCTCGAACAACAAAAATAGCGCTATACAAATCTCTCATCATCCCAGTCCTGCAATACGGCGCAGAAGCATGGACAATATCTTTAGCGGATCAGGCGGCAATAGGCGTTTTCGAGAGAAAGATTTTTCACAGGATTTATGGATCTTTGAAAGCTGGCGTGGACTTTCGCATCCGAAAAAATGATGAACTGTATGAGCTCTGTGGGGGCACTAGTCTAGTCAAGCGCATAAAACAAAAGTGACTGCGCTGGATAGAATATGTTACCCCTATGGATAAACAAGCTCCAGCAAAAGTGGTGTACAAACGGAATGCGAGAGACATTTGAGGTGGCAATAAGGACGACCAAGCTTGGTGTGAGCAACTGGTGCCTGCTCGCACGAAGCAGAGAGTATTGACGGTTGTGATGTAAATATCAGGCCAAAGAAGTAGAGGAAGAAAAGAATCTACTTGGCAGTGGGCTGTCGGTTTCAACTGCTAAAACCCGAATCTAGTTACCGTAGATATGAGTGTCACCATATAAACTTGTTAACTTAGGGCCGAATTCTGTTCTCTCAATCAGTGTTGGGCATTAATCAATTAAATTTTCAATCAATTGATTAAACAACTAATAATTTTAATCAATTAATTCAATTGCAATTAAATTTAATTGCAATTAAAATATTAGTTGCAGCTTGCAATTAATTTAGTTGAATTAATTTGAATTAATTGTAACTTACAACTAAATCAATTGCAATTGAATTTTTCAATTGTTCTAGGCTACAGTTAAAACTAACAATTAAGTAAGCTGTGTGCTTTGAAGTAAATTTGAAGAAAAATAATTTTGTTCAGAAAAAAACATAAATAAAATTACTAAAATAAAATGAACCCTACCGTTGAAATGGATGAAGACGGAAATACCTTTGATTATGTTACTGCAGAAAATAGGTTATCTTCGTCGGAGAGCGATGCTACCACGACTGCATCTACTGGACGGAACTTATTTGAAATACTTAGGAAATGAATCTAAAGGCAATAATATTACGGCATTATGCATGAAATGTCCAGAAGATCGAACTACCAAAGTAAAAGGCTATTTACACTGCACATCGAACTTTTTAAGATATTTGAAGAGAAAACACGGATTCAGACTCTGATGTGATAAACGAACTTAATCGACTGTCCTCTGATGCTCCTTTGACGAAAGCAGAACATTTGATGCTTCAGTTTTTTTCAGAGGAAAGTCAGGAACTGGAGCTGCTTAATCGATATCTAGAAATACGAAACGTTTTTGTCAATTACAACACGCCATTACCATCGTCGCCAGCACTTGAACTTTTTTCTTTTGCCACAATGACGAATTTGCCGAAGAGTCACAGTCTATCGGATAGTATGTTAGAAAAAAGAGGGTAGTGCTGAATGTAACTTAACTTTTATAAGAAATAAAAATAAAAAATAAATTACAAAAAAACCATACAAATCTTACTATTTTAAATTGCAGGGTACGGAAGTTTGCACAGAGCCGAGAGGCTCTTGTTCTGAATTAACAGTGAATATTGTGGAACTGATAAATTCTTTTGCTCTATGTTCTCACATGGTCCAGTTCGCGGTTCACATGTCATAACTGGTATGTAGTTATGTGTGTCATTAGTGATGTTAAAAGCAGTTTTTAAGTATTTAGCGGTCTTATAACCAGAAAATCCCTTAGCTGCGAACTGCGCTAATGCTTGGCCTGGCATGATTTTCCACTTGATTGGCATTAACTTTTCCACAATTACTAATTTAAACCTGATGGTATTTTTCGCGATTCAAGAAGTTGTCAGTCACGGGAAATAGGTGTAAAAAATTTGCGAACCACAAAGTCAGTGGGTCCCAGCTTAAAACCGAGAGCGGTTAATGGCTTACGGCTCACGAGCTGTGCATTTCAGCTCAGACCCAGCTGCGTGCAAAGAGATCCAGAACTGTTGAATCATTCGAATCAATAGTTAGTTTGTAATCAAATTTTTTAAAAAGATTGACAATTAATCAATTGTTAGTTGTAGAAATTGACGATTAACAATTAATTAATTGTTAGTTGCAAGGAATTGCAATTTTGATGAATGAATTTTTTAATTGTTAATCAATTAAAATTTGCCCAGCACTGCTCTCAATTTTAGTAAAAAAAAAAAAAATTTTTTGTAGAAGATGTGAAATCGGCCTTTAGAGTTCAACGAATGACGTTTTTAGGAAAACTGAAGTGGAATTAAAAACGGACCTGTATGTGCCAGATAGCTTTAGGTAGAAGATGATACAATTGATGAATTGACGAATCGATGTACAATGTGAATGTACATATCGCTCACTTACTTCAATACTGGCATAACTCACAAGATACGATTTTTGACATAATGATGCAGAAATACTCGCTGTATTGTGTTCTATACTGTGCAAAAATTTTCGTACTGATATCTCTTTTACTTGCCATGTAAGATGAGAATATTTCGCCAAATCATTTTGCAGGTTCGTTTTAATGTTAATGCAAGAACGTCATATCTCAGTTGTTCAGCAGGTTATATTGAACAAACATACTTTGGCTATCAGAAAAAACATCGTATTTTCAAGTTTTATTAATAAGCATTCTAAATTTATAATATTTTTCTTAATTAACTGAAAACTAAAACAACCATTTTTTCAAGGTTAAATCCATTGAGAACTTTAAACGTGTTTTTCTCAAAATGGACTATTTTGAGTTATGCCAGTATTGAAGTAAGTGAGCGATATGTGTATGACAAACATCTCATTACTTAATTTGTCCTTGAAGTCAACCACCTACATGGTGGTTACTTATTGATTGGTGTAAGTCAAACGCAATATCGGATTCTAAATTTAAATTTCCCTAAGTAACCTTTTTGAATAATACGAGTAATTAAATTGACTTCTTTCAGACTGAGCTTAGGGCTATTTGATATATCAGTGTCCCTTATTGTACCTATAACTGATCTAGTTTATTTGCTTAGATGAGCTGATCTGAGCTTAGAGATATCAAATCAGTTCCAAAGTCTTTTGAAACGTTGATTCAACTCAAGTAGGGCTTATTCTACCATTCAAATTGCAGTAATGCTTGCGTTCAATACAAAAGTTTTTTGCTAATTCCGCAAAAAAGTTCCAGTTTTATATTGTTTGCAATTTACCATTTAAAGTTGAATGATTTAACTTGCACACGAATCTCGGAAACATAGGTTCCTGGAATTAAACTAAGATAAATCGTGCAAAGTTTCTCCCATACAAATTACTTATCTGGTAAATTTTGCTTTTGGTGTTTTATTTCGAAATTAGAAGACAATTACATTGAGTTGGTTGAATACATAAATAAGCCTTTATGGTATAAAATATGCAATTTCGCTGAAGACTTTCACCAGAGATTTACAAAAATATTTGTTTTGAATATTCATCTTAATTATACGCCAAGATATGTGCAAAAAACAACTGAATTGGAGACAATTTTAGCATTTGTGCAAACCTTTGTGTGTCTTTGACATGGCATACGTACAATAAATATATAACGCAGGCAGATTCGATATTCCAGTGGATTATTATACACTCATATTACATAACTATTATTAGCTGTTCGTCGAAATTATTTGAAACATTTACAAACTTATGATACTCGTTATCAAGCGAATTGAATGCCAAACTAAACTTGAGCAAACATTAGCATACGATTAGAAGGAAATTAAAATATTACTACATTTAAATAAACAAAGGCAAATCGCTTGCTTAAGTGCAACACTGTCCTCTGCGTGCTCTATCGGCGATAACGGCCCAAGTATGACTTGCAATTGGGGCACGTGTGGTGCACGTCCATGCAGTCATCAATGCAGCAAGGTATCAGACAGCATCCCAACCAGCAACTGCAATTAAAAACGGCGTGAGAGAGATTCACGGGGCAACCACACACGCGCCAGCTTACCCGAGCAATGCAATAACGAAGCCAGACAGGTAGGCAATCATGCCCGGCTCCGTGCGCGTAGTCGTCTCAATCTCTGCGTGGCATGACGGACATATCATGTGCGTTGAGGTGCGGCTAATGGGAACCACTGTGGTCACAATCGTGGCATTTGTAGTGATGGCGGGCGCCACGACTGGTGTATAGGGGCCCACTGGCTTAACACCGCCCACAGCCTCCTGGTAGGAAGGCGGCGCCGATGGCGGTGGCACATAGGTGAATTGCGGTGGTGCATTACCCGTGGATTTGCTCATTCTGTTAGGCTAGTAAATGCACGCGGCGTGGAAGGATGCGCTGTAAAGAGACCAAACAAGAAGATAAACGGCGATTACAAAGATTGACCAAATAGAATGTGGATAAAAATAGCCCCACAATGAATGAACGAATCATGCCCACAGCATTTTGGCACGCATTCATAAGAAGAGAAAATTGCACAACTACGAAAACTCAGAGCCATCATGAAATGGAAAGCTTATTGCGAAGTGAAACAACAACGGAACGGCATTGTTTTACCGTCTTTGGTTGAAAGCAACAAGTGAGCTTAGTGGGTCTTAAGGCGGCCACATGACAATGTCAATTGGAATTTCTGTTGACGAACCATTTAAATCTGAAATTTTGTATATTGGCTTTGGTGCCATCGTAATTAGCCGCCATGAAAAGAAACAAGCAAACGTTCATACATGTAACAGACTGATAAGATATGGTTCATGTGTTTGCTATTCATTTCGCTAACGAAATGGGCGTGTAACTAGAATTGTGTTTTTCTTCGACCAAACTCAAATTAATCGGCACAGCATGTGTATGTAAGTATTTATGGCCTTTTAAATGATACTGACCTGATTTGCCATGCACTGAATAAGTAAAAGTTTTTCGTCTGTTCCCGACCTATTAAAGTTTTTTATGTTACCGTGCTAGCTAGTTAAACCGGTAAAGATATTGGCTTTGAATTTCGATTAAATTCACAAATAAAAATAGCTCATTCAACCCACATTTATTGTAATCAAATAAGACATTTTTATCAGAGGTTACTGAATTTATCTTTATTTTTATTATTATGCGTTCTCAAGTGAGGCTTCATATAACAAAGTGCAATAAACGTACACAGAGTCCTTTTTAATTGCAAGATTGATTGAAGGAGGAGACATTTTAGATATAGGTTGCTAGTTCAACTGAGCTTGTTCACTTGTTCGTTTTTTTCACTTAAATGGCTCAGTGGTTCAGCCCTCCATAAAGTTCTGCCAGACAGCTGGATCCACTGCTAAAGTTTTTCTCTTTTTTAGCCACCTCAGCGAAATGGTTTTAGATATCACTGTGCCTTTTAATTTAGCGCATTTTATATAGAGGAACGATTGGGACCATCACAGTAGCAAGTTGCTTGACAAAGAGTCACAAACAAAAGGGAATTACAGAGTGAGCAGTCGCTGAGTAAAGAGTAAGTGAAGTGAGTCAAAAAATAACTGTGTAAGCAATCACTGAATAAGAGTCACTTAACAACAAAGAACAGTTGAAGAAGAACATAAACATGCTCATGTTAGTGAGCAGTCTATTGGAGGAATTTGTAACACACAATGGCGTCAAACAGGAATGCCTCATGTCACCGCTGCTATTTGCTTTAAAAACGCGGACGACATCGTGTTTCTTGCGGACCAGCCCGTGGCACTGAATTATTGGGGAATGGAGGTGACCAGGTCAAAGTTGAAAATGATAGTGTTCTAAAAAGGAGAAACTGTGAGACTGTGCAAGTTGTCACGAAATTTAAGTACCGTGGAGTTATGTTAACACTAATTCAGGATTTACACGATGAAGCAAGCTTTATGAAGTTATCTCAGTAGACGAGACATATGCGTGTGGTCCTATACTTTTTCTTCAACAAATCTAGTAGAAATTCCATATCTTAAATTACTTAAATGGAAAAGATAAAATTGTTAATTTGAACGGATCAATAAAGTGTAGTAAAAAGTTCAATCTATTAAAATTTAGATCAAAGTTGGTGTAACAGTAAGTATATTAATCAAAATATTGAGACTTACTTTGATTAAGCTATATACACATTTTACAGATTAAACTGAGTATAACTTGACATACAAATTTTAAATAATTCCGTCTAGGACATGGTAGGGCGTTTTTAATATATTTTTGAGCGAAATTATTTATTTAAATTTATTTTAAATATTAAAAATAATAAGGTACACGTGTGGTTCTATACATTTTGATTAACAAATCTAGTAGAATTCCTTGTACTAAGAAAACTTCATGAAGTTTGCTTCATCGTGTAAAGCCCGACTTACTATGAGTTTTATAAAATAGGGAAGCATAAACTCCATATAGGTTATAATTTTAGTAGATATAAACTCCATAAGCAGAGCTGTTCTCTGCTATGGGGCACAAGTTTTGTGAGGTGAAGTCGGCAAGGAAGCATATCAATGGCAGAGATATTTCGTAAAAAGAATTCTTCAATTACCTACAAATAGGCCAAATTGTTTACTAACAATCAATGCAGGCCTAGAAGACGGGCATTTTCTATACCCTATATCTGCACTTCAGACTTGTAGTAGTAGAATAATCATTTATTTCGAAATTGTTGCCTAATATTAACAAGGTCTGTCTAGGAGGTAAAACTACGATAATCCTGTAACAGTACTGTCGTTGTTAACAAAAAAAGCAAAACTAAAAAAGTAAGAAATGATAATTGGTGGCTTGGTAACGCGTCTTTCCACTTCCTTAACTACTACACCTGGCTTCCCAGGTCTTTCCAAGATATCAAATATGCGCCAGTGTCTGTATTTTCCAATTGCCTATAATGTTGTGCTTCGAAGATGTAAACAATAAGCTTCGGTAAGTTTTGTCCATTTAAAACTTTCAGGCATTCCTTTCTGCTTAGACTGTCCCTTTTCCAATAAATCCGACATATCTCCCTGAAGATTGGGCATCTTGCTATAAAGTGCAGCGTATCCTTTCTTTTTCTTATATTGCATAATGAACAGTCGTTCAAGCGATCGATTCTGTGGGGGGAGTATTCCAAGCTCAAGAGCTCTACTCTTGCCTTGAAAATTGCCGCAATTCCATTTATGTCATCGTCGAAGTAGTTTTTAGCACCAAGGTTGTACTCTAATGCTTTATGGGTATCGCGTGTCTCGCTTTGCGTCGCCCTGCACTTTGCATTGTCTGAAGAAGATCTTTTCTCACGCCTCGGTCAACAGTCTAGTCCGTGGTTTATTTTCCAGGTGGATAGATCCTCAATAGAGCAATTTGCGTTCAGTGAAGTTGCAAGAGTTTTGCATTTTTGAAAGATTTGCTTCTTTGTTTGCATCAGCCAATCATGATAACTCTCAGAGGGCCAACAATAGCATTGAATTAAACTCAACGGCGAACATGTTGAGTATGCGAGTTTGATGCATTAAGCGCAAAGCCAGTTTATTCGGATGTTGATTGATGTACGAGCGATTCCAAACTCATTCAAAGAGTTCAGAAAGGTCATCATTCGGATTATGTGATGGTCTGGTGTGGAGTCGCTTTTGATGGGGTTGCCAAGCTCCATTTTTGTAAAAAAAAAAAAAAGGCAGACAAAACTTCGCGGATTGTTCAACCACCTTGCGGAGCTCAAAGGCAAAACAAAAGACATTAATTACAACAATTGGAAAAGCAAAAGCAACACGTTCAAATAAACATAGCAGAATTCTAGGCTGAATCGTGGTCTCGTCCCATAGCAAATTGGAATCCCCAACTCTTTATTCGGCGATATCAAGATTTATAAGGGAGTCTGTGTGGTCGTTTGAATGTGAATATGCAATACAAAAGTCTGCTGATGATAAGATGTGGTTATCTTTGAAACAGCGATCGTTGTACAGACATACCAATTGCTATTCCAAATTGTTGTAATTAATCTTTGTTGATTACATTAAATTGTAACTCTCCACCGACCTCGAGCCAGCCAAATGCAAAACTTTGGGAAAGGTTTTTAGTCCAACGTTTTGAAAAATGCTGTGAAGCCTCTCAACACGACATTATTTGCTGTGGAACTTTCAACACTTGTACAGTTGCCTTAAACAGCTCACGAACTTCCTACTTTATAAAACGAATCAAGTGTCCTCTGGTTAGCCACGGAGTTCAGTGCAAGAGTCTAAGATGGCACCCCCATAAACATTTCAGGGGAGTAAAGCGTGCGACCCAACTCTCTAGGCAAACTCTAGCTACCGAAACAAGATCTGCATTATAGAGGAGTTTCTGCAATCAAATCGAAAAATCACAATAAATATCGCCATTTATTTGACAAGATGTATAAATTTAGAAATTATAAATTCATGTCGTGACGTCCCAAAGATTTAAAAAGTTTTTTTTTCCCGACTTATGAAGCATTTAAATTCAGGTCCCGAATTTGATTGAATATAATATAAGAGTTATATGTATGTCGTTTTATTAGCAAATAAAGAGGTGCGATTTATAGTTGTTTTGAGCACCTCGATATCGTTGATTCGATGAAATAAATTTCATAAGAATCGCAGCAGGAGATTAGCTTGAGGCTAATATCGATGAAAGGCACACTAGATTCTGATAAGGAGATAAAGTCCAAAAATAATTTGAACGGAGTTCTTGATTATTAACTTAATGGAAAGTTTCATTGACAATTTGGCAAATGTCTAAAGTCATTTATCACCTCCTAATTGAAACATCATGTATTAGCGAAAGGAGAGTTGACCATCGAAAGAACACTAAGCTGCTAGAGGTGTAAATCTACACAAGCGGAGGCCTTATTCATTTCAGCTTAAACTGATTTATACTTATCAAAGGGTACAGCAAGATGGCTGATTTCAATACAAATGATACATTTAAAATCCATTCATTGAACAAACCGCAAACCTAAGCTCTAGCAGGAGGTGAGGTATTGGTAGAGAATTCATTTCAGGCAACTTTCACTGGCCATACTGGGAGTAATGCTGAATGCTCGTTTAATCCAAATGGTATGCTGTGCAAGCGGAAGTAAACCAGATCTCTGGCCAAGAACGCCAACTGCCAAACCACAACTGGCAAGCTCAACTGGGCAAGGTGCACCACAGCGGAAATCAACCTTACTGATGTGGGCGATCTGCAATTAATGCTACGTGGTGAAACTACATTAGAAAACCCACGTGGATCAGAAGAGAGACCCTCCCAACTTTAATTTTATTTATTCGTCTGAGTAATTTGACCGCGAGATGTGCTAATGCAATTAGCAGCGAAATGTCGAATAACGTTTGATTTCTTTACTTATATCAGAGCTCGGGGCTGTTGTTTGACGGACCCAGCTAAATTAATTCATTATTGTGGCAGAGTCAAGCAATGAACAAAAGGCAAATTATTGCTCAGACATGCTCTAAAAAGCGTTCATGTACTTACATTTCAACAGTGCGAGATGACGTCATTTAAGCAACAATGAAAGCAATAAAGAGTACAAATAACCAACTAACAAACGTCGAACGTCACGAGGCAAGTCTGGAAATACGTCACTAAGACTTGATAGATTTGAGGTGAGCAACACAAAAATCCATTTTGCGTTGTGTGAAAGATGTAAAAAATCTTGACTTTTATAACATCAACGAAAGAAAACTAGTAAGAGTGTTGCGGTAATGTGCACCCACAGCAAAATTCCCTGTACTAACTTAAGGGGGTATTCTCCATGTTCACCGTTTTTTTTCGCCCCAAAAGTATTTGTTGAAATTTGAAATACTTTAGAAGATAGAGCCATTTTTGTCGATCAATGACTTCAATAAAACAAGCATTTTCCAATTACTTGAAAATTTCAAATTTCATTTTTCAATGGCCGCCATTTTGCGAAAAAATCACAAAATTTTTCGAGGGTCAGACCAGAATTACATCTATACTGATTATAACCCCGATTTTAGTTTTCATTTCACACAACCTGGATACGAGAAATCGTGGCCGCCAGCACTATAGCAGTTTTTTGGACCCCCATTTGCCCTCATATCGAAGCAGTAACATTTTTTTGTTTACTTTAATCTGTTTGTAACATTATAAAAAATCCCAGTTGGAAAAACTCTGCGTTTTTAACAACTGTTTTTGAAGAAGTAAAAATTGTTTTTAGTCGATTTCAATTTGGATTTGATGCATTTGGATCAGTGGTGCACAAACTCACATTATCATGATTTGCGCTGGTGTGCAACACGAAGTAAACGTTGTTATGTCAAATATAGGCTACAAACAAACAAACATATGTGTGTGCGTGCTTTTTATAAACCCCCCCCCTTATCTGTGTCGCTGCGACGCTGGCAGAATTATGACTTCGTATCCCACGGGGTACGAAAATTGAAATGTGTGCACCACTGATTTGGATGTTAGCTTTCACCGAAAAAAAATGATTAAAATCAGTTAAATGGTTTTCCAGAAGTGTGGGTCAAAGTGGCCGGGACATGGTAAAAGCATGTTTTGTGAGGAACCTGCAAATTTGTATTCGCTTAACATAGTGTTATATCAGGGGTGCCCAGAATGAGCTTATGGCCGCATGAAAACCAATACAAGTGCACAAAGTATATCTCAAGCAAGAACAACCACAAGAAATAGAAGCCTGATTTTTGTTTATGTATAACGCCGCGAATTGCAAAAGCGTCGCTGACTATCTACAAACAACATGTAGAGCGAGAAGAAAGTCAATCATGATGTTTTCGTTACCAAAAACAAAACCTTAGCTAGGAAAAACTTCAAGAATATTGCTTCCCGCCTAAGTCAAGACTGAAGAAAACTCATTGATGAGTTAATACTTTGGCTATTATCAGTTATCTGCAAGTAAAACATTGCTCAAATCTGCGTTGACTACAAATTGAATAAATTCTTCTCTTTTTCTGTGGCTACTTTAAGTTTGGTCAATCCCGATTCGCCACTTTTATTAAGATATTTAACATTATTGAGTACAGATCTACTCAGAACGTAACGAATTGAAGCATGTGGGACATGAGCATTTCCATTCTGACGTAAAATCACATTTAAAATCAATTCTTAGGAATCGTAACTATTCCCTTTACCGATCAATTGGATTCGTTAGAAATGCGCATATTTAAGTCTATACAGATGGTAAACAACAACTTTTAGATTGAATACGGAATCTCATTTTCCAGTTCTTGAAGATTATTTCAATGAAACTAGTATACTGATAACCTTGTGTACGCGAATTGTTCAAGTTTCCAGAATTTCTAATACGATAAGCAACCGCAACAAGCTCCAATTTAATTGGCTTGGGTAATGCTCAATTGAAGAAAAATCTACACATTCATAAGAAAACCTTACAACCTCAGAAATTGTTGTGTGCGTTTCTGTCTTTGAAATGAAATACATTTAAATGTTCAGCTGTGTATTTATGTGTGTACAAGGTCTGCTCTTCAACGCATTCTCTGATGGTGGTGCTCATCGTCGGCGTCACTGGGACGCGTGTTTTATTTTTCTAAAAGGCATTAATTTGTATTTAATTATAGCATTTTGTTTTTAGTTTCATTTCAAATTTCTAGTTAATGTCGAATGTCGCAGATCTAGTGGGGGGAACTCCGTAGTGATAAGCCATTATAAGCTGTCATTACCAACGACCTTGCGCTGATTGTGCCTTTTGCCCTTTTGGCAAGGTCTTAATTCACAACAACAACAGCAACCGTTGAGAAAACAACTTGACAAAGCTGCGGCTTAAATACTAAGACCGACAACAAGACAAAATACGTTTATTAGAACAGATGTTGAGGCTGACGATGCTCTGCTGCTCCACTGAAGATGACGTCGTCGCGCCAAATTTAGACTAGAGCGGGGGAGGGTAGAAGCGGAGACCGTGTGTGTTGTGTTAATATTCAGCACAGCATATTTTTAGCAATATACGGGCCCAGGTGTGTATGTAAAACACACACAACAAAATGGACAGGTAAAAGCGAATTGCAAACTCGAACTGAACTCGCGTGCCACTGCAAATAAAACTACATGCATACAAATGCACATATATACATATTAAAGTACTTGCGGATACATTCACTTTAGTGCACTTTAGAGCCATAGCCATGTAGGGGCCTCCCTGGTGACTCTAGCCTACCGTGACGGCCGTAAATTTAATGAAGTTTTATTTTTCACACTTTTTGGTAGATTCTTTCAATTATATTTCAAGCAGCGAAACACACACTCTTGGCATCGTTGCGCGACATATATGTATTTGTGTAGGTATGTATGTTGATTTTACAGTTAGTGAACTCGTTGTAGTTGTATTTCTCTTTGCACTTTATTTTAATGGCCTTATTTAATTACATTTACTTCCACGTTCTTACTATGTATGTGTGTAAGCAATTATGGGTTTTATGTATGTTTGCTTTCAACAATTAGAGCCTTTAATTATGTTCTTTGAAAATTATTTTTACCTCGAATTTCGTGAGAGGAGATGTTTTCCGCGAAACAAAAAACAATATAGTGCTACTATATATGAGCCATTCACACGACTACGCATTTTATTATCAGCTTTTTTCTATCGGCACATATCGATACAAAGAAGGTCACACTAATTTTGAACAGACACTTCTATCGTTATCAAACAGCTGTTCACCAAATTGAGTTTTCAAATTTGTAAACATAGTTCGTAGATACAATGGACAAACATACGCCAGAGATTGCTGAACTGCTGCCTGAACGAGAGTACCGCTGCGACCAATGTACAAATCAAGTATTCAGTAATCAAAGCCACTTACAGCTCCATCTGCGACGACGGCACAAAGTGGAGACCCCAACGTCTGCCCACCGTTCCACCACCGCTTTCCACTGCCCTGTTTCACAGTGTCCATACCATGCCGAGCGAGTGCATGGTAGAAGTTTTCCCAGTCTGCGTTTGTTGCGTCAACACTATCAAAAAATGCATCTGGAAAAGAAACACATTTGTGAGAACTGCGGCGACAAGTTTCTGCTGCCACACCACTTGGAGAGGCACCAGTGCGTGGTCCACCAGTGTCCTGTATGTGAGCTCACCTATAATAGCAAAGCAGGACTGAGAACACACATGCGACGCCAGAATCACCTGGCAAAAGAGGAGAACAATTTGAAAAAGGTGGCCATAGCAAAGCTGAAGCCATATAGCAAAGCGAACCAACCGCCCAATGTAGAGGTGCCGCTGGTCATACAACCAATCTTTTGTTATTTACCCACTCAGTTGGAGAGGCTGGACATGGAAACGCAAACAGAGGACGTAGATCTTTTCGGTATTGACTTAAAGAATGAGGTACTGGCGCCTCTGCTGCGGCATACCGAAACTCAAACACCCGACACAAGAGAGCATCAGGGCACCATGACAGAGACAGAGGCTAGCATCAGTTATCCATCTTATCAGGATCAAGGAGTGCAGCCGAATGATGAGCCCATGTTTGGCCTACAAGCCTCGGCATCGACAAACATGTACACACAGACCTGCGATGATTTGTTCGAGGAACTGGGGCTGTCACACATACAAACCCAAACGCATTGGCCTGATGACGATGGACTCTACAATACCCAGCATACCCAAACCTGTGACGAGATGCTGGATGAGCTACTTGAGAATTTCCAATCATCCACATATACGCAGACCAGATGGCTGGATTGGCAGGAGACGGAGAACAATGACAGCATTAACCATCTGAATGAACAATAAATAAGGAAAAAGAAAATTGTTGTAATTCTTTAAATGTATCTGATTGTAAAATGTTTTATTTAATTAACTCCTAAGATTAGGTTGGGGCTTTTTAATTTTAAACTTCCTTTCTTTACTTATTTCAATGTTCAATGGAAACTAGAGATGGTCGCAGCAAAGAAACGCCGATCCCGTCCTCATCCGTTTTGTTCCAGATCCCAATTGAATTCTGTTCCGCCCCCATTTTATTTAAGAACCGGCTTGCTTCCTTTTTTATATTTTTAACTTGATATGTTGCTTGATATTCATCGATTATATGTGACAAATAGCTCTATGTAGAGGATGTGAAATCGGCCCCAAGTCTATTAATATTTTTAAAATGCTATCAGCTACAATTCATACAAGCAGTTTTTAAATTATGTTTAACTATTGTTAGCTATTTTGTTACTTCTAAGTCGTCGTGCAAAATAGAGCCCTATTCCGATTGAAACCTGAACTTCTGTGCTACAAAACTTTCCCTTAGTAGAACAGAAGTAAGCAGTGATATATTAGGGCATACTCTTTATAAATAGTTCCAAATCAGGGTTTATTTAAGTACTAAGGCCCATCTGAAGGGTTCTGTCACTCTTGTGGTCGAATGAATACGTGGAACCTGGTAAGGTCTAAATTGCATAACAGATTTTAGCTAAAGACTTTAAATGCTATTTAAAGCAGGGCTGCAAACCCAATTATTATTATTAACTCCGATTCGAGGGTTCGGTCCAAGTTTAAATTAAATAGTATAAATGCAGTTTGTGTAAAAATTTCTGGAATTAAGGATCTAAAATACAATGTTTATTGTGGATGGCGTAAATATTGCGGTTTTAAACATCTCTTTATACCCTTGGAGAGGGTATATTGAAATTGTCCAGATGTTTGTAACGCAGAGAAGAAAGCATCTCCGACCACATAAAGTATATATATTCTTGATCAGCATGACGAGCTGAGTTGATATAGCCATGTCCGTCTGTCATCCGTCTGTCCGTCCGTCTGTTTCTATGCTATCTCCTCCGTCAGTTTTAAAGCTATCGTAACCAAACTTTGCACGAAGTCTTTTAGTACAAATAAGCTGCACATTTGTCGGAACCGGCCGGATCGGATGACTATAGCATATAGCTGCCATAGGAACGATCGGTCGAAAAACTAGTTTTAGTAAGAAAAACTTTTTTTGCTTTCAATACTATCGCTCTCATCGCTCGTATTTATAAGTTTTCAATGATTTTAAATAATTTCACCAATGCTTGTCGAAATCGGACTACTATATAGTATAGCTACCATACAAAAGTTAGGTCTGAAAAAAATCTTAGTGAGAAAAATTTTTTATTTTCAATGTTATCGCTCCCAACGCTCGTACTTTTAAGTTTTTAATGGTTTTACATAATTTCAACAAGATTTGTCGAAATCGGACCACTATATAGTATAGCTGCAATACAATCTGTCAGGCATATAACAAGCTCCAAGGGTATATAAACTTCGGTCGAGTCGAAGTTAGCTTGCCTCTATTTTTAAAATTACTTTCGTGATGATTTCGAGTCCTTGTCGTACAATATTAAACAGATAACAACAATTTTGTAAGAAGGCTTTAATTTTGTTGTACCATACCGAAAAATAGACTCGCCACAGGATTAGGTTCAGCATTTTCTTTACTTTGACTTTGTTTAAGGTTGGGTTCATAGTTTAAAAAAGTCGGAATTCCGTGTTCAAACCGGAAACCATACGGATGGTTTAAAGAACTTTGATGTTCTTTATTATTCAATATTATTTCGAAAGAATGAACTACGCAGATATAAAAACTGTTTTCCTTTATGACTTGTCTTCACAATTTTTAGGTTAAATCTTAACGAGCCAAAAATTTACCGAAGATGCATTTGCTAATTATGACTAAATCACAACCTTTCATCGTTCAGATCAGCTCTAAACTGAGACTAGCAAATTTTTGTTAAGACTAATCTATTTTAAAGCTAAGTTCACACAGGCAAATAATTTGACAAATTTTTATAAAAATTTGGTTAAATTATCCAAATTGGCGAACTTTTCGGCCATATTTGATCAAATTATTAATGAATAGAACCATAGTTAATGATTTAAGTCCTGCAAAATCTGCATTAGCCAAATATTTATCAAAATTTCCTAAAAATTTGTCAAATTATTTGCCTGTGTGAACTTAGCTTAAGTTTGATTGTGCGGCGATTTGAGGTTGGGTTCGGACTCCCAAACAACTTCGAGAGTCTGACTCCACACCGCTATAGCAACACTGGTCGCTATCAACTTCTCGTTGCATTTGGCGGTATGCAGCTGATTTTATACAAAACTGAATATATTTAAGTAATTAAATGTGACTTGGATCTTTTGAGTATAAGACAATCATTCATACGGATTCTTTGGAACCTGTATTATATTTCTACAATCAGGCTTTTCCTTAAGACAAACGACTAACTTGATTCTCGAACCTAACGAGCTCGTGTTTTGAAACACTTTTGGAACTCTACTTGGAACATAGAAAATTATTCTTTTCTGACCGATATGAACATATTTTGAAAATTAAAAGTAAAATTTTATTAATACATATAGATTCCATCGGGATTTCGATTTTTATGGATATGGTTCTACCAATCTCACCTCTAACAGGAATCCCTGTCCATCCCTAATGACCATTTGCGATAGTCTGTGGATGCCGGTGCTGTCGATAACAAAATGCTTGCCGCGGGCGGCTTCTTGACCAGATGCGAAATAGTCGTCTATTTTGGAGTTTACATTGTTTACATTGTGGTTGGCCTGTACAAGATCTACCAGCTGCGCGATCACAGCGTGAATGAGGCACAGTTTCAGTTTGCCCAAGGCTGGCGCCTCTATCCATTATCACAAAGGCATCGGGATGATAGCAACGATGAGCTGGAGAACTTTGGTGATTTCATTATCAAATTCTGGCCTTACTATTTGCTGCACGCAGCGGTGAACGGGGTAATCCAGTGGAGATGGAGGCATCTGGAGTGTGTGGGCTATGCAGTTGTGTGTGCCTTGGCCTTGGGTTTGCATCTGGATTGGACATCGCTGGCGATGTTAGCTGGACTAATGGTCAGCTATTATCTGGTGGCTAGGCGAGCAGTGAGTTCCAAGCGTCATGTTTGGTTCCTTTCGGTGGTCTGGATTGTGTGCATTAATTTGATGAAGCAGAGCACCTGGTGGCTGGATCGCGTGGGCTATGCTGAGTACGTTCTGGTGATAGTCACTTTGTCCTGGAGTTTGCTGCGGGGCTGTAGCTATGCTTTGGCCAGAATAGGAGATAAGGAGGACAAGGCTCATACGAAATATAGTTTAACCCAATACTTGGGTTACTCCCTGTACTTTCCCTGTCTGGCCTATGGACCCTTTATCAGTTATCAGCGTTTTGCGGCCAGACGGCAGGTTGAGTCCCGGGACTGGCTGGGACTTGGGTTGTCTGTGCTACGCAGTGCCTTCTGGTGGCTGGTGCTGCAGTGTTCGCTGCACTATTTCTATATACACTACATGGCACGGGATGTGCGTATGGTGGCTCTGATGGATTCGGTGTTCTGGCAGCATTCTGCTGGCTATTTCATGGGTCAGTTCTTCTTCCTCTACTATGTCATCACTTATGGCCTGGGCATTTCCTTTGCTCTGCATGATGGTATACTCGCACCCAGTCGACCGCGTTGCATTGGACGCATCCATTTCTATTCAGACATGTGGAAGTATTTCGATGAGGGTCTCTATGAGTTCCTCTTTCGGCACATCTATTGCGAACTCTGCGGCAAACAGTCCTCACCGGCTGCCAAGGTTGGTGCCACTGCCCTGACCTTCAGCTTTGTGTTTGTCTGGCATGGCTGCTACACTTACGTGCTCATTTGGAGTGTACTTAACTTCCTGTGTCTGGCGGCAGAGAAGCTGTACAGAAGCTTGATCTCCCGGCCAGCTTATCGGCAATGGACGCTGCGCTACTTGGGACCCACAGGAGCTCAGCGATTGCATGCTGTGTTGGCCACCCAGCTCTTCATTCCCGCCGCCTTTTCAAATGTGTATTTCATTGGTGGCCAAGACATTGGAGATTTTCTGATGCGAGGCGCCTTTATGAGTGGCGTGGGCAACTATTTGGCACTAAGCTTCTGCAGCTATTGCTTCTTTCAGTGCTCCGAGCTGCTGATAAGTACTCGCCAAAAGACTAAAACAAGTTGATTGTTTAATTTAATGATGTAAATGTGGTATTAATAAAAATTATGTACGAGTTTGTAAAATATTTTAGTTCCTGGTTGTGGGAATCATAAATAAATTGGTATATCAGTGCGAGGTTTTACTTTCGAACAGAGATTAAAACCGTAACCGAAACCGTAACCCGTAACCGCTAAAAACACTTTAAAATGCGAAACCGAAACCGTAACCGAAAAAAAATTTTTTTTATAACCGTAACCGTATAACCTTTATTTACATAACCGGTTATCAGAACCGTAACCGAAACAAATATACGGGTTTATTTCGGTTTTTCCTCTACTGGTAAAAATTTCAATTAGATGTACATATGTACAATGAACATTTTTCATATTATGCATATCCATTATACATATGTCATTGATTTATTAAGCTAGGCACACCGACGCGGACAATTTTGTCGGAGCGGAAATTGTTTGAAAATTTCTAGAGCTCTGGACAATATAGTGTGACCAGAAAATAGCCAAAAGATTCAGCTGTTGTTCGTTTACAAAATAGGTCATCTAATTCAAATAAAATAATAGAGTTTAAAAAATTAATAATGGAAGTCACTAGGGAAAATTTAGAGGTCATAGGCAATGCCATTTTCACTTTCATGGATGTATTTTTGTAGGGCTGGAGGTATAAGCAGTGTCTTTTATTTTGGCTTGCGTGAGCAGACCATGACCACCAAGACATACAGCTAAAGCGACAAGCCAAATCCAGCCAAACTAGCCACAGCCAGCTCCATGGACTAGAGCCGGATTATACTCGCCGGGCGTATTGGTTTAATACGGATTTAAAGGTAGCTGGTAGGTGAGCGCATAGGTAGCAACGGGAGCAATGGAGTCTACCTTAGTAATCCGGAGGACACACTATTATAACGTGGTGTTCATGGGTATGCACATCACCAGCCATAACAACTCGAGAAGCATACCGAAGAAGATCCTGAGCGATGTACATAGATGGGCTCTAACAAATTTGTCCGTGTCTGAGAAACTAGTTTAATTATAAAAAACTACATATGTTAGCTATTTATATACAGCTTCTTTACAACCACTTCTAGCTATTTCTAGCTATTATTCAACGCCGATTTAGCCTGCAAAAAAGTTGTCAACACTGTTCATAGACAAAACAGATCATGTCATCCGCGTTTTGTTCATAAGTTTTGGTTGTGGACATTTTATGTTGTTTAACATTGTGCTCGGTGCCAAGGGCTAAGTAATTTCTCAAAACAATATTAAAACTATTTCTGTGGTGTTTAACTTAGCGAAAAGGATAAATTTTGGAGCGGCTGCTGCGCTGGACAAAAATAAGTGCGTCGTTTTCAACTCGTAACATTATTATTGTCGGCAAAGCAAAGCCGCTATGCCTTTAACATACATATGTAAGAGCTGAATAGTTATTAAAATAAATGACATCCAACGTGGAAAAGAAATTAAAGTAAGTGCAATAATTACACACATACATACATACATGCAGAACATGTAATATGGGTGTATGTGTGAAATATCACACGCACGCAATGCGTTTTGCGCCAAAATTTGTGAGATGACGCGCTTTAAACGAAATTGAACATTTTTTATTGTAATTGAGCAAATTTTTCGAATTATACATATGTTTGTATATATATGTATTATGAATTATAAATATGTGCAGTAGACGCGTATATGATTACGGTATCACGTGCAAAAAAAAATCAGAAAATGAAACAGTTTAGTTTACAACAATCTCTCTTCATTTAATAGGTTTCTAAACCAAAAAAGATTGCTAAGCAAGGTAAAAACATGGGAATGGTGGAAAAGAAATTCAAACATATTTCCCGATCTTTTTGAATTATCAAAAGTTTTGCTAGCAGTACCACCAACACAAGTAAGGGTTGAGGTTTTATTTTCAGGAGTAAAATTTGAATTGCGCTAACTTGGACAGTCAAACTCTAAATGATATTATGCTTCTTATGTAGATGTCATTACAATCTCGTTTAAGATGTCAATTCTGATAATAACAATTCGTTACATTAAGGTACATAACGACAAATAGTATATAAGTTGACCAATGTACATATCTACTTTACTAAACTTTACACTATGCTTTTCTGAATGAAGTAGTTTATCTTTTAATTTAAATTTGAAAAAAGGCGACTATAAAGGTGGAAATTCTGTATAAGAAATTTGAACTTAGTAAATTTAATCAATAAATGAGAATATAAATGGGGCCGCTTTTGTTTGCATTCTATGTACATATGTATGTCAAAGTGATATTTTATACTTATAACCGTAACCGTAACCCAAACCCGAAACAGAATTAGGATAATAACCGTAACCAGTACCGTAACCGATATCCCAAAACCGTAATATAACCGTAACCGGAAAAAAGCGATCGGCCAAAACAGTAACCGTAACCCAAACCGTTATTCGTTCGGGTTTTAATCTCTGCTTTCGAACATCGACTAACTGAATCGGTTGCAGGTTTAAGGGTCCCTTTGAGAATTGTGCCTATTTTGAAAAATTCAAACAAATGCTACAAATGTGTTCAGTAAAATCGTCTATTTAAATCGGGAATATTTGTAAAAAGCAGATATTAAGTCCGTAACCCGTAACCGCTAAAAACACTTTAAAATTTGAAACCGTATCCGAAAAAAATGTTTTAATTATAACCGTAACCGAATATACTTTATTTGCATAACCGAAACAAATATTTGGGCTAATTTTGGGTTTGTCCTCCACAGCCAGCTCCATGGACTGGAGGCGGAAATGATTGTAAAATTATTAATTGTAATAAGTTGATTGTAAAAATATATTAACAGCCATGCTCCCATTTTCACATTCGCGAATCTTTTGCGATTTCAAACCGGGTTTTGGACCAAATTTAAAGTCCAAATCGCAAAATTATTGCCAAAGCGAAAGTCGAAGCATGGCTGTAACTTTGTGTTTAATTTTGACACGGGCGTTTTGCGATTCCCTATCACCAGTGCGAAGGCCATTGCCAGTTGTGGCTTTTGCGTAACACTCTGTCTCACTTTGTCGTATGTGTGCTCATGGTAGAATTAATAAGGTGAAGCTAGGCACACATTTAAGCAGATTCTGACGGCTTCGCCATGTTAATTGCACATTTTGCATGCTTAGTGAAACGAAAGTGAACATGTTTGATTGTTAGAAAGATTAGACACACATTCACACTTGCGAGTTAATTTGATTGAATTATCTGGGGAATAAGCCCCAATTCAAGTTCGACGGAAATTTTCTCAGTGTCTCATGCAAAAAAAAAATTTGAAAGTTTAACAGTCAACGGCAATATGAGAACTTCTTTTCACTGTCGTTGATTTTTATACCCGTTACTCGTAGAGTAAAAAGGGTATACTAAAGTCGTACAAATGTATGTAACAGACAGAAGGAACCATTTCCTACTATATAAAGTATATATATTCTTGATCAGCATAAACAGCCGAGTCGATATAGCCATGTCCGTCCGTCCGTCCGTCCGTCTGTCTGTATGAAGACCTAGATCTCAGAGATGGTAAGAGATAGAGGTTTGACATGTATGGGACAAATGCTTCTTTTATCTGCACGCAGATCAAGTTTGTTTCAAATTTTGGCCACGCCCACTCCCGCCCCCGCAATTTGGAAAAAACGTTATATCTCCTACAGTTTTGAAGACAGGCGATTCGTACCTTCTAGAGATAGTTAGTAATTAGCAAAATGAATCGATTTGCCAGAAGAAGAAGAAAATGAAGAAATGATAAAGATCGGATGAACGGTTCTCAAGTTATAAGCAAAAAAGTGAACCGAGCCCCCCCGCTACCCACCCTAAAAAAATGTTGCATACTTTTCTGATGGTTACCCTAAGGAACGCAGGAACACTGTTAAACATGTTTTTCATGAGTAACGGGTATATCGAAGTCGGTTAGAGCCGACTTTAACTTATGCTCTCGTTAAAAATAGCAAGCAACCCAGCTTCAACTAGATCTAACTTTATATCTTTTCTGGTTATAAGCGGATCTGAATGTTACAAGTGGATCTGATTATAAAGTAATGGCATGGCATCTTCCATCTGTTGTCTTTAGGGGTTTGGTTTTGCCCTAAATCTCGGAATTCTTTATTTCTCGCTTCAAGGGGTTTTTCGGACGTCATTTGTCTCAATTAGGAATTTCTACCTGGGAGTGTCTGTACCATGTATTAATACATTGTGCACAGAAGACAAATTTTTATATGTGTCCATAGCATATAAGCGGAATGCATCTGTATTCATATCCACTAAGTAAAACACGTTAAATTAATGCGGGCTGATAAATCTGGTTGGCAAAACAGTCGTCTGGCAGTATTACCATTGTTAGTATTGCCACTACCAGTCATGGGTATAAGCACCAATAAGCCCATGTGTTTTTAGAGTTGCGGTTAAATTTCGGATTTTCTAGCTTCCACCTTTGGCTCATCCTTCCCGCGGATTTTTGCCATTTTTTAATTGAACGTCTGATCGATATATGTTAAATACATTCCAAAATCGAATCTATGCATTGAGAGTTGATAAGCCAAATAAAATCAGATCTACATCAACTGGATAACTTTTTACTAATCCTAAATTGTTCTTATTTTATGGTACTGCACAACTCATTCCACATGTATGTATTGAGAATTCTGCAAGGACGCTAAATGATTTGACACCCAGCTTGATACAATGAAATACATGGGAAATCGTAAATTAGTTGAAAATTGTTGGCTAATTGAAAATATTTGGCAATTATTATTATTATTTTCAAAAACGTGCGAGAGTGCTTCTGTAATTCGGCCCACAGTATATATTTACTAAGCTGTGCAGTGTTGTAAGTGTTCAATTCTTGAAGCTTAGTGCAGCTTATGGTAACTTTGCTATATATCTGCATTTCTTTCCATAGCTTTTATGTATGGCCGACATTTCACCTAAAAAGTGCACCAGACATAACGGTTGGTAGTAGTTGGTTATCATTTTTGGTATTTTTACACCACAAGGACCTACACTTTTCATAAATGCTAAAATTAGCTTGAACACGATTGAACGACATGAGTTATAGTCCAAAGATGTTAGTATAGGCTTAAAAACCATTTGTGCTAAAACATCTTACTTCTACCACAATTTTTTTGCTACACTTTTTACACTTTACGCTGACCCAGATTTTTCAGTCTATAGCAAATATGCTTTAATTTTAATGATCTTTACCAGCTGTGTCCAAACTCACACAGTCAAGCATTGCACTTCTTTGAGTAGCAACGAAACACGAAGTAAACGTTCCAACGTGAGCAGCAAGCAAACGAACAAATTACTCGTGAGAAAATAAAAAGCCGAACACGCGCATCGTAAAAGAGCAAGCCGCCGATCGAACTATTTATTGCTAACACACGTATTCTCTCTCTCCCTCTCTATGCGTGTGTTGGCGGCGACGCCGTCTGAAGTATGAGTTGCTATCCCATGGGGTAGGCTTTTGGCATTTTGTACACTAATGATCTATACTCAGAAAAAATCCTATTATACAAAAAACTAAAACGAAGACTAAATGAAAATATCATTCAGGGGTGTCGCAGAAATCTCTAGAGATTTTCGTATAAACGATTGCAATTCGAACAAAACTGGGATTACTTTATTTGTGAAGTGACAAGAATCAGACCGCCTACTACAGTTTGTGGACGTAAAACCGTACGCATCAAATCTACTTGGCTTTGAGCAGGCGGTTTTAAACCGCTCAACTTTTGTCATCCAATCTAGTAAATGTAAAATTGTCTATACAGCTCCTCCAACGGGGCCAAGCCAAGCTTCTCTCAATCTCTTGGCGTGTGTGCTTTAAATTTTTCGCACAAGAGAAAGGGAGCCACAGTTTAACGCCGGATCCGAACGGCGCAGTTTGAGAATTTGCTTTCCATGGCTAGTTACTTCACAGCTGTGAAGTAGTCATCCGATCCGGTCGGTTCCGACATATTAGCAGCGTGCAGACAAAATAATACTCAGTGCAAAATTTCAGTTCGATAGCTTCAAAACTGAGGGACTAGTTCGCGTAGAAACAGACAGACGGACGGACGGACAGACGGTCAAAGCTTAATCTACTCAGCTCATCATGCCGATCAAGAATATATATACTTTATGTGGTCGGAGATGATTCTTTCTATGCGTTGCAAACTTCTGGGCAAAATTAAAATACACTTTTCAAGTGTATAAAAACTTTTATTATCAGATTTTCAGAGGCGGGATCGAACCCACGACCACCCGCCCAGCAGTCCAGCACACTAACCGCTGGGCCACAGACGGCCAATCTAGAAGCCGGGCATATTTGTGCCCCTTAACATATAAGTTAAATCAGCTTTAATATGAAATGCTTAAGTTTATACGAAAACCTCTAAGGATTTCTGTGACACACCCGATTAAGAGCAATAAAAGGGTCATGAAACAGGCTTCATTGCAAGGCTTGCCAAATTACAAGACGTGTGTCTTGTTTCCAAAAAGTGCATTTTTTTAGGCTCAACTATAAAGGTTTCAATATTTTTACTGGAATATTTTATATTCGGGGGTGTCACAGAAATCTCTAGAGGTTTTGACCTCGGTTGGTTTGCAAATCGCTCGAAAAATCCGTCGGTGTCCCAGAACTTCAAGAGTAAAGTAACCATTAATTTACATTCTTTGTAACTAATTTTTGATTTTGTAATTTTTTCTTTAAGTACACAGACGAAAAAATGTATGATTTATGTATGTGAATAGCTTGCTTACCCACTTTGTTTGGACAAACGTTCAAAAGTTTCCGTTGATTTTACCGTTCCATACCGATGTACCGAAATAAAAATTTTAGGTATCGGTACGGAACGTTGGAGATGGCATAGAAACAGACGGAAATACGGACATGGCTATATGATCAATAATATATATACTTTAAGGTCGCATTGCATTGCAAACTATGTAATATAGGATTTGTCCGGAAAGTGACAGGACCGATTTTCTTCCGCCGCGACTGTATTTCGGAGCGTGCGCGCACCAACACAGCACTTCCTTCTTTTTTAGCTGCGCAGCTTGGTAGTCAGAGAGTATTTAACAATCACAAATGTCCGTTTTAGATTTTTGCGATTGGGATTTTAATGACGATTACTTAACTCTTACACGCTTACTCAATATGTCTAAAAGGTAAAATCGTAATTGAAGAACTTATATCTAGGCAATAGCTACTCCATGGGAAGTTTCTAGTTAAGAAGATCCTCTTCCTCAACATCATGTTGCTCCAATTTGACTTTGCGTTCGGTTGCGGCTACACGACGCTGTAGGTGGCGCCACAGTGTGCTCTTGGGTATCTCGAACAGATTGGCCGCATGATTCTGGGACATGCCCTCGTTGATGCACGCATGCACGGCCTTGGCCAGCTTATCGCGCAACTCATCCTTGGGTGTGCTATCGCGTCGCCGGCAGGCTACAAAATCGGGCAAACGGCCTTGAGCAGCGAGGCGTACCTTATGACGGTGCAGTGTGGACATGGGTATATTCAGATCCTGGCTTATGCTCTTAAGCGAGTCGCCACTCTTCAGACGCTCATAGGCCTCAGACAGAGAGGGCTTCTCGCGGTTGCTGCGCAAGTATTCAGGATTAGAGCGCACGCGACGCCAAAGAACGGTTTTGGATACATCAAAACGATCGGCGGCCTTTTGCAGACTGAGGCCTTCGTTGAGCACAGCTTCGGCGGCCAATTCCAGGGCGTCGTTGATGCCATCCTTGGGCCCGCTCTTGAGGGCCACGAATTGCAGCTGCTTGGCCGATTGTCGCTTCAGGACCTTGGCAGGGGCCGGACGTCGGGCTTTTACTTTTGTGGCGTGCACCAGATTGGCTTTTATGTCCATTTCCATATCTTCTTCTGCCTCATCATCCTCATCATTTTCTCCTTCTCCCATTTCTGCATCTGTTTGCATATCGACCAAGGGGTCAGCCGCCACATATTCCTCTTCGATGAGTTGCGACTCCTGCTCGTCTACCTCATCGGTGACATCAGCTTCGGCGTCATCATCTTCAGCCATATCCACATGGGAGGAGTCCAACTTGGACATGGGCGTCGCTGCTGATTGGGTGATGGTAAAAGTGCCCGTGTTCTCGGTGAGTATATATTGATTGCCACTGGTGTTGCCGCCCATATGCTCAATGGAATAGGTAATTTTCGGCTGTTCGTTGTACATGTCCAGAAACTCCAGGTCACGGCCGGGTGGTGTCGGCTGTTGCGGCTGAGGATTTGCAGTTACCGCATTTTCCGTTGCCTGGGTCTGAACTGCCGCCTCTTCTTCGTCCTCCATTAGTTCAGTCGAAGCGATTTGCAATCCACTTATGGACTTGGCCGCTTCCACAGCAACCACTTGCTCCACATTCGAGGTGTTCAGCTGTGAGGTGGGATTACACTCGAAGCTAATGGCCGACTTGATGCCCAACAGATTAATGGCTTCCAGAAATTCCGTCAACGAGGCCGAGGGCAAACTCGTCTCGCCCATGTAAATGAACGACAACATCGTCTCCAGCAGCTCGCCGCGTATATCGGGCAAAATAATGGTGGCTTCCTGACCGGGCGGCACATCCACCAGAAGATTTCGCATCAGATCGCTGCAAGTGCTCAGCACGAAGAGATGGGCGCGAACACTGATGCCATCCTTGGCCGCCAAGATAACTTCGCAGGTTTCGCTGTCGTCGCGCAGAGAGCGTTGTATGTCCATTATGGTCGCCGAGTGGCCCATCCATTTTAGGTTATTCTACAAGAAAAAAATAAAGATGTTTCAGTTAAATGGTTAAACAATAAAACTCTGTTTCAATTACCATTTTGGTTTGTTGTGTTTTATTTTCCAATTTATTCTTATTCTGTGCTAATTTACAATTTCATTTCTGGCAATTCCAGCGAAAGAAACACAACAACGAGAACAGAACACAGAACGCCAGTGTTGGCGAGCAAGCCGATAACCCTTAGTACCAGCTTCGGAACGAATACTGTTGAAACTAGTTCACTGGAACCAGTTAACCTAAATACGAGTTTTCATCTTCTGTTTTCTTAATCTCATCTTATTAGCTGAATGGAAACTATTCGGCCATGTTCTCAATTCCACTTCCACAAAAATTCTGTGATTTAAAACCGCTTTTAGTACTAAATTTGCACTCCAAATTAGAGGTGGGCGCGGGCCGGGCTTTTTTTCGTGGCCCGCGGGCCTTAAAATTAAGATTCGTGGGGATACACTCTGGTTTAAATGGAGTAAGCAAGCGTTGTATCTCCTTGCGACTATTTCTCTTTTCTTTGCGCTGTGGTGGAGGATTGTTGCATCTACTGAATTTCTGCCGTAATTTATTCAGCTCAAAAGTGAACTAGTTTATATGACAACGATAAATGAACGATAGTTGAACCAGTCGTTTTCCAACACTGTCGTGGCAACAACAAATTGACATTTTGTTATTACATAAATTGTCAAAAGTGGTGCAAGTTGATTAATAAATATCGAGCGAATGGCAGCAATAATTCGAAATCTGGGCGTTAGGGTTGCTGCCGCCGCTCTAACGGCTAAGCATGGTAAGCATCTGCATCCCCGTAACTCTCTCCCTTATCTCACTCTATCCATATCCACAGTGGTACCCGCTGGCAGCACAGCTGCTTTTCGCCTGTACAGCACAGCTCCCGTGGATACCAAGAAGCCAGAGAAGCGTAAGTAAAGTAGAATTTAAATATCTATGTGTATAATCTTATCCTTTGGTCATTGTTAGCCACCGTACGCAAACCAGATGCAGCTGCTCGCACCAGTCTCTCGGATTTCGGTCGTTATGTAGCCGAATGCCTGCCCAAGTATGTGCAGAAGGTTCAACTGACCGCCGGCGACGAACTAGAGGTTCTTATTGCACCCGATGGTGTGGTGCCTGTGCTGCAGTTTCTTAAGGATCACCATCAGGCCCAGTTTACCAATTTGGTAGATATTGCCGGTATGGATGTGCCCTGCCGCCAGCACCGCTTCGAGGTCATTTACAATTTGCTCTCGCTGCGCTTCAATGCTCGCATGCGCGTCAAGACCTACACGGATGAGCTGACACCCCTGGACTCGGCCTGTGAGGTGCACAAGGCGGCCAATTGGTATGAACGCGAGATTTGGGATATGTACGGTGTGTTTTTTGCCAACCATCCCGACTTGCGCCGTATCCTAACCGATTACGGCTTTGAGGGACACCCACAGCGCCGCGACTTCCCTCTGTCGGGATATGTGGAGCTGCGCTACGATGATGAGAAGAAACGTGTGGTTTGCGAGCCACTGGAGTTGGCACAAGAGTTCAGGAAATTTGACTTGTCAGCACCGTGGGAACAGTTTCCCAATTTCCGCAACGCAAATCCACCCGCTGAGGTGGTGCCAGCTCAGGCGCAGCCAGCTAAGAAGTAAAACGGCCTCAAGTCAAGTTTGTTAAATGCTAATTAGTAAAAAGGAATAATAAAACGAGATAACTCTGTGAATGTTAGACGGGTATAACTATTTTATGTCGATTATCAAAAATGATGTTGTGGCAATATAGTCTAGTCAATGTTTTCCTTGCCAACGCCTGCTGTTTTTCAAATACTCAAATGAAACTTTGGCAAATTCTGTTTAACCATGTATATTGGTCATCTGTCTATGTGCATAACTGCTGTCTAGTCATGATGGAGAATGATTCGTCTTCGGCGGTTGATTTTGCGAGTTCCTCCGAAGACTTCCGTCAAATGGTCGTTTACCACTCAGAATTGCTCAGGCGAATCAGTGTTCATATGACCCATACGGCCGAAGACACAGGCGACCATTTACGCGCGAATAAATTTAACGGGTTTTTTGAAGCAATTCGTTGTATTTTTTCAGCAGCTCTTTGCAAAAGCGATTGTCAAATTATGCGGAATTCAACGCGAACAAAATCTTACATATGCTGGACTAATGTTTAGGGATGCCTCAATCACCCCAATCACGGTATGTCACATGACGATCTTGCATTACCAGTTCACGCACAACAACCGGGTTTGGACGACCTTCACGGATTTCGTCGCTGAACGAACTACAACCGCGATTGAATTCACTATACCATCGATATATAGAAATTGTTGATGGGGCCTTATCGCCATATTCTTGTTGAGATAGTCCACGTCGAAAGTTGTCAAGTATAATACAAAGAAATCCTTCTCTTGAAATTTCAATTTTAAAGCCAAATTGATTTGTTTACCAAAAATTAGATTACTCAAAAACTATAAGTGGTATTAAGAAGCGGTTTTTTTCATTGGATAGGTAATCGGTTAAACTAAATTTAGTAATTTTTGTTGTTGTTGTTGTACCTAGGGTTGTTGTTGTATTTCTGTTCAAAGTTAACCAAAAATTTGAAACATAGGCCCATGGTTGCAAAAATTTTTTGAGAACGGATGATCTGAATTGAAAACTGAAGACAGGGTTTTGTTAAGAAATAATGTAATTCTGGTGTGAACTAGGATATTTTGGATCGGTCAATAAATGACGTAGTTATACGGTTTCAAAGTCAAAATTTCGAAAATCGACTATTTTTTCCCACTGTTTTGGTCCTAGCTCCGTTATTTGTTGACCGATCAAAAATATCCTAGTTCACACCAGAATGGTGGGTATTAGGAGCAATTTAAGGGAAAGAATTTGAAAATCGGTCAACAGGTACTCTTTAAATTTTTGCAACCATTTTGGAAAAAGTGGTTCCGAGATAATCGCATTTCTGTTTCGACTTCTGTTTTCGATGAAATAAAAATTATATTTAATAAATGTATAAATCGGATTTGGTGCATTTGGGTGTTAACTTTCACCGAAACATTATCAAAATCGGTTAAGTAGTTCTCCAGAAATTTGAGTCAAAGTGCGTCAAGACATGGTAAAAAATAAAATCTCCAAAAATTTCCAAGCAAAATTTAAAAAAAAAAAAAAATTTTTTCCATAATATTGAACATTTTATAAATATTTATAAAGTTTTTGCCCAAAAAAGGAAAAAAAAAATACGAATTTCTAAAAATACGAGGGTCGATAAAAACAACTGAAGGTATGCAGTACCCTTAACTCACTGTAAAAAGACCAAACAGCGCTAGGACATCAAACCGTTGTGAGACCTTTTATGTTAAAAATGTCCAAATTTATTTTGGTTAGGTCGCAGACCGACTGGAGAATGTCAGGCGGATTCTGCCTTACGGCAGACGGTATAGACGGTTGTACGCCCAAAAGAAAAAGAGATAATTCGTTTTTTGAATTTTATATCAAGGCTGCAAACTTCAAAAATTTTGCAGCAGGTTCGGTCCGGGGGTTCGAACCTGTTGTAAAATCTTAGGTTCGGTTCGCGGACCGGTTCCTAAGACTCTTGAACCGAAGGTTTTGGTTCAAACCTCGGTTCGCTTGAACATAGAAGAATAGTTCCGATGTATTAAACCTTATTTTTTAAAATAATATTCTTTATATCTATTAGCCCCTTATCATTTGCATAATTTTTTATTATTTTAATTTCTTAAAAGTTTGCCGTTTCCATTGATTGACAAATTATTTCTGATGACAATTTCTGCTTCCAGAGAGTAGACTTTTTTAAGAAATACCAAACTCCTTCGTGAGGAATGCCAAATCGTATGAAAGAAATGATATCTTTTCTTTATTTCTTTGGTGGGAATAGCCTATATAATGGAATTTGAATTATAAAATTCATCAGCTGATTTTGCGTCGCGTGTGTGTGTTAAGTCACTCGAGCGCGCTCTCAAAAGAGAGCAGTATGAGGTCGCAGGCTGCCGGAGCGATGACGTCGCTGCCGTAAATCGGCTTTGTATACACAGTAAATAAAACGTGCCGAATTCTGGTTTAAGTTAAGAAGCATTACATCTTCTACTATTTATATTATATTTTATCTTATATGAACAAACTAAAGTGTTAAAAAGGATCGTTCAACTAATACCTGAGTTGTTGGAACAGCAAGGCAATTTTTTCCAAAATCTTAAAACACTTCTCGATGTATAGAATGTTGTCTTGAACAATTTTCAAATGAATCTGTAACATATTTGATATTTGTTTATTGCTTTATATTGTTTTCATAAACTTCTCTTCTTTGCAAAAAAAAGTCATCCAAGCTTAGTTCAAAACGCAATCGTTTATACTAAAATCTCTAGATATTTTCAATATTTTCCTGTGTGTTTTGTTGGAAAACTACTTAATTTTTTGAACCGAACCTAATTTTTTCCAAAAAGTGGTCCGGTTCAGGTTCGGGTTCGAGAAGTCAAAAATATTAGGAGTTCGGTTCATGGTCCGGTTCGACGGAACCAAAAAACCCGAACCGAACCGGTTCTAAGGGGTTCGGTTCCGGACCGGATTGTAGCCTTGTCAGGGCTGCAAACCTCATAAAACTCGGAAGGGGTTCACTCCGAGGTTCGAACCCGCAACACTTTTTGGGTTCGGCTTCAAGAAGCAGGTTCAGAAGTTCGCTGGACCTTGGTTCGGGTTCGAACCGGGGTTCATTAATAAGTTTGTTCTTCGCTAATTGAGTAACATCTAATTAAATTGAAACAAACTTAGTGCCGATTTCTCTTTTTCCATATAGCTGGTGCGTCTGACACATAAGCTCACAATTTACTCTGCTCTTTATATGTGACATATGGCTCTATGAGAAACATAAGATGAGAAAAAGGCCCTTAAACATTTTATTCATAGGTGGAAGTTTAGAGGCTTGATAATATCGTGTTCGAGCTTGGATCTGGTGTCAACTGCGCAACCGTTCAGTATAAATCAGGCCTGTTTCCGTTTCTGAAGCTGGTTGATCGGAATTGATAAATGTTGTGATTTCCAAAAAACTATTAAAGAACTCGACCGTATGTTTTTGCTGTCAAAAGGATCGAATGATGATAATTGCGTTTTTAAGTAAAAAGCCCAATAGCACTGCCGGTTTTTGGAAGTGAGACTAGCTATCGAAAACGGGAACAGGCCTGTATATTTATGTTTGATAATAACTTTCTAAACAAGACACACACACACCACCAAGAAGAAGGGTCGAATGTACAACTGCTTCAAGAACCTCCCGTTTTTATTATAAGCAGGATTTCCCTATCTTCTGCAAGTCGGCATAGCCCATTGCAATAACTGTTTTGGAATTGCAAAGGTTACACAAGTGCAAGAAGTGACAACAACACACAACGACAAATTGACAGAATTAGTCTTTTTGTATTTGTGTAACCCATTTCGGCCCTTCTGTATTAGAGTGGGAAATTCTATCGCCCCAGTAACTATCTTTCACTATTACAGACTCTATCGCTGGATAAATCAAATATAGAGTGGGAAAAGAGCGCTAGACTGATACTTGTGATGAAGAAACTGCTGATACAACAAATGCGACATCTTTAAGTTCTTTACAATGGTTGTTTTTCAAAACTTTAAAGCAAAGAGATTGCTTTTCATCTTCATCATATATAAATATGGTTAAGAATTATTAATTATTCAGGCCTGTTCTCAATTCCACTTCGGGTATTGTATAAACGATTGTACTTTTAACTCTATGTTAATAAGATTGTATGGAAAGTGGTAATTGTGGAATTGCTCAAGCAGTTGAAACCACCAGCTCAGTGCCAAGTGGATTCAATCCAAAGGAAAACGAGAAAGCCAAGCTGACTTCGTCTTTGCCGAAGTTTTTTTACCTTGGCAAATGATTTAATACATCAGAGGTTAAAAACGTCAGTATTGAAACAAACATTTTGTATACCCCTGAAGAGGGTATATTGAAATTGTCCGGATGTTTGTAACGCAGAGAAGGAAGCATCTCCGACCACAGAAAGTATATATATTCTTGATCAGCATGACGAGCTGAGTTGATATAGCCATGTCCGTCTGTCCGTCTGTTTCTATGCTATCTCCTCCGTCAGTTTTATAGCTATCGTAACCAAACTTTGCACGAAGTCTTTTAGTACAAATAAGCTGCACATTTGTCGGAACCGGCCGGATCGGATGACTATAGCATACAGCTGCCATAGAAACGATCGGTCGAAATTTATAAGTATTTATAAGTTTCAATGATTTCACATAATTTCACCAAAACTTGTCGAAATCGGACAACTATATAGTATAGCTGCCATACAAAAGTTAGGTCTTGAAAAAAGTCTTAGTAAGAAAAACTATTTTGTTTTCAATGTTATCGCTCCCAACGCTCGTATTTATAAGTTTCTAATGGTTTTACATAATTTCAACAAGATTTGTCGAAATCATACCATACAAACTGCCAGGCATATATCAGGCTCCAAGGGTATATAAACTTCGATCTAGCCGAAGTTAGCTTGCCTCTAGTTTCCTAAATAAAACCCACTTTTCGTCCGATAGTTTCTATGACAGCTATAAGATATAGTCATCCGACTTTAACCAAAACTTCCAAATCTGTGTAAAAGCGCATAAAACTAATGATTTCTGAAGCAGGAGGAGTTAACATTAAAACAAAAAAGTTTTTCTCACAAAGACCCTCTGTTCGACCGAAAGTTCCCATTGTAGCTATAAGATATAGTCATCCGATCAGGTCGATTCCGACATATTAGCAGTGTGCAGTAAAAAGAAGACTCTGTGCAAAGTTTCAGCTCGATAGCTTTAAAACTGAGAGACTAGTTTGCGTAGAAACAGACAGACAGACGGACAAACAGACAGACAGACAGACGGACGGACAAAGCTCAATCGACTCAGCTCGTCGCCCTGATCAAGAATATATATAGTTTATAGGGTCGGAAATGAATATTTCTATGCGTTGCAAACTTCTGGGCAAAAATATAATACCCTTTACAAGGTTATAATGAAGCCTTGATCTAGTAACCACAGATTTCCCTTACACCTTCCATTCAAATATGTAAGAGTAAAATGGCCAGTTCAAAGTCTTATACGAAAACCGAAGTGGAATTGAGAAACTTTTCATTTATCATTCTTAAAGCTTTTGATTATAATAATTATTAGTTTTTTCTGAATATTATACAATGAATCAAAATGTTTCTTTGTTAGCTGTTTTTATTTCAATGCTTACAAATATTGGGAAAAGCCAATCTTGACTTTAATAGCATCTAAATAAATTTAATAAAACATGTATTTTGAACCGAACCCTTTTCGTTTTTTTTTTTGCTCCGGTTCAGGTTCGGGAAGAAAAAAACTGTTCTGTTTCGGTTCAGGTTCGGTTCAGACTTCCCAAAAGTTCCGGAATCTCCGACTTCGGAGCGGTTCAACTCCGAACCGGTTTGCAGCCCTGAATATTATTAATATTATATAAGTGTGCAAATATTGAAAACAAATCTAATACTACTATTTCAATGACAAGTGTGAGGGCAGTTTTAGATCCAAAAAAGGGTGTTCATACCCATTGTGATGTCAGCATCATTATTCAATACCGTTTACGAAATCTCTGTTTAATAGGAAAATTTCGAGTCACATTCTTTCTAGAAATGAGGGGGAATCAGGACGAGCCTCAAAATCAGAAAATCTTTTCTGACCACGGTTTTATTTTTGTTCGCCAATACATTTTACATTTATCTTACCGAAATCAATTCACGCTAACACCGCAAAATAATATCTAATCTATCTAATAATGTCAAAATTCAGTTCACTTGGATACGGGCTCACCAAATTGATAAAGATGGGGAATTGCGATCGTTGTACTTTCTAAATGTGAAAAGGTAACAGGAAAGGAAATATTTTCTAAAAACTGTTTAAAAACAAACAAGTTAAAGCTACCTTCTGGTCTAATCTTAGTTTTGTACCCCATCTACTACACACAGCCCAGGGTTAAGTGTTCACAAAAAGTTGTATTTATTTCTGGTTTTCATTTTTGTTTACATGGTAGTAGTAGTAGGTAGGTACTTAACATTCAGAATTAAACATGTGCACATACAGAAATTAATGCGACGTATAAAACATTTATTTAGGTACAACAATGTCTGCGCCTGCGCAGCGGTGACCGGTGCCCGACGGGGACGTACTTAAGTATAGATCGCAATTATTAACTATTATAGACTGTATTGTGTATTGGTTTTTTTTTTTTTTTTTTGGGTGTGGGGGGGGGGGAATGGGAGGGAGTTGTACTTAAGTTGAAAACCTAACTGTTAATTCGAGCTTCAAAAGTTGTACACACACACACCGCTAGTCGCATCGCTGGCAAAGGTTTTGCATAATTCTCGATAATATATATATATTTCCATTCTTCGATTCTTTTTTTGTACAAGAACAAACACATAGACGTATACATAGGTACAGTTACATACATAAATAAAATGTTAACATTTATCGAATTTCTTTTTTAAAAAAATATTTGCGTGCCCCTTTGGGGGCCAAACGCTACAAAGTGTTTCATTACTCTACAACCCTGTGTCCAGTTCGCACAGTTTCAAAAACAAATTTTCGGGCGCCTTGTTGACGCACTCGAGCAGTTCTTGCACTCCACCTTGGTGGCCGTACAGCGGAACTGCAACAAATGAAAAATTTTCGTTACAGGATGCCTTGCATCCTGACGACCACAAACAACAAATTCGACAGACGTCTCCTCGATCCACTGATCCGTTGGTGACCGTCGTGTCACAAATACAAATATGCCTGAATCGAGTTCCAAAATGGAGCTGCTTATATCGATTCGGTTTTGGTATAATGTCGACTAGAGCCACCGCTGCTGCCGCTACCGCTGCCGGCGGAGACATAGGGCGAGCCTTTGGTGCTGCCGCTACCGCTGCCAGTGCTGCTGCTGTTGGTCATCTGTTGTTCACCACCGGCAGCAGCTGCTGCCTCGTTGTTCAGCCGCTCGTGGTACTCCTGGAAGCAGGGCACAATGCATAAATTCGTTTGACACTCGGGACAGTGGTATTTCGTTTTGCGGCGCAAAATGCGACCATGTCCATCGATGGTGTTCCAACAGAAGTTGCATCCCAAGGCCGGACCCGGTCGTATGACTGGGCAATGACTAGAGCGTGGATTCTCCAAGGTAATAATTTCTCGTTGGGTCTAGAAAGAAAAGAATAAGTGGACGAATGGTATAGACCGGCGCAGAGCTCTCATATGTACCTGTGGAGAAGACACCGACCGCTGCAGTTCCTCGTTTTTCACGCGCAGCGTGGGCAAATGCTCAAACGAACTACTGGCGGCTGCCTGACCGGGATGTAAATGGGAGTGGGTGTTGCTCGGTCCAGTGACCGACTTGGAACTGCGCAGCTTATTACCGCCCCCATTGGCCGCTTCGTTGGACTTGCTGTTGCTGCGCTGCTCCAGCAGGTGTGAGTGTGCGAGCGGCGAATGGGGCGAAGCTCGTCGGTCTGGCACCGACTCCGTACTACCCGCATAGGTGGGTGAGAACGAGTGCTGGCGTTGGCCAATGCTGCTGTTGGGTGAAGTGACCACTGAGACAGCTGTCACGGCCAATGACGACGACGCATTGGGACTGACATTGGTCGGGGTGACAGCCGTCTCACTGGACACCGGGCAGGCCACCACTCGTGTGGGAACCAGGTACTGCGAGGACCCAGCCGGTGGCGGGGATCCAGATGCATAAATCGACTCAGGCAGCGATATATGATGCGGATGGTGGAGCGAAGTGGGCGGCACATAAACTGCATTGCTGCCAGACAGCGGGTGCGAGTATTGTCGGTGCAGCGGGGCGAAGGGATTGGTGCCTGTGATGCCGGTAGAGCTGGAGCCAGTGGCATGCAGAGAGTGCTGACGCGGCAGCAGCGGATCCGAGTGCTGCTTGATGAGATAATGTGTGCTGGGCGGTACGCTGAGCAGATGCGGCGAGGTGGAGACCAGGTTGGGAGTCGGCTCAGATGCGTGTCGCTCAATACGCGACGGCACAGTCAGCAGATGGTGATGATGCGCTGGCGCCTGATGGTGCTGATGCAAATGATGTGAGCCTGTCGTTGAGTAATCCCTGGCGGTTACCGTGGTAGTGCCGGCCGCATTGAAGGGATCAAAATCAAGCGTCGTGGCGGCGGTATCCGGAGAAATCTGCTGTGTCGAGGAGAGGCTATCGCTGTCGCGCTTAACTCGCGGTTGGCGGGTGAGCACACGATTTCGCTTGGTGCCCATCACCGCAGGCGAGGGTTGCGTGGCGGCATCTGTTTCTGCCTCGCCCAAGCCACCGATGCTAGCAGATCGCTCGAAACTGCCGCCGCTACCGACGCTGCTGCTGCTGGTGGCCGCCAGAGAGGGATGCGGATGCGGTGCATGCGCCGGACTAGGCTCTGGAATAATTTAATTGAGAAAATAGTTCAATAGTTCAATAATGGCTTCAGGCTGAAAATTGGAATAGAAGGTGGTTTTTGGTTAAATTGTCAGTTAAACTATATCCCCATAACATCCAAACATTTCCAAAATTCTAAGTTCTATTTTATGTTCTTCGAATTTTGGTTAAGTTTTAATCTTGTCTGGAACAAATATCTTTTCCCTTAAAGAGTTACCTAAATATTTTGGAACTAAATTTAAGGAATTATGAATTAGACCTGGAAATGAAACCGGAACCACAACTGGAACCGTATACAAAAAAAACCCGATTACAACTCTCAACCAAAACCGGATCCACTATTTTTAATATTTTTGTATACCGGTATCCGAGAACCAAATTTCTTCGAACCGAAAAGACTGAAAAGAACCTAAACATTGTAACAGTACATTTTCGGTTCTGAGAGCAACAACCAGACTGCAAAGCTGGCACTATTTTTTCTGGGATTGTTAACTCAATTTAGTTAAATCGTTAGCTTTGAAAAAAGAACCTGACTGCGCAAAACTTTAGTGTTCTGAAATGGAAAATCGCAAGAAGAGTCTCTTTGAATATATTGCATCCTATAGTCTGACTCTCGTTGTAATGTCATGAAACCTATATTTTCACCAATCAACAGTTGATGGGCATGGCGAGCAAGTTTGCTTACCTCTTCCCTGCTATTTTTCTGGATTCGGACGATTTCGGTAATAAGGTATTGGTGAAGAAAATCTATGGATAAAAACTTAATATTCAGGTCTGTTCCCATTTTCGAGCGGATTTAAAAAGCCAAACGATTGTAATATCGAATCGTTTTCATTTGATGTTTCCGTTTCCGCGCGAAATAGAAATCGATTTTCTTTGCGAATGAAAGTTCGAATTGTTTTCGAACTATAATTCAGCTAAATGGTAACATTAACAATTTCGATCAACACTGCGCATGCGCGTGTTGCGATCATTTCGATCGTTTTTGCGTTCGTCTACATGCAATTTCTGGGGTACAACTTTGAAATAATAAATTGTTAATCTGTATGTAACATAATCAAAAAACAGAAATGGAAAAACTCTTTGCGTTTTAAAATAAGATGTTTTATAAAAAAGGTCCATGAAACAGGCTTGACATGGCCCCCTTAAAAAAAAGTACTCACTAGCAGTAATCAAATACAAACGATTACATGATTACCCAATCAGAAACAAGTACGATGTCGGAATCACACGTGCAGCTCTCTACTACATAAATAAAGCATCAGAAAGAAGTACACACATTGTTAGAAAAAAGCTTGTCACGTAACGTACGTCGTGTTGCGTTCACAATGAGTCAAATAAAAAGTATACAGGCAAGCTAACTTCGGCTCGACCGAAGTTTATATACCCTTGGAGCTTGAGATATTACTGCTACTTTGTTATATGCCATCTATACAATAAATTCATCAATATATTCATAGCTGAAAAGTGTAAAAAGTTATAAAAAAACGAGAAAGGCAAGGCTAACTTCGTCGTGCCGAAGTTTTTATACACTTGAAAACGCTTGTCCCAACCGTTAGCGACTTCGCCCAAACTTCCCAGGTCAGATTAAAAACATTAAATATTACCCATGACCGTGATTGAGAGCGCTAATATTGACGAAAAACCTGTTTTTCTCATTAAAACCCATTTTTCGACCGATCATTTGTATGGCAGCTACAAGAAGTAGTCATCCGATCCGGTCGGTTCCGACATATTAGCAGCGTGCAGACAAAAGAAGACTCTGTTGAAAATTTCAACTCGATAGCTTCAAAACTGAGGGACTAGTTCGCGTAGAAACAGACAGACGGACAGACGGACGGACAAAGTTTAATCGACTCAGCTCGTCACGCTGATCAAGAATATATATATTATGTGGTCATGTGGTCATGATTCCTTCTATGCGTTGCAAACTTCTGGCCAAAATTATAATACACTTTTCAAGTGTATAAAAAGGTTTTTCTCACTAGGATTACTTTTCCGGCCTTTCGTTCCTATGGCAGCTATATGCTATAGTCATCCGATCTGGCCGTTTGGTTAAGATAGATTTAAAACTGACGGAGGAGATAGCATAGAAACAGACGGACAGATGGACGGACTCAGCTCGTCATGCTGAGCAAAAATATATATACTTTATGTGGTCGGAGATGCTTTCTTTTGTGCGTTACAAACATCCGGACAATTTCAATATACCCTCTTCAAGGGTATAAAAAAGGTGATCCAATGGTTACGGATTTGTGTTATCTATAGGCTCAACCGCCGCTGTAGTGTTTCAAAGTCAACATTTCGAAAATCGACGTTTTTTCGATAACTCGGTCCAGCTCCGCTATTCTTGGACTTACCGCGTTCCCCGACGCAGATGAGAGAATGGTCAGTATAACGAGTTAATCAAAAAAAGAATTGAAATCGGTCAATATTTACTACATATTATTTCCGTATCCAGTTAAAAACCCAGAGCGTTAGTTAAAGTCGGCACTAACCGTCTTCGATATACCCGTTACTCATGAAAAGAAATGTTTAACAGCGTTCCTGCGTTCCTGAGGGAGAACATCCGAAAAGTATGAAACATTTTTTAACTCCGCTTTTTAATTGCCGATCTTGATGTACCTCCAAAATTTGTATATGTCTGACCAATTTTAGTTAGAGGCCACACAACATGGAATTTTTTAAAATACGAGAGTCTATGAACAGTAGGGCCCTAATTCAACGTTTCCAAAGGTAATTCTTGAACAATCTTGAACCTAAGGTCATTTGAGCATGGAAACGCTTGAGGACCAACCCAAAATCAACCTCTTCGGATCAGTTCTAATCTAAGAAGATATTCTAGACTATTTGGGCAGATCTGTTCGTTGTAAATATATTCAAATTATTTAAAAGTCATTCATTGTTTACGTTTTAGTTTTGAAAGTTTATTCGTTTCTTGCACATCGACTACAGTCTAGAATGTTCGTTTTCATTTCGCTCACGCTTTGAATTAAATTTACATGGTACTTATCATCTCATGACCATTATCGCACATGCAACTTATAATACAATCGTTTCATTTATGCACTTGCGTTAATTTTAAATAATTATATATATATTTAACACACATAACTACCTGTTAGTTATTGGTACTTTTTGCAATTGTAGGAAACAGAGTTAGTTATACTTGCTTATTGTTTCATCTATTTACGGTTGGATTTCGGGGCTGGGGTTTTGGTTTGGGGGTTCGGGAGTTGGTAATTGGTAGTACGTAGTAAAAGTCCATTATCAAAGTTTACGTTTACTCTATGACTTCTAACAAATCACGCTTAGTTTTTAGTATGCCTTGACACAATATAAAAAGTTCTCTATTTAGTTACATCATATGTATGTATATGAATCGTATATTTAAAAACACACTATTCGTTATATCGTCGTATCCTTTCTCCTCTGGTATTGATTTTTGTTTTGTTTTACTATTTTTTGTTTGCCTTTAGCTGCAGTCTCCATTTAGGATTTTTGGGTGGTTACGAGTTATTTGAGTTTTGTATATTGCGTAAGTACGGCGTTCTGGGCCTCTGTATTTTCGTATCTGTATGTATGTACATGATTGTATGTACAAAGTATTTAGTTTAAGGAAACTCTGGTAAACCCCTCTTGGATATGTTTGTGGTGGTGACAATGTGTGGAGAAATTTCACTCGAAAAGTAGAGAGGCAAGTTGAATATTCTTTTAGGTAGAAACCACCTTCCTTTTCATAAGCACCGGCCCTTACAACAGGGACTTGCACTATACGTATTTTTTTGTTTTTGGGAAGAAATCGTTGTAGAGATTAATAGTTCAAAAATAAATTGGATGTATACATTTACAAATATATATACACATATACATACATATCTATTAGTTTTTCACATTCACATATATATCTTACATATCTCCTCCAGTTTACTTAAGGTTTACGCTTCCAATTCAAGTCAATATTTCAGAAAATTATACATACTATATGTGTGGCTTGAAAAATGAGAACTTAATTTGGTCTTTAACTATACACAAAACGTATGCATATATGGAAAGGACTGGTGTTTGGGTCGATGGTAAATTAACGAAATCAGATGTAGAAGAAAGAATAGTTATCTTCGATTGGACCGAAGTTTAACAAATGCAAATGTAAATATTTTGTGAAGTTTTTCTATGAAAATCAATTCCAACAGTACCTAAAATGAAGAAATGAAACCAATGCCATACACCCCTTAAATATTAAATGAACACCTCGACCATGGAGCAAGAAGTTTTAGAGAAAAAAATTGAGTGAGAGGCACTCAATTTAGCTCGAGCTAAACAATAGTGCACAAAAAGATCCTTTTTAGTGCCAGTAAGAAATCCCTGTGGTTAGAGCGAGACCATCATATTCCCAAATGTATCCGAGAGCTTAAGTGAGAGCGAACAGCTGACTAATTTCTGACAGAAGCAGTGTCGACTGAGTAAATTTTCTCTCTGGTACATATTGTTCCCTGCTTCGACGGCAATTTCAAAGAAGACTTAACACAGAGAGAGCGATCTTCTTTGGCAATTTGCACATTTTTCTGTTCTCTCATCTCTAAAGATAGATTGAAAGTCAAACAGGTTCTCTATATACAAATGTTTGAGACTTTCGTGATGAATTTATCAATTTGATAAAAAGTGTCTAAACATAATTTTGACCAAAGTTTTTTTTAAGTTATATGCAGCAACCAGTGTAAATTCAGCTTTAAGCCTATATAAAACATAATTATCGCTATTATTTTTAATTCCTGTTTTTGCAAGTCCAGATGAATTGCTCATTTTGAGCATGAGCTAAGCTGATGCAGAAAATCCACCTAGACTTGCAATAACAAAAAACATGATAAATCGGCCCCTAGATTTGTTCACTTAATTCTTATTAATATGTTTTAAGCTTACGAAACAGAGAGTATGCCGAAACTTATGACTTACTAATAGATTTATTTATACCGTGGCATAATAACATAAATCAAGCACCAAAATATATATCCAATAATTATTTTTAATCTTTAGATCCAAACTGTACACCAAAATGGTTTAGGAAATGTTCAGTTCTGGAGTTCATAAATCTATAATGTTTGGGATATGGTTCAATATACATAAAACCCAAGAAATCAGAAGAGAGTCTGTTCTTAGCGGTATATTAAATCATTTACAAATAACAAACAATTGAGTTTGCTTCATGGTATAGTAGACCCATTGTAAACAAAGTTGATTGCCGTATTCTTGATAAGAAATATTGAACTTTTCAATCCAATTAGCAACGCAAAGCATCCATACACACATAAAAGTATTGCTGTTTTGTGTAAGACTTTTTCTTAAGAGCAAAATATTGAAAAATGAATTCGAATTTTTCAGGGTAAGTTTAGGTCGGAAGGAACAAGAAAATTAAAAACGTTGAAAATACCAAAGGGTGTAACCTCCCACATTGAACCATGTTTGAAAAGAGGTTGGTTTCCAAAAACGACTTAAGTATGTATTATAGAATCCTAAGTGATTGCCTGTGTACCATCCAAAAAAACCATTTTTAGAGTGCTATGTATATTAGACTGGCCCTTAAAAATAGATTTCAAAATACCGGGCGGAAAAGGTGTCGTTTTGGTCCCAATAGATATGAAAAAAAGTTTGGCAGCGATCGGACTTCATTTAGTGGACGCGCGCTCGCCCTCAAAATCGAAAATTTGAAATGTATGGGAAATGAGGGGGATGAGAATCGAATTTAATTTCCAAAAATTCCAAAAAAATTTTTATGTGTTAGTTCTTTTTACATCCTTTTAGGGGAATATCATAGCAACATTTTAAATATAAATGTTTTGATTTTCTTTTATTTTCTTATTTTCAATTTTTCAAATTTTTTTTTTAATTTTTTTTGAAGAATTTTTAATACATATGAGATTTTGATTTTTGCTTTTGCCCGGGCGGCAAAACTATCGTTTTGGTCCCAATAGATATAATAAAAAGTTTGGGTGCGATCGGACTACATTTGGTGGACGCGCTCTTGCCCTAAAAACCAAAAATTTTAAATATGCTACCAATATATGGGATGAGATACGGATTAAATCTGCAAAATTTTTGTGACTGCTCTTTAAATCCTTTAAGGGGAATACCATAGCAACATTTTACATATTTTTGTTTGATATTTTGAGCGTAAACTTGGTCAGAATCATATCAAATCGGCCAATTTTTCAAACAAAATTTTTTTTCTGAGATTAATTTCGGATTTAATCTCTAAAATTTTCAAATTTTTTTTAAAGTGTTATTTCTCTTTAAATACTTTAAGCGAAATATCATATTATAGCAACATTTTGAATAATAATTTTTGATATTTTGAGAATAAATTTGGTAAGAATCATATCTAAAAGCACATTTTTTATGATTTTTTTATGTTTTTTTTGTTAGGATAAAATAATATATACGAGATATGCTCTTAATATCCGACATTTACATTTAAAATGTTGCTATGATATTCTTCTAAAAGAATATTAAAAGAAATAACTCATAAAAATTTTCTATTAAAAATTTTAGATATTAAACCCGAAACTCACCCCAAATATTGCGCATATATTTTAAATATTCGAATTTGACTGACAACTGAAGTCCGATCGCTGCCAAACTTTTTATTATATCTATTGGGATCAAAACGAAAGTTCTTCAGCCCAGGCAAGAGCAAAAGTCAGAGTCTCGCATAAATTAATTTATCATAAAAAACGAGAAAGCAAGGCTAACTTCGTCCGTGCCGAAGTTTTTATACACTTCAAATCGCTTGTCTCAACGGTTAGCGACTTCGACCAAACTTTGCAGATCAGCTTAAAAACATTTAATATTATCCATGACCGTGATTGAGAGCGGTAATATTGAGAAAAAACCAGTTTTTCTCATTAAAATCCATTTTTTGACCGATCATTTGTATGGCAGCTACAAGAAGTAGCCATCCGATCCGGTCGGTTCCGACATATTAGCAGCGTGCAGACAAAAGAAGACTCTGTGCAAAATTTCAGCTCGCTAGCTTCAAAACTGAGGGACTAGTTCGCGTAGAAACAGACAGACGGACAGGCGGACAGACAAAGCTTAATCGACTCAGCTCGTCACGCTGATCAAGAATATATATACTTTATGTGGTCGGAGATGATTCCTTCTATGCGTTGCAAACTTCTGGGCAAAATTATAATACACTTTTCAAGTGTATAAAAAAACCCCAAAAAAATGAGAAAATTTGGAGTTCTGATATGATTTTGACCAAGTTTACGCTCGAAATATCTAACAAAAATATTTAAAATGTTGCTTTGATATTCCGCTAAAACTATTTAAAAAGAATTAACACTTAAACAAAAACTACAAATTTTTAGAGATTAAATTTGAAACTCATCTCGGAAAAATTGTTTTTTTTTTTTTTAAATTGGCCGATTTGATATAATTCTGGCCAAGTTTACGCTCGAAATATCCAACAAATATGTAAAATGTTGCTATGGTATTCCCCTTAAAGGATTTAAAGAGAAAAACCACTTAAAATTTTTTTTTTAATTTTTCCGAATCTCATCCCATATATTGGCAGTATAATTAAAATTTTTGGTTTTTGGGGCGAGAGCACGTCCACTAAATATAGTCCAATCGCAGCCAAACTTTTTATTATATCTATTGGGACCAAAACGATAGTTTTGCCTCCCGTGCAAAAGCAAAAATCAAAATCTCATATGTATTAAAAATTCTTCGCAAAAAATTACAAAAAAAAATTTGAAAAATTGATCCTTTTAATATGATTCTGGCCAGGCTGACTCTTAAAATAAGACACATTTGTATTTAAAATGTTGCTATGATATTCCCCTAAAAGGATGTAAAAAGAACTAGCACATAAAATTTTTTTTGGAATTTTTAGAAATTAAATTCGAATCTCATCCCCCTCATTTCCCATACATTTCAAATTTTCGATTTTGAGGGCGAGCGCGCGTCCACTAAATGAAGTCCGATCGCTGCCAAACTTTTTTTTATATTTATTGGGACCAAAACGAATCTCTTTCCGCCCGGTATTTTGAAATCAAAAAAAAAGTTACTATAAGGGCCAGTCTAATGTATATACGAATTCCTGATTTATATCTGCAATTTATCTAATTTATTGAATAGGGCGCTATGGATTAGTTTAACCCTGTATTATCCCTATTAAATATAACTTTTTCTTAAATTGTGACGTTAGGTAACTTTGCCTAGAGGGTGAAGATACGATTTTTTTTATTTAATTTTATTTTTTTTTTTTTTTTAAAAAATTAAAAAATACAACCTAAAAAAAAAAAATTTTTTTTTTTTTTAAGATGGTGTTTTTTTTTCCTTTGTCGTTTGTCCGTCTGTCCGTCTGTCCGTCCGTCTGTTTCTATGCTATCTCCTCCGTCAGTTTTTAAAGCTATCTTAACCAAACTTTTGCACGAAGTGTTTGGTATAAATACGCTGCACATTTGTCGGAACCGGCCGGATCGGATGACTATAGCATATAGCTGCCATAGGAACGATCGGTTGAAAAACTAGTTTTAGTGAGAAAAACTTTTTTGTTTTCAATGCTATCGCTCCCAACGCTCGTATTTATAAGTTTTTAATGATTTCACATAATTTCACCAAGCCTTGTCAAAATCGGACAACTATATAGTATAGATGCCATACAAAAGTTAGGTCTGAAAAAAAGTCTTAGTAAGAAAAACTTTTTTGTTTTCAATGCTATCGCTCCCAACGCTCGTATTTATAAGTTTTCAATAATTTCACATAATTTCACCAAAACTTTTCCAAATCGGACTACTATATAGTATAGCTGCCATACAAAAGTTAGGTCTGGAAAAAAGTCTTGTGAGAAAAACTTTTTTGTTTTCAATGCTATCGCCTCCCTTTTTAATTCAATGATTTTACATAATTTCAACAAGATTTGTCGAAATCGGAACACTATATAGTATAGCTGCCATGCAAACTTTCTAAGGTTCAAGGACGGGTATATAACCTCGGGGTCGCGAAGTTAGCTGGCCTCTATTTTTTTAAATTATATGTTAGGGAAAAGAGTGTGAATATGATATGGTTGATATTGAAACATACAGCCTTCGCGATTTTAAAACCGGTTTTTAGAACTGAATTGGTCTCAAAATAGCAAAAATTTTTGCGAAAGTGAAAATGGGAGTACGGCTGATATTCTCTCTTTTTATATCGATTACCGAAATGGTAAAAACTATTTATTAACGATCTATGAAGCCAAAACTCAAACCAAAACCTAAGAAACAGGTCTGCGAATCAAACTTTAAGCGCACCAGACATATCGCAAACTTGGTCCAAAACGCTAATGTGTGCTAGTGAAATATGGGTGTATACGTCTCAAGTACACATATGTGCTGTTTTGATATTTTTCCGCTCTTTGGCAAAATGTATCGTGTGATTGTGTGGTGAGTGTGCTCAAATTGTGCTCATTTATTAGCAAGTCGTCGACGCGCAGAAATCTATTTTAGAATTCATAGAAGTGTATCGTTCTTTATCTGTTCTGTGGACCATAAAAGCGAAGGAGTACGCCATCAGCCAGATAAAGAACTCCCAATATGACATTTTGATAGAAAAATAGAAAGACCCCCAGTTGCCTACATCTACATATGTATACTTGCCAAGCGCTTGCTTTAAAATAAACATTGATCAAATGCTGGTGTAGTAAGTGGGCTAAATGCGTGTGAATTTGCACCAAAATTTGTGAGATGTATGCGGCGCTTTAGACGAGTTGGAAAATCCGGATCGACGTTCGAACACAGTATACTAAATTCAGAGCAAAACATAGCACAAACGAGAGCCAAACAAAACATTTTGTATGTTCCTCCGATTTAAAGAAAAATTGGCATTTGCCATGTGAGTTTGCCATGAGTGACAAGTTTAACCGTATTAAGCCGGAAAGGAGTTCTTAGACTAATCTGTTGTGACGACTAGGCGTAGGCTGATTAATGCGGGGCTCCCTCCAAGCCCAACGTTATTTTTTTAACCCTGGATTAAGGTTTAGGATTTTGCTCAATTTTAATACCATAGCAAATACTTTGAACTTATTTTTTAACGACTACTTCGATAAATATTTTGATCAGAAAAAATACATTTCATTGTGGAATTGACCAGATAGCAACATAGCATTGAGGCAGTAGAATAGACCTTAGAGTTTCTTTAATTTTGGTTGGGAGACACTTTGTGTACATAAAGTACGAGGGACTGTTCGAAAATGAAATCACCATAAAATTGATCGATAACAACGTGTCAACGATCCAATATGTTTGTTGCTTTGAAAAACTGTTCCCTCATCCGACTGGTTTGTATCTTTTCAACTACTATTTCTGGTTAAATACCACAACCCAGTAGTGTTTTTGGTGCAGGCCTATTTCAAAATAATAGTGGCCGTATGTTGCCCAGAGGTTAGTGTGCTGGACTGCTGGGCGAGAGGTCGTGGGTTCGATTCCGCCTCTGAACATCTAATAACAAAAGTTTTTTTCTTTCTTTAGAAAATAGCTTTTACACATACGGTCACCTTCACCAGCTATTGGCGCCAGCTGTGAAGTAACTAGCCATGAAAAAGCAAATTCTCAAACTTTGCCGTTCGGATCCGGCGTTAAACTGTAGGTACCTTTCTCTTGTGCGAAAAATTTAAAGCACACAGGCCAAGAGATTGATAAAAAGCTTGGCTTGGCCCCGTTGTAGGAGCGAGCTGTATAGCCAATATTTACATTTTTTTATTTCAAAATAATTACGTTCATATGAATTGGACTGAACAAAGCTGCATCATTGGTTTTGTTCTCTCAGCTCTTGTTTTCAAGATATAGCGGAAAAAGGAATTTGTTGAATTTCCTGCGCTCTACAATTTATGAAGGGCCACACTTGGCATAAATATCTGGATTTAGAAGCTATTGGCGACAGAGCAAATATCAATGCATCTTTAAAAAATCAAAAGCGCTATATAATTATAATAGAAATAGTCAAAATTGGACTCTTATAGTCAAACAATTATAGTTTAATGGCAATTTTCTCAAAGTAAATCGTCCTTTCTTAGCGAGTTTGGTTGTCGAATTCCAATTAGAACAACCTAGGCATATAAAACTTATTATAAGAATTGTTTGTCATTTCTATCAGTATTTTTGGCATAGCTAAAACCTGTTTAAGATGAAAGTACAAATATAAAGTTATGGGAAGTAAACTAGATTGTCACTAAGAGGCTACTTGATACGGCATAAATTATGAAATGTTTGCATGTGGATGATATATTCTACATATGTTAAAACAAGTAGACTTTTTGCATTTTAAATAAAATTGGGAACTGTTGGCTCAAGTAGTTGGATTTTATTCAAAAAATTTCTCCGACCCACGGCCTTTCTGAATCTTGATTCAAAACACCGTTTTTAAAAAAATTAGTTTCATACTTTCTATTGTTTGAATAAACCCTGCTTCAAAACAAATTCTTCTAGATATCAACCGATTTAGGCCGTACATTCTGTAAGTCCGTCCTACAGCCATGGTTCAAAGACGAAACGGCTAGACAATGAAATGAAACGGAATTTGTGATGATGATATTAATTAATCAGGGGGGTTGATGAACAATGAAATATTTATGTTACATCCAGCTTTAAAGCCGGTTTTGTCTGAGGTTGCTAAAATCTGTTAACACTTTGTGGTTTTCTTAAAAAAGAAATCATTTTTAGCTGACGGCGTTTCAGTCGCTAGCCAGTGGTCGATGAAGTAGGTCAGAGCTTGTTTGCATCGCCTTACTTTCCCCTCGCTCTTCCTGACAAACGCTGCATTAAATAGGGGTAGACAACTGGAGTGAAAATGTTCTGCATTGTGCCGACCAGATACCGGCAAGGAGCACATAATTGTCAAGTACACTCGAGCATTTACTCGTCTTAGTTGTGCTCGCCACTTTATTTTGACTCACACTGAATGATCGCAAGCTCATTGAGTCAGAATGGGCAAGCTCTTTTTTCATAAGAGTAATAATAGAACAAGCTTGCTAGAGCTGTAGGCTATACGTGTTCAATCGATTTTTACGGCGGCCACGGGGGAGTATCAGGCGAGTTACCCACTTAAACACTCACGGCTTACTCGCCTTGTTGTTGTGTTTCTCGTGTACGATCTGTGATCGCCAGCAGCCCGCAGTAGATCTTTGATTTTGGCCACAATAGCTTGCGGCGACTTGTGGCCGAAGCTACGAGTCAACGCCGGTATTTGTACTTGCAAATACACAAGCTCGCATATACAATGATCCGCAAATACAAGAGGGAATGAACATTTCCACCTTTGTGTATACTTCTTGAACAAGCTCAGCGGGCTACTCCAGTTGTGTTTACTTGTATCGCAATTGTAGCACGGCTGAAGGAGTTTACTCGTGACAGCTCGTTGCAGTTCTCTGGAAGGGTCCTTTAATAAGTGTGCGTTTCAGTCCTCTATTATTCTTTTGCACCTATTCTCTGCTCTCGCCTTATCAGTAAACAAGATTACTTAAGCCTTCCTGATCTGGTTGAGCAGGCACTTAACAGTGAGATCGTTAACAGCGAAAATTGTATGTGCTCAAACACCGAGAATGACTCGTCTTCATTTTTATCTGTCTTTGATGTGTGCTGAGTTGAGTGAACATTTGCGTTAATGGTTTAGCACAAACCGTTATAGAAAGTCCAAAAAAGGGGGCGCAAATTTTAAAGAACCAAATTGGGCTTATAACAGTTGAGGTTTTTGTAACATCCTTCACCTTTTTTTACACAATCGTTTTCGTGCTAGTCGCTTCATTTTCTTCAAATTTTGTTTGCTCTGTTGGCACCCATGGACGACAGTCAGCTTCCACGTAGATTTTGTTGTTATTTGACCAATGATTTGGAAAATGTGTTTCCTTATGATGTATTTTTAATGAAGTCGATTTAAGAATTTAGCAGTCACGATAATTGCCTAACTATATCGGACTTCGACTACTTTCTAGTCAATAGACTGTTAATCAGACCGACGGACTTGGACTCTCTCCACTCCTAAAGAAGTAATATTTACAATTACACATGCTTAATTGGTGTATAAATCATGTCTGCGTTTAAATTAACACTAATGAAATTGTATAATTTATGTACAGTTATAATAGGCTTTTACATATATATATATATTCTATATATAAATTTATATCTGTACTACCGATCTTTCTTAGTTAACAATCGTAAAAATGTAGGGGATTTGAAAACTTTAAGCTTAAGGAATTAAGTTCTATGCATTATTACAAGTGTGGCCGGCTCTCTCTCTCTCTCTTCGTTCTATTCTCCTCCTCCTCTCTGCTTAGCTCAGCTCTGCTGCTGCTTCTGTGATTGCCTTACACCCGGTAGGATTTGGATCCAGATCCAGTAGTGCGGCCTGGTATGTACACTCGTCGTTGCTGCCGTTGCTCTCTAATACCTGTATCGAGTTATCTTGTGGGGCTGGTCGTGGGCTTATGATTTGTCCAAGTATTGCAGGCCAGTGTTGACCACCGTGGCCACTGGCGGGGCCGTCACTGTTACGAAATTATTGATAAGAAAGCTATGCATGGGCACGGCTGATATGCTCATTGGTTCTGGCTCGTGGCTGGCGGCCATAACGGCGGCTGCCTGCAGCAGAGTGGCCGCTCCCGGCCCTGCTGCTGTTGCCGTCTGACTTGAAATCGTATTCTATATTGAGTTAAAGTTAATACTCTGTAGATTCATTGCAGCGGCCGGATTCACATTGCCGGCGGCCCCGGCTCCGGCGCCTGTGGCATCGATATAGCGCTGGCGGGACATGGTGTGCACGCTGCCCGGTGAGTCCATGTACCGTGCATCGAATAGGCTCATCACACCAATGGCCGGATGTGTGTTGCCAGCACCGCCAGCGCCAGGCAGTGTGCCCGCACTGCTGCCCAGGCTAGCGTGGGCGTGGGGCGTGCACATGAGCGAAGGCGTTGGCGTCTCCGCCTGCGGCGGCATCTGCATATTGAGAGTCTCGTTGGTGTTGTCGTCGCCTGGATTTGTGGATGGTGTTGGCGAAGGTGAGAGGTTCGGCTCCTGTTTGACCACACGCGCCTTTATGCTGGGCCGCGACACTGGATAGCCGCGCTTCTTGTACTCCAACCAGAGCGTGCGATTATTCACTCCATACAGGCGGGCTGCCTTGCAAAATCCAATGCCCCCCGTACGCACCGCCTCCAGGGCGCGTATGAAATTCTCATCCCCCTGCGGATTCACCGAACGCTTTCGTTTGACCACTTGACCAGCGGCTACCCCGGCACTGCCGCTGTTGCCGGCAGCCCCGCCGCCGCTGCCACCACCCGAATGCACTGGCGATTGTGTGGGCGTCGGACCCTGGCTGTAAACTGATTGCACCATATTGGACTCATTGGGTGAGGTGGGCGATAGGTTCTGGGCTGCCGTCGCGTACCCGCTGACTAGATTGTTCACGGTTATGATCTGCGACGAGTAAGCCTGGCCAGAGGCGCTCTGCTCCTGCTGTTGTTGTTGCTGCTGCTGTTGATAGTGCAGCTGCTGCAGATGCTGCTGCTGTTGGGCCTCGTGCTGCTGCTGCCGTTGCTGATCACTGGTGCCGCTGCCGCCACCGCCTACTCCGCCGCCGGCGCTACTATTCGCGCCGCTGCTCGGATTGCCGCCGCCATTGCCCAGCAAGTTGGACTGGCAGGCGGGCAGGGAAAAGCGCGGATAGTTTGAATCGACAACTGTCCATTGCAGACCTGGGAAGGGGAGAGAGAGACAGCGTATGAAAGAGTTGTTCGATCGAAATTGAGTTTACTTTCTAGCTCTGAGTTGGGTCGTCAGGGGGTGTGGTGGTTTGGTTTGGCTTTGGGTCAGATAGAGTATAGTGGTTCATATAGGTATAAAGTGGTAGAAGAAAGATTGCTAATGCTAAATCATTATCCTCTCAACTCTATGGCGAAACTACCCCCAAAGAAACAATAGTCAAATTGGAAGTTAAGTCAGATCAAATTAAGAAAGAACAAAAATCAAAATAATGTTAAGTTGGCTTGTTTCGTAATCTGTGGACTCTGTGCTAGCTCTCTCCCATTCCCAAGTTCAGGCAGGATTCGTTTGGTTACAATTAAACACACAATAGTTAAACATAGAAATTTCGGCATAATTTCACAAATAAATGTTTGGTTGCACTTAATCGGTAATCGGTATGCTTGTTTTTTACTTTTGTTCTCATATCTTTTTTTTATGTTTTCTTTAGCTTTAGCATTCATTTCTCCAAGCGCGGCGTACTGAAATTGTAGTTGTTGTTGGGTGAAATGCGTGTGAAATGTGTATAATGAAATGCGTCATGATAATATGGGCGAAAACTGTATAAACAGTAGAGAGACCAAACCTGAAGCCTGATTTAAGTGAAACAGACCACTTGTAGAGAACATTTCTTTGTCATCGATCAAAATTAATCAAGAAGAATATTACATCTTAGATGTGGTATAGTTGGGCAGTATAAAGAATCAACCAGATAGTTGGTTTTAAACCACGAAGGGCTAAGCCGAGCTTCTTTAAATCGCTTGGCTGGTGTCTAAATTTCGCACATAAGAAAAGAAACCTACAGTTTAACGACGAATCCTTTTATTGGCTACTAACGATAGCTGCCAATAGCCAAAAGCTGCTAAAGGATAACTAGTTTTTTATCAGACGAATGTGGTTCGAGTCCCAGGCTCTGCACTTAAGGCGCATATACTCTATCCATCACAGACGGTAACATAAGATATATGGGCATATAGTTTGTCACATACATTCGAATTGTAGTCCGAGCATACATACGAAGAAGACCTTCTGAATGCGTTAATTTCGCATAATGGGCCCATTCAGACATAAAGGAAATAAATATAAAAATAGGATCTTCTCTCGTCTTACAACCAAATACAAGCAGAGAGCTTAGTTAAGGGTTGTTTTGGTACCTCTATTTAATGAGGCAAACGGGGGACCGATATTTGCGACCTCTGCTCAAAATTGATAATCTGTTATCGTCGCAATGGGGTTTTGTTTTTGTACCGGCTATTTTTGTGGCAGAGAATCATCTGCGATCCTGGCAAGTATCATTTGACTTGATGATTTTGCCAACCTGAATCATTAAACAAACACATTAATTTGTATTAGCCCTGTATTCTCTCTCTCTCTCTCTGTTAGAGTTCCATTTCCATTATTATTTTCCGTCAAAGATAAAAAAAATCATCCATGCCACGACATTGAGAAATCGTGCCATACGAATTCCTGCGAAAATAGATTTTTCACAGTCTAAGCATCACTTAAAAGAAAAGGTTTTAATGGAAATGGTAGTTCTCATCTGTAGAAAGGTTGATTTCTTCCCATGGCCCTTAATTGTGTGGCTTAATAAAATATGTGAAAATTGAACAAATGAGACAATTTTTTTTACGAAAATTTAAAATCTTTACAATAATATCAGAGGATATTTTAAAATTGTCCAGACTCAAGTCTCCGACCACATTAAGTTTTATATATGGGCGATTCCATGAAAAATCGCCCACTGGGATTTTTTTTGGATCGAAATAATTTTTTTCGTATTCCTTGTAGTAAAATAGTATATACGTATTTTCAGCATTTTGGCGAAATACACTTAATTCGCGGGCAAAGTCGATTTGAAAATTGACATATTTAAAAAATTTAATTATTTTCAATTGCTTGCTATCCAAAGCCATTGGTAATAAAAATTTTTAAAAAATCTGAAAATTAACATTTGAATCCAAGCTTTCAAATAACTCACACTAAATAATTTTTAAATTTTTCTTTGGTCTTCAAATCGCGAAAATAAGTAAACAAAAATTAATTGCCGCGAAAGGGATTTTTTTTTGTCTTCATTTTTTTCTCAAAATTTGGTCTTGTATGCAGTAATTTACTGTATTAAGCTGTAAATGGGCAATCCAATAGTTCCGGAGTTATGGCCATTTTTCATTTATTAAAATTCACTTTTTTAGGAACTAACAATATCAGATGTTTCAGAATGTGAAAATGTTTTGGTTTTAAGAAGATAATTATTTTGTGGTTGAATAGAGTGTCCCTTGTATAGTTTGGCATTTCCTAAATCGTAATTTTAATAATTCTGTGGCCCTACTTTAGTAATTTGTGTTTCTGTATCTTACTGTGATGTTTGGTAAAAATTAGTTGACCCATTCATAGAGTTCCAGGGCAGGGGTAATCTGTTTATCGGTAATCATTTGAATGCTTGCCCTTCTAGCCCTTCTTTTTAGTGTATATCCAGCTCCATCGCAAGGCCCTTTGGGCTGTTGCTGGAAATGCCCTCCGCCGATCTGTTAAAATAATTTTTATGATGATATACTTCACTATATTCGACCACAAAATTATTACCCTCTTAAAATTAAACATACTAAATCTGATATTGTTACAGAAAATTAATTTAAATAAATGAAAAATGGCCATAACTCCGGAACTATTGGATTGCCCATTTACAGCTTAATACAGTAAATTACTGCATACAAGACCAAATTTTGAGAAAAAAATGAAGACAAAAAAAAATCCCTTTCGCGGCAATTAATTTTTGTTTACTTATTTTCGCGATTTGAAGACCAAAGAAAAATTTAAAAATTATTTAGTGTGAGTTATTTGAAAGCTTGGATTCAAATGTTAATTTTCAGATTTTTTAAAAATTTTTATTACCAATGGCTTTGGATAGCAAGCAATTGAAAATAATTAAATTTTTTAAATATGTCAATTTTCAAATCGACTTTACCCGCGAATTAAGTGTATTTCGCCAAAATGCTGAAAATACGTATATACTATTTTACTACAAGGAATACGAAAAAAATTATTTCGATCCAAAAAAAATCCCAGTGGGCGATTTTTCATGGAATCACCCATATATATTCTTGATCTGCATGACGAGATGAGTTGATATAGCCATGTCTTTCTGATTCTTTGCAATTTTGATTCAACTTGGATGGAAAAAATCGTACAGGCTTTGTCCGGAAAGTAGTAGGACTGATTTTCTTCCGCTGTGAATGTACTTCGGAGTGTGCGCACACCGACTGGATTCGGTAGAGGGCGTTCCTAGCTAACGAATAAGCGGCTGATCAATTGTCTCCGAACACCTGGAGAGTCAGGACAGTCATTTTCGCGCGATGTGTTTCTGTGAGTGGTGAAAGCCGAAAACTGTTCTGAATTCCGCTTCGATATTCGTGTAAACGTTTGAATTATTTACTTTTACAATTTTATATGAAACGTGGCCATGAAATTTTTAGTTACTACATCAAGTCTTTTTTATCTACAAATTGAATCTAATTGGTATTGAGCTGTCTGTTTCAACTTCTTAAGTAATTCTGATTTTACTAAAACTCAATCTAGTAACCGTAGATACAAATGATTATACGCTTATTATATTAGAATTCAACTTACAAACGTTTATATGAAAACCGAATGGAATTGAGAACAGGACTGAATTTAGTTTAAATAAAGATTACTACTGATCAGAGATTAAAACCCCAACGAATAACGGTTTCGGTTACGGTTACTGTTTTCGCCGCTCGCTTTTTTCCGGTTACGGTTATAGAATATCGGTTACGGTACTGGTTACGGTTATTAACCTAATTCGGTTTCAGGTTTCGTTTATTGAGTAAATCTATCGCAACTTAAACATCGTATATACCAAGCATACTAATCAAGTGCTGACTCTCCCCCTCTAAAAAAAATTAAAAAAAAAAAAAACAATTTTAAAGCATCTCCACCACGAATTTTTGTGTTTTACTTAGTAGCTAGTAGGCTTTGTATTGAAATATATTACTCTTTCGCTCTCGCTTTTGACACAAATATACGGAGTTCTGAGAGAGCGAGTCAGCCTACCTTGGTTAGTATGCCTTGGTATATACTATTGCTCACACTCAATTATAATCACTCTAAGGGCCGATTTCACATCTTCTACATAGAGCTATTTGTCACATAAACTAACAAATAGCAGTGTAAAATCGATGACTATCTGACACATAGCAGCTATCTGAGAGAACAGAAATCGGCCCTAAGGGTACTTTTCTCATATGCTAAATAGCTGCTATATGTCAGCTAAACTTAAAATTTACTCTTTTTATGTTACAGAGCGAAATCGGCCATATAAAGCTTAAGCTTGAAAAAAGACTTTAACGATTGTAAAAATAACAAAGTGAACCCTCTAAAGTAGCATAATTGACAGGTTGAGTCAACATAATATTCCATTAAATTCTTGAGCAGGGCTGTAAATCGAAATTACCATTACAATTTGTTCGATAATCAAACAGCAAGTTTAAGCCTGCTCGAGGACATTTTATGTTTGTACCAGAGGTCGCAAACTGACCGCGCGAAGCGAACAGAACCGGTTGTTGTTCAGCTACTGAGAGTCAGTAAGTGAGCGAAGCAAGGAAAAAGTCAGCAAAAAAGGTTTTTATTTTTGTTGTTGCGTTTGCCTTATGTTGTTGCCTTAGAATTTCGTCACAGGCAAAGCATTAAAGAGGAAGGGAGAAGGTGATATGGCGCTCATTTGTGTGCATATGCGTATGTATAAATAGTCAGTGCCCATCCACGCCTAGCTATCCACACGCGCAACTCACATGCATACATACATGCGCAAAAGACCATTTGCCGAGTTTTTACGACCGAAAAGGTCTCGAGTGAACACTGAGCCGAGCGAGCGACCAAAAGCGGTCGGCGGTTGAGCGAAGAGCAAGCCAAAGAAGAACGAAGTTTGTGTGTTTTTTCGCAACAGTTACGCATCGTGTCAGTGAATGAGCGGTTGTTTTCTGACAACAAGCACGAGAGAGACCGATTATTGCGACCTCTGGTTTGTACAAAACTATAAACAGGAACATACCACACCACAATGAAGTCTGGTCGAGTCTAGAGCTGTTTCAGGAACCTCACGGTACCATCATCAGCCATTTTTGGGTAATTAAAAATTTAATAACCACTACAGTTACAATTATTTTGTAATTAAAAGAAGACAATTACCTTTACAATACTAAACCTTGACATTTGAAATTTTTTTTAGAAAGTAACCCGTTTATAGGACAAATGGTCCTTGAAGAATGGGTAAATAAGCCTTTTTCTGCATTTTTATGTCCATTTTACAGGTCTTTCATTAGAAATATGGAATTTCTAAAGCCAGATTCGGGTTCAGCGTGAAAAACTTGACTAGAAACAATCGTTTTTTGCATTTGAGGTCCTGCGCTGAGAATAAACAAATTTTGATATGTTGTCAAAATACTCATGATAACTCAATTAGCACATTTTGATTTATATCTTTTTACCTAAGCAGCTGATCGTCCACTACATATGTTTTATTGAAAGCTTACTTTTTTACCAGCATTCTATTTCAGAGTCTTAGGATTTTCTATTAAAAAGACATAATGATTTAATTATGAATTTTTTTCTAAATAATTACAAAAATGCATCCATTAAAGTGTCGATGGTACCACCTTTATATTTTCCCTAGTGACTTCCAGTACTAATTTTATAAACGCAACTATTTTGTTTAAATTAGTCTCCAATTTTTGTAAGCAAACAAAAGCTGACTTTATTGGCTGTTTTCTGGTCATTTTTCGCTCCGACAGAACTGTCTGCGTCTGAGTACCTTGCTTAATCAATCAACGACATTATTTAATGGTCAAGCTCAACAACATTTTTTTCCTCCTCAATGCTATATGACACTTTTTAGCACTAATGTATTGAAGATACTTTCCAGGCACTTCGAACTTTTGCCAGATACTTTTGATCGAAAATTTTACTAGAAGAGGAGAAAGCGAAATTAACCCATATATTTGTTTCGGTTACGGTACTGATAACCGGTTATGTAAATAAAGGTTTTACGGTTACGGTTATAAAAATATTTTTTGTTTCGGTTACGGTTACGGTTTCAAATATTAAAGTGTTTTTAGCGGTTACGGGTTACGGTTTCGGTTACGGTTTTAATCTCTGATACTGATACAATATCATTACCCTCTATCCCATTTTCTTAGGGCATGACATTTGAGTGAACGTTTCCGCCGCTTTGCACCAAGGAGGACTAGTCAATGAGCAGACTATGAGAACTAATCCGTGAAAAGACTACTAGCAAACTGATCTATGGGAAGCATGGAGCATTCAACTCCTCCCCCATAAAGGATAGTTAAGTGACTCAACCTAGCAAAAAATTAAAAAATTTTACTTTTTAAAATTAAATTAGAGCTTTCAAAGCGGTGAAAAAAACCATAAAGTTATAAAGAATCTTTCGAAAAAGCCCCTGACTAGCATGGTTGAAAAAGGCATTTTTTAAGTATGTGGAGTAAAAGTTTCTTGCCGTTCCATCAGTTTTCTCGTGACTAGTTAACGTTGTATAGTTCAGTACAAGTCCTGAGCGTACCGAGTGCCCCACCCAATATATTTGTTTGCACCAGCTTATTCTAGCCTTTGACTTATCCATTCGAAATGGGCAGTGGAATAGTTGTATCACAGCAACTACCTGATTCGCAGCAAACAACAATAAAATTTAAGAACGTGCATATTATTAGTCCCTGTGCTGAAGTTTGGTCAAACTTAAATTTTGTTTTCGGGTACAATCGGCAATTATTTGAGTTTTTTACAAGTGAATCGAAGAATTTGCATCTAATTTTTGATGGTTCTAAAATTTTAGCAATGATCTAGAACTGTTTAACCAGTTCTATAAAATGCTAACGTTTATACGAAACCCTCTAGAGATTTCTGGGACACAACCGAATATAAGTTTTGGTGACTCTGCTATGAGTAAAACCACAATTTTCGAGTTCAGCAACCTATAAGTGACAAGCGTCCAGGACGACTTTTTCGGCCTAGTTATCAATGTTGAGATGTTTTATATGTAAATGTAATTTTGCAATATATGCATTCAACTGCATTCAAAAGTGGTTATGGAAGCCCAAACCAAACTTGACACACCAGGAAGCATACATGAGGCGTGGAAGCCGCATAGCCCTTCTGGTGTTTCAAGCACACGATTAAAATGTCATCATACGATCAAAGTATCTTTCAAGCATTTTAGAATCTAATATCATTAGATAAAAAGGTGGCCCCTGAAGTTTTCAGCTGTCAAAATTTGTTCATAAACCTAGACTCTAAATCCTTTGTATGAGAAGCAGGCATGTAGGCAGCAGGCGTGTAGGCAAAATCGGTCATAATATGTCGATTAGCCACCCCACTGGACAAAACGATTTGACGGATTATTTTTTGTTACAGTCTAAAAACCTTCTGAAGTAATCAAATCTAAAATCATATCTTATTAAAATTAGAAATAGACTTTCAATATTGCAGACGAATAGCAAACTAACAAAAAATCTGATTTACTTTAATCTTTCAAAGCTTATTGAAAACCCAACTAACTTTAAATAATAGTCGATCGACGTCTTGTGTGCTCCCACAGAAATGTTCCCACTAAATGATAGCAAAGAGAAAGTAAGTTTTAACATAGAAAAGAATAACCAAAAATAGTTTGATTTGCCTCTTTAGAAAAATTCCCTTTTCTGTAATGACCCTTACAATTGAATGAGTTTTGATGGATGGAGTGTTTTTTCTATTTTGTTCAACTTACCCGAATGCGACGATTGTGAATTGGGCGCATCATGTTCCGATGGTGTGGTGGCGCCCGATATATCCAGGGGCATTGATTGATTCACTCCACCAATATCCACCTCGGGTTTCTGCAACACAGAATTGAAAACAAAAATAGAAATTCAGTAAAATGTTTAATAAAAGAAAGAAGAACAAGGTTAACGTGACCAATTTCATTACAATTTGCATATGTATGTGTCCGTGTCCATCATCCAAATCCGAGTCCTGTGGCTGTGGTTCCAGTTCGTTGTTTGCAGACTCCTTTAGCAGCTTAGCCGCGTGCAAGGAATGAGCCGTGAGGCTACCCAAGGCAGCCGCTGTATTGGCACCAGCGCCAAATGACATTTGGCTCATTTGGGCAAGACTGAGACCGGCTGCGCTACCAGCGGCACTGCCCGCTGCTCCAGCATCCAGAGAGCTATTGTGCTGCTCGTCTGAGTTGTTGCGGTCACCAGAGCCTGTGAAAGGAAGCGAAAAAGTAGCTAGCAATGAGATTTATTATAATTTAAAGATGTCCAAGGATGGATAAATTATCGATATTTTACACTTTATTGGAAGTAATTAATTTTTGTGGTTGAATGTGTTCCTGAAATCCCGAAACTGTCGAATCTGAGCCTCACTGTGGACTTGCTTTATACCTGGTTTTTTTTTTATACACTTGAAAAGTGTATTGTAATTTTGCCTAGAAGTTTGCAACGCATAGAAGGAATCATCTCCGACCACATAAAGTATATATATTATTGATCAGCGTGACGAGCTGAGTCGATTAAGCTTTGTCCGTCCGTCTGTCCGTCTGTCTGTTTCTACGCAAAACTAGTCTCTCAGTTTTGGAGCTATCGAGCTGAAATTTTGCACAGAGTCTTCTTTTGTCTGCACGCTGCTAATATGTCGGAACCGACCGGATCGGATGGCTACTTCTTGTAGATGCCATACAAATGATCGGTTGAAAAATGGATTTTAATGAGAAAAACTGGTTTTACCTCAATATTACCGCTCTCAATCACGGTCATGGGTAATATTAAATGTTTCCAAGCTGATCTGCGAAGTTTGGTCAAAGTCGCTAACCGTTGAGAAAAGCGTTTTCAAGTGTATCAAAACTTCGGCACAGACGAAGTAACCTTTGCCTTTCTCGTTTTTTCTAAAAAAACTTTAGAGGTTAAGTTCTCTACCACTGATTTTTTATCAGCTTTCTCATAGATTCTTCTCATATCAGATCAACTAGAGTTGGACGCGGTAAGAGTCCCGACCTGAATTGTAAGATATTACATGAAAATGCCTTAAAGGAGGAAACATTTCTATTCACATCTTGTAGGAGCTGTCCGGACCGATTGTTCCCGCATAACATAATAATAAAGGTTCTATAGGTACACCGTTGTAATTATAGTAAAATAATGAGGGCGTCAGAAACAGCATCAAATCAATGCACTAGGTTTAGTAATTCAAAAGAAGAAGAAGCCAAGCTACAGAACCGATAATTTAGATTATATTTGAGAACCCACATTCCTTAAAATAAACAAACCATATCAAAACCGAAAAAATATACCGCAACAAATTCGGTTCCTTTTATCATCTTTGCTTTAAGAGCGTTGGCCTTTTTTTATCATTTCATTTGCAATTAAAAGTTTCACTTATGGCGTTTATATGCAAATCAAAATAAAGACCCAGCTGCGAAATTCCGAATCGACTCAAAAACGATTAATCTTATGCTTAGTGTGTGGCACAGAAAGTTTCGTTAATGATAACACAGGCCAACAAAATGACCATCTTTGTGAGGTGCAGCCCTGGGGGCTTAAAAAATATGATAAGTTTATGTTCACTATTTCCAAAACTGGTTTCGGTTATGTTCAATCAGCTCTTGTTTCCAAGATATAGCGGAAAAACGAAAATCATGCATTTTTGGCACTCTAGGATTTATGGAGGCCACACTAGGAATAAATGTCTGAGTTTATGAGCTAATTACGGCAAAGGACATATCAATGCAAATTTAAAAAATCATAGGCGCTATATAAGTACAGCGGAAAGGGTCTAAATTGGCCTCTAAAGACAGACATTTTTCGATTTATAGCATTTTTAGCAATATAAACCATCCCGTTTAAGCTAGTGCAGTTATTGAATAATTATTTTTGCCATCTGAGCTTATAGCCAAACATATGATCTAATTTTGTGATTTTTATGGCACTTAAATAAGTTTTTTTTGGCAAAGATATGGCGTGTTTAAGACGAAAATACATATTTAAATTTATGGGAGGAAAACTAGATTGTTACTCTAAATCTGTATAGGAACTGTAAAGGGGCTACTTGGTTCGGCATAAATTGTTATATGTTTACATGTAGATGATAAATTATGTTTGGAAACAAGTAGCCTTTTCACAGTTCCTATAAAAATTTGAGTTACAAATCTAGTTTTCCTCCCATAAATTTAAACATGTAATTTCGTGTTTAAGAGGCTATAACTTTGCCAAATAGATTGATTTAATCGCCATAAAAATCACCAAATAAGATCATATGTTTGTCTATAGGCTCAGATGGCGAAAATATTAATTCAATAACTGCGCTAGCTTTAACGGGCTATAAAAAATGCTAAAAATGCTATAAATCGAAAAATGTCTGTCTTTAGAGGCCAATTTAGACACTTTCCGCTGTACTAATATAGCGGCTATGATTTTTAAAATTTGCATTGATATGTACTTTATCGCAATTAGTTCATAAATTCAGATAATTATGCCAAGTGTGGCCTCCATAAATCCTAGAGTGCCAAAAAGTCGACTTTTTGGTTTTTCCGCGATATCTTGGAAACAAGAGCTGATTGAACAAAACCAATGATACAGTTTTGTTCAGTGAAGTCTATATTAACATAATCTGTTAAAAATAGACCTGCACCAAAATCACTGTTGGGCTGTGTAATTGCAAAAGTAGGCAAACGATTAAACTCAAATCAAAGTACCTTTTTTAAAAACCCTTCAAACCGTATTCGATTTAATCAGCTCAGATAATGTTTTTTAATTCAAGTAGTTTAGCACTTGCCTTCCTACTATCATCTACTTGTTTCGATTAAATTAAATCACTCTCAAGTAAATTATAACTACGCCTATCGAGCGATCGAATTACATCGGAAAAAGATGGAAATATATTAGGGTAATCTTTGACAAATTAAGATTACACCATGATACAATTATATTAGGTATGGCATTCAGAGTTTATCGAGGACTGACAGCTTTTGCTAATATCGAGAGAGAGAGAGAGAATAAAACAAAAAGCAAAGCACCCTTAGAATTACAAACTCATAGTATATACATGACTAAATTTTATTAGTATTCGCTTGGCACTTTTCAAATGGCAGCTGATAAAGCCAAATCGCTGCTTGGGAGCGTTGCCGGTTGGAACACTCTAGCCTGGTAATGGCGCTGCTTCTTCGATAGAGATTTATTCTGAATTTATATTGTTTGGCCAATAACTGTTTGCTTTTTTGAATTTGTGCCCGTTTTTGCTAGTGAAGAATTGAATTTGTAGTGATTCTTCGCTATGCGGTCTGGGGTTAAGATCCCGCCCTGAAATGACTTGCTAGCCGGTGTCAGCCCAAAATGCAGTGCCGTAACAATATGACAGGAGAAACACACAGCCACAAACTCGGGGTCTCTTCTTGGGGAACCCTGATTTGCTTCATTGCCGGCCAAGAGAGCACTCTTTAGACCAGAGGCGGCGATCCACAGCTCACACGAGCCGGTGTTAGTCGTGTTTTTAAGCAAACGCGTGCCGAACATATGGTTGTGTGAATCGGTGAATATTTCATTGCAAGTTTAACTACTGCAGTCTGGAGGGAGTTCTCTTGTTATGTCCGTCAAAATAGCGTCGGATATTTAGCGTCGAATGGAACGGTGGAATATGAAACACTAAAGCATATTTTGTTTTTTAATTTATTCCTTAACTATTAGACTAATTTGGAATCTGTAAATGCAATTTTGTTAAGAATTGCATAATCTATTGATTTATTTAACCTGTGGGGTAATATATGCATTTTGGGTGTTAAATAAATGAAGTTGAAAAATCGCCTCCACACATTTTCGTTCATATCTCCGCTCACAGAGTTGGGCCCAACATGCACGGTATATCAGATTAAAGGACACATATTCAAGAATATTTACTGAAAAGCTGTTTAATATCTATCCATACGTTTTTGAGATATTCGCTTATCAGTGAACCAACCTCAATTTTTTCTCATACAAATTGGCGCAAAAAAATCATGTTGTCATAAGATTCGTAATTGCTCCAATATAAGAGTTGGGGCTAACATGCACGGTATATTAGCTTAAAGGACACACATTCAAGAGTGTGTCCTGTAAAGCTGATCAATATCTATCCATACGTTTAGGAGTAATTCGCTTTTTAATTGACTCACTTTGGCTTGGACTCAGAATTGATAAGGGCAGTGCGCTGGTTCCGACCCTGAACCAGTCACTGGAACTAGCGGCCAATATGCAGTATGACCATACAGGCCTCGGTGATATCTTTTATTAATTATTTGGCTAACTTAGCGAGTTGGGGCCGACATGCACGGTATCCCCTGAGATAAATAGGACATTTATCCATATTCCTGCAAAGTTTAATCAAAATCTATCCAGACGATTTTGAGCAATTAATATTTTTACATATTAACTACATTTACCGATTAGTCGTGCCTATGTGGCAGTATGACCATATCAATCGACGCTATTATTTTTGAGTTGGGGCAGACATGCACGGTATCCCCAGCAATTACTTAGACTATAACTAGTATTCCTGCCAAGTTTTATCAAAATCTATCCACACAATTAGGAGATTTTTATATATTTACTAACTAATTACATATGCCGATAGGTCGTGCCTATGTGGCAGTATGACCATATCAATCGACGCTATTATTTTTGAGTTGGGGCAGACATGCACGGTATCCCCAGCAATTACTTAGACTATAACTAGTATTCCTGCCAAGTTTTATCAAAATCTATCCACACAATTAGGAGATTTTTATATATTTACTAACTAATTACATATGCCGATAGGTCGTGCCTGCGTGGCAGTATGGCCACATCAATCGACGCTATTATTTTTGAGTTGGGGCAGACATGCACGGTATCCCCAGCAATTACTTAGACTATAACTAGTATTCCTGCAAAGTTTTATCAAAATCTATCCACACAATTAGGAGATTTTTATATATTTACTAACTAATTATATATGCCGATAGGTCGTGCCTATGTGGCAGTATGACCATATCAATCGACGCTATTATTTTTGAGTTGGGGCAGACATGCACGGTATCCCCAGCAATTACTTAGACTATAACTAGTATTCCTGCCAAGTTTTATCAAAATCTATCCACACAATTAGGAGATTTTTATATATTTACTAACTAATTACATATGCCGATAGGTCGTGCCTATGTGGCGTATAAAAAATATTATTTTTGAGTTGGGGCAGACATGCCGGTATCCCCAGCAATTACTTAGACTATAACTAGTATTCCTGCCAAGTTTTATCAAAAATCTATCCACACAATTAGGAGATTTTTATATATTTACTTACCGATAGTGTGGCAGTATGGCCACATCAATCGACGCTATTATTTTTGAGTTGGGGCAGACATGCACGGTATCCCCAGCAATTACTTAGGCTATAACAGTATTCCTGCCAAGTTTTATCAAAATCTATCCACAATTAGGAGATTTCTATATATTTACTAACTAATTACATATGCCGATGAGTCGTGCCTCTATGGCAGTATGACCATATCAATCGCTAGTGATTTTTTGAGTTGGGGCAGACATGCACGAGTATCCCCAAGCAATTACTTAGTACTATATTAAAAATAAACTATATGGAAACTTAATAAAAATAATATATTAAAACCTTATTTAAATTTTTTATATAAAAATATCAAATTGGTGTGTATAGTTATAAATAAAAACTGTAGAAATAAAAGTAATTTATAAAGTATGTGGGGGGGTTTCTTTGCACTCCCGGCAAAACAAATAATATAATATTATCTTGCGCTATGGTCTCACTGCCACATAGGCACGACTAATCGGTAAATGTAGTTAATATGTAAAAATATTAATTGCTCGAAATCGTCTGGATAGATTTTGATTAAACTTTGCAGGAATATGGATAAATGTCCTATTTATCTTAGGGGATACCGTGCATGTCGGCCCCAACTCGCTAAGTCAGCCAAATAATTAATAAAAGATATCACCGAGGCCTGTATGGTCATACTGCATATTGGCCGCTAGTTCCAGTGACTGGTTCAGGGTCGGAACCAGCGCACTGCCCTTATCAATTCTGAGTCCAAGCCAAAGTGAGTCAATTAAAAAGCGAATTACCCTAAACGTATGGATAGATATTGATCAGCTTTACAGGACACACTCTTGAATGTGTGTCCTTTAAGCTAATATACCGTGCATGTTAGCCCCAACTCTTATATTGGAGCAATTACGAATCTTATGACAACATGATTTTTTTGCGCCAATTTGTATGGGAAAAATTTGAGGTTGGTTCACTGATAAGCGAATATCTCAAAAACGTATGGATAGATATTAAACAGCTTTTCAGTAAATATTCTTGAATATTTGTCCTTTAATCTGATATACCGTGCATGTTGGGCCCAACTCTGTGAGCGGAGATATGAACGAAAATGTGTGGAGGCGATTTTTCAACTTCATTTATTTAACACCCAAAATGCATATATTACCCCACAGGTTAAATAAATCAATAGATTATGCAATTCTTAACAAAATTGCATTTACAGATTCCAAATTAGTCTAATAGTTAAGGAATAAATTAAAAAACAAAATATGCTTTAGTGTTTCATATTCCACCGTTCCATTCGACGCTAAATATCCGACGCTATTTTGACGGACATTCTCTTGTTCACCAACACAAGCGCCCTTTTCAGTCCTCTCCATTTGGCCGTCTCTGCTCCAGTCCACAGGCGTCTTATTTTTTTTTTTTTTTTTTTTATTTTTTTTTTTTTTTTTTTAAAATTTTTTTATATTTTAAAAAATATTTTCCCCACAATTTTTTTTAAAAAAAAATATATTTGGAGGCATAGCACCACACATACTTTGATGATCAGACCGTTGCACACTTATGAAGCTTTCGTGTAGGGATATAGATCAAATATCCTCACTGTAGGAACGCAGTTGCAGTTAATCTTAAGATTAAGCCAATAGCGAACTCTGACCCGGTGGGACAAATTTATGGTCAGAGTACGTACTGGCCATTGCATGAGAGTTTTAGTTGGAGTAGAGGGTATTCCGGTATCCGAGAACCGATATTTTTAGAACCGAAAAGATTGAAAAGAACCTAAACGTTGTACCGGGACGGTTTCGGTTCTGAATGCAACCACTAGACTGAAAAACGAGCAGTTAGATTTGGCGGATTTGTACGCAATTTGGCTGAATACTTATTTTCAAATAAAAAAGATTCTGGCTTAGCAAAACTTGTGTTCAGTGAAATACCAAATACAAAATCGCGAGACCAGTCCCTTTAAAAATAACTCATTCCTGTGTGGTATTATCTTAGACCTTCGCTATAATGTTAGGCTAATCTCTGAACAGAAAAGTACATGTGTAACTGCTTCGACTGATATGTATATTTTCAAGAATTTTATCCACTTCTGTTCAATTGAAACTAAATGAGGACAGCAGCTCTGACCCAACTAATTTGTCCGAAAGTGGAGATGAAGTCGATTTATATATGAATTTCTAAGAAAAGAATCAGGACAATACAAAAAGTTTAGTATTTTCCCAAGACAGTTTAACGTATGATGCCTGATCAAGGTTTTCCTGAGCTTAAAACGTTTACAATATAAAGAAAATAGAGGCCAGCTAAATTCGGCTCGACCCTTGGAGCTTGATATATGCCTGACAGTTTGTATGGCAGCTATACTATATAGTTGTCCGATTTTGACAAGGCTTGGTGAAATTATGTGAAATCATTAAAAACTTATAAATACGGGCGTTGGGAGCTATAACATTGAAAACAAAAAAGTTTTTCTCACTAAGACTTTTTTTCAGACCTAACTTTTTTATGGCAGCTATACTATATAGTTGTCCGATTTCGACAAGCCTTGATGAAATTATGTGAAATCAATAAAAACTTATAAATACGAGCGTTGGGAGCGAGGGCATTAAAAACAAAAAAGTTTTTCTTACTAAAACTAGTTTTTCAACCGATCGTTCCTATGCCAGCTATATGCTATAGTTGTCCGATCCGGCCGGTTCCGACAAATGTGCAGCGTATTTGTACCAAAATACTTCGTGCAAAGTTTGGTTAAGATAGCTTTAAAACTGACGGAGGAGATAGCATAGAAACAGACGGACAGACGGACATGGCTATATCAACTCAGCTCGTCATGCTGATCAAGAATATATATACTTTATGTGGTCGGAGATGCCTCCTTCCCAGCGTTACAAACATCCGCACAATTTCAATATACCCTCCCCAAGGGTATAATAATGTACTTAAATGGTGGTCAGAAAATTCGACAAAGTTTCCGGAATTGTATGAACTATCAAAAGTTATTCTTGCTGCGTAGAACATTTATTTTCCGGCGTGAAGTTTAATATGACTCCGCTAAGAAATCAGATGGACGTATATACATCGACCGCTATCATGCTTCTAAGAAATAATTATTAATTTACCTTCTTTGTTACTAATTTTAAAGTAGTTTAAAGTAAAATACTGATAATTATAATTATAATTTATGTACACATACATGTGTTCTGTTGCTTACCCACTTTGAACTTAAGTTTTAAAATTTCTGTTAGTTTTACCGGTCCACACCGGTACGATACCGAAATAAAAGGGTATGGGATCCGGAACCGAATACCGAAACATTAGCAGAACCAAAACAGAACCTTTTACAGAAACGTTAGTTTCGGTACGTACCGGAACCGGAACCGAAATTCGTGTCGGTTTGATTCCCTGCTATATAGGGTCCAATTGCTCTGAGTGGCAATGGAGTCAATCTCACCGGCCAGTAGCTTTTGGATGAGCATGGCAGATTCTTCTGGATTTAAGTGATGGGAGGTCTATTAGGCGTAATCTCTGTTCATAGGGAGGTAGGTGGATGGTGGTGTCCCAGTTTAGCCCACGAAGGGCAGAAATCAAAAACTGTTTCCGAACTGATTCGATTTGATCCTGCTAAATTTGCTAATGCGGGGACCAGAGGCAAGAACATTATTCCAGGATTGGTAGAGGAATATTTTTGGTAAGATGAGTCCAAAGTGGTTATGTTTAGTGGAAAGGGATCTTGATCATACGTTAGACGTCCAAGGTATACAGAATACAAAGCCCAGTACACCACAAAATCCATTAAGCATGGAGAAGGTCCAATACATGAGGTAAAACCATCATGGATCAGCACGTGGAGACAGTAATGCGAGAGAATGGATCTCACTAGAAGAGCCTTACTTGGGATAGCAGGACCAGGAACGAAATAGCTGAACCAATGTGAGAATTCACAAGCATATTCAAGCTGATGTGCCATCTTCTGTTGTGCAGACCGTAATATGGGGAAGAACTACCATTACAGAGAAATAGCTAACCTCTCCGATAGCCAAGTAGCGCTTAAAACGTTCAGTAGCAATAAGATTACTTCTAAGCTAGACTTAGAGACAAAGAACAAATTGGACCAACTAGGCAGCAGGAACAACCTGACCCTACGATGGATACCGGGATACAACAACATCCCCGAAACGAATTGGCCGACGAACTGGCACGCAAGTGTTAAGAAACCGCAATGGTAGGGACCAGAACTCTACTACGGCATAGGCCAACTCACAATACGCTTAGAACAATCTCCTGGGAAAACACTAGGGGAATGAGACAAGCTAAAGCATTAATAAGGTTTCAAAAGGGCTCTACACGGATCACTGCAGACTGCGGAGCCACATTTACAAGCTGGGAATAACAAACACCCAGCTTTGCAGATACTGTGAAGAGAAGGAGGAGTCTGAGCATATGCTAGCTCACTGCGATGCCCTAGCAAGGTGCCGACTCAGCAGATTTGGGAAACACATTCTACACCCAAGCAATATCAGTAACTTAGAACCCACAAAAATCCTGGGTTTTGTACAGGAATTCTTCGGGCATCTAGGAGAGTTGTAAATTCAGTAGAGGGGAGCACAATAGACCAAAATTGGTCGCGGTGCACCACTTCCCCAACAACCAACAACAAATAATAGAAAATCTATTTCAATGAAGTTCCTTTGATAACCTTAAAAAAGTTAGAAAAATATGATTTTTTTTTATATTCCCCAGTTTTTAAGTCTCCCATTTATAAAAATCTTCTTAAAGTTTTCTTAATGTGAAACTATTCAAAAATTACTTGTAGTTTGTGTAAATTAATTTGAGAGTGTAAAATTTGCACTAGTTTCGGTATGTTAAATCTAAGTTTTAACATTTCGCCTATAGTCTTGGAGTATTTGACTAAGCAGTTCGTAAAAATTTATTTAAACTCAATAAAAACTCAGACTATAGGAAGGGTTATATGTAGTTCGTTTTGGAACCTTCCAGACTCTCTTTCTCTAATGAAGTTATTTCACTCTGAAACGTCTTATAACTTCTTTCGAAAGTCTTTGGCCTAAGAAGATTTAAGGATACCAAAATATTATTTTGATTGAATCTAGGATGGGAGCATGGCTGTACAGGCATTCTTGACCTAAGGGATATTCTCTTCTGAAGTCTTTGTCGAGAGATTTGATTATAAAGATAACCCCACATTATTGATCAAAAACTCAAATATAATTTCATGAGCTTTATAAAATATCGATATTTCATTCGTCCGTTTTTAACACTGCGACGATGCTTTACCCATTTCGCACTCACCGTTATTCGAGGATTTGCGTAATCTCTTACGCCGCGTGGCCGGCGACGTGCCAGCACTTAGGGGCGATGGAGTGCGTCGCATTTGATGGTGATGCGTTTGCCCTGCCTGCTGCTGTTGCTGGTGATGATGATGATGGTGCTGCTGCTGTTGTTGTTGCTGCTGCTGTTGCTGCTGGGCCTGTTGTTGCAACTGTTGCTGATGATGCTGGTGGTGATGCTGCTGCTGCTGTTGGGCCTGTTGTTGTTGCTGCTGGGCCTGTTGCTGCTGCTGCTGGAACTGTTGCGCCTCACTACTACTCCAAAGGGAGTCGCCCACACTGCTGCCACTGCCCGCCCCAATGCTGCCGCCAGAGGCACCAGTTGCGGAACCAGCCACATTGGAGCCGCCAACGAGTTCGGTTCCATCAGTGGACGACTTGCTGTCCGATTTGGTGAGATTGGCCGGATCTGTGGGCATTTCGGCCAGACCCTTGATCTTGAGCATCTCGGCCGTTTTAAGTATGTGCGGCAGTTGCTCCTGCGACACATTCACCTCACCATAGTACATAAAGTCCACCATGGTCTTGAGATCATCGTACTGCACGTCCTTCAGTATGACAATCGGATGCTGGCAAGGATTCGTGGTGAACAGAGCCTGTGTCAGAGCAGAGTAGAGAACTTAGAGTGGAGTGTGCATGGCGGGATCGAGCGTTGGGTAACTTACCTGAAAGTACGAGCTGCAGGCGGAGAGAACAATTTTATGGGCCTGCAGCTGGCGGCCCTCCGCCGCGAGCGTAACATCCACCAGGGTGCCATTGTGCAGCAGCGATGAGCACACCGAGATAAAGTTCGGCTGGTGATTGTTCCAGCGCAGGCAGAACTGCTGCACAGACATGGTTCAGCCGGAGGAGCGTTGCTAGCGGCCACAGCCGCAACAACAACTTCTCTCTATCTGTCTATCTCTGACTGTGTGCGTGTGTCGGCCAACAACAACAACAAATTGAATTTCACTGATAACACTTATTTTATATTGATTTTTTGTTTCTTTTCTTCTTCTTCGTGGATGTTCCGTTGTTGTTGTTTTTCTGGCAGCTGCTGCTTCTTGCTCTTTTTCTTTAATTAAAATTTTATGTACAATATTCTTTTCGGGGGCGCCTTCAAGTGTTCAGTGTATCTGTGTGTGTGTGAGTATTGGCGCTCGGTCTTGGGGGGTGGTGTTAATGGCGGGCGGGGGAGTTGCACAAATTTTATGCCGCTCGCCTTACTTGCATGTTGCTGTAATTGAAGTGAATACAAAAACAAATATATCATTTACTTTTACTGTTATGTTTTTCAACTTTGGGTCTACGCGCGTTCTGTGTGTGTGTCTCTCTCTCTCTCTCGCTGACGCTCTTTTTCTTACTGTTTCTGTGTATCTCACAGCTGCTCTCTCGCTGCTGCTGCTACTGCTTTCAAGAGGAACAACAACAACATCTGTATGTATAGTTGTTTTTGCCCAAAAGTTTTTATTTTTGATAAAATCGTAACGAAATCTAATAGCTTTATGTCCGACTGCTAGCGCTCTAGCAAAGACCTTGAATTTTCTTTGATTCTTATGACGTAATTAGCGCGTCAGCGAGCCCTCTCCTCTTCCACTTTTGCTCTGCTCACCCACTACACGACCGCAACCGACGTACTACAAACTCGCTGCTTCTTCGTTTATTCAGCGTATCGACATTTTCAGTGGCATTTTTATTTATATGCCGATGTCGCGCTTTAATTTCTTTTTGAGACAATTGAGACAAAAAAGATGCTCTGACACATGCCCTTTCACGGTTTAATGTTTTCTGTTTCCTTTTATTATTATTTGGCAGCAGAGAAAACACAGACACACGGCGAAAGGTAGAAAGTCCAAAAACAAAATGGCGCGCGCTTGTACGAAAAAATTGTGCGTTTGTGTTTTAAGAAATCTTGGGAAACACTGATAAATCCATTATATTGTTGATTGTTTGTCGATTTGGCAGAACTATTTATTGATTTTGCACATATTTAGATAGTTATTGTTTACGCAAAATTAACTGGAAAATTCTTACTTCTTTCTTCTTGCGTATTCCGTATTTATCGTGATTTTCTCAGTAAAAGTGTGGCCGTAGCCCATCAGTCTGAGGATCACGATGTTACTTTGCACATCACTAGCGTGTGACCGTAAACATTTGCTATCGTTTCGAATTTCGCCTTTTGCAATTTTGCATTTAAATTAATTAATAAAGAATTAATGGAGTTGGAAGACATCTCAAGCGACGAGCTTCTTGATGAGGATGCGGCAATAAAGTCATGCCAACTTGAAATAGTGAAAAATGTGTAAGTTTTTGTTTATTAAATTATTATTTTTATTATTGATAAATGTCAATGTTTTAATGTCATTAAATCTTCTGATTAATTGAATGTTTAAATCTTAATTGTTTAGGTTTAATTTCTGCTGCAGCGCTGCCGACTGTCTTTGGACATGTCCATTTTTGCTCATTTTTGCTTATTACAGTTATTACTTACTTGTGCCAACGGTTTTATACCCTTAGAGGGGATAAATTGAAATTGTCCGGATGCTTGTAACGGCTATTACGGTTGTGTTTTAACTTTTTCGGTTTAGTTCTTGTAACTATTTCGGTTAAGTTTTTTCGGTTTAATTTCTGTAATGGTTGAACACCTTCGCACGAGCAACTTTTTTTTATTTATTTTATGTATTATTTACCGTAAAAACAAATAAGAATGAATAAATTTCATTACCATCTGGAAGGCTAAATAAATTACAGCTGCTATATCTATAGATACACTCCTCTTCACTTGTATACACATATAACATGTAAATATAGAGTGGATTATTAATTTTGCTACATTAAGAAACTCAAAAAGCATTATTATACCCTTTTCAGGGGGTATTAAAAAATTGTCAAGATGGTTACCAATTTTACGGTTATCAATAACGATCTATGCTAAAATTATTCGATAAGGGGTATCGTTTAAGTGTGACCAGGTTTGATTTGAGCGTAGCAAAACGTAAAACGTAAGGAAAACGGTCACACTTTTATTGGTGTTGTGTGGTGTACTTCAGAGGTGAGGTGTATTTTTTTGTTTAAATTCCCACCTTTTTATCGCTTAAAAATGCAGCAGAGGCATCTCAACAATTTCGAGAGAACATTTCACAATCACAACTATGACAAGAAACTAAGTGAACTATCTGCCGGGCACAAAATGTCCTTTGCATCCTAATCCAAAGCCCTTAAATATAGTGTATTAATGTGATTAATTTTAACTTCAATTAACTTCAAATATTATTTTCTATTTTCAATATTAGGCGGAAAAATGCGGACTTTATTTTTATTATTAATGATTATTAAAAATAATCACCTACGAAGAGTACCAAGCACTCTATCTATTGACAAGGTCAATGAAAATTAAGACTTATTTTTTTTTTTTGGGCTTAGAGATGGAACTGTCATTGACAGTGCAGGGTTGGCAAAACTCTCACGAGTTTATATTCAGCCATCACTGTGACTCATTTGGCGAGTACACAAGGTCCAGTCACCTCTGGTGAAGGGCCTGGTCGTGCAATCGCGGGAACAAAATTTTAATTTATATATATTTAGTAACCAAAAGAAAAAATGACTTAAACATCAATTTTGCAATTCAATATGAATTTTGTTAGTTCATTATAGTTCTGAATGTTATTTGTTTTTAAAATACAGTTAATACTATTGTGTTTCTTAAATATTTTATATTTTTGTCTTTCTAAAGCATGTCTTGGACATACGAACAGCGAGTGGTGCAAGGTATCACATATATTACATACTTCACAGATGTCTGTATTTATCGCATTAATCTTGAGTAAAAAAGATTTGGAGTAGGTACTGTTTGCCATCAGTCTATTTATGATTTTTATGTCTTTAGCTTCCATGTCCACAGAGTGATGCCATGGTCTGCTTGGAAGACTAGGAAAAATTTCAACTATATTTTTACCTTTACTTAAGGATTTCACTCTGTAGTCAGCATCCCATTTGAGCATTATCCTCTTCTTTATTGTGCGAAATGCCTCCGCAGTTGAGTATGGAAATCTAATCACTTCACCCAAACTGATGGCTGCCCTAGCAGCTGCATCAGCTCTTTCATTCATCTCTATACCAACATGCCCCGGTATCCACAAAATTTGTACTTCGGCTATATTCAAACTATATACTAAACTGTGAATTTTTGCTATGAGGAAGTTTTCAGTGGTTTCATTTTTTTGTAAGAGTTTCACTGCATTCTTTGAGTCTGTTAAAATTGCTAACTTACTTATACCCAAACCTTTTAATTGGACACACGCCAAGAATATAGCTGCTAATTCACTAAAAGTGGAGGAAAAATTTTTATTTATTTTGTACATAAGCTTATCTGAATGACCATCCAAGACAACACCTAACCCCACCGCATCCACTGTCACCGACGCATCCGTAGCCACTATGACAAAGCCTCTTTGCCTTAACTGAGACAGCTTTTCACTGTAAATCGCTTTTATTTCTAGTGAGGACAGATTTTTTTTAGATTGAGAAAACAAATTTGTGTGACAGCTCAAATGGTGATTTTTAACAAACTCAGTATTAGTGTTAACATCATCCAAAATATCTTTAAATTTATTGTAAATTTGACTATAGGTAGATAACTCAACATTATACAACATCGTCTTAATGATTTCCTTGGCTGTCAGAATCTCCCTTCTCTCTTGCGGAGGCACTTCCCCAACAAGAGAGTATATTACATGATGCGGTGTGTTAGGAGGAAGACCTGCACATCTTCTTAACACATTGATTTGAACTGATTTGAGCTTAGTGTCTAAAGTCTTGTTGCTGTTCGCCCTTGTGTATGCATATTCCATTTTTGACCTAGGGACAAGACCACTTTTAATAGTGGTTGCTCTAGCCATAAGGTTCGTAGCCGGTTTTATCTTTTCTCGTATATAGTCCATATGCTCTCTACATAATAAATTAGCTGATATGATCCTTCCCAAAAACTTGCATTTGTTTTCATACTTAATAGGTTGATTATCAATTCTTAGCCTCATCGGAGGCTTTCGTCCTCTGCCAATCGACATTATATTTACTTTTTCCCCATTAAAGGAGAGATTTAGTCTTTGACAAATGCTTTGGAACTCATTTACTTTTATTTGTAATTTTTCGATTACCTCCTGTGTAGTCTAAGCGCATGTAACAAAGCAGAAGTCATCTGCAAACTGGAAAATACTTGTGTTTGTGTCCTCCAACTTATGAACTTCTTTAGTGTACACATTGAACAATATTGGTGATAAACAACTGCCTTGGGGTAACCCATCAGTTACCAGCAATTCCTGAGTGCCCATTTTGCTAATTCTATCTTTGAAGAAGACATTAATCCATCTGCAAAAATGTAATGGCAGCCCTTCCTTTCTTAGTATCCCGTCAAGAACACTAAGATTGACACAGTTGTAAGCATTGCTAATATCAATAGTTAGAACCAAAATCTTTAATTTTCTTTTCCTTGCTTCATTTATATTGAATAGGATGTGATTCAAACACATTGCAGCAGATCTCTTTTTCCTATATGCATAAGTGTTAGGTGGTAAAGAATGGTTTTTGTCCAAAAAATCAACTATACTGTCTTTTATCATCAGATTAAGTGTTTTCGCAAAAACCGAAATCAGTGATATCGGACGAAAATTTCTTATGTTAGTCAAATCAGTATTTGGCTTAGGTATAGGAACAATCTTTATAATTTTCCAATCAGGAAAAACACAGCCATTCCTTAAAGCTTTATTCAATTCCACTAATAGAGTCTCTTTCTCTTGACAAGATAAAACTTTCAATATATCATAAGTAATTCTATCATCTCCTCCTGCTGTTGATTTTTTGTTCTGAAGCACTAAGCTCAAATTTTCCATTTTAAATGGAGAATAGCCAGATACTCTGGTCTTGCACCTACCATAACAGGTATCTGGCTTTTTAAATAATCAAGGTATTTTGCATTATTTGAGTTGTCCCATTGACTAGCAACTCTTTCATGCGACCCTTTCAAAGATCGCATGTAAGACCATGCTTCCCTGGGATTTGAGTTTTTATTTATACTGCCCATTTTGTTTTTATAACTTTCTTTTTTTGCTCTAGAAACAGTCTTAAGAAATTTCTTATTTGCTACAGCTGCCTCTTGAAAGTATTCAGGACTCGAAAACCTGCGCGCTTTTTGGTAAGCAGCCGACCTTATTCTGAAAAGCGTTGACAATTCATTGTTCCACCAAAATTTGGGTGTTCTTTTCGGATTAACTATATGATTAGAGGTCTTTAATGCCAATTGTAAGGAGCTGCACAAATTACCAATATTTTCAGAATTCTGAATTTTGGCCACCGTTTCTAATAGAACCTTTTTGGACAAGAAACGGTTTACTTTGGGTTTCAAGTTCTCAAACTCCACAATAAGAGGGAAGTGATGACTTCCTCCGAGCTGTCCCGGATAAACCTCCCATTTATGTACGGAATCGAAATTTACAAATGTTAGGTCTAATACCGATCCCAAGGACCTATTAATTAAGCTGTGAATATATGTAATCTCTCCAGTATTCAAGGAACTAAATGATGATTGCAGAATCACATCAGCTGGGATTTTACCCCTAGCAGTGGTAACACTGTCTCCCCATACACCAGCTCTGGCATTAAAATCGCCCATAACAATTGAATTTGGAAAACTTTCAGCAAAACGAAAAAGTTTCCTGCATTCTTGTGAAAATACTGCAGGCGGTAGCTGTGGTTCAAAATATACCGAAAACACAGTTACATTGCAATTTAAATTCACCGTCTGAGCTGCTATTATGTCCCTATCAGATCTGTATTCTATTCTTCTAAACTTGATGCTGTTTCTGAATCCAACAGCAACACCGCCATAACCATCAACTCTATTTTTTTTCCAGAAAATGAAAGTTCTTTAATTTATGATTGAACATCAGATGAGCGGAATCCCGAGAAAAAATCTCCGATAGACACACTACATCAAAGTCGTGATAGTTAAAAAAAACTCTAGATTATACTTATTGGCTTTTAATGATTGTATATTATATTGAAAAATTTTCGTTGTTTTTACTTATTTAATTATTTATTATTAACGAATTTTATAATCAGATAACCTTGATTATACTTGGGAAAAATTTTGTGATGACAATTCTAACAAGGTCTTCGCGCCAATTATTTTCTCACGGTGTTTTTTATAACTCATTTCGATTTGGTTCAAAACTGATAATTTTGTTTGATCATTTGAAAAGTTATTGCAAACACAAATTCAGCAACTGTTCAGGATACTTATATTTATGTCCACTATCTCCTGCTTCATTTGTATACCGGAGCCACTGGTCTCATTTTAATTACACTGCTGTATCTTATTCAGAATGCTATTTACTTTATTGTCTTTGTTTATCATATTCTGCATCATGTTACTCTTACTCTTCCGAGTATCTATGCGAGGAAAATTTGCATCATAATTTAGAGCAATATTGTATTCTTGTTGTTTTTGAATTGAGTAAGAGCTGAGAACCTCTCTGCGTGATAACTTCTTAATTGTCATAATACTAAGAATGTCATTCTCCTTTTGCCAAACTGTGCACATTGACTTATTCCAATGCAATTGAGTTGCAAAGAATGCACCTCTTAACATTACATTTTTCCGGGAACCCACCTTCACGCCCACACGCCAAGCATCTTATGTTAGATTTGCAGTTGAAGTTTGTATGCCCTATACGACCACAGCGGTAAAACTGTTTGGCCTGTGGAATGAAATGATCAATTTTCACTTGTGCATAACAAAAAGTAGCTTCTGAAGGAAGTTCCCCCCCCCCCCCTTCCCCCCCTGGGGCTCCCCCCCTTCTGGTCTTTTCGTTGTACGCATAACAGATGATATTCGTTTTAAGTCGCACTTAACAGATGGTAGCTTACTCATGCTCACTTAATCTCATCTTCCGTAATGGAAAGTGGAACATTTCGAATCACCCCATGTCTCTGTGAAGCTCTTTGGTATAAAAGCTCTCATGTTTTTATCTTTCAAAGCTTTGCTTACAACACAATCATTCGCATACCGATAGCTTTCAAACCGCACTTTAAACATTTTGATTCCAGCTGCATTAATTGATACAATTCCTTTCAAATTCATGTATTTAATCTTTTCCCACAAAAACAAACCATTTTTCATCCTATCGGACACAAAGGAATCAGATTTGCTTACATCAATAAGCACATTAAACTCGCCTACATGACTAACTGCATACAAAATTTCTTCTTTCTGCTGATCTGCATTAACCGTTGTCTTTGCTGCCTCACTTCTCTCTTCATGTGCTATGTTCTTATTAATTGTTTCCCCATGTGCATGCCCAGCCATTTCAGGAGTCACCTTATTATTTTGGAACTCTCTTATTTCTTCACCCATCGTTTTCGTTTCCAATTTACCGCTTATATTTTCCTTCTGACTTTCCCCTGCAATTTCTTCCTCCATTTTGTCATCATCAGATTCATAGCTCATATCACTGTCTTTTGCATAATCCTTTTTTCCATCGTTCGAGATCTTGCCTCTGTTTCCTCTTTTCACAGCACCATTGTCACTCAACAAATTTTTTCTTTTCTTGCTTTTTGGTTTAATTTTTCCAGTAATGTTATGGATTTGAGCTGGCGTTAGACTATCTAAAGCCAAAGCCTCAAAATCGTGATCTGCTGGGCTAGACGCCAAAGCGTCCGCCATCTTGAATCTTGCCTCGCTGTTCGTTGCTTATATCCAAGACTTACCTTTTAATAAGAAAAAACAAGCCCAAAAAAAAAAGGGCCAAAAATTAATATATGTTTTAGTCACTTTTACTTTTAGCTATGAGAATTCCAAACCGAAAAAAAGGGTTTTTTATCACTACTTTAATTCGCAATCCGGCACACAACCAAACCCCTCAAAGGCGCAAAAGAGAATGAAATTAAGACTTAGGTACACTTAATATGTATCTAGGTATTTGTACCTAGGTACTTCCCATCATGCGATTATTTAGCTATCGCCGAGAGAAGCCATTTAAAAAAATATCGTTTTACATAAACGGTCACACTTTTATTGGAACTAGTTGTAATGGTCACAGTTCATTAGGTGACACGCGAATTTGTTGTTGCTATTTTCCGTCTGGTTTTTGTTTCTTGCCGCAAACGTCGCAGCAGTCGCTGCCAAATCTCTCAATAGACTTGCAAAGCCAACAATTTAAGTAAATATATCTGTCTGTTCACATCTTTGCCGATCTAATCGCAAAATGGAGGAACTACGCAAGCATTTATCGAAAGTGAATGTGCCCTGCAACTCGGGCACCGGCAGCAGCCCGGCCATCTACAAAGATGAGTGCGTCTATTCATATGATAATCCAGAGACGCCGACTGGTCTCTATGTGTGTCTGCATAGCTTTCTGGGCTTTGGCGAGACATATGTCAAAGCATATGCCAGCAAGACTGGAAATTCTATATTTCTGCACATCAGGCGCGAAAAAAAACTAAAAGAGGTGGCCAAGGGGGAGGAGGCTGGAGAGGGCGAGGCCGAAGCCGGTCCGGAGAGAAAGATAACCCGTCTGGCCATAGGCGTAGAGGGTGGCTACAATGAGACTGATATGGCCAAAAACTATGAGATTAAGGATACCTACAGCATTGTGGTGGCGCCACACTGGGACAAAAAGTTACCCTATCCCGATCCGGAGTTGCCCATACGCGTAAGCCAGGCAGTGGAGGCAATACTGGCTTCAGAATCGGCCATAGCTAAGCTGGAGAAGGCCACACTAACAGGTAAGTGGAGACAAAGACGCGTACAAAGATTATGCACTTTATTTATAATGATGAATCATAGCCATTAGAGGCGTCAAATGACTGCACTTTAGCGTTGTTCGTCATAGACATTAAAAAGTGTTCATTTTACGAGTATTTTAACTAGTCTCAATCACAAGTCGGAGGCGCAACATAAACAATTTTCGGCTCAATTCAGTTTAAAAATTGAACTAACATGATTTGAAATGGGTCATGAGATTTGAAATTAGATCTTCTTATTGTTCAGAAAATTGGCCGGAACTGTCTTGTATATCTAGGTGGGATAGATAGATAGGAATTCGGCTCAGTAGAAAACAAGACCAATTATTAGTTTACGAAGGAACATAACTTCGTGACAGATTCTACGATCTTGCAAGGACGGTAGGCTTAATAGACGGAATCTGACCACATGCGATGGCAGGCGACGGTGTTGTTCCCAGTTAGGTCCACGTAAAGCGAACACAAGAAATTACTTTTGCACCAACTCAATAAGGCCCTGCGGTGACCATACGCATGAACAGTACTCAATTATAGGTCGGACAAGTAGGAAGTAAAGAAGCTCAGAGGTGTATGGGTTGGGTCATCAAATTCCTTAGACCAATGTTTAATAAAAGCAATCACCCCTTGGCTTTGCTAAGGATAATCCCACTGTGATCGGAAAATTTCATATTATGACCAAATAATGCGTTAAGGTCTGTCACCTCGTGTATACGCTCGAGGCTGTGCGGGCCAAGAGAATAGTTGCCCATAAAAGGGTCAGATCGATAGAAAGACGACACTACCTTTAGAGTGGTTAATGTGCAGCAAGTTGTTGATGCACCAGGATTGAATGTGGTTAATGTCATTTTGTAATAGACAATGTGAATAGGCTGTGTGGAACTACTTTTCCAACCGATCGTTCCTATGCACAGTTGTTGGACTTGTATGGAGGGAGCGGCTAAAAATACTTACAGTGGGGGTATTATAATGATAATTATAATTCTATAATACTCTCTTCATCTTTATTGACCATCACAACCGTTTTAAGGTCTCGGCCGCTGCAATTATCCCTGTTTTCATTGGTGGTGATTTTTTACGGTGGTTGGGTATCAAACCCGGCGCACTTACCCTATATATTGTACCCCTGTAGGGAATAATCTATAATATTATAACAACTAATGCAACACACAGTTGGAGTGAAAGTCCCTGCAAATGACAGCAAACCACCCACCAACATAAACTAAACGAGAGCGCAAGTTAAAATCGGCTCTAACCGACTTTGATATATCCGTTACTCATGAGAAAACATTTTTAGCAGTGTTCCTGCGTTCCTTAGGGTGAACATCTGAAAAGTATGCAACACTTTTTTAACTCGGTTATTTTTCACATTTTTGCTCATAACTTGAGAACCGCTCATCCGATCCTACTAACTATCTCTAGAAGGTACGAATCGTTTATCTTTAAAACTGTAGGAGATATAAGGAGATGGCCAAAATTTGAAATAAACTTGATCTGTCTGCAAGTATAAGACTAAGCACTTGACTCATACATGTCAAACCCCTATCTCTTACCATCTCTGAGATCTAGGTGTTCATACAGACGGACGGACAGACGGATATGTCTATATCGACTCGGCTGTTGATGCTGATCAAGAATATATATACTTTACATTTGCACGACTTTAATATACCCTTTTTACTCTACGAGTAACGGGTATAAAAAGATTTCCTCAACTAACCGACTTCCCACGACCTATATCATTTATAGACCTTAGTGCACTATCTTCCATTAAAACCGCTTCGTTTTTAAAGTTAAATTAAAAGTCATTGTTAAAGTTCTCCCGCAGCAATAATGAAAGCGATCTGCAAAGATCCGCAGATGAAACATAAACCATATTCGGGGTGTCGAAATCTCTAGAGATTTTGGCCTTGGTGGTTCAAACGCTCGAAAAACCGCGGTGTCCCAGAACTCAAGAGATTTATTTTCTATTGAAAGCGAGTGGAAGGTGGGTATTTCTCTCAAACCAAAACAGGTTTCATCGCAAAAAATTCCCCCAGTTTGAGTTAGTGTAGTCGATGCATTTTAAATAACAATCAAATTTAATCATATTCTCAAAAATAAAACAAAATTTAAAAATATTTTGCGCCAATCATTAAATGTAACTGGCAACCCAGGCTTTGGTCAGGGCACCAGGTAGAGCGCCCGTGACGTTAAGAGCGAGGATGTAGCGTTCGACAATGAAAACAAATAATATAAAACGATGAAATAACAATCAACATGTAGAAAAATAACGTTGTTACATTAATACCAATACTTACAAAATGTTTTAGGTATATTGAAATTTTCCGGATGGTTTCGTGAAAATTCGTACACCGCTTTAGACGATTGGAAGTATTTCCGACCATTTTCAAGCTCAGCACTCCAAACTACAATAAAATAGTAGACCTTGTATTCATGAGCAATCCCACCAAATAATAAGAATGGTCAATTTGCTTGAAATATACATTCGTTTCACAAATAGTCTTTACTAAAATCAAGGCATTTGTTGAAACTTGGAAAATCATAATAGTCATAAAGGGCTTAATGCGTAGATTATAGTGAGTGCTGAACTCATATGGCACATTTGTAGGTCAATTAATACTTTTAATGTCATTCTCGCGAGGTTGTTTGATATTAAGCAGATATGAATTTGGGGAAAATTGATTGAATCTAGTACTGATTGAATGTTATTGTAGATTTACGTGACAATTAATGTAAGGTCTATGTTAGATCACGTAGTCTTTTTATACCCTTGGAGAGGGTATATTAAAATTGTCCGGATGTTTGTAACGCACAGAAGGAAGCATCATTGACCACATAAAGTATATTTATTCTTGATCAGCATGACGAGCTGAGTTGATATAGCCATGTCCGTCTGTCCGTCTGTTTCTATGCTATCTCCTCCGTCAGTTTTAAAGCTATCTTAACCAAACTTTGTACGAAGTCTTTTGGTATAAATACGCTGCACATTTGTCGGAACCGGCCGGATCGGATGACTAGCATATAGCTGCCATAGGAACGATCGGTTGAAAAACTAGTTTTAGTGAGAAAAACTTTTTTGTTTGCAATGCTATCGCTCCCAACGCTCGTATTGATAGGTTTTTAACGATTTTACATAATTTCACCAAGCCTTGTCAAAATCGGACAACTATATAGTATAGCTGCCATACAAAAGTTAGGTCTGAAAAAAAGTCTTAGTGAGAAAAACTTTTTTGTTTTCAATGTTATCGCTCCCAACGCTCGTATTAATAAGTTTTTAACGATTTCACATAATTTCACCAAGCCTTGTCAAAATCGAACAACTATATAGTATAGCTGCCATGCAAAAGTTAGGTCTGAAAAAAAGTCTTAGTGAGAAAAACTTTTTTGTTTTCAATGCTATCGCTCCCAACGCTCATATTGATAGGTTTTTAACGATTTTACATAATTTCACCAAGCCTTGTCAAAATTGGACAACTATATAGTATAGCTGCCATACAAAAGTTAGGTCTGAAAAAAAGTCTTAGTGAGAAAAACTTTTTTGTTTTCAATGCTATCGCTCCCAACGCTCGTATTGATAGGTTTTTAACGATTTCACATAATTTCACCAAGCCTTGTCAAAATCGAACAACTATATAGTATAGCTGCCATGCAAAAGTTAGGTCTGAAAAAAAGTCTTAGTGAGAAAAACTTTTTTGTTTTCAATGTTATCGCTCCAAACGCTCGTATTTATAAGTTTTCAATGATTTTACATAATTTCATCAAGATTTGTCGAAATCGGACCACTGTATAGTATAGCTGCCATACAAACTGTCAGGCATATATCAAGCTCCAAGGGTATATAAACTTCGGTCGAGCCGAAGTTAGCTGGCCTCTATTTTTATACCCTTGCAAAGGGTATTATAATTTTGCCCAGAAGTTTGCAACGCATAGAAATATTCTTTCCGACCCTATAAACTATTATATTTGATCAGGCGACGAGCTACGTCGATTGAGCTTGTCGTCCGTCGTCTGTCCGTCTGTGTGTCTGTTTCTACCAAATAGTCTCTGAGTTTTAAAGCTACGAGCTGAAAACTTTTTATTTTTAAGTAAAAGCCTCCCGCTTCCTATATTGTATACCTTTTACACAATTTGAAGTTTTGGTCAAAATCATGACTATATCTTAGCTGCCATAGAAACTATCGGTCGAAAGGTGGATTTTATTTAGAAAAATTGTTTGTTTTAATCTAACGTTCGTAAACTATGATGTATTAAAACATTTGCAAGGGTATAAAAACTTCGGCAAAGTCGAAGTTAGCTTGGCCTTCTCGTTATATTTCCTATACACATTTTGTGTATCAATCTAGTTATCCTGCCATAAATTTGAATTCGTTTTTCCGAGATTAACCGCCTCTAACTTTGTCCATCATGAAGATTTAAATGTAAAAAATTTTGTGAAATTAGAAGAACCATTGAGCTACATGTTAAAGTGGGTTTAGTTTAAATGCAAGCACCCCAAATGACTGGTACACGACGATTAAGTTTGAAAAATTTGCCATAATTTGATGAATATTTCTCTTCAAAGGACAATTTAGACACTTCTGGGTTTGCTGATGCTGCTCCCATGATTTTTTTAGGATGCATTAATATGTATTCTGTCGCATAGAGCTCATAAGTACAGATATTGTTGCTCGGTGTAACCTCCATAATTTTTTAAAAGCCAAATATACTGAAAAATTGATTTTCCGCGATATCTTAAAAACAAGAGCTGATGAAGAAAACCCGAGACCAGTTTTGGAACCAGTGCACAAAACGGTATCAGAATTTAATACAAATAAGGCTGGCTAGTCATTTTGTTGGCCTGTGCTAGTTTTATTATTTGGTTTTCTCAAATATTGCAATATTTGCACTCACTCTACGGACTAGGAGAAATCAAACAAGGTTTAAAGCTTACAACATCCAAATCGAAGGACCAAAAAATTTACAGAATATACACCTTTAATGAGCACGGTTGTAGTCTTGAATATGTGGATCATGTTCGATTCTCATGTTCAAGTTTGAACACACTCAAATCTATATTTTTCAAGGAAATTGGAATCGGTTATTCTTAGGGGCTATGTAGGTTTTTTTAGGCAGAGAACTCGCTATCAATAAAGTATTTTGAAGGGCACTTGATTTGCTCCGACATTATCCAAATTGATATCAGTGAACAGGCAGTCTCTAGTATCTTCATGTGTTGACACAGTAGACAGACTTTGAGGGCATCTGAAATGCAGACGATATTCTTAAAGCAAGAGCTTAGCTTTTGTACAATAACTATTACGAATCAACTAACTTTGATTCTCTCCTTCTCTCTTTTATCAGGCACCTGGGATGGCGAAGTGCGTCAGGCCTCAAAATATGCTGAAAATCTTCAACAACTGGATAATGGCAAGAAGATTCCACCCTCGGGCTGGCAGTGTGAGAAATGTGATTTGACCAACAATTTGTGGTTGAACCTTACGGATGGTTCCATACTCTGCGGACGCAAATTCTTCGATGGCAGCGGTGGCAATGATCATGCCGTGGAGCATTATCGTGTGACCAACTATCCATTGGCTGTCAAACTGGGCACCATTTCGGCTGATGGCAAATCGGATGTATTCTCTTATCCAGAGGATGACATGGTTGTGGATCCGCATTTGGAGAAGCATTTAAGTCATTTTGGCATTAACATGGCAGCCATGAAGAAGAGCGAGAAGAGCATGGTGGAGCTGGAGTTGGAAATAAATCAGCGCATAGGCGAATGGTCTGCCCTGACGGAGAGCGAGAGCGAATTGCAGCCACTGGCTGGTCCCGGCTATACGGGCATGCGGAATCTGGGCAACTCCTGCTACATCAATAGTGTGATGCAGGTGCTCTTTGTTATACCCGATTTCCAGCAGCGTTTCGTGGGCAGTGGAGCGGAACGTTATTTCCAGGAGTTTCCCAGCGATCCTGCCAATGATTTCAACATTCAAATGGCCAAGCTGGGTCAGGGTCTGCAGTCAGGCAAATATAGCAGCATTACGGAGAATACCCTGGACATGGAGCATGCCACGGGCATATCGCCTGCCATGTTCAAGAATATTGTGGGCAAGAATCATCCGGATTTTAGTACCAAACAGCAGCAGGATGCCAATGATTTCTATCTGCATTTGCTTACCCTGCTGGATCGCAATTCGCGGAACCAATCTAATCCGGCAGATGCTCTGAAATTCCTCTTGGAGGATCGCGTAGAATGCCAGGCCAGCCGTAAGGTTAAGTATAAAACCCGCGAGGAGTACAGTTTCCGTTTGCCCATACCCCTGGAGAAGGCCACCAATTTGGATGAGGTGCGCGAATGCCAAGAGCGTGAGCAGTTGGCGCGCGAGAGTGGCCAACGTCTCGTGGACCGAGATTTGGTGCGGCACAAGGTGCCGCTGCAGGCCTGCCTGGAGCGCTTTTTCGGCACCGAACTCATCGAGCAGTTCTATTCCACGGCCATTAATGGCAAAACCAATGCCAAGAAGACCACCCGCCTGGCCACCATGCCCGACTGCCTCATGATTCATTTGGGCAAATTTACTTTGGGCGATGACTGGGTGCCCCGCAAGCTGGATGTGTCCGTGGATATGCCCGATGATCTTGATCTAAGCGCTTGGCGCTCCCAGGGTGGTCTTCAGGCAGGCGAAGATCCTCTCCCCGAGCCCCCCTCCGAGCAGGCCAAGTTTACCTTTGACGAGGCCGTTTTGTCCGAGCTGGTCAACATGGGTTTCCCGCAAGAGGCCTGCAAGCGGGCTTGTTTCCATACCAAGAATAGCGGCCTGGAGGCCGCCTCTAACTGGCTTATGGAGCACATTGCCGACGAGGACATTTCGGACCCATTTGTGGTGCCCAACAATCGCATTGGAGATGGCGCTGCCAATACGTTTGTGGCCAATCCCGAGAGTTTGGCCATGCTCATGAGCATGGGCTTTGATGAGCGTCAAGCATTGGCCGCCCTCAAGGCAACCGATGGCAATGTGGAGCGTGCCACAGATTGGATTTTCTCGCATGCCGACAGCATTGCGGATGAACCTGCTCCCACTGCTGCCGCGGCTGCTGCGCCAGCCACCACCAATTATCGCGATGGCAGTGGCAAGTACAAACTGGTGGCGTTCATCTCGCATATGGGCACCTCCGCCCAGGTGGGCCACTATGTCTGCCACATACGCAAGCAGGGCGAATGGGTTATCTTTAACGACACCAAGGTGGCCAAGTCACAGAATCCGCCCAAGGATCTGGGCTATTTGTATCTGTACATGCGTGACGAGTAGCCAGTTTGGAGATGGATGATCTCAGTCTGAATTCACACGAAATTTATATATATGTAGACATTATACAGTGAAGATTGGATAATGAAAATCAGTAATAAAGAATAATACAAATTCAAATCCATATTGAGACTTTTCGTTTACCTTAGGGTTGTCGTATTTTTTTCAAAATATCGCATCGATGATAATTTCTGATTTTAAAAAATATCAAAAGATATTTGATCACTTTGAAAGGCTGATATAATTGGACGAGTTGGCCAACGTTTTGGCCCAATGTGTGAAAGTCAAACCGTTTGATCTCAGAGATAAAGACTCTTTAGTTTAAAAAAAGTAGATGAGAGTTTCCTGCTCATTTGACGCCATTAGTTTTTGGGCTATAACATTTAAAAGCTATGAAATCGGAAAACTGAAAATAGGTTATATACAGCGGTGACACAGAAATCTATTCCAACCAAATTCCAACCCAAAACTAATTCTCGGTGTCACAGAAATCTCTTTTAGTTGGTTTCAAATCTCTCGTGTTTGGTTGGGAGAACTAGCTAAGTTCATCACCTAAACAATTTTGATAGGCAAAAACATATGGATAGGTTGCATCAGGGTTGTGCCTCTGGCATTATTTTCTTCCATTAGCATTAATAAATTATTATTTGTTGGGTGCTGTTGCCCTACATGGCCAGGATAAACTTCTGTCAAATCAACAATTAATGCATCTTCCCTACAGCAGTACCATTTTTGTACTCCATACCAAATGTTCACAGAGTATATTAAGTTTGTGCAAATGGAAGAGGAAGCATCTCCTACCCTATTAGGAATATGTTTTCTTGATCAGCATTAACCGTCGAGTCTATATAGCCATATCCGCTTGTTTGTCTGTCCGTATGAACAAACAAATCTCAGAGATTGTTAGAAATAGAGTTTTGGCAAGTATGGGACATAAACTTCTTATACTTGCAGGCAGATCAAGTTTATTTTTATACCCTTGGAGAGGGTATATTAAAATTGTCTGGATGTTGGTAACGCGGGGAAGGAAGCATCTCCGACCACATAAAGTATATATATTCTTGATCAGCATGACGAGCTGAGTTGATATAGTCATGTCCGTCTGTCAGTCCTTCTGTTTCTATGCTATCTCCTCCGTCAGTTTTAAAGCTATCTTAACCAAACTTTGCACGAAGTCTTTTGGTATAAATACGCTGCACATTTGTCGGAACCGGCCAGATAGTTTTAGTGAGAAAAACTTTTTTGTTTTTAGTGCTATAGCTCCCAACGCTCTTATTTATAAGTTTTTAATGATTTCACATAATTTCACCAAGGCTTGTCGAAATCGGACAACTATATAGTATAGCTGCCATACAAAAGTTAGGTCTGAAAAAAGTCTTAGTAAGAAAAACTTTTTTGTTTTCAATGTTATCGCTCCCAATTTTGAACAACATTTGTCGAAATCGGAGCACTATATAGTATAGCTGCCATACCTACTGTCAGGCATATATCAAGCTCCAAGGGTATATAAACTTCGGTCGAGCCGAAGTTAGCTTGCCTCTATTTTTAAATTATTGCAACTACCCCTACCAACGTCATATTTGCCACGGTTTTGTAGACAGATGGCTTATACCTTCTTGTCTTATATAGTAACTAGCATTACATATCGACCCATTGGAAAGGATCGGCAGAGCTGCTTCCTGCTGCTACAACAGCAGCAGCCAAGATACATCCTAAACATACTCTTCCGCAGGTACAGAGTTTTTTATAGTCGGGCTCTACCGACTTTCTTACTTGTTTATTATTCAGCGTATGTTCCAAGCATTTGATTTTGAATTCCGGCTATCATAGCCATAAAATATAGGGCTAAGAGTGCTTCTCGAAGTTTTATTTTTAATTCGTAATCCCTATACTAAAGGTTCTACACATTGGCGGTATGTACTCCACATATGTAGTAGACGACAATACATGCAGTAATTGTTGATTTGACTAGAGGTTATCCTGGCCATATAGGGTAACAGCACCCAACAAATATAAAAAAATTTACGTGATTGTGTCATAACATGAAAAACAATATTTAAATTTTCCACTTAACTTTAGCAAACTATACTTTTAGGCAGGGCTGCAAACCTCCTAAAAATCGGGAGGGGTTCGAACCCGCGAAACTTTTTGGGTTCGGGTTCAAAGAGCAGGTTCAGAAGGTTCCTGAACCTAGGTTCGGGTTCGAACCGGGGTTCAGGAATAACTTTTTTCTTTGCTCATTGAGAAAAAATGTAAGTAATTTGAAACAAAACTAATTGCCGATTTCTCATTATTCAGATTGCTGCTATGTGTCAGATAAACTTACCTTGTCTCTATGTCTCTTGTGACATTATGTCACTGACATATGGCTCTATGAGAAACATAAGATGAGAAATCGGCCATTAAACATTTTATTCATAGGTGGAAGTTAAGAGGCTTGATAATATCATATTCGAGGTTGGATCTGGAGTCGACTGCGCAACCGTTCAGTCTACATCAGGCCAGTTCCCAGTCCAGTGGATGATGTGATTTCTAAAAAACTATTAAAAAACTCGACCGTATATTTTTGCTATCAAGAAGATCCAATGATGGTAAGCGGGATTTTAAAGAAAAAAGCCCAGCAGAACTGTCGATTTTTGGAAGAGAGAACATTTAACAATTCCGATTCTGCATAATTTGATCGAAATCGAAAACGGGAATAGGTCTGTATATTAATGTTTGATTATAACTTTTAAAACAAGACACACACCACCAAGAAGGATGGTCTACTGTACAACTGATTCAAGAACCTCCCAGTTTTATTATAAGCAGGATTTGCCTATCTTCTGCAAGTCGGCATAGCCCATTGCAATAACTGTTTTGGAATTGCAAAGGTTACACAAGTGCAAGAAGTGACAACAACACACAAGGACAAATTGACAGATGAAGTCATTTTGTATGTGTGCGCCCCCATTTCGGATCTTCTGTATTAGTGGAGGAAATTTGATCGCCTTAGTTATCACAATTGGTATAGGTTCATTATTAGTGTGTTTTCAGCAATCTTTCATTATTATTGACTCTATCGCTGGATAAAACAAATATGGAGTAGGAAAGTCCGCTGGACTGCTACTTGTGATGCAGGAACAGCCGATTCAACAAATGTGACATCTTTAAGTTCTTTACAATGATAGATTTTTCAAAACTTTAAGGCAAAGAGATTGCTTTTTATCTTCTTCAAATATAAACATGGTTAAGAATTGTTAATTATTTTTTTATTTATCATTCTTAAAGCTTTTGATAATTAGCTCCTTCTGAATATTATACAATGAAACAAAATGTTTCTTTGTAAGCTGTTTTTATTTCAAGGATTACAAATATTAGGAAATGACAGTATTCACATTAATAGCACCTAGAAAAAATTTATTAGAACACGTGTTTTGAACCGAACCCTTTTCTACTATATTTTGCTCCGGTTCAGGTTCGGGTTCGAATAGAAAAAAATTGTTCTGCTCCGGTTCAGGTTCGGTTCGGACTTCCCAAAAATCCCGGAATCTCCGACTCCGGCGCGGTTCAACTCCGAACCGGTTGGTAGCCCTGCTTTTAGGGGCATTAATGTTAAGTCAATCGTTTTTCTGTCAACACACTTAAAAATATTACTAGATTTCCGAAGTGTGCTTAAATATCCGCGAATAACTTCGCCATTAGGAAACCAAATTCATCGGGAGAACAATTGTTCAACGCAGAATTAACTGGTCTTTTATAATAAACTTTAACAAAAAATCGCATAGAATAAAATAGTGAAACCAGTGGTTGTCAAAGTACAAATTTCGAAAAAAAAAGTTGAAAATACCAGATCTGTAACCCGCATTTCTCAGCCATCGCGGTAAATCACTATAACCTATGAATACAATATATTAGACTCATCTCGTCGCTATCAGAATTGGCAAAGTCATATAAAATCAGATGGTCCCAATATTTTGAATTGAAATAATTTTAATTCAAGAGTCTCAATTGATATAAAAAAAAATAATTTTAATTCAATATTTTCAATTGGCATTAAATTGAATTTCAAAGCGCGTTAAACATGATTGACTGAGAAAATGGTCAGTGAATTTAATTGAGATATAAATATGACTTCTTTCGCAATCAACATCGATGTCGATTCCGAAGATAGACTCCAGACTTAATCATCAGCGAAGCTAGCACGAATTCTACGATGTACCGATTGAAGAGGAAACGAAGCTTTTTATCTTGGGATTGAATTGGTGGTTTGGTAAAAAGATAAAACAAATTTCGAATCGTTTCGAATGTGCCCACTGAGCCCAGCCAGACTGTCTACAATCCTTTGACTTTGTGAATTCATCCACTGTGCTGGAAAAGAGTGCCTCCAGCTGCCACCAAAGATCAGTTTAAAATTAATAATTTAAATTTATTTCATTTTAATGCCAATTGAAAATTTTGAATTAAAATTAGTTCATTTTAATGCCAATTGAAAATTTTGAATATTAAAATAATTAAAATTGAGTTTCAATAATTGTTTGCAAACAACCGATTGGTGACAAACAACTTCGCTACTCAACCTCAGCAGGAGCTTGCCGCACCGGGCGGCAAATTTCCTGGGGGCGGCAACTTTCTAGACGGAAAATTTCAGGTGCAGCAAATTTCAGGGAAGGCTACTCACAAAATATATATTGATTATTTATTTAAATTAATGGTGGTATTCCTGAAAGTAAATTAGACTCTACTGTAATTTTAACATATAGAACTTGAGTGCAAGATTCTGCACTTCAAGATCTAGTAATAAAAGAATTATTTATTGAATGCATTTAGAAAGCTTGCGATCCTGTTTAAAGGGATAAAAGATCAGTGGTCCACAATGGATTAAGTCAAAAATGCTCCAGCCTTAAGACCTTGTGTTTGACTTAATTAGAGATATTCGGAGTTCTATATTTTCCACTACTTTATATTGCTTCCTCCTATTAAGCCCTTCCAATATCACGCAGGAGGGTGCTTCAAAGTTTGCTTTGTAAATTTCTTATGTAACAAACGTAGTGACAAATATTCAGAACAATAGTCTTTCAGTTCTTCACAACCTGCGGGTCTGAATAATATGCAACAACGTTTTCGAGCGACTAAATGATGTAGTCCAATCGCAACCAAACTTTTTATTATATCTATTAGGACCAAAACGATAGTTTTGCCGCCCGGGCAAAATCAAAAATCAGAATCTCACAAATTTTTTTTGGAATTTTTAGAGATTACACAGTTCAACAAATTGTGACCTTTTGTGAGTATCCAGAGCATCGTTAACTAATTCCAACTTGCCTACTCATGCTGATTACGAGATGGTATGTCAAAGCCATATCTTAGTTTCCGTTTCCAAGATATTCGCGAAAAACTAAATTTCCGACTTTTTGCCGTTCTAGAATTTTTGTAGGCCACACTAAGCAATAATTGCTTATTTTCTAAATCTTCTAGGATAGGACACACATCAATGCAACTGAGAAAAATCAATCACACCATATAACTATTGCCAATGGTATCGAAATTGGCCTTCAAAGTAAAATTTTACTTGATTTATAGCAATTTTGTCAAACTAAACCATTTGCTACAAGCCATTCTATTTGTCGGACATTCATTGGCGTCATATCATCATATAGTTCAACATATGCACTAATTATGGTAATTTTTTGGCAATTTTGTCATGACTGCAAGCAAAGTTACAGCCAATAATATCCGAAAATCAAGATTAAAATTTATGGAAGGCAAACTAGATTCCCACCCCAAATTTTTATAGCAGTTTTAAAAAGGCAACTTGATATAGCATTGGCTTAACCAAATATTCAATGTTATGTAAAATAACAACAGTCATGGAATGCTACGTTAACATTTGCGATTAGTATTTAAAAGTAAAGTCTGTTCTCCCTTCTCTTTGGCGCTGCATGATAATAACAACAGCTTAACGGTCTCCGCCGCTGCAATTAATGCCCGCCAGTCGTTTCGGCTTTGTTCTAACTGGCACCAAACCCAGATTGGCTATGTATTTCCGCACCTGGTCTTCCCATCTCACTTTCGGTCTCCCAAAGTCTTTCGCCTTCCGTTTGTGCACATGTTTTACTGGAGCTTGTTCATGTTTACTGGTAGCATGTTCTTGTCCATGTCCTTGTCCATTGTTAATGTCCATACTTTTGAGCACTACTGAGTCCGTAGAAACATCAGTTTACAAGAGTAATTCTTCTGCTTAATAGAGTAAGAATATCCTTCGGGGACATTCACTAACAAGATATCAGAAGATGGTGTCAACATTCTAGGTCCATATCCTCAAAGCGTGATCCCTCAATCGTTTGCGTGGGTGAAGTTCTTTTGACAGGGGTGGGTACCAAGCCCGCCGCACCAACCCAATGAACAAGTTAAGAAAAGCAAAGGGAAATTCGATAAAATAAAGGATTACTTAGAAATATGTTTCTTAGGTATTGATATACCGAATATTTACTAAAGCTTCTGTTATTACTGGTGAATTCGTCGCGTTCTTTTTGCTGCCGTTTTGTGTTCTGCCTCCGTACCTTCTCGATAAACATTCCAACAATAATCCGCTCACATTGAAACATTCCACTTGCCCTGATATCGTCCATGATTGCAAGATCTTGATGAAAGCGCTCCCCATGCTCATTACTAAAGGCAATTGTCCAGAAAAAAAGGTCCAAAAGTCTTCTGGTTTTTTTAAAATTACGCAGAAGGTATTACTACTGATTACTGTTATCCAAGTAGCCTTTTTATAATTAGGCCACAGTTCAACTATCCGCAAATTTTAACGTAGCATTCCATTAATGTTGTTATTTTACATTACATTAAATATATAGCTAAGCCAATGCTATACCAAGTTGCCTTTTTAAAACTGCTATAAAAATTTGAGGTGGGAATCTAGTTTGCCTCCCATAAATTTTAATCTTGATTTTCGGATGTTATTGGCTGTAACTTTGCTTGCGGTCATGAAAAAATTGCCAAAAAATTACCATAAATGTCGGAAAATCCGCCCCCGGGAGTAAAAAGGCGCGTAAAATTCGGCCGTGAAGCCCACTGGGAGTGGGTGGGATGTGGATTGGATGTATGTGGGAAGTGGGTGGAGTGTGAGGAAGTTGAAAAGTTCAAAATAAAATAAAAGGAAAACGGACGCTTATCAGACCAAAGTGAGCCAATGCATATGTTGAACTATATGATGATATGACGCCAATGAATGTCCGACAAATAGAATGGCTTGTAGCAAATGGTTTAGTTTGACAAAATTGCTATAAATCAAGTAAAATTTTACTTTGAAGGCCAATTTCGATACCATTGGCAATAGTTATATGGCGTGTTTGATTTTTCTCAGTTGCATTGATGTGTGTACTATCCTAGAAGCTTTAGAAAATTAGCAAATATTGCTTAGTGTGGCCTACAAAAATTCTAGAACGGCAAAAAGTCGGAAATTTAGTTTTTCGCGAATATCTTGGAAACGGAAACTAAGATATGGCTTTGACATACCATCTCGTAATCAGCATGAGTAGGCACGTTGGAATTAGATAACGATGCTCTGGATACTTTTCACTGTTGAATAGTGTTACATTCGAAACTCATCCCCCTCATTTCCACTAAATGAAGTCCGATCACTGCCAAACTTTTTTTAATATCTATTGAGACCAAAAATAATCTTTTTCCGCCCGGTATTTTGAAATCTATTTTTAAGGGCCAGTCTACTATACAATGTAATTTTAATAATCTTTATTTGCTGACATTAACATCTTTTAGGAGTTGTTGGAACAGCAAAGCAATTTTTGTTGATCGTCATTTTATTGAACATTTCAAAATTTTGGAACATTAATCGATGTGTGGTATATTCCCATGGACAATTTCAAAAGGGAACTGTAAAATATTTTATTCATAAGCTTTTCTTCTTCTCAATGAAGTCATTTAAGCTTAGTTCAATCGTTTATATGTACTATGAACTAAAATCGTTTAAAGAACTGCTTAATTTTGTGATCCGAACATAATTTCTAGAAAAAGTAGAAAGGTTCGGGTTCGAGGACTCAAAATATTAGATGTTCGGTTCATGCGATTCAACTTCCGAAAAATGCGGTTGGCGAGTTGAAAAATCATTCCTTTAAAGCAGAGATGGGCGCGTCACGACGTTCCAATGCACACACCAAGCAGCGTGTGCATTAGGCTGCTGCCGCGGCCGACTGCAAAAATCACACGTACGCTATAAGCATTGACAGCTACTTATATTTGCTTGTGCTTGTATGCGTGTGAAAAGTGTGACGGTATGTGTGCATGCCCATCTCTGCTTTAAAGGCATCTGAAACAAAGTTGGGAAAATGTGTTTAATCCATGCCCAGCTGGATTTCAGTCAGCCAACATATAGATATTTTATAATTGGTTTCTTAGTCCTAAAATCAAATTCTGCAAATAATCTTTAAAGCATTCTCCAACAACTTCATTTCAAGTGCAACGGGAAGTTTATTTAAGTTTTTTGTTGCTAATATTCTTTGGTGTTGTCATCAGTTCCTCCACAATGCCATTTAGTCGATCCGCAAAGGCCTCGAATGAGAACTTTTGCTGTACCCGCTTGTGACCCAGATCACCCATCTTAAGGCGCAACGCTTCATCACGGAACAGTTGATACATGGCGCCGCCAAAGCTCTTTTCCTCTTGTTCGCACAGGAAGCCAGTGGAATTGTGTACAATAGTCTCAGTGGGCCCGCCGCTGTTTAACGCCACTACAGGCTTTGAGAAATACATGCCCTCCAGTGGAACAATGCCAAAGTGCTCATTCTCTGGCGTATATAGCAGACAGTGGGCGGCATAGAGCAGACGGCACTTCTCCTCATCCGTGGGCGAGCGCAGTAGAACAACATTATCCTGCAAATCCAATTCGGCGGTCATCTGCTCTAGCTCTCCGTAGTGTTCGACATTTTCTAGACAGCGTGTGTCATAACCTCCGGCAATGATCAGACGACAGCGTTTAAAGTCCATCGCTGGCAGCATGTTGCCAAGCAGACGCAACGACTGGAGGGCCAAGGCATGGTTCTTCTTGCGCTCATAGCGATTAATATCCAGGTATATGAAGGCGTTGCGTGGAACACGGGGATGGACGGGCTCGTCCAGAAGCAAGGAGCGCTGCTCCAACTTTTGCTCCATCTGATCAAAGTATTGGGTGTGAATGGAAGGATATAGGACATCAGGCACAGTCTTTAGGCGCCGGAATGTGTCTTGGAATACGCGCAGCGTGAATTTGGAGTTAACCAAAACTTTGTCTGCTAGTCCAATAGTGTGCTCTTCCAACCAGTTGATGGGCGCCCGATACAGTTGCTTCAATAGTCCTTCGCGTGAGCTTAGTAACTGATCGGGAAAGTGACAATAGAAGAGCACACGAGGACGATGCCGTGCCAGACGCAGCACCGGCACACACACCGAAATCAGATCACAGACAACCACTTCGATCTGCTCCCTCTGGGGCATAAAGAAGCTGGCATAAAAAGCGGCGTACAACATGCGCATATACGCACAGAAGGCATAGAAGCGGCCAAAGAGCTTGCGTGGCAGCCAATCACCCACCACCTGCACGGGGAAGCTGCCGTCGGCGGTCTCTTTAAAGCAGTGGCTGCTGTCGTGATGGTTAGTCAGGAAGCTAACCTCGTGTCCGCGCTCCTTTAAGGCCAGGGCGGCGTCCACCACGAGACGCTCGGCGCCCCCGATGCCCAAGTCAGGGTGAAGAAACAAAACGCGAACCATTTCCTTTAAGAATCATCTAAGTAAATGCCTTTTTTAGTGGTTTTTGATTATCTATTAAGAGGGCTGCGGCAACGAATTTCTGTTCGGGGTGAGCTGGCAACCCTAGAATTTGAACTAGAGATGTCATTGTGAGTGCAATTAAAATCGTGAATGAACAGTGAACGAAGGCGTTTTTAGTGGGAGGAAACAAAAGATATCTTATTGTTACCAAATAAAGCTAAGGAAATAATAGGAATAGGAATTCTTACAGTACCTTAAAATACCATATACCAAAATACCATGAGTGTCGTTAACACTTACAAGTCTTTGATATAAAACATAACGAAAATTTTAAGCGATTAATTTCAATATCACAAGCTCTTGGTAAATAAATATAAATTACTCTTGCTTATTGTGCTGATCCATAGATAAATGAATACAGCAACAGTGGTAAAGGAATCACATGAAAATTTAATAATTCAAGCAAAACATATGAATAGTTTCAAACCCTTCCCTTCTTCCGTACCGAGATTAAAGATGTTTCACATCAAAGATTCAAAACAAATTCATTTAGCTAAGGTCCAACCGAAAAAAATTGCCATGCTTGCCTTTTTTGCAAAGTTTGAGATGAAATTATCTAAAATCTCGACGTGATGGACCATTTCTGAATACGGATTCTTGTTCAGCACACGAAAATCACATAGAATCACAACAAACTTTCAATATACTGGATAAAGTCTTATTTGGTTGACTAGTGTAATTCAATCTCTTAGGCCGGGTTTACATTGGGGCACGCTGTGAACGTGTTGTCTGTGACGCACTGTGACCAAAGTACTCAGAAGTCCAAAGTGTTTACATTGGCGTCACAGAAATTGCATGTCACAGCGCTGTGCCGTGCGCTGTGACTATCCAAATGAGTACTTTTGATGTGAACGCTTCTTGTCGTTGTCACAGAGCGCCACCTTGCTCACAAAAGTGAACATTGAACTGTTTGTGAGCTGTGAGCCAGATCCGAATTAATAAAGTAAACAACACAAGCAACAATTAAACAAAAAAGAATGGAGAAGTCAAAAACTATTAATCGCGATCGCCGTCTGGCCATGCAGTGAAATGCCGATTCGATCCCTCATTGCATCCGTGGATGCCAATTATAATCATCGTGATGCCAAGGAGTCTGGCTGGAGCAGCATTGCCGATCAGCTTGCCGTCACGTTGTCGACAAATGGAACAGTTTGCGAAACACATATCGAGTGAGTGTACAATTCAATACAAAAAGCTACCCGTCATTAAATTGTATTTTTATTCACATTTTTGCAGACAACAGACTTGTGGTTCTTGGATAAGAAGGTGCTCTTTATCTAAAGCACCAATGCAATGGAAAAATTACACGTATCGAATAAATAAACATATGTAATTTCTTTTAATTCCACTTATTGTTGCCTTTGACATTCTAAACTCGTTTGAGAGGGATGCCAACCCTGGATCCTGAAGCCGAATAGCGCAATACGTTGTCTGCTTTCTCATAAGTGGCGTTACCCAGCATACGAGCTGATCAAAAGTGCCTGCATCCATGTATGTGCGCATTTTTTAATTATTTTTATTTTTAAATTTGTGAGGAATACTTCGCAACTCTCTGTTGAACTTGGCAAACATGCCTTCTTCCCTTCGAGTCAAATTAATTTTGTCGATCCAGCAAGAGCGCTTTGGATTGGGTTCATCATCATTGTCGTCTTCGTATCTTCGTCCTGCACCCACAACGCCACAACAGCTCGGGCCACTAGCCCTTTCGCGCATTCATTTCTTGCAGATAAAAAATTTTATTTAACATAATTATCATCAATAAATGACGCATATTCACCTTAATAAAAATTTTTAATTCGCAAAAAAACAAAACAAGATGTCCGCAGTGTGCCTTAAAAACGATCTTGATCGATGTGCTTGTCACAGGAAAAATAGTTCTAATGAGCTAGTTTTGAGCTAACTCATTGCAATCAGCTGTTCAATTATTTCTTGGCACAAACGTGCCACCCTCCGGCACAGAAACACTGTGACGCCAAATGAGTACTGGTGTTCACATTAAAAAGTACTCATTCCTGTGACACACGATTTCTGTGACAAGCCATTTGCCGTTCACATTGCGCTGTGCCACTGTGACATTGAAACGTGCCGCGCTGTGCCCCAATGTAAACCCGGCCTTAGAATGAGTTGATGTATGAATTGATTACATGGCTTTTGCATTTGTTCCATTCCCTTAAAAATGGCGAATGGCCCGACTGGGGTTTTCTTCGCATCCACTGAAGAGTTTAAGAGCAAGAGCTGTTTGTAAAGGTTATGGGTATGTCTCGAAGCACATATTTGATGGGCCCAGAAATATACGTACAACCGTAATGAAAATTCGCTATAGCGTACTTTACCCAAAAATAATATAATATAAAAGTATGAATGATTTTAAACCACTTTACTGCAGATCAAGTAGAAAATCATGCCAGATAAAATGCATAAGCGTAATATCTACCTGAAGTTATCCTCTTGGAATTCTTTAGCGAAGCTTTCTCTTACAAAACTCTGTGCATCAAAACAGCATCGAATATTAAGCGTTGAATTGGAATGGTGGAATATGGAATCCCGACATTTCGATAAATATGTGCCTTGCAGCACGCCAGATACGCGTTTTGTATTAATAAGGCCGGGTTTACATTGGGGCACAGCGCGGCACGTTTCAGTTTCACAGTGTCACAGCGCAATGTGAACGGCAAATGGCTTGTCACAGAAATCGTGTGTCACAGGAATGAGTACTTTTCAATGTGAACACCAGTACTCATTTGGCGTCACAGTGTTTCTGTGCCGGAGGGTGGCACGTTTGTGCCAAGAATATATTGAACAGCTGATTGCAATGAGTTAGATCCAAACTAGCTCATTAGAACTATTTTTCCTGTGACAAGCATATCGATCAAGTTCGTTTTTAAGGCACACTGTGGCCATCTTGTTTTGTTTTTTTGCGTATTAAAAATTTTGGTAAAGGTGAATTTGCGTCATTTATTGATGATATTTATGACAAATTAAATTTTTTATCTGCAAGAAATGAATGCGCGAAAGGGCCAGTGGCCCAAGCTGTAGTGGCGTTGTGGGTGCAGGACGAAGATACGAAGACGACAATGATGATGAACTCAGGCCAATGTGCTCTTGCTGGATCGACAAAATTAATTTGACTCGAAGGGAAGAAGGCATCTTTCCCAAGTTCAACGGAGAGTTGCGAAGTATAGCATGGATGCAGCCACTTTTGATCAGCTCGTATGCTGGGTAACGCCATTTATCAGAAAGCAGACAACGTATTGTGCTATTCGGCTTCAGGATCCAGAGTTGGCATCCCTCTCATACGAGTTTAGAATGTCAAAGGCAACAATAAGGCAATCCATTGCATTGGTGCTTTAGATAGAGAGCACCTTCTATCCAAGAACCACAAGTCTGTTGTCTGCAAAAATGTGAATAAAATACAATTTCATGCCGGGTAGCTTATGTATTGAATTGTACACTCGATATGTGTTTCGTAAACTGTTCCATTTGTCGAAAACGTGTATTGCGGTGCCAGCCAGCGCTTGCACAGATCGCGATTTTTATAATTGGCAGTGGTCAAATGATCGATTTCTTGGATCGCTTTAATTTGATTTAATAAAGGGAACTCCAAATAGCCCGAAAATGTTTGGTTTATTGAATTTGGTCAATTATTTTGGATTTTACAGTGGTTCAAATTTGAAAAATTTTTCAAACTGATAAATTTTTTAATTTTTTTGGTTTCAAATGTCACGTTTGGGATCGTATAAGAGCTAAACGGAAGTTCCGATTGTAATTTGGTTTTTTACTTTTTAACGATGCATCAATTCTGCAGAAAAATTAATAAGAAAATTTTATTTTTTTTTAATTAGTTGAGTTATTGTTGTTTTACTGAAATACTTTTGTACATTATTTTCCCAATTTGATGGATTGCGAAAAGTGCATCCACGCTAGTCCACACTTCTAAAGTGAAATTTTTTTTTAAAATACATATTTCTAAATAAAATAATAATTTGGTCTTGCGCCGATCTGCGTCTTGCAAGTATGAGCGACTTGAACATATTAATATGCTTGAATACTCTATGTATAGAGATCAAATCAACCGGCTTTTAAACGGAAAGAGATATTTGAAAAATTCCAAAGGAAACATGACAGAGAATTCCAGTACCTTTAACATAAGCTCATGATCGGCTGCCAAAGTGAAAACATTGATAAACTGAAAAGGTTGCAAGAAATAGGAACACCATTTTTTCTTTTAAACGATTTATTATTATTTTTGTTTGTACAATTACTAAAAACTAACCAAGTTTAATAAATAGCTTTCTTTTAATTAGTAAAAATATTTATTTTTAAAAAATTATCAATTACTAAATATTTATATTTTTTTCGTACAAAATTATTCATTTTAACTAATAAAAAACTAGCTATTTATTAAATTTGGTTAGTTTGAAGTAAATTTACAACTACAATTTTAATGAATTGTTTTTAAAAAAGTTAAAATTTCTTGTCTTTTTCTTACAAGCTTCTAAGTGCTATAAACTTTGCTCATTGGCAGCCGATCCTATTGTCATATGTCATTCTGTTGACCTACAATAATGAACTTAAGCTTATTTTAAAGGTACTGAGAAACTTCTTGGAGGAGAGAAAACGTTTCTTTTGGCCAAAACGTAAAAGTCTGAGGGATAAGAAAGCGATTTTGAGGGATAATAACTCTGTTTCCCTTAGACTTAAAACACTATAGGTCTGACGTTTTAGACGAGTGCACGCCGCGCGTCTGTGACGCGGCAACTAAGGTGTTACTTGTATTGAATCTATCTGAAATGCTGTCTCGTAATTCTCAAGTTTTTGTTTATCACTCTGCCATTATAAATAGGACAATAGAAACTCATGCCACATATCGCTAACTTATCCCTTTTATAGTATAGTATATGTTTTGTTTATTAAAATCGCCAAACTATCAGCAGACTCTCCCCTCAAACTATCGCCAAACTCAACAAGCGCGAAGCTTGATTGTGTAAGTTCGGGCACCACTGGTCTACAATCAACATTTTTAAAGCAAGTCAATCCAGGAGTTAAGGAAAACATTCAACATTACAAAATTTTAATACAGGAAAGTATTGGTTGTTTACTTCACTTTCATTTGATAAAATAAAACTGTAAATATAAGAAGACAAGCTTCTCTCAATCTCTTGGTGTGTGTTCTTCTAAGTTTCGCATAAGGTAAGGGGACAATCTTTTTGAGCTGTTTACTGAATCACTGACTGACACGCGTGAGCATTCCCACATCATTGTTTTTGTTGACCATCTCTAATTAGAACTAGAACACATGTTGACAGCGCCAGAATTTTTGGCATTTTTTAGCACTAAACAGCACACTCGCATTTCGGCCCGTGTTTGCAACGAACGCATTAAAAATTTTCAGTAAAATTCGAGTGGAACTTATCAAGTACGCCTAATTACTCGGGCAGCAGATGCACGTCTCGGCGGTATTATAAGCCACAGGCATGCAAACCAACGCGATTGGACCGAACTCCAAATTGCCAGCCAGGGCTTTGCCGTGCGCGCTTTGTTGTTGTTGCAAATGAATCCGCATGCAAGTAAATAGAAAACAAAAAGAAGTCAAAACAAATAATTTGTTGATCTGAATGAACAGTGCTATACCAATTCAAGTGTAATGCATGCAAATTGCTTTTACACCTAATAAAAAGTCGCCCTCAGCGACTGCAGCCTAATCAACTCGCTGTCGTTGCTGCTGACCGCCGCAATCCTAGCCCCCGCCACCGCCCCCGCGTTATTTTAAAATAAACATTAACTAAACAGAGGCACAGGCGCTTGCTTTTTGTTCATCGATATTCCACCGCCACGTATACGGACGATACGACAAGATGCCCAAAATCTATGTGAAAAAGCCCTTGGCGGGTCTGGTCATACGGAATCGTGCCCACAAAAGCAGTATCTTTACGGTAAGTGTCGCCCCAACCCTCAAACCGCTCAGCACCTGATAATAACTGATAACGCGCTTAGCACATGAATCACAGGGCTATGCGTGTCGGTTTCTATCATTTTAAATTAGGCCCAATCGGCCAATTTTGGGATCATTTAAATAATTTAACTTTAGTTAATTGACGTATGTACAGAGTACACATACAGTTGCACTACAGATTGTTGTCATGTTGATTTAACATCAGGCCATAGCGATTAGAGCTTCTTATCAGCCACACCGTTAACGATAATATCACAGGTTTTCGGGTTTTCCCCCTCGCCCGTAAACATAAAAACACTTGCCTGGTTTTTAAAGCAATGCCACAGCTATACAAATTCATAAAAAATGTGCGACGACCAATATCCTCCAAAATGATAAGCTCACTCATGACTAAACTATGGGGTTTTACATCGGAGCAAGTGTCGAGCTTCACATCAGCCGACCCCATCAGCCGGCGCTTTAATTGTGCAGTATAAAAATACAGTGATCACTAGATCAGACGGAAGCTTTTGAAAGTTAATATATCTAGTCGCATTATTTATAAGGTGTGAATAAATACCTCGAAGTATTTTGAGTAATAAGAAAATAAACTAAATCAAAACCAAGGACCCTAAAGGTTATACATAGTTAAAAAAAAAATAATTTAAATTTTTGTTGATTTTTATCAATCAATTGAAAAATGTCATTAATTTTTGATTGAAATAAATGGCAGATATACTATATAGTTGCCCGATTTCGACAAGCCTTGGTGAAATTATGTGAAATCATTAAAAACTTATAAATAAGAGCGTTGGGAGCTATAGCACTAAAAACAAAAAAGTTTTTCTCACTAAAACTATCCAGCCGGTTTCGACAAATGTGCAGCGTATTTATAACAAAAGACTTCGTGCAAAGTTTGGTTGCGATATCTTTAAAACTGACGGAGGAGATAGCATAGAAACAGAAGGACTGACAGACGGACAGACGGACATGACTATATCATCTCAGCTCGCCATTCTGATCAAGAATATATATACTTTATGTGGTCGGAGATGCTTCCTTCTATGCGTTACACACATCCGGACAATTTTAATATACCCTCTCCAAGGGTATAAAAATCATAAAAGAATAAATAAATTTTAATTTTTTTTTTCATACCATTAATAATATAGTAGGTAAAAATTTAAAATAAAAATAATTTTTCAGTTTTTATTCAAAAAATTGAACGTAAATCTCTTAAGAACCAGGTAGAGTATTACCAAAAATTAAAAACATGCTTGATGTTTTCCCCAATGCCTTTCATATTATACATCACATGTACTGAAAGGACCCCATGGACGCCTGAAGGATGATTCATATTGGTTCTTTGTGTCATATGAAAGGTATTGAGCAGGGAATCAAGCCGAAACGGATTTCGGTTCCGGTTCTGGTACGTACCGAAACTAAAAGGTTCTGTTATGGTTCTGATACTGTTTCGGTACCTGGATTTTTATTTCGGTATTCCGGTATGGACCGGTAACACCAACAGACAATTTAAAACTTAAGTCCAAACAAAGTGGGTAAGCCGCTATACACATGTCAATATACGTATGTGTACACTTTACATAAATGATCAATTTTATTTTCGTGTGTTTGCCAAAACAATGTCACACAATGCATTACTAATGTCTTCACTATATTTTATATATATAATTTACAAAGAAGGTAAAATAGTGATTATTTCTTAGAAGCATGATAGCGGTCAATGTCATTCATAATAAACTGCACACCGGAAAATAAACGTTACACGCTTTCTTGTGTAGCTGGAACAGCAAGAATAACTTTTGATAGTTCATACAATTCCGGAAACTTTGTCGAATTTTCTGACCTCCATTTAAGTACATTATCTTTATTTTGTAAACGTTTTAAGCTCAGAAAACCTTAATTGATGCCATCAAGCTGTTATGTGAAATTATTGGGTATTAATATTTTTTGCTCATAACTTGAGAACCGCTCATCAGATCATTTTTATTTCTTTAGCAAATACATATTACGAATGACTCAGTATGTCCCATATATGTCAAACCTCTATCTCCCACCATCTGTTTGTTCATACGGGCCACGCACTCACAAACATTTCATTCAACGACGTGTAAGTGAGAGAGAGAGAGAGAGAGAATCTTAGAGATGCGCACAGCAGAAGCGTTGCATTCAGCTCCTACTCTTGTTACAGAGTATAACATAGTCGGGCTTACCGACTTTCTTACTGGCTTGCTCTAAAAATATCGGTTCTAGGATACCGTTATACAAAAAATTAGAAATATCAGTTCCGGTACGTGTTCCGGTTCTGAGATTCAATCGGTCTTTTCGGTATACGGTTCCGGTTCCGGTTTGTTTCTCTGGTATTGAGTCACACATCGTAAATGCTTTTAAACCTTGGTAAACCGGTTCTTAATATACCTATTTTAAATTTTTGTAATTCATTTTTCCAATCCGTTGTTGAATAGTTTCAGACATTATAAAAACGAAAAAAAAAAACTTTTGGCTGTTTCAAACACTAATTTATATTTCAAATAATAATTGATCTCTCCTTTTCATTTTGCAGAGATTGCAGTAACGGAGTTGCCAACTTTCAAATAAAAACATTTGCCGCTATCGGCAAATCGGGTACTATAGCTCGCTCAGCTCGCTCTCACCCAGGATCTGTGCTTCGCGCTAAGTTTTTATCCCAGGCGTTTGCCGTACTGCCTGATTACTGTATTATTTTAGTATTTCATCATGCATCAAATTTTTTCCACATTGTAGAAAAAACTACAATTTATCAAATGAGAGCGCATTTACGCTGTCTGAGATCATTTGGGAAATTGCCCGTCTCGCTCTAACTAGTTCTCATTCAGGGAAGTCCTGGAAATAGCTAGAGATTTTCATATAAACGATTTCACTTCGAACTAAACTTGAACTTCTTTATTTTTAAAGTGACAAGAATAAGGCTGCCTTCACAATGTTCGACACATGACCCATGACATCTAGTAGGCCCGCATTTCCCCATGAAATTCTATGAATTTGACAAGCTATTCAAATTCAAAACAGAACAAAAAAAAAAAAATAAGGTGATGGGTGTAAAAACCCCCCCCCCCCCCCCCCCCTCCCCCTAAAAATTTTTTTTTTTTTTGGTGGTGGGGGGGGGGGGGGGAGGTAATTATATTTAAAAAAAAAAAAAAAATAAAAAAAAAAAAAGGGGGAAAAAAAAAAAAAAAAAAAAAAAAAAAAAAAAAAAAAAAAAAAAAAAAAAAAAAAAAAAAAAACAAAAAGCGGGACTACTAGACTATCATGTGTCGAACAGTGTAAAGGCAGCCTAAGACTTGCTACTAGATCAAATGGAAGGAAAATTCATTAAACTTTCAACTTTTGTCTTCTTATCTAGTAGCCAGGCATATTTGTGCCCCTTCACACTAAGACACACCGGTATATAAAAAATTCTTTTACTGAATACTGTAATTTCGTATTATATTTCTTTCTCTATATTACGAATGTTCTTTCTTTGGATTCGCTGTATTAAAGTTAGACTGTATCTCGTTCCGACTTTTCGAAACCGAAATATGATTCGTTTTGATTCCAAATATGATTGCATTCCAAATGAAACTCGATAAGGTAGAGGTGAGAGTTCTAAATGGTTTTTTAATAGGTATCTATCCGCCTTCATTATTGGGAATACAAACTTATTTTATATTATCTTTAAGTTAATGTTAAATTTGCTATACAGTTGCTAAGGGGCTAAGCCAAGCTTCTCTCAATCTAATGGCGTGTGTGCATTAAATTTTTGCACAAGAGAAAGGGACCTACAGTTAAACGCCGAATCCGAACGGCAAAGTTTTAAAAATGGCTTTTTCGTGGCTAGTTACTTCACAGCTGGCGCCAATAGCTGGTGAAGGTGACCGGAGAAGAAAAAATCTTCTATTCAGAGGCGGGATCAAACCCACGACCTCCCGCCCAGCAGTCCAGCACATCAAGCGCAGGGCCACACACGGCCATAGATCAACTGAGGAGCTTATAAAAGCTCTTTTCGAGGTCGATTCTTTGACATTCACAATGAAGCGTGGACAATTAGAGCTGATTTGTTTGTTTTGAAATGCCATAAAAAAAACAGTTTGTTTCTAAAAAACTTTTCATTGCAAGTTTGCAAACCCGAGTGTCTTGAATGATTCTTCTTTCGAAAATGCAAAAAATATAGCTCCGATGTGGACTTCACAATATCATATCTCTCCTTTTATAAAATTTTCTAAGTGTGAGAGACACATACTATGCGACAAAGTAGTTATCTACATTATTATTGTTCAGTCTTATAGAAATCAACAGTTGTGTTTAACTTTCTGAGAATCTACTGTATATGCAAACATATGTACCACACCAGACACATTGTTGGTATTAACATACGTTTCAAGTTCTTCAGAATTGTGTCGAATTTCATAATCAATTCATCGTCGTGACCTTTAAAAATTATAGACTTGTGGTTGACTTTCGCTTTCATTTGGAAGCTGCTTGAATTTTTCGTTTGCTCTCGTTTCTCATTCTTTCTTTTATACTTTTTGTTCTCTACATGTTTTTGGTGGGAGTGCATTGAACTCTTGGCGCTAATGAGCGCCCATCCACTACTCTTGGAACTTGGGTTGGTGGCAATTGGTGTGTCCAGTTAATTTTCAACGCGTGCGCGTGCAAACACTTATTACACGAAGCGTCGTTGTTATTTTCTGTGTAATTACAGCTGGGAAATTTAGAACAACACTCGGCCAGGACTTTTATCTATATGTAGGCTATCATCTAACTAGCCACTGAGCTATGAGTATGACACATGACGTTGTGCCCTGACTAAATAATAATTAGCCACTAGCCGACTGGTTGCCGGGGCAGCCAGCCAGCATGTCGCCAAGCCCACAACACTATGCAACAGTTTTTCCATTGGAGCTTATCACCAAGAAGACTCAAAATAATAAACAAAAAAACAGCTGAATGAGTTGCATAACTGCAATTGCATTCCGCATGCTCTGTGCTCGCTTTTATACGATGACAATTATCATGATTAAACTTGACATTTCAATAAATAAACTGGTATTTTAATTCACAATCTGTAATTACGCGTTGGCATAGTATACAACATGTATTCTACTTTTTTTATCTTGAGTACAAAATGGAGTATTTTTTTATTTTTACAACTTTTTACTAGTTCTAGCATTTAGCTTGTAGAGTGCCTGTAGAATTTCTTGGACTTTGGCAGCGACTAAAACTTTCTTGATTTCAAGACCTTTTGAGGCTTATTAGATTATATCGTATTGATTTAAAATTTATTTGATCAATTTAAAAGTTAATTAAGACTTTTGTTTCTTTATAAAATCAGGGAACAAACTGCTGCAAATCAGGACTAGTTCGATTCAGTTGTTCACACAGTCTTATCTCATACATTTAGCTCGAAGTAATAAAGATTTAAAAGAATGAAAGCACTGGTATAAAAACTTCCCCATTTTTATACCCTTGGAGAGGGTATATTAAAATTGTCCGGATGTTTGTAACGCATAGAAGGAAACCTCTCCGACCACATAAAGTATATATATTCTTGATCAGCATGCCGAGATATCTATGCTGTCTCCTCCGTCAGTTTTAAAGCTATCGTAACCAAACTTCGCACGAAGTCTTTTGGTATAAATACGCTGTACGACTATAGCATATAGCTGCCATAGGAACGATCGGTTGAAAAACTAGTTTTAGTGAGAAAAACTTTTTTGTTTTCAATGTTATCGCTCCCAACGGTCGTATTTGTAAGTTTTCAATGATTTCACATAATTTCACCAAAATTTTTCGAAATCGGACAACTATATAGTATAGCTGCCATACAAAAGTAAGGTCTGAAAAAAAGTCTTAGTGAGAAAAACATTTTTGTTTTCAATGTTATCGCTCCCAACGATCGTATTAATAAGTTTTTAATGATTTCACATAATTTCACCAAGCCTTGTCAAAATCGGACTACTATATAGTATAGCTGCCATACAAACTGTCAGGCACATATCAAGCTCCAAGGGTATATAAACTTCGGTCGAGCCGAAGTTAGCTTGCCTCTATTTTATTAAATAAAAATTCATATTTTTTGACTTACATTTTTAATTAAAAATGTACTTTTTTAATGTTTGGTTTTGCCTGCTCGAGGTCATCCATCCCATCCAAGGAATGAAATACGTTGGATTCTTTTTTTCCCCAACATATTTCGAGACATAGGGGTCCGTCTTCGGGAGGCTAGTTAACAACATTAATGTAAATGTGGACCTTTGATACAGACTGCATAAATATTGGCAAATTGGAAATTGAAATGAATTCCACCTGAATGTACCAAACCTCCCTTAAAAAATTAAGTTTGGAGCTAACTAAACTGCGGTTTCTGTTATTTGTATTTGTATTTATTCCAGTATTCCTAGTGGTATATGCAAAGCATATTTTTAATTCACTAGTCACGACAGATAACAACTCGATATATAAAACATAAACTTATACTACTACTTAAACTAACAATGGTGTATGTATTTAAATTAGCATTAACATTGAGATTTTATTTACTTATTACTTATTGACTTATTATAATTTTCTTGATTTACTGTTTTAGTTCTTATTTGAGGTGCATTAATAATTGGGTTTTAAATAAGTGTGCGCTACTAATATTTTTTATCCTATGAGGTAACTGATTCCAGAGACGAACAGCGTTTATGAAGAAATGTTTCTTTGAACTAGATAGTGAGAATCTTGGGCAAATAATGTTTTTAGTCCTTCTTGAAGAGGTAAATACTAATTTATCGTACAGGTACTGTGGAGTCATCGTATTTATAATCTTGTGTAATAATATTAGGGCTCTCATGTCTATCCATCTATTCAAGGGCAGTCCAAAAATTTGGCATGCGGCGGTTGAGATGTGGTCCGTTGGCTTTAGATTGTGTACATATCTGGCAATGTTATTAAAAACAACATTAAGCTTTTGTCTTGAACTGGCGTCACTGTTTCCAAAGACTTCAACCCCATAGAAGAGACCAGAGGTCAAATATGTTTTCGCTATTAAGAGCCGTAAATTTACTGGTAGAAGATTTTGTGTCATATAGAGAACTCTGAGTAATCCGTACGTTTTGCCCACTGCCCTTTTTATGTGATCACCCCAGGTCATTGTCTTATTAAAGGTAAAACCTAGATTACTCGCCTGAGCAACATACTCAATAGCGCTATTCTCGATTTTTAAATTATTTAATTCATCCGTATTTAAAAGTTTTTTGTAAATTACCAAGCACTTTGATTTAGATGGGTTGAGTCCCAGTCCATTTCTTTTAGCCCAGTCACTTATTTTACTTAGTTCCCTATTTGACACATCTATACATTCATTAATTTTATCATCTGCATACATATGTACATCACAGTTTGACATCACAGCTGGTAAGTCATTAACATAAACACAAAAAAGCAAAGGTCCCAGAACCGATCCCTGCGGTACTCCACGTGTGAGTGACAAAAAGGACGAAGAACTGCACGAAGTTACCACTGATTGACATCGTTCGGTCAAGTATGAGCGAAGCAGCTTTGACGCTGTGATAGAAAAATTATACAGCTTGCTAAGCTTGGAACAGAGCACATCATGATTAACCGTATCAAACGCCTTGCTGTAATCTAATAGAGTCAAAAACGTCACCTGTCCATTGTCTATATTATTTCTTATGTCTTCAGTAATTTTTAGGATCGCCGTCGTACAACTTTGGTTTTTCTGAAAACCAGATTGTTTCTGATTTAACAAGTTATTGGAGACCATATACGAATTAATTTGGTTGGCAATCAACTGTTCACAGACTTTGGACAAGAAAGGTAGTAGGGATATCGGCCTATAGTCATTATTTGCCTTTAAAATAGGCACAATTTTGGCAGATTTCCACATTTTTGGAAAAACGGAGGTAGTTAACACCGTATTCATGATATGAGTGACATGGGGAAGTATTTGTGGAAGTAAAATTTTTATGAATTTTGAATGTATCTCATCCAGCCCGACCGCATTTGATTTTATTTTTAGAACACATTCGAGGACATCACACTGACTCACATGTACAAAATTAAAGCTACTATCACAGTTAGAGGGAGTTTCACAGTCTTCATAGTAATTATAGTCAACTTCAGGTACTTCAGATTGCACAAATTTAGCATTAAGGTAGTTCACATCTACTTCCTCACCAGGATCTTTCGTCTTTAGCTTTCCAATACCTAATCCTTTAATTTCCTTCCAACGCTGACCGGTAGAGATTGCATTATTAAACTAGGATTAGGATCATCAGTTTACCCTCAATTTATTGAGGCCGGTTTCCGTTTTCAACGAATACCTGACTGAAAACTTTAATATATTTTATTTATAATTTTAAAATCCAAAATAAATAAATGAAGGTGGATATTCGGTCTTAGTCGAAAATGTTTTTACTTCGAAAACAGATTTAAATTGAATTGTCTGCCAACGAGGCAACGATATGTCGGATTGCTGAACCGAACAAAAAAATACGACGCTGAATATCCTACATGAATCTCCGGACTAACGTCGGGTTAAGGTAAAGATGCACGACAGACTATAGAGACAGAGATCCTGTAAAGGAAATACGTTATACCTAGTACTTGCAATTGTTTTGCTTCGCTGTTTTTTGGTCATAGAATGAAAACGAATGAATATTTTCCAAAACGTTTTTGTTCTATGTTTCCCTAAACATAACTTAAATTATTATATAGTACTAGCAAAGGCCCGTCGCGCTTCGCTGCGCATTGAGCAGTATAGAACCAACATCAGAATCAGTTTGAAGTCAATCGTAAGAATTAAATATTTACCAAATTTAAAAAATTTTATAAATTTGTTTCTCTGTAGAGCCCAGAAATCGAATCATACATATATAAGCTTGAAATTAAAGTTTTACTACCTTTCTTTTTCACCACCCGCCGTCCACTTTCCACCCACTTTCCGCCCACATCCCACCCTCATCACTCCCACTTCAAGCCCACATCCCGCCCACTCATCACCCACTGCACATTTACTTCTTACACAACGTCCACTCGTTTCCCACCTACTATCCACCCACTTCTCGCCTACATCCCACCACTCATCACCCAATTCCCGCCCAGATCCAACCCACTTCTCACCCACATCCCACCCACTTACCGCCCACTTTCTGCCCACATCCCACCCTCATCCCTCCCACTTCCCGCCCACATACCACCCACCTCCCACCCACATCCCACCCACCTCCCACCCACATCCCACTCAAGTCCCGCCCTCATTCCTCCCACTTCCCGCTTACTTCCCGCCCACTTTCCACCCACATGCTATCCACACCCCATCCACCAACATCCCTCCCACTTTCCGCCCACATCCCACCCACTTCCCGCCCACTTATCATCAACATTCCTCCCACTTCCCACCCACTTCCCGCTAAATAACCACCCACTTACCAACCACATCCCGCCCACTATTCTCCAACTTCCCAGTGGGCATCCCGACAGTGTTTCCAACATCGGAAAATGCAATCACTAATTGTTTAGTATTTTATCCCTACAAACCGAGTTTCAAGCCAATCGGAAGAAAAATAGTTTTTTAAAAGCAGAGTTTTCCAGGAATTTTCCGGCCGTTGGGTGAAATTTCCAACATCGGAAAATCACATCTCAATTTATTTCACTTACTATTCTCACAACAACCGAGTATCAAGCCTATCAGGTAAAAAATAGTTTTTTGCATGCAGAATTTTCCGGCCATTTTTCTCGTGGGCCTGTTTTCCAACATTGTGAAAACACGTGTCGAATATTTTGCGACAGCATAGTCTTGCAAACCAAGTTTCAAGTCAATCGGATGAAAAAAATGTTTACCATACAAACTTTTCCGACGCTTTTCCGACTTTTCCTGGTGGGATTTTCCGGAAAATTGTAACACAGTCATTGTTGAATTTTTATATAGATCTTTGAAAATGAGTTTGAAGTTGATCGGATAAAAAACAAAAGAGTTTCATACAACAGTTTTCATCGAATTTTTCGACTTTGAGGATAGATTTTCCAAAATTTGAAAGTCACTTTTTTTTTATGTTATGCTATGTGTAATTTTGAAAATGAGTTTGGCGCCAATCGCTGTCAACTAAAGTTTCGCCCATACAACCTTGACCACCCACTTTCCACCCAGGGGGGTGAATTTTCCGAAAGATTGGTACGCAGTTATGATTCAAATTTTCCAATAGAGTCGTTCTTAGTACTCACTTTCAGCATAAGACAAAACTACTGTGAAAATCTCATCTTCCTATCTTTTATGGTTTCGGCTGTGCGACGGTCACCAGTCAGTCAATTAGTCAGGTTGAACAGTTTTATATATATAGATATTAAAATTGTCCGGAGCTTCATATATGCCTGACAGTTTGTATGGCAGCTATACTATATAGTGGTCCGATTTCGACAAATCTTGTTGAAATTATGTAAAATCATTGAAAACTTATAAATACGAGCGTTGGGAGCGATAACACTGAAAACAAAAAAGTTTTTCTCACTAAGCCTTTATTTCAGACCTAACTTTTGTATGGCAGCTATATGCTATAGTCATCCGATCCGGCCGGTTTCGACACCAAATACTTATACCAAAAGACTTCGTGCAAAGTTTGGTTAAGATAGCTTTTAAACTGACGGAGGAGATAGCATAGAAACAGACGGACGGACGGACGGACGGACAGACGGACAGACGGACATGGCTATATCAACTCAGCTCGTCATGCTGATCAATTATAAATATACTTTATGTGGTCGGAGATGCTTCCTTCTATGCGTTACAAACATCCGGACATTTTCAATATACCCTCTCCAAGGGTATAATAAATCAACCCGTTTAAGCAAGCGCGGTAATTGGACTAATATTTTCGTCATCTGAGCATATAGCCAAACATATGATCTAATTTTGTGATTTTTATGGCAATTAAATCAGTTTATTCGGCAAAGTTATAGCCTCTTAAAGACGAAGGTACATATTTAAATTTATGGGAGAAAAACTAGATTTGTAATTCAAATTTTTATAGGAACTGTGAAGAGGCTACTTGTTTCCTAACATAATTTATCATCTACATGTAAACATATAACAATTTATGCCGAATCAAGTAGCCCCTTTACAGTTCCTCTACAGATTTACAGTGACAATCTAGTTTTCCTCCCATAAATTGAAATATGTACTTTCGTCTTAAACACGTCATATCTTTGCCAAATAAACTTATTGTAATGCCATAAAAATCACAAAACTAAATGATAGGGTTGGGCATATGCTCAGATGGCGAAAATATTAATCCAATTACCGCGCTTGCTTAAATGGGATGATTTATTTTGATAAAAATGCTATAAAACGAAAAATGTTCCTCTTTAAAAGCCAAATTAGACACTTTCCGCTGGACTTAATTAGTCCATATGATTTTTTAAAAACTTACTTTATTGCAATTAGTTCATAAACTCAGATATTTATGCCTAGTGTGGTCTCCATAAATCCTAGAGTGCCAAAAGTTCAACTTTTTCGTTTTTCCGCCATATATTAGAAAAAAGAGCTGATGGAGCTAAACCGAAACCAGTTTTGGAATCAGTGAACATAAACTTATCATATTTTTAAAACAACAGGGCTGCACCTCACAAAGTTGGTAATTTTGTTGGCCTGTGTTATGTTGCTTTCTAAAACTTGGACACTTTTATAGTCTAAAAGAAGATGTACATAATAATGTTATTAACAAACAAAAATATTTATTTATTCGCCAATTGAACAGTGCTCATTACTGGCTACCCTAATTATACCCTTGCAAAGGGTATTATAATTTTGCCCAGAAGTTTGCAACTCACAGAAATATTTATTTCCGACCCTATAAACTATATATATTCTTGATCAGAGCGACGAGCTGAGTCGATTGAGCTTTGTCCGTCCGTCTGTCTGTCCGTCTGTCCGTCTGTCTGTCCGTCTGTCTGTCTGTTTATACACAAACTAGTCTCTCAGTTTTAAAGCTATCGAGCTGAAACTTTGCACAGAGTCTTCTTTTTACTGCACACTGCAATATGTCGGAACCGACCGGATCGGATGACTATATCTTATAGCTGCGATAGGAACTATCGGTCGAAAAGTGGGTCTTTGTGAGATAAACTTTTTGTTTATAATGTAAACGCCTCCCGCTTCAGCAATTATAAGTTTTATACGCTTTTACACAGATTTTGAAGTTTTGGTCAAAATCGGATTACTATATCTTATAGCCGCCATAGGAACTATCGGTCGAAAAGTGGGTTTTATTTAGAAAAATTTTTTTAATCCCTGATTTATTAAAAGATTTGCAAGGGTATATAAACTTCGGCAAAGACGAAGTTATCTTGGCCTTCTCGTTTTAACTTAAATTACATTACTTAATTTAATGTCTAAAAGTGGAAAAGTACTCTGCTAACAAAATTTTTATTGCAGTTTTATTGGGATCGAATTCAAATCGCATGCTGGCGGGTAAAGAGTTTAAGTTTTAAAGGGCCCTAGATATATGTTCATTAAGGGAATAACTGGTTCGGGAAAATTGGTTGGAAAAGGGTTGAAAGGTTCGTAGATTTCTGCTTGTTACATTGAAATTTAGCATGCCTAACAAGGTGGGACAGTCAATGCACCCTAAGAGGAGGTCAATCAGAAATAGCAATGACGCGATAGTTCGTCTACATTCAGGAGTTGAGAATTGCAGCAGTGCACATCTACCAAAATATGGCGGCAAAGGATCACAAAAATTAAGCGGGAGGAGCGCAAATTTTAGAAATTTTGTCTGTACCCTTTCAAGCCTTTTAATATGAATTACGCTAGAAGGATTCCAAATAAATGATGCATACTCTAACTTGGAACGCACAAAAGCTTAGTAAAAGTTCAAACTAGTGTAAGGGGCCTTAAATTGGCTGGCATGACAAATCCCAACATAGAATAGGCCCTTGGCAAAATATAATTTATATGCTCATTGAACAGAAATTCGTCAAATTTCACTCCCAAATCAATGGCCTCAACCCGGCTCGATAAAGTTTGGTTCGAAATGGAATAAGTGGCCGTAATATTGTAGAAGCATTTGCTAGATATAGCATTATAGCAATATAGCATTTGTTGAGATTTAAAGGGAGTAAATTGAGAATACACCAGGAACTGAACAGATTGCAGCAGTCGACTATCACTAATGGATTTACCACCCTCTTGATACCAACCAGACTTGAACACAGGTGTGACAGTAGCAATTTTCCATTTTTCAATAAGTGACATTGAGAATATGGTTATGAGTGACTCACATAACTCACCAATGCAATGTTTCAGAAAAAACGAAAATATTTCATCACAATTTGGGTATTTAGAAAATATGACCTTAAAAGAAAAATTTCTCACGCAGTCAGTTTCAAAGCTATTTGAAATATTCAGGAAGATTGGAGGTCTATACCACTATAGCTATATGCAATTATAGCATTTTGTTGTGGTATCATTTAATTTTCAGACTATGGTCACACTACAATGCAAACATGTACAGTTTCTGGCTTACTTTGTGTATTGAAATACACCGCTTGTAAATGTGTATTTGTACTGACTCACTTTTGTGAGCGATCTTGTTTTTTTCTAAATATCGTATCCCTTAACTCTAACCTTAGCTAATGTTGTGTTTATAAAAAACAACGTGTATGTATAATATAAGGTCGTTCGTGAAAAGGATACCTATTGTATCACACGATGCATCAAGTGGTGTCTCTGACCCTTGTGGCAAACCTTATCAAATTTGATGTCACAATGTTAAAACAAATGTTATGGCTCGGGTTGTGTTATTTAAATACAATATTTAACACTTTTTTTGGCCGAATATCATGTTCAAGAATGTGTTTAAATGCTTGTTATATAGTATTTCATTCCACCGATCCCAAGTAAATCTTTTCAAATCGACAAAGATTGTCGTAAGTGAGTCACTCTGCCCCATCTGAGCGCTGCTGAATGATTATAATTATACGAAATTTGTGATTCATCAGGGAGTGAATTGTGTTTTGGACACCTTTTCAGTATCCTAGTTCTGTGTATTCTGATTAAATCATTACGCATGCGTCGCGTGTACCGCAAATCGCGTTAGGTTTTCAGCCTTGAACTTAATTATTGGTTTTGGCACTCGCTTCGATGCGACTAGCCTACGGCGGTGGATAATCAGCAAATTACATGGCCAGCACAATTAAGTGTTAGGTGGAAAATTGCAACTCTTTGTCCTTGGTTAGTTGTTAATTACAACAGCACACAAAGGCAACATTAGTCTAACTCCAAATGTGCCACATGAGATTCCGAAGGGAAGAAGTGACATCACAGCATACTTCCTCTACTTATATTCAAATTCACTCTTCGAATTTTACAGTCCATTCAAAATAAATTGAAAATTTCCCCTTTGGGCAATTTGTCTCAAAGCGTGAGCTTTAAAGGTTTCATTCATAAAACCGAATCGGACGGCGCAGAAGCGTTTAAAAACCAAAAACAAAACAAAGAAAAGCTCTCGAGCTTCTGCTCTCAGTGCCGGGTGCGCTTGCACGAGACTTGCACTCAGGAAAATCCATTGATAATTGTTGTGGGAAATTCAGTGCACGCGCAAGAGCGCGGCCAACGAAAGTGAAAAAATGTGGTCTGTGAGGGAAAGTAAACCCTAGGCGGGACGGGAGGAACATTCTTGGGCTTAATGTTCTCCACTTTTTACGGCAGCAAAAAGAAAATACCGAAAAAGCTTTGGTCTTTTTAAAGCTCTCCGTCGCGTGTTTCCACAGTCAAAGAAAATTGTGAAAAACAGACGATTTTCCAGCTGAGTACGGCACAGCATGTGGAAAAGCACACATCACGTTCGAAAACGTTGCGCATGTTGAAGCGTCGCGATTGCTCCAGCAGCGTCGGTACAAAAATACATACAAAAAAAGTAAAACGAAAAACAATCAGTATTAGATGATTTTCCTACAATTAGTTGCGTTTTCATTATTTTTTGTGGTAATGTAAACCAAAGCGCTGAAAGGAAAACTTTTAATGTGCTGCAAAAAGTGAAAACAGCATGTAAAGTGATGTGAACAGAGTGAGCAGCGAGTGATTTGTGTGGCTAAAGACAAAAGAAATGAAAGAAACTTGAAATGCTTCTAGACAAATGCCCTCCTCCAACACATTTAAACGTGTCGTCCTAGTGTGTTGCTTTCAGCTGTCGGGTATCATTACGCAAAACTAAGTTTTGTGAAGAAAATCCTTCGTCTGGTTTTCCTTGAAGAAGGTCAAATCCGGGCTGCCGCTTTAATCGCCTTGACCAGCATTTCTCCTCCTAATGTTCTTATAATTTCGCATAATTTGAACGATTTGTGCAGCCAAGCAACAGCTCCGAGTTTTGCTCACAAAGTATATTCATTGTTTCTGTTTTTGGTTTTATGGCAAATGGGTTTTTCGTTGCTTAGATTTCCGTTTTATGGCCACATCAAAGCGGGCAGATGGATGCTCACTGCCCTGCTGACCTCAATTGCAGCTCTACCACCCCACGTGTTGTCAAAGATGACAAACATATTCTGTGAGAAACTCATTCAATTGGATTTTGCATGCAACAATACATTCATATAATCATGATCATAATGCCTAATAATGTTGTTTACTTGACAACAATTCGCCGTTTTGTGGGTTCATTAAGAGGCCGTTAATTTGGCATCATTTATGCATGTACAATGTGTGTATGCATATGGAGTTTACCTTATCTCCACAATGAAAGCGGTTGACTTTTGAGCATGTCAAATAGTACACGTTTTTCTTATCTTACTTCTGACAATGCAAATCTTCTTAAAATCTGCATTACTCGCCTGTTTGATTATATTTAATTCATTTCAAATGGCGCTGAGACCAGCACTTTTTCATGATAAAGAATTGTTCTGCTTTAAAATGATAAGGACAATATAACTTCGAATGTGCTAGAGTTTTTATACACTTGCAAATGTTTTGAAATATCAGAGAATTAAAAACTTTTTAAAATCAAAAATTTTTCTAAAACCAATATTCCGACCAAATTTCGAGAATCTTTTTGATGACTTAGACAGGATTTACACGATTAAGCAAACTTCATGAAGTTTTCTTAGTAGGCTTGAAAATCAAAGGGATTTTACTAGATTTGTTAATAAAAATGTATAGAACCACACGTGTATCCCGACTAAGACGGCATTTACACAATGAAGCAAACTTCATGAAGTTAGCTCAGAAGGCTTAAAAATCAAAGGGATTTTACTAGATTTGTTAATCAAAATGTATGGAAACACATGTGTATGTCTCGCCTACTGAGATAACTTCATGAAGTTTGCTTCATCGTGTAAATCCTGTCAAGACATACACGTGTGTTTCTATACATTTTGATCAACAAATGATTTGTTACAAATCTAGTAGAATTCCTATGATTTTCCAGCCTACTAAGAAGTTTGCTTCATCGTGCAAATCTCGACTTATTAAAATAACAATCGCCGAGTTTAAGAACGATACAATTTAAAACAAACTAGTTTTGCTCACTAACGGGTGTGCCACATAAACCTCTTCCAACCAAATTCCAACCGAATTCCAATTCTTAGGTGCCACTGAAATTTTATTTGGTTGGTTTCAATTTGAAACCTCCCGTGTGTTGTTAGGAGATTTGTCAAATCGCTTTTTACAGTGGCTCCCCCTGGTCGATGGTCGATTAAGGGCTGCAATTTATACTTGCAATGCAATTATTATGTTTTAAGAGATGGAACTTCAATTAGAGCATCTGCTGTTCCAACTAGATTTTCTAATAGGAAAATTAAATCGCTCGAAGTTCTGTGGCACCGACGAATTTTTCGAGAGTTTTAAAAACCAACCGTCGGCAAAATCTCTAAAGATTTCTGTGACACCCCCATAAGACTTATTTTCCGACCCATCGGTTTCTATGCCAGCTATAAGATATAGTCATCAGATTTGGAAAAAAATTTGTAAATCTCTGTAAAGCTTATGATATTAATAATCGCTGAGTTTAGATACGTTAACACAAAAAAAAACAACAGAGTTTTTCTTTCAAAGACCCATTTTTCGACCGGTAGTTCCTATGGTAGCTATAATATATAGTGGTCCGATCCGGCATATAAGCAGCGACAAGAAAATAGAAGACACTCTGCAAATTTTCAGCTTGATTGCTTTAAAAGCGAGAGACTACTTTGCGTAGAAACAGCCATACGGACAGGCAGTCAGACGGGCAGACAGACGGACAAAGCTAAATCGACACCTCTCTTCGCCCTGATCAAGAATATATAAAAAATGTTAAGAGTAGGAAATGAATATTTCTAGGCTTTGCCAACTTCTGGGCAAAATGATAATACCCTTTAAAAAGGTATACAAATAATGAAGTTTTCTTGGTTTAATTTGCATTTCTAAATATATTACGGGCAAAATAAAATTTATGTATAAATATATAAATGGGACGTGTTTTGTTTGGATTATTAAAACTTAAATACTTTCTTTCTCCGGTTTGTTCGATGGCGCTGTAGGCGCACGTTTCGTTTTTTAGTTCACTGTAATTGTTCATGGAGCAGTAGGCGGTCATTCCGTTTGATTGCTCGGCATATGTTATTCCAGTGTTTTTTGTTGTTTAACATTTTATTTTAAAAATGTACACTAATTCTGCTCAAGGCCACATTTCCCCGATCATTAATGATCCCCGTACTTTCTGATGTTGATATGGACACGGCTTGTCAGACTTAGTTCCAGTAATCAAGCTGGCCAGTCCATAATTCACAGAGCGATTATTTCGATTTAGTCAGTACTTTTTATTCTTCTTTTTATACTTCACCAGCGAAGTACAAATCAAACTAATTGAATGCTCCATACATCAGACACGCCATCCAAGTTTTTCTCTGAGAAATAAAGGAACTCCATTCTCAGATTGCGCAGGTTAAATGATAATCGATCTGGTCCATTGATATTTATATTTTTTACCAGGTTCCTATAAAGATCCAAGTTCCGCCTTTGGTCATACTTAGGATTGGTTTTCATTCAAAACTGCAAGTTTCAACAAAATGCAAAGTGCTGTACGTTTGCTGACGATTTATTTTGATATTCAGCTTACACTCAATACTTACTTTGGAAAGGCAGGAATGGAGCTACTAATTTGTTTCCTTAATTTTATTTAGTATAAAATTAGTTTTAAATTTGTAATGTTCATGCAAATAACCGAACGAGCGGTATTAAAACTGTCCTTCCCTTTGCTTCATACCTTTTTCCTTTTTTTATTATGGGCTAAGGGAGTAATGATTTCTTTTTCATGTTATTAACACGAAAATTTTATACACGGGTGTAACCAACACGAGTGTAAAACATTTTTTCTGACATCTGTCAAAAAAAATGCCAGAAAATTTTTTGCACACAATTTAAAATTTAAATTAGTTAAAGTGCTTTAACCCATAGTCGTGGGTTTAACTTACCGTAAGGTACAGTAAAAGTGGCATAACACAAAACGCAGAAATGACAGTTGAAAATGCTCCAACTAACAAAAATAGTTATTTTACCATTGTTTACAGTAAACTCATAAGTGTAGCACAGCACCAGGACAAATACCACACCACAGTGTAAACACCACATACTAATTCTAAAAAACTTGGAAAATTTTTTTCTATATATATTGCGAGTTTTCTTATGGTTTCTAGCCTCTTCCAGTCCACGTTATTGAATACAAGTTGGATCTTGTCCATGGTGTGAACTGTTTTGTTCCATGAGAGGAGTCAAAGGTCCGGTAACTTGAACATTTTGCTCAGAGGTGGATGACATTTTCTCGTTCTCCAAGGTTCCAAAGGTTGCATATGCTTGTGTGGGAAATATATCAGATTCATCATCACTAGACATCTGATTTTAGGTTAAAACATATTTTTAATGGTTGGTCCAAAAAAAATTCGGGTTGCATACAAATTCGTTTCATGAAAAGTAGATTATTTTAAATCCTTATTCGTTTTGCATATTTGACATATTTACATATCTTCGACCTAAAAGCATATTTGAGAATACTTTTACATATTTAGAGGCTAAATATATGCTCCCAAGTAGGCATCTGCACATCTAAATATGCCTTTTATTCAGGGTTCAAAACGTAACTTACTGGGGCAGCAAATACCGTATAGAATCCAATACTAAAAGAAGTTCCCAATTTCTTGTGTTCACCATGCGAGCGAGCAAAATCCGTTTTCCATTAGGGACACTTAGGGCCGTTTTCTCATGTTGCTGTTTTTGCAAATCTAGGTGGATTTGGTGCATTTCAAAATACGAAATGCACCAAATCCACCTAGATTTGCAAAAACAGCAACATGAGAAAACGGCCCCTAAGTGTAAAATAAGTTTAGGTGCGGACCTTTAGTAGATTTGTTACACTCTGAAAGGCACGATAGAGTTTACAGAATGGAAAAAAACGGAGGAAAAATCAGAATCTTAATTCAAACCATCTTACCGTGATTTGCGAATCATTAAATTACAATCAATGAGGATTATTGGCAGTATTGCACCAATCTTAAATGACAATAAAGATGAAAATTATTTCTGATCTATTGCATTAGAGCGCTTTTTAGCTAAGAGTCCTCCATGGTGGTAGATGCAATGTAAAATGTATTTTATGATAAGGCTCGCGTCCCTAACTCAAAATTCGTACGTCAACTGAACACATTCACAAAACTGAATTTTGCGGTTTGCACGTCATACGACGCATACCGTACGAGAAAACGATATTACAGTAAGATACAAACTACAGGAATTTACTGTAATTGTGCTTTGATTAGTACGCTACGAACCATCCACAGGCCTTGCCTTTTCATGGTACATTCTTGTCTTCGGTATTTTTCATCATTTCAATCATAAATACGGAATTTAAAGTGGTATTTGAGTAGAGCATATTTTGTCCTGTTTTTACCTATTTTGAAATATTATTACCTATTTAGACCTATTTTGACCTATTTTTGACCTATTTTAGCATATGCATTTTACTCAAAAATAAAACATATTTTGGATATGCTCATCTTAAAAAATCACAAATATTTTTATTAGTCCAATGCCAAAATTTCGAATTTTTTAGACCAACAACAAAAAAAACCTAAAATCCGATGTCTAATCATCACAGTTCTGGTTTTGAAAATTTCTGAGATCGTAGTTGTGTCATATTGGTCTTGGAAATAGTTAAGCTCCTTGAGATTCAAGTTCAACTGTCTGTAGCTGTTCGAGTTTGGCCTTGACGTGCAAATATTACAACAATTTCTGCGGGCTCAATTAAATATTGCCAGAAGCAAGACTCGTTGCGCGGTGTTAAAGGGTTGCTAATATCCAAGTACTGCTATAGTTATTCCATGCATGGATACATTGAGACTTGGTTTCTGCTAACAAGTTTGCAATAAAGAGTATTAGGTTGATTCTTGTATTAATTTCTACATATTTTCTCTGGGGTTGGTATTTCTCTGAGTCCATCTACCACTATTCGTTATGAAACTCAGTATTTTTGTTCTAAATGAATTCTAATATTTAAAAATTTTTTAGATAGAACTAAAACTCAAAATTTTTTTATTTGGCTTAGTCTATCTAATCCTGTCACATAAATAACAAAAGTTGGTTTTAAGCACATTTGCGGATAATTTGTTCGCCTAACTAAACCAATTTTTATTGACATTATTCTTAGACCATTCGCTGACGGCTAAGTTCAATGAACTTGTTTCTTCAGAAATGAGAAACAAACATTAATTTTATACTGTTTCTCAGGACAGACTTTCATTTGCATACCACACCACGGACATTGTTGTTGCCAGTATCAGAGTGTATTTTTGCCTGCCACGCATAAAATTTCCACACGATTTTTTGTCCGCCTAACCAAATGTGGCTCATCTGCTTATGTGGCTGGCAAGTAAGATTGAGCTGCTGACGCTGACATGTCCTGAATTGGGTCTTAAGGCAGTAGCAAAAGCAAACATTTGCTTAGCGTCAGCGACGTTAATGTCAATCAATTACATGGCGCCAGCTCCTTCTCCTGTATAACACTTTATGTGCTGGAGCTGAGAGCTATGGCTATTGGAAACGTGGGGAGTCTTATGAAATGCCGTTAGATAACAAAATACTGGCATCCATAAATTATGGCTCGGTCGTGGCTTGTGCATTGTTTGTTCAGCCTGAGAGCTTTTGAACGAATTCAAGGAGCCGACTATTGTTTCATATACATATTTGATAGAACCGCAGCAATAATGTCAACCGTAGGCAAAATTAAGTGGAAAGGATTGGTGCAGTTGTGGTTGGAGTCCTTAGTATAAGTAATGCTTATTAGATACACTGCATATTTGATAAAGAGTTTACTTTAAGGCTACAACATTTGAGTTTAAACCAGCAGACAAAAATTACAGAAATTATGAGCAACTTGCGTGAGCTTAGACAAATAACATTTTCTCCAGAACTCACTCAGATGTACTCAGTTTTGATTACTTTGCTGTCTGAAAATATGATTTGGAATTAGTTTTAAATACATCCTAAGCTCAAAATAGATATCCCAAAAGATAGTAATTGAAAAGGCAATTGATTTTCGTTTTTCTCTCTGGAGTTGGAGGACATATAAGTTTTTATTATATTGCTATTTCCTCTTGGAATTATAATAAATATTAAATCAAGAATTCTTTAACCTTAGTCGATGTCCAAGAGGAAATAGCAATATAATAAAAACTTATATGTCCTCCATATGTGTGCATACTTTTGCACAAACATTATATACAATGTGCACCTTTGATACAGAGTATACAAATCTAGGGCGTTATTCCGTCAAGAAACAGACGAACATTTCATGAATATTAGAGGCCATTACTGGACACTGTCTAGTTAGATGGAAGACACGCCACTATTCTCGGAATCGGACACAATGACTTCTACAGAACTCTTCTGTCACTGTCAATCTCTATGCCAAAATCGACTCGAAGCTTTGGGTTGTCCTTTCCTAAACGGTCTGTCACACATCTCCTAAATAAAGAAATATGATGACTTTTTGCTTAAATTCGTGCTTTTCCTATTTCAATGATTGAAACCTAACCTAACCTACAACTATCCCTTCTATAAACCCTGATGCTGTTTTTGGGATAAAATTGTTGATAAAAACATTTGTATCGCCAATAAAGGTTAAATAATTGATTTTTTTCCGAACATTGAAATAAAAAATTACAGTTAGTTCGGGCTTAAGTTTAGTGGGCTATTAGTTTATAAGGTTTGACTCAAAAACCTACCTACGCTTTAATTTCCCAGAAATGTGGCGGAAGTTGCACATTTCTTAACAAAGGAAAGTACGAAAGCCACACCAAAAAATGAAAAAGTCGACTGGAAGTTAGCCAACTTTCTGGCTCTGTTTTAAATATTCAGAAAAGTATGCAACGAATAGCTGGTTTTTAGATTTCTGCTATAAATCTAAATTTTAGATTTCTCTCATAAATCTGAAAAGTCATGTCATTTTCAAACAAGTGACAAAATTTTGGCACTGCTGCCGCATACAAAGCAGTTCCGGATGCATTGCCACCTGGCACCTAAATGTATGCAAATTAACTCGACTCCCTCTGTAGCTGCAGTGGTACAATTATTTGTGTTTGTTTGTTTGTTTTTTTTCGGGCTAAAATCAAGAATCATAAATTTATTAAAATTGCTTGTGTCGTATTTCGTTTGTCGGGCTGCCGTGTTGGCATGCAAGGTCAGTTGTGGTGTTTGGGGGTTCCATCATTGCTAATCAATATAAAAACCAAACTGCACTGCCTTGTACTTGGCCACGTGATACCCAACCCTTTCGCCCGCCTGTTCTTGTTGATGAATTTCCTCTCTCTGTTGCTGTTTACTGTCATCAGGTCTCGCGCTTTCTATGACAGCCTGCAGTGCATTTTCCATTATCTAACTGCCATTGCAAAATCAATAAAATGCCCATACGACGCTGTTGGGTTTGATTTTGATTTTGCTGTCCTGACACTTTCTGGCCACACGCTGTTGACAAACTATTTTTAATATTGCAAGGGGAACGGCACAGCACGTGTGTGGAGTGTCCGCTCATGTGTGCGCACACATTACACACAGCCTCGCACTGAATTGCAGCAAAGTAAGCAGTTGGCACCAGGAATGACCCTGAACGATGTCAGCATATAAACTCAGATTTGGTCAGTTTTCATTAAAGAAGCACTTTTGGGTAAATAAAAGATGTATGATAAAATATTACAGCAAACATATTTTATTTGTGTCATTCTGAAACACTTCTGGAAGTTGGAAGAAAAGCCTGTTCTGGGAGATGGGGAAAGTCTCTTCTGGGAATAAAGTCATCTCAGAGGGATAACAATAGAGTTTATTTCTAAATACAAGTAGTGATATTTTCTAAAGATCTGAAAATTTGTTGTCTAAAGGCCTATACTCAGATAAGATAAATTTTTAGTTTGCTACGATATTTCACATGAATAGAAACAGTTTTAAATAGCTTTGAAATCTGAATGATAATGAAAAGGTGTTCTATTCATGTGAAATATCGTAGCAAACTAAAAATGTATCTTATTTGAGTATAGGTCTTAAAACATAACATAAAGGCTTTTCACAAAGTGACTGTTTTAGTGACTTCACAGAAGAAAACAAGCAAAGACTGCTGATGTCAGAACGAGTAGGTTCTTGAATCAGCTGTACGGTCGACCAGTCTCCTTTGTGGTGTGTGTGAGTCTTAATTAAAAATTTTAGACAAAAATAACTTAATGACCTGGATCCTGCTAAAACGTTCTGTAATTGAAACCGGCTCATGATTTTGGATTTAAGATGTGAATAGTGTGATTTGACATTCGTTTGTATCAGAGAATACATAAGGAATCTCGATTTCTTAATGATCTAAATTCGCATGTCCTAAGCCTTTTACAGCGAGAAACGTGCAACCACCTTTACCGCGGCCTCATGATCAGGCAGCTGCTGTCTGGCAGTAAGCAGGCAAAGACCGCTAAAGATTGAACAAAAATGTTTTGAAAAATTTTAAAAAATACATTCTAAAAAATTAGTTTTTAGGGCAACTTTACTAATATTCAGAATATTTCTTCTTAAATGTAGAAATTTTTCCAAAGTCATAGGGCGATTTCTAGTGACCCTCGCTTTTGCATTACAGGCCAGCACAAACCGACAGAAGACAAGTAAATATTTGCAATGCTTACAAATTAGAAATTAAATCGGGTCCGAAATTTGAAACATGCCGCCAATTTCTTGGGAAATTGACGAGACTCTACCTGCGTTTCCAAGGAAGCATCTCCGACCACATATATAGGGTTTTCACCAGCCCTCGTAATAACGTAACTGGTAAATTTACCCCACATGAGCTAGTGAGCACCCCTTTGTTTTTTTACCCTAGTAATTGTTGTGGTAAATCAGCTGTTTTTAACTGACTATTCATTTTGCTTTTAATATTTACAACGGAATTCAGACGCCTCAGTGGCGTAGAGCTCTGTATGCACAACTCATAAACAGGAAGTCGTGTGTTCGAACCATGTAAGCTGATTTTTTTTTATACCCTTGGAGAGGGTATATTAAAATTGTCCGGATGTTTGTAACGCATAGAAGGAAGCATCTCCGACCACATAAAGTATATATATTCTTGATCAGCATGACGAGCTGAGTTGATATAGCCATGTCCGTCTGTCCGTCTGTCCGCCTGTTTCTATGCTATCTCCTCCGTCAGTTTTAAAGCTATCTTAACCAAACTTTGCACGAAGTCTTTTGGTATAAATACGCTGCACATTTGTCGGAACCGGCCGGATCGGATCGGTTGAAAAACTAGTTTTAGTGAGAAAAACTTTTTTGTTTTCAATCATTAAGCCTTGTCGAAATCGGACCACTATATAGTATAGCTGCCATACAAACTGTCAGGCATATATCAAGCTCCAAGGGTATATAAACTTCGGTCGAGCCGAAGTTAGCTGGCCTCTATTTTTTTTATCGTTTGTTATTGAACATCTTTTGAGACCTCGTCTATATTTTTGGCACTTTTAATAAAAAAGAAAAAGAAAAAAAAGATTATAGATCCATCCTTTACCGGGACTAGAACCAGAATATCAAAAATACAAGGGGATAATCATATCCACTCAGCCAACGCCTATACAGAAAATACTCTATCTAAATTTCTATATCAGATACCAAGTATGTTTAGCCGATACTTTGAACACGTCAAGTTTTTACACTTTTACATTTTACGAGCAATTTTATAAACATACCCCAGGGCAACAAAAAGCTGGTATTTTTTTTTCTATGTGTTTTGTTGTTGTGTCGGTAACTTTTGAAGTTTACGCTTTTTGATTTACGCTTTTGCGAGAGCTGGTGAACACCCTAATAGTATATATATTCTGCTTTACATATGTCGGAATCGGCCGGATCGGATGACTACAGCATATAGCTGCCATAAGAACGATAGGCCGAAAAAGTAGTTCTAGGAAGAAAGACTTTTTGAACTCTTTTCAGTTATGAATATATTGTATACCTGCCATATAAAAAACTGGCAGGCATAAATCATGCTCCAAGGGTAAATAAACTTCGGTGAAGCCAAAGTTAGCTTCACTCTATTTTTTTATCGTACTATCTGTAACATTAACTAACAAATAACTGTAACAGCCGATTTCTGTTCTCTCTGTAGCAGATGTAAAAACGGCCCTAAATTCTAAATTTATCCGACATATAGCAGCTATTTAGGAGATTAGGAAACGGCTCTAAACTGATTTATTTCCTACCAATATAGTTCAAGAACAAAAATCGCTTTTTTGTTATCAAGGTGATTGCTAAGGGAAATCTGGTCCCACTTTTAATTTATATTTAAATAAAAAAATATATATTTACCTGCACTGAGAAAGAATAGTTTTGGACTATCGGATATTTCCGTCCCGCGTCCATTTCTAGAAAATATATGAAGATTGTGCATTTCACATTAGCATCAGCACTGCTTGGCCAAATTTGGAAACGTATAGATTTCGAAGTCTTTCCCAAAAATGCAATAAGAATTAAATTGGCATTCCCCCTTTTTCCCCACTCTTTCTTCCTGCGCTCTACACTAAAAAGTTTGGGCTGTTGATTGATAATTTGTCAGTCAGTCAGTAAGATAACATAGATAATAATCAATATTTAATAGTTGGCAATTGGTCAGGCCAATCGGTAAAACAAATTCGTAAAATTTGCCAAATTTTATAAGGAGTACAGATTGTCTAGAAAACGGCTAAAAGTATTCAGGCAAGAAAGGCGTAAATCAAACGTTCCAAAAAAATCACGAAATTTGCAAAATTCATTCTTGAGTTTAGATTGCCATGAAGTCGGTTAAATAGATGAGTAAATAGATGGGTGAGCTGACGGATTTTTTAAATCCTTAGTTTTTTTTAAGAAACCGAATTCTCCCAAGTATTCTCTTAGCATTCTGCTGGATTAAAAATCATTAACTCTTGAAAATTCTATCCACGCTACCATTTAAAACAAAACGGAGTAACAAGCAAATATTGAAAGAATGGTTTATGATTAAGTAGCCTTTCCATCATTCTGCCAGTTTCGGGAGCTTAATGTTAATCTAAATGCCACGTGCCAGTGATTGAACAAATAAGGCGATTTTTAATTAAAATTGCGACAGTTCTAAGACCCTCCCCACCATTTTCCTGGCAAACAACCAAATATGCTTTTGCCTGCGTGGGTTTGTTGGCCAACATTATCAGTGGGTGTACCTGCGGTTGGTTGGTTAGTTCTGTGTTTGTTTTGCTTGGTTATGTCCTTGCCGCGGTGTGTACTTTGCCCTACTTTTTAGTAAACCAAAACAACAAAGTTGCCTTGTCAGTGGCCATTGTTAAAGTGGTTTTTTGTTATTGCCAAATTTAAATTTAAATCAGGTGCGCCATATGGCGGCATAAAAGCAATGCCTGCTTTTAGGAGTTGCCTAATTTGAATAAAATTTTCATTTGAACACAAAATCCATTTGGTCCGGCATATAAATATTCAAGTAAATCCACCGAAAGGCCTATAACTTGACCTTGTCATGCCAGGCGGTGGTCCTTTATTTGTTGTTTTTGTTTTATAATTTTGCGTGCCTAATATGCAAAATGGACGAGCTCAGGAATAAGATTAATTAAATTTGCATTCACTGTAAAAAAATTGGGAAATTTTCGAAATGAAACTCTACAATAAAAAGTTAAACGAAAAAAAAAAACAATTTCAAAAACTAATTTGAAAATAATCCATAATGTAGCTCCGCTGCGAAAGATGTTTAAGTGTAATTTTTTGAAGTGTATATGTGCGGTATTAGCTCATAGTCCCACATTAGCCGGGCTTTGCAATTTGTTGTTATTTTTTTTTTGGCCAGAGCTAAAACAATTTTGTGACATTCATAAATGAATGGAAAATATGAGAATGTTTTTTCAAACTGTTGTCTTCTTGCCCATACATTACGCCATCATTGCCCCAAAAGGGATGTGACTAGTCTGACTGTTGGTCGCCGTTTTCAAGGTCACTTCATGTGGCACATGCAGGCCCCCAGTTTGACGTTGAAATTGAATTAGATGTCTTTTCATGAGCTGCATGAAAAGTTATCCGGCTCATGAGTCAGTGCCAGTTCACTTTTTCCTTTGTCAGCAGTAAGTCGCATTCTTTCTGATAAATCTCATGACGTTCCGTTTGATTGTAATTTAAGAAAACGCTTTTAGAAACATTTCGTTATTACTCACGATATTTCTTAACAAATGTCACGTGTTGCTCATAAAATGAAATTATTTAATTGTACTAACCTTAATCATATAAAACAAGGGCCACTACTTTAATTTTGTGAAATTTAGTACGACTAAAATTATTTACTTTTGTTTATAAATTGGAACAAACATATTAAATTTTTAGATCAAAAGACAAAAGTAAGGCGAACTTATTTTCTCTTCAATATGACATGTTAAGATTTTTACTAACTTAACCTAAAATGTATATTTTGACTCATGTTAATCGAGTTTTGTAGGAAATCCATTTTTATACCCTTGGAGAGGGTATATTGAAATTGTCCGGATGTTTGTAACGCAGGGAAGGAGGCATCTCCGACCACATAAGGTATATATATTCTTCATCAGCATGACGAGCTGAGTTGATATAGCCATGTCCGTCTGTCCGTCCGTCCGTATGAACAAACAGATCTCAGAGTTGGTAAGAGATAGAGGTTTGACATGTATTGGACAAATGTTTCTTATAGCTGCAGGCAGATCAAGTTTATTTTAAATTTTTGCCATTTTTGTATCGATTTGCTGAAGAAATGATAGAGATCGGATGAACGGTTCTCAAGTTATAAGCAAAAAAGTGAACCAAGCACCCGCCGCCACACCCCCTCCCACCCTTTCACAACCAACACCGCACAATCTTAGAGAGAAAGAGAGAGAGCGAGAGAAAGAGCTCCTACTCCAGGTACAGAGTATGTTATAGTCGGGCTTGACCGACTTTCTCACTTGTTTTCTTATACCTACATCGCGGGCAGAGTTTTAAAATGAGTCTGCTGTGACCCAAAGATCAGCAGAGGTTTAAGATAAACGTCGCATCTCACAATGGTAGAATTTTTAGTCCCGACAGTGTGCTTTTCCGAAACCCGGTTCATGCACTTTTACCGGATACTTTACCGTGATTTAAATCGTATTTATGACCTGCCATTCTGTCTGAGGCTAGAATGACACTTTAGATTTTTTTGGGAAAATTATTGTGTTTATCATCTCATTATCTTTAAAAACATTGTGCGCCGAGTTTAAGCATACTTTGTTGTGCGGTTCTTACGATAAACGAGTTTTTTAAAGCATCTTTCCGTCCTCATAACTCTGCTCCAATGGCGACTAGGAGACTCGAAATTTGTGAGTTTCTCATTGATGGTAATCACATATTTATACCCTTGCAAAGGGTATTATAATTTTGCCCAGAAGTTTGCAACGCACAGAAATATTCATTTCCGACCCTATAAACTATATATATTCTTGATCAGGGCGACGAGCTGAGTCGATTGAGCTTTGTCCGTCCGTCTGTCTGTCCGTCTGTCTGTCTGTTTCTACGCAAACTAGTCTCTCAGTTTTAAAGCTATCGAGCTGAAACTTTGCACAGAGTCTACTTTTTACTGCACTCTGATAATATGTCGGAACCGACCGGATCGGATGACTATATCTTATAGCTGCCATAGGAACTATCGGTCGAAAAGTGGGTCTTTGTGAGAAACTTTTTTGATTTTAATGTAAACGCCACCTGCTTCAGCAATTATTAGTTTTGTACGCTTTTACACAGATTTGGAAGTTGTTGTCAAAATCGGAAGACTATATCTTATAGCTGCCATAGGAACTATCGGTCGAAAAGTGGATCTTTGTGAGGAAAACTTTTTTGTTTTTAATGTGAACGCCTCCCGCTTCAGCAATATATTGTACTCTTTTACACAGATTTGGAAGTTGTTGTCAAAATCGGATGACTATATCTTATAGCTGCCATAGGAACTATCTATACACAGAGAAAAAAAAAAATTCAAAAGCTAGACGGAAATGTAGAATTTCTACACGTTTCGACCGGGTTTTTCAACCTACTATTTTTGTGTAGCTTTTCTTAACGCCGCGTGTGGCTTTCTGAATTCCACACGGCGCGTTTAGGTTTTCCACACGCGCGTTTGGCTTTCTGCAATTTCACCGGCGCGTTTAGGTTTTCCACACGCGCGTGTGGCTTTGTCATTTCAACACGCGGCGTGCAAAAAGCTACACGAAAGTAATGGGTTGAAAATCCCGGTCGAAACGTGTAGAAATCCTACATTTTCGTGTAGCTTTTTAATTTTGTTTTTTTTTAACAAATTTTTTTTTTTCCCAAATAAACCCGCCTTGAACTGAAACACGATTGGGGGGATGGCTTAGACGTCTCCGCCACGTCACGCGTGTAAGGCAAGGCCTCTAAGACATTACTTGTATTGAATCTGCTAAAGGCACAATCCAATATTTGCTTGCTTGTAATTCTCAAGTTCTAATTCAACGCTATCGCTATTTATATAAGGCAACAGAAATTCGCGCACGATTCGTGTAATTACACTAGTTTACAGCCAAAAAGACCCATTTCTACTGAAAATTTTTTTTAGTGTAGTTTGGAATGGTGATCTCAAAAATCAATTTCAAAAAATTTTTCATGGCTCCGTTTTTGAAATATAATTTTTTTTTATTTTTTGGTAGGGGCACTTACATTTTAAGCCATATCTCACTTTATAATTGTCAGATAGAGTCAAGCAAGATAAAAATCGAAAGGTTATTTCGCTG